>CM077017.1:91705169-92905169 GCA_039090855.1 Macrothele yani | reverse complement strand
TTTGTACTAAATAAATCAATTGAACTAGCATTATTACATACACAAAATATAATTCAACAAAATCTATTACAAAAACAAATAACAATAGCAGTCTTTCTTGATTTATCAAAAGCATTCGATACCCTAAATCATGATATATTACTTCATAAGTTAAATATTACAGGACTCCGGGGATCTAGCTATACTTTATTCAAAAGTTACCTGTCAGAAAGAATGCAATACACTCAGATTCATCAGAATCGATCCATATTACAAATCATAAACTGTGGGGTACCCCAGGGATCAGTTCTTGGTCCTTTATTTTTTAATTTATATATTAACGACTTATTTGCAGTATTAAAAGATAATGATACAATCCTATATGCAGATGACGTAACTATTATTTTAAAGGGAACTGATATGAATGAGCTTACACTAAGAACTAATACTCAGCTAAAATTAATAACAAATTGGCTGAATGCAAATGAATTAGATGTTAATATTAATAAAACTGAATTAATGATTTTCTCTAATTCACAAGCTTAACATTTATACGATTTACCGATTCTGATGAATGGATTTAGGATTAATACGGTCTTAACACACTCTTATCTAGGTACAACTATACACAATGATTTGAAATGGAACAAACACATTGAAAATTTAAGTAACAAAATTTCTAGAAATATCGGAATGGTCAATAGTGCTTTGCCAAATTTTTTCTACATATCATACTCTAATTCAAACACACATTAATTATTGCATTTTAACTTGGGGACAAACCACACAATATAATATTAATAAACTACAGGTACTGCAAAATAGATTTATAAGACTAGTAGATCTTAAAACATCAAATAATTTTCAACCAATCTTATATATTCGGTCAAAAGTGAACCCCAATATATATAATATTTTAACGATAAAGCAATTATATGATTATAACTTGGGAGAAATATTGTATAAAATAATTAAAAATGGTATACACAATGATATAATAACACTAAATATACATACCCATTACCACAATACTAGGAATAGATCACTACTAATTCCAAAGTTCCCACAAACTGAGAAACTTAAAATGAATATAAATTGTAGTGGCCCAAAATTCTGGAACTCATTGCCCCAAGAACTAACATCAATTAATAATTTTAACTTATTTAAAAAATAAAACTAAAGGCATATCTTATGAAATAATTAGTAAACAATAGGTAATTTCGACTAAATGGAAGAAATGTGGGTTAGTATGATTATAGAGTGAGGTGCAAACGCTATTTGTTGTTTATTTATAAATATATATGTGATTATGTAGTGAAGTGTATATGATACTTGTTTGTTTAGATAAAATGAAGACTATTGTTGATGGAACACATTGTTGTATGTGTTGGTTGCGAGCAATTACGTGTACCTACCATATATGTGTTGGCTTGCCTTTTCTGCTAAGCTTTATGTTTTTTGTATTCTGGGAGCGGAGGGCTATGTCAGGCCTCACGGCCTTTTTCTAGTTGCTGTAGTGGCAACTGAAAGAATAAATAAATGAAATGAAAAATGAAATGAAATATTTGAGTAATTATGGTACGATTCTGTCGGAATGAAATTTCGTTATACCAATCAGAAAAATAGATCAATTTAGTTTCACTACCTGTTCTCAGTAACTTGAAAATCTAATATCAATTACTGGTAAACATTTCCCAAGGAATATCGTTCAGTTCGCAAGAACACAAACTGTTAAAACCAATTATTACATTCGGGAAGGAGAAGAATATTTGAAAGGTTAATTTGACACATTCAGGTAAGTATTGGAACTCGAACGAAAAAGGATTTCCTCGTCAGGATGAATGAAAAACATATTGTGCAATGGATCTTCCGAATAACGTACGTAAATATTTCCTCAAAGAAATTATCGCCGAGTATTGTAGCAGCTTGACCTGAAATCAGTTGAGAGATTTCGTAACCCGCCTTTTCGAAGGAAAAGATGATGCTACGTGTGGAATCAAATGAACAAAGAAGAAGGGAAAAGCTTGCTGGCTGGGTTCAGCTGGGAGAACAGCCACTTCGGAGCATCGAGGTGTGATTTCGAAAGCCATTGTAGGCAGAAGAAATGTTACACGTCATTATTTTCTTGTAAGTAGCAAGAAACGAGTCTCGCTCAATCACTGAAAATAAAAAATTTAGGGGATATTAATTCACATCGGTTTACGTTATTAACCATTCTCCTGGATCAGAAAAATGTGTGACGTTCAAAACGAACCAGGTCTGCTCTGTTACAACTTTCCTTCATTAATGATTCCGATGGCGCGATACACTGCTTTTTCTTCTTTTATCGCCACGTATTGGCTCCCACCAGAAAAATTCAGAATGTCAACATTTTTAGCTTTGGAAATATTTCAATTAATGATAATTTTATTTTAAAAAGTGTACTGTCTGATATACAAAAACAATGTAATGCCACGTGAGAAATAAAAAATAACTTCAACTTCTGTTTAACTAGATTCGTAATGCATGCTTATAATCCATAACTACCTTCTAGAAGTTTCGTCTTAAAACTAAATTGCTAAGGAAGTAGTAGATAGCATAAACGAGAAGAATAACCTGTAGAGAGCAGTGTTCACGAAAATTGCTAAAGACGATTTGTTAAACACTTATATTCTCTCCAAGTAAAGAAAGATCGAAAACCGGTGTCATTTTCAATAGGCAGTATGGGATCACACGTAGCAATACTTGCTCAGCCCAGAAGAGAAAATACATGGAACCTTTATTTACCGGACCGTAATATTGTAAGGATATGTGGTGTGAATTCAGGTAAAATTCCTGAAAATAACGTGAAGCAAATTTGCGAGTATGTAGGTGTCCGTCTGATAAGGAAATACCCGTTTCTAAACGCTTCCTCTACTTCTACTTCAATGCTTTGATTTATTCTCCATTATCAATAAAGATGTTTACTTCGAAAAAGTTAGTTCCGCGCTTTTTTTGTTTTTATGTAGGAAATTCAAAAACTTCGACTTTGAGTTTTTCGACAATTTGTCGGCAATAAGCAATCACAAACAACTGAAGAACTAAATATGTCTTTTGGTAATAAAGCAATGGGTGCAACGCAGATAAAAAAGTTGTATCGTCGTATAAGGTGTACAATACATTTTTTCTGGCTTTTCAATCGGCCATTTTAAAGTGTCATTCACTGACGTTGGCAGAAACGGCGGAAAGCGATGGTGAGTCATCACAAAGCCATCTGATTTCTGAAACTCAGCCTAATTCTCCTTCCAGTGACATTGTTTCTCGCATTTATACTAAGGTTTAACTTCAGTTCAAAATTCAATTTTGTTTGATGTTTAGGTGTCGTCCAGATTAAAAGCGTTTTAGAAAGGCAAAAAAATAATAAAACGAGAGTGTGTCAGAACATTTCCGAGACGGAAAGGATTGTCTCGTGTTCACAGTCAAACGTTTTTAGTACCTTCAATAGCGACACGGTGAGGGAAAAACGTTGATTTACCAGCAAGTTCTGTTCCGACCAATCGATATCAGAGGTGAGCGCGAAGGGTATCTCATATAGCAGGAAAGAACAGATGAGATAGTGTGGAACAACTCAGCCGAAATTTGAATGCCTGTGAGGGGATTAATGTCACAACACACAATATATTGAACTATGTGGAAAACAGGGTTTTGAAGTTTCAGCGAACTCCGAGTCCACATACAAAACTTGGCACACCGTTGAAAACTCTTCTAACTGGCATACGAGTATCGAAACTTAGCCGAATGATTTGCAGAAGACCGTTTGCTACGAATAATCTCGTTTTTTGTTTTACTATGTGAATCACCCAGTAGGTGTGCTTTGTTTTTCTGGAGAAATGTGGGCAGCAGGATGCACCGTGGAATAAAAACAATCATGTGCAGAAACTGTAATGCTTTCGGCAATGTTCTGCAGGGACATCATTTTTTTTTTTTTGAATTTTTTTTTGTTTTGTGTGGCACTCCATTAGCTACATAAACACCACCTCTGCCCACGAAGAAACATTTATGGCAACGGTATTTCCCTCTATTAGTGTTGTCTATCTGTAGGATAAAGCACAATGCCATACAGTTCTGATTATTATCGAATGATTCTTGGAACATGAAGTGGTCTTTAAGGTATTGCCTTGTTCTCTAAATTCTCCAGAAATCAATGCAATTGATCATTTGCAGTTTTGTGATGAAGCAGCAAATCCAGTCTGCCGCGACTAAGAAATCTAACATACGAGATTTTTTGGATATGCTAGTAACGTGTTGGTACCAGGTACTACTAGATACCATGTAATATAACGTAGCGGACCTGCCTCGCCAGGTAAGATCTGTTTTAAATTCAAACGTTTTCAAAACTTTTTTCTAAATACGTCTCACAGCTTTATCAGAAAACACAGTGTTCTAATCACTAGAGGGTTAATTTCCCATTGCGCTGCTTTGAATTTAATTCAATAAATTTGAAAATAATATGTTCGGAATGTATTAGTTTGAATAATCGGAACTCTGTAGCTTTCTACGGATGTCATTTAAAAATACGCCGTCAGAACGTTCAGGGCGTAAATTCTATCTCTGATTCAAATATTATTTCATTAGCAAATACGAGTCGCAATTTTAAATGAAAGGGTAGCTAAACGGATGTTTAAAAATGTTTTTCACTTTTTCAGAAAGCGTAAGCAGCAACAATCTCATAAATGATTGTCTTTTCCGTCGTCGATGCCCAGCAGTAGCAAATAAGATGCTCCATATAATGGGATATTCCCTACGTAATTAGTCGCCTCCTTCTTTGAAAAGTAATTTGCCATTCATTTCTAACACTTGATGTGTTTTCGTTCATCATCATTTACTCATATTATTCGGTATCTTACCTTAATATTTATTTCACGAGTAAGAGTGAATGCTTTGTCCGTTTCAATTGATCAACTGGAAAACTAAGATCACACATCAATCATTATTCCGAAAAAATCAGTAATAGATTTTGATATTGCATTAGGTATATATTTTATTTACTGCCGTAGTATAGAAGAATGTGTTCTCAAAATTTCGTTGGCCGCTTAATTCCTGTATTGTAAAGAGAAACTTTGTGGAATATATTACAAGATATTACGCAATTTAAAATGCGATCGGTTTCAAGATTTCAAAGAAAAGGAAAATGATCAACTTACTCCGTTCTTTAGCAAACTGGGAATTTTGTCAAAGGAAATATCCATTCTATCTTGGGCTTCAAAGCCCTATATCCAATTTGACCTTGTTTTTTTAAAACTAGGTACCAAAATAAAAAATCAGTGTACGTATGGCCGCCGTATGTATGCTTTTTTTAGAATTCTGAAATTCCTAGCGATTCAAACGTCGACAAGACAAAATTTGTATTATAAAACCATGTGCTCTATATTAATATTCTGATTTGTAAATAGTGATGAGGAGGTAAACTGCTCATAAAAAGTACGTAATTCCTAATCTAATGACAAAGTTCATTAGACTAGGAGTTACGCAACATTTTTTAAATATAATAACATATTCTATTCCTCCAAAGAGTAGTCTTAACTACGAGCAACTATGACTTCACACTGTCCTTGTTATGTCTCTGGAGAACGCTAATCAGTAGTCACATATTAAGCAAAAGTCATTCACAAAATAAATGTACCTCTGGTACAATCGAATTCCATGTACGCGAGAATCTAAAATAAAATATTTCTCTTAAATATATGAAAGATATGGATATGTCATATAAAAGTCAATTTTATCGGAAGGAAAAAAATACCAAGTAAATTTATCAACTGAATAAATTTAATAATCAAAAGTGAAATTCAGGAATAAGAAGGCAATCATATTAATATTTAAAAAGCAATAAGAAGATCCACGAAAAAGAAATGGGTTCTTATAGAAAACAATGGCAACTTTTTGTTTTCAGTTTTTATTCAGAAAAAAATATTTTTATACCTAAATATCGCAAATATTTGAATTATCCAAAATTGAGATACTGCATAATTTCTGAAACGCTCGTTTAAGCGTATTTTAAATAAAAGAGCTTGTTTGAAAGGTGTTATGTAGAGCAAAAACTTGAATTGGAAATACAGTATTATGCATTTGTTAATTTTGAAGATCTGCCTTATAAATGCATTATGATCACGATGAAAATAAATTACTGCACATCTAAACTGCCTTATCGTCAAACATCATTTTCTAAAGAAAAAGAAGCTCTAACGTTGCCACCGAGAATTACTAAGACGCTAAGCCTGTCATCAAGAGAATGGACCTGGAACTTACAATTTCGTGAAGCTCCGCGTTAGCAATACATAAGGGACAACGAAAATATTTCTTTAACGCATATGCGCTTATATGAGTATTATTCAGTGGCTTTATAATGCTGGAAGAACGTGAATTATATTTAAATCTCAGCTCTATTCCTTAACCTAATTGGTCTACCTCCAGAACGATGCCGTTAACGGCTTTACCTACAAGCTCAGATGCACTGATTTTTTCAGTGTGCTTTATTTTGCACTGTATTCTGGTAAAAGACATGGTTCACCTAAACCTTGTACACTGTTAGGCTTATAAGTTATATGCCCATTTTTATATGCAAAACGCTGCAATAAACTTCGATTAATTTTGTGATAGGTTTTCACAATGAAAAAACATACAATAAATCGCTTTTCACGTTCCATGAATTTGCTATTTTAGTAGTGAAATAGAGGGTAGTATTTTAGTAGTGAAATAGAGGGTAGAATGCACTTCCAGGTGACGTTTCATATATTTTGCTTATGGACTTGCTTTTATACCTTCAGACTGTACACTGTAATCTGAATCTCGGATCATGATAATCTAATGATCAGATTAACGGGGAGCGGACAATAGGGGTTCTACAATGCATATACAAAATGTTTTCTTCAAATGGCATTAGTCGTGATTGGGCGATTTTCATCTTTCAAATCCTTTCTCCAGCCCTTCATTTACGGGAACCAAAGATGTCTAACATCTACCTAAATATCATTACAGACCGGTACGACATTTCATAGCAACGGTAATCTTCTGCAGTAGTGCCTTCTTTCCGCAGCATAATGCGCCGTGCCGCACTGTCCGGAATGTTATAATGATTCCCGGAACATGAAAAGGAATTTCAAGTATTACGCTAGACTCCATATTTCACAGATATCAATTCAATCGAGTATCTGAGGTTTTTCAATGATACAGCAAATCAGATCTGTGGAGCATCTACTAAATGTCTTACAAGAATTAAAGGATCTACTCGTAAAGATTTTGGTATCTGGTAATGGCTACCAGATACCAAAATCCCCCTTTTGAAATATTTTAACGTATTTCCCTGCCGAGAAATAACGGTTTCAGGGGCATGTGTAATCCCAATATCATCTTAGGCATATGCCTATATAAATTTGGCTCTTAGTTGTTTGTTGATATACGTATTGTTACATATCAGCTTCCGTTTACCCTTAGTGTTAGTTATCCTCACATGTAATACACACCTAAAGCTATATGATATGTCAGGCACAGAGTAAAGTCCATGGGTATGAAACCTGGAAATCTCATTTTCTGCTCCAGTTCCAGACTGGTATGTGTCTCGGTCTTCTAGTGATTTTGTCTTCTGCGAAGTCGGAGATGGTAGCTTTAGACATGGGCGGTGTGCTTCCCTAACGTGCACTGTTCTCCCTTTCTGTGATTTATTGACATTCTTCTAGTTACTTCCGTCTTCGGAAAATATTCACAGTTGGTAATGTTGGTGGTTAGCCCGAAAGGAAAAACAGCTGTTATTTTTAAATCAAAGGGAAAATTGGGTCACTATCTGATTTAATTTTATTTTCATCAGAAATACATCGAAAGCTTTTTTAAAAAATAAGAATTATCCAGACTTTTTGTATTCAAGCTGAGGGAGGCAGGAATTTTGCAGATTTTGCTGGACGGAGGGTTCCCAATAAAAGTAAGTAAATCTGTACAATTTGTCAGGGAGCATAACATAATGATTTCTCAAAAGATCACTTATTAAAGATATTTTATACACACAATCTTCTTTTCCTCGTCATTTGTGAGAAAAAATTAACTAGCTTTTTGTTGTAAGTTACACTTAACTGAGATAAGGAATTAGTGTTAGATTGAGATTCGGAATCAAAACCTAATGCAAATGCTGATGAATTGAGATCAGGAATAAAAATTTAGTGCAAATGCTGATCAATTGAGATTAAGAATCAAAACGTAGGGCAAATACTGATAACGTGATGTGCTAAACGTCGTATGAATCCAAGAGGAAGGTTTTTTAAATGAACAAATGGATCATTTAGAAAGCATCTGTGCACCTCCAGAAGTTTCCCTTTGTGTTTTCCCATTAAAATGTTGATGGACTTTACATCAATATTTTCCGTTTTACGATTAGAAAGCGTTTTATTAATGACGCAATCAAAAATATTATTTAAAAAATCCAGTTTCTGTTGCACTACAATTAAAATTAGAAAAAAACAACACTCGGCACATTTTTGATTCAAACCAGGCCAGGTATCTTGCGAAAACCTAAGTTCTTTATATATTTTTCCGCGCTCAACACGAAAATAACTGTGAAAATCCTCTCTTACCTACGGTTCTTGATTAATTTGACCATTTTGATTTGGTATAAATGATATATATTTCAATGGGCCACATACTAGGAATAATATTTAACGAATTCACCTAATTTATACGCGTTGTTGTTTTGCCTGCCGCTTGTGGGGAACGTCCGGTGCATCTCTCTGGAGCATCCAACAAAAATCAGCTAACACTGCAGCATTCCACTTTCCTTTGTATCGTTGTTCAACTGCAGAAATGTCCTGGAGGAATCGCTCCTCGTGTTCATCATTTAAAGCATCACAGTTCTCAGGGAAGACATAGATATGTGAATTTAGGAAGTGGATCTTAAATGTCATGCTGCGGCCAAGTGTTCCACAAGCACGTAATAGTTCTTCCACAAAGTCCATATGATGGTCCGCCCTCTTGTTTCCCAAAACCAATGTTGCAACATTACGAAAACATTGCCAAGAATGTTGCTTATCAGGATTAAGAATACGCTCAAACTGTTTGTCTCTCAAGAGCTGGCGTGTCTGTGACCTAATAACAATTTCGTGTTTGATCTTCTCAGTACTTAGTCGTGAGAACTTTTGGCACAAGTATTGAAATGTAGATTCATTCTTCTTCACAGCATTTACAAATACCTTTATGAGCCTTAGTTTTATGTGCAATGGTTGCAGAACAATTTTGCTAACCTTCACTAGAGGTTCGTATGTAACATTTTTTGTGCCAAGCAACAAAGCTGTCCGTCAAAGCCATTCATGCTGTTTATAATGTAAATCTCTTACGCGGCTATCCCACCCGCCGATATAGCAACAGTACTTTGTGTACACTCCTTGCAAGCCAAGAAAAATTACCATGACTTTGAAATCTGCAAATGTCAGCCATTCAAGTTTATTGTAGCTCATGATGATTAAAACACGTTTTTACATGGCATAACTTTCTTTAGCTAAGGCTGCACGTTCAACAGGGATAGAAGGCATTTTGTTATTATTATGTAGTAGTACAGCCTTAAGGCTTGTTTTGGATGCATCTATAAAGAGTCTCCACTCGTCTGGTTTGTAGAGAATGTTTAGTTCCTCCATCACACCTTCAGCATTTTTGCAGAATGTTAATTCATCTTCACCGCTAAATAAGCCTTCCAGTTGTTTCTGACGATCACGAAAAAAGACACTCTCGCTGTATCGGCAAGAAGGTTCCACTGTTGCAATCGTGATGCTAACAGTTCAGCTTTACACTTTGTCAGCTCCAAATCCATAATGAAATCACTAAGTTCACATTGTTGTATTCTTTGTGGTTCATTGGAGGAAGATGGTTGCACATACACATGTGTATATAGGATCCGCATCACTAGTGGATGGATGAGCTTGTATATCAACTGATTCCTAAGTTCATCATCATCTGTATCACTATTTGCCTGAACGTTAACTCGGGGATCAGAAATCGGCAATTTCTCTTCATGAACCAGTGGGCGAATAACGGATGGTATTATAGGTTATTCAATTATTCTCTTCTTCTGCGTATTTATTCCTTTTTTCAAAGAATGTATCATGCAGAAACAGCAATCGTTTGAGTGTTTTATTGGTTCCCGCCAAATGGTGGGCACAGCAAAGCGCATTGAGACTTTCTTATCATGCATCCAAGCATTCAGAGTTGATGAACATGTTGTACAGCACACACTTGGGCCTAAGATATATATTGGTCTCCCATCATCATCATCATTGTCAACCATTATCAATCCACTGCTGGACGAAGGTCTCCCCAAGTTTCCTCCACAACGGTCTGTCTTGTGCCAGTCTCCTCCATGTCACCCCTGCATACTTTCGAATTTCATCCACCCATCTCCCATGTGGTCTTCTTCTGGGTCTTTTCCTGTCCCTTGGAATCCAATCTAAAATTTCGGCTGTCCATCGATGATCTGTCCTTCTGGCAGTATGTCCAGCCCATTGCCATTTCAGGGATTTAACTCTGATCATGATGTCTTCCACTCTTGTCATTTTTCGGATCCACGTGTTCCTCTTCTTATCTCTCCTGGTTGGTTGGTTGGTTGGTTATTAGATTTTATTGGCGCAAGGGCCATGGTTGGCCAAAGAGCGCCAGATACAAGACAAACAGACAAAATTAAAAAACGGGGCATAAATCGCAAAATCTGGCTGACAAAGTAAAACCGAACCATGAGTACAAAGGAAGGGCCAAAAAAGACAATGAAACAAACAGTATGAAAAACATGGTACAATGGTGAGAAACAAGCAGATTAAGTAAAACTGAGGAATGAGAATGATAAAACACATTACGAAATCGAATACAACTACACATAGGATGAGTCACTCTCCTCCCCCACACACTCCAATATAATGCTGGCCGAGGGCGAGGACGAATCACTATCCTCCCCCTCATGTTCCTCTGCAATGTTAGTTGAGGCTGGGGACGAACTGTAACTCTCCTCCCCCCGATGTTCCTCTATAATGTTGGGTGAGGGTGGGGACCTCGCTGAGTCCGAGACAGTTGCAATGTTGGTCAGGTGGACCGCGACAGTTGGATGGACACGGCACACCTTTGCGGATTGAGGGCCGGGTCTTCCGCACGTACAGGCTGTCTGCTGGGAACCGGAAGAGTCGGTCGTCTTCGAAAGAGAAGGCGCAGACTCAGCTGGTCGAATAAGCTGGAGCTCGGTGAAATCCACCTGTGTCGCTTGTTCAACTGTAGATCGCTTGGCACGTCCGGCGAGAGCTACAGGGCGCGGAACAAAGGGCTGCACGGGGTGCGGCAGAGACTGAACCACTGCGGCAAAAGTACGCTGTCGGTTGGTGGGTATACCCAACTTGGCCTTGGCAGCAGGGTACGAGAGGCCCTCCAGGGTCTTGAGGCGCTGGATTGCCATCTCGTCCTTCCATTTCATACAGTTGCGGGAGTAAGCTGCATGGGCCTCACCGCAGTTAACACAGCAGGCCGCAGAAGTGCAACCATCCCCGTCATGTTCACTGGAGCCACAATTTGCGCAACGAGCGGAACTCTTACAGAAACGTTGGGAATGCCCGTACCTCTGGCACCTGAAACAGCGCAGAGGACTGGGAATGTACGGGCGAACTCCACAGACCAAGTAGCCAGCCTTGATTTCGGTCGGAACTTTCGGGGAGTTAAAAGTCAAGATTACATTTTTAGACTTAATCAAGGAACCATCGCGCCGGAACATCATACGACGAGCAGCAATAACACCTTGATCTGCAAGTTCAGTCACCAATTCGTCTTCACTGCATGGCAAGAGATCAAACTCCGAAATAACACCCCGAGAGGTGTTAAGAAACGGGTGAGGTGTCACTTTGACAGGAATGCCTTGAAGACTAGTGAGGTGCAGAAAAGTGTTACTCTGAGAAACACTGCAAGTTTGGACAAGCAGGTCCCCAGAGCGAAGCTTCCTCACAGACTTCAAGGGGCCAACCGCAGCGTCCAAAGCTTTATAAATGAAAAAGGGAGATCTGGTGGACAGTCTCTCATTCGGATCGATGGATTCTAAAACTAAGTGTGTAGCATGCGTATTCACAGCAATCGAGGGGAGACGACGCTTCGGAGCGACTGGTACAGCTGCCGAAGAAGAGGTTCCACATTCTTGGTCCAGGTCCTGGTCTAAAGATCGTTTAAGGGTATGAGACTTGGTAGGTTGAGAAGACGAAGGAGAGTCGTTGTCAACGATCATTTGCTCAGGTGACTTGAATTTGGAGCGTTTGTTTTTGGGTTTACCCATGGAAAAAAAGGTGAAGGATTCGTCTGCAGACTACTCCACCCACCACCGAGCCCTACAAGGGAGAACTGGAGGTCTGCAAGCCAAGAAAATGACGCTGGACACAGTTCTGGAGCTTATACGTTGCAGATATAGTCCGTTGGCTGTGATCACACGCACTCGGCGGACACTTCGGCCTCCGGGTACCGTCATGCCAACGCCTTTGGCATGATCCCACAGCCCCCGGGCTCACCCTGCCGTGCTATACGACAAAAAAGCCGCTAAAGCCCTGCACACAACTTGGTACAAGACTTCTGACTAGAGGTGGGTTAGTCTCTAGCCTCCCGTTTACAGCGAAGCCGGGGTCGAAGAGGAGTGTTGGCACACAGGAGGCACTTATCCGGTCTCCTGCGACCTCAGCCGCCAGACATCCCATTTCCGCCTCACGGGTCTCCGCACGCGGCAAACATGCAGGTAGGTCTAGCACCCAAACCAGTTAAAAGGAGAAAAAGAAATCCAAAGAAGACAAATCCTGGAAGGGAACCTAAACGGAATCTCAGCAACCTACGAACTGAGCGGTTAATATAAAACAGTTAGTGGTGGAGGGTAACAAAACCACAAGACCGGGGTGTTAGTACATAACGTGGTAGTGATTAGGTAAAGTATACAACACGGGCAACTAGCCAGTGGAGAAAATAAATAAAAACGAAAAAGCGAGACACAAGACCAGCTCGGGATCGTGGGGCCGCGACTCCCCAACAGCTGGATGAACAGCCGTCCCTGCAAACACCATCAGCACCAAAATAAAAAACAAGCGGTGGCATGACATCAGATGTTGACCAGTCACAAGGTCAGCTCGGGCCGTGGGGGCGCCGCTCCCCAAATAACTGGAAAACCAGTTATCCCCGTGCGGGGTATCTCTCCTGGTTACACCAAGTATGCACCTCTCCATGCTTCTTTGAGTTGTCTGCAGCCTTTGTATGTCTCTTTTAGTTAAGGTCCACGTCTCTGCACCATACGTAAGCACCGGAAGGATGCATTGATCAAACACCTTTCTTTTAAGACATAATGGCATATTGCTCTTGAAAATTATGCTGTTTCTTCCAAAAGCTCTCCAGGCAAGTTTTGTACGCCGATTAATTTCTTCATCAATGTGACCCTCACTTGATATCTGCTGTCCAAGATAAACGTACCTGTCTGTTATCTCCAGCTTTTCTCCATCAATCGATAAATCTTCATTTCTTGTAAAAGCATTGAACATCACTTTTGTCTTCTGAAAGTTCATTTTTAATCCCACTTCTTTACTCTTGTCAGCAAGTTCCTGGATCATACTCTGCAGCTCTGATGGGGTAGTTGCAAAAATGACTACGTCATCAGCAAAACGTAGGTGGGTTAGATAATCTCCATTAATCTTTATCCCCTTGTTTTCCCAGCTCAGCGACTGAAAAACACCCTCCAATGTGGCATTAAAGAGCTTCGGAGATATGGTGTCACCTTGTCTCACTCCCTTTCCAATTTTTACGCGTGTTGTATTTTCAAACAGCCGAATCTTTGCACTTGCATTTTCATAGATGTTATTAATAATATTAATGTATGCATCTTCAATACCACAGGTTTTCAGAGCCATTGTAACTTCTGATGGTTTTACCGAATCAAAGGCTTTTTCATAATCGATAAAAGCCATGCACAATGGAAGTTCATATTCCCTCGCTCTTTCAATTAGTTCTCTCAGCACGTGGATATGATCTATTGTGCTGTAGCCACTCCTGAATCCAGCTTGTTCTCTCGGTTGAGCCATGTCCAGTGTTACCTTCAAGCGGTGTGAAAGAACTTTAGTGAAGATTTTATAAACTACTGATAGGAGGCTGATAGGTCTGTAGTTTCCGAGATCCTCAATGTCACCTTTCTTATGTAGCAGGATCATTGTAGCGGTGTTCCAATCCTCAGGAATCTTTCCTTCATTAAGGCATCAAGTGAAAATTTGGGCGAGTACTGTTTCGATTTCTGCACTTGCTTCTTGTATGATGTCTACAGTAATTTCATCTTCTCCTGGAGCTTTTCCCCGCTTCATGTTCTTGATCGCATGTGCAACTTCTGCTGGAAGGACTGGAGGAACTCTAGTACTGGTATCTTTCATGATGTCTGGAGTGCATGTATCATCCCTTTCATATAATTTGGAGTAGAAATCTTTCACTCTTGTCAAAATTTCGCCTCTATTTCTTGTTACAGAACCATCTTCTTTTCTCAGTGCCATAATCTGTTTTCTTCCCTTACTGAGATGTCCCTTTGCTATCTTTAGGCTTTGGTTGTTTTCAATTGCTTTCCTCACTAGTTCACAGTTGAATTTTCTTACGTCTTCAGTGATACTTTTTCTTACTGTCTTGCATAGCTCTATATATTCCACTTTGGAAGTCACATCTTCTTTAGTTGTCCTCATCTCTCTTCTTTTTGCATCAACATTTTCGTTTTTCCTGATAACTTATTTACATGCAACTTGTTCTTAGACCCAGCTAATTTTGTTGCTGTTTCCATAAGAGCTTTGGTTACTTTTCTGTTAACTTCAGAGATGTCCACTTCTTCCGATGTTATGCCTTCTAAAGCAGAGAACCTGTTCTTCAGTTCCAACTTGAAGGTATTATGGTGTTTTTTAAGGTTGGTTATGTCAATACATTTTGTTTGTCTTATGAGCATCTTACATCTCACCAATCTATGGTCACTACCTGTGTTGAACTTGTTTAGCACACTGCAGTCTTCTATGACGAATTTTTTGTTACACATAATAAAATCAATTTCACTTGTCGTCCCATTTGGATGTCTCCATGTCCATTTCCTGTGTGGCTTTTTCTTGAAGAAGGAGTTCAAGATGAAAAACCCTTCTGCCTCTGCAAACTCAACGAGAGTATTTCCACGCTGGTTTCTGTTGCCGTGACCGAATTTACCTACTGAAGTTTCATTCTGTTGCGTCTCCCATACGACACACAAAATACATGAAATATGCTTTTTTCACTGCTGGAGTCAATGGTTGCTTCCTGGAGCCACACATCACATCACCACAAAAAAAGTTATCTGGGTTGTTATGTATTTGCTGTGATTATCACTGTAGTGAAAGCCAACACTCGAACAGAAACACAATAAAACGTTAATAAAATAAAATTCACTTATTTGACTAAATTCATAAATCAACACTCTCACAGTAACACGCATTGCGATAAAACTGACGCAGTTTGATACATACGCTCCCTCGAACAAAAGAAACTGGATGTATCCGGTTCTAACGGCATCTTGTTGCTATGATCACGTGATTCCCGAAGCGAAGTCTCGTTAATCTACTCACCCGGACCGCAATTTAACGTTTGCCGAGCTGACTTATGAGTGCCGGTATTAAAAAATACCATTGATATATATGTGAAACTCAAATGGTAGATTTACTGGGAATTTTGAGCTGGTAGAGTATTTTAACTGTTGTTATCGTGTTGAGCTAACAAAAATATATAGAAGACGGCTAACTTCGTTTTTGTAAAAAAAAGTTAAAATTTGTTGAACAGTGTTATTTTATATACCGTAATAATGCACTCAGATATCTTGAAAGAAGAACAGCGGCGTGCAAAATGAGATACAGAAACATACACACTTCTTAAAAAGAAAAAAACAAAAGGTAGCACCTCATGAAAGTCGTTCGATCCTGACCAAACTCGGCATGAAAATAGCTCAAGACCTAAAATATAAATTATTAAAAGTTGACTAACAGTGACGTAAGAGTGACCCGCCACAGAGCAAGGATATCCACTGTTCAATAAGTAAACACCAAGAGCAACGCTCGCTCCAGAGACAATTGTGACAACGGATTGCGATTGTATTTACTACCACGGCCTGCGAGGATGCCTCCATGTACACTAGGAGCAGTTTACCCAGTTTTAGAGAGGACGTAGGATTAAGTTGAGACTGGCAGGTTGCTCGTGTAGCATATAGCCGAGTATTTCTAATGGCGAAATGCACCATTCGGCGATGCTGGCGCCGAGAAGTACATATTCCAGCGGCATGCGGGCCGTAAAAGACGCAAAATCAGGTTAGAGCGATTGTGAGAACCGTACCAACAGAACCAAATTCGTCGCTCTCAACCAACCGTGGCCATGTTGCGTCGTCTAGATGTAAGGAAATCAGCATTCGGACGTTGCGAGATGACTTGTGGAACAGCCCCTACATTCCAGAAGCCCACATCGTCACCTACTACTTACCAGCAATCTAACCGGGCGTAGTTGTGTCAGGCTAGATGAAAATGTGATAGTTTCAGGCTAATTCAAGATGGATCATGTTGCCCTCAATGATGAGCCACTGATTTCTCTTGGGTTCGATGGCCAGCTCATATATGTCTGAAAACGAGCCGCTCAGTGCACTGTTACTGCTATTACCGTGGGTCGGAACATGTCTCCCACTCTGGGAGTGCCTGTGAAGTTACCCATTTGCTACGATACCTGGACACTATCGGTAGTGTGTCTCACTTTTACAGCTCAAATCCCCGTCTACGGTATTCTACGACCTATTGTGTTACCATTCTTGTCGCCGCATCACCGAGCAATTTTTGAATATAATAACTGCTGGCCACAAACGGAGCACCTCATCCAGGCCTGCCTCCTTAATGTCTACACACTTCCATGTCAATCCAGATGGCCCGACTCTCACCCAGCGAACATATCTTGGACATGATGTGACGACACCTACGCCCAGCCTGGAATGTCGGCAAACCGGCCGCAAGTTGATCACCATCTTTCATGTTGTACGTTAGGCGAGTATCAGTGAACTGTGCCATACCAAGTAACCACTTCTATCTGTGCCAGATGTCGCGCAGCAACGTACCGACTTGCTCCGCTCCTGTAGCTATTTTATCCTTATAAATAGCCCAATTGCGCTGGAACAGTAATAACTTCCTTTCCTGTACATGAACGTTCGTTGCACACACCAATTTCTTATCTTCATTGGGTCATACCTTCGAGGTGCTTCGTTTTTTTTTTTTTTTTTTGTTTTTTTGCAAAGAGTGTACTTTGTAGAGGAAAGTGCCGTTCCTTTATAAATTTCAGCTTTAGCTCGTATGCTTTAACATTTCTTAATGACATCTAAACGATTTTTCTTATTAATATTAAATTGAAGTCATCGCTCTTTCCACGTTTATAAGTGAGTCACGGAAAAATTCTAATCGGCCGCCACCAGTAATCGAACCCAGGTATTCCAGTTAAACGCCGGATAGGCTTCCACTGCACCACAGCGGCCTCAAAATTTTTGGACTCACATACGACAAACTGCCAACTAACACATGGCAGTTTGCCTCCCCGGAGCCCCGGACAATGCCTGTGATTCACCAAAATGAACAGCAGCAACTGAACAAAAAAACTAGAAGGAGAATGAATGATAAATACACAGTTGACGTGGATTAGAAACATTAAATAGAAGTCATCGCTGTTTCGATGTTTATAAGAAATGATGATAATTTTTCCGTGACTCACTTGTAAACGTGGAAGGAGCGATAATTTCTATTTAATGTTCCTAATGCACGTCAACTGTGTATTTATCATGATTTGTCTGAAATTGTTTCTACCATGGTGACAACTGCATAACTAATCATGGGCCACTAACTACTTTTGTCAGGAGTTTTTCATAACAAAAGACTACAGAGAACATGTCTAATATTTCCAAAAGACTTAAATGTAAGACATTAGCTCCGACAAATAGACTTTTATGGAAGCTAATCCATGGAAACCATGCGGGGAGCGAGGTACACGGGCTTCGGAGATCACCACGGGTGTACACTGTACTATGTTGTTTATGAAGGGATTCGTTCTTCTTTGATTTTTTGGTTCATTCAGGGATTCGGGATCCACATTCGTTAATGACTTTCATTTATTCAAATATAAAATGATATAGTGTTTGCACTTAGTCCCAAATCCAAGCTAGCTCATTAAATATAGACACCTTATGCAAATGTGTTTAAAAACAGGAAAGAAAATCTACAATGAAAAGAACACGCCTGATATCTAAATTCGCTGCATATGAAAACACTTGAGTTTAGAAATCTATGTAATGCAACAATGTAGTTTCATATTTCCGCATTCCTATTTTCCCTATCTCCAGCCGAAAAACGTATGTCCAAGGTCCAAAAAGCAGCGATCACAGGACTCTTACAAGCAGCCTGACTACTGTGGTGTATAAAAGGTGATTCCAAAGCTCGGTGCAAAAGTAAAATGCGATTAAGAACGATCTATGGGTCGAATAGTTATGCGATTTGCAAATTAATATTCACTGAGGTACGGGATTTTGTACGGCATCAAGAAAAAAAATAATTCAAAATTCCGACAATAGAGCTCGCTGCTACAGAGAATCAACGAGAGGTGAGAATTGTGAAATTAGATATACTACGTTAAATTAGTTAAATTACTTTATTTTAGCATGACTCTACAGATGCAAGTGCTTAATGCGTCCACCAACACATTCCAGTTGTGGTATTACGCCTGATACAGCATTAAACAATATGTCAACGAGAATGACTAATACCTCCGCCGTATGGTGTCTTTTAACTATGTTAAGCTCTGGGGTTTACCACTATTGACACTGGATTTTATGTAGCCACACAATTAGGAATCAGGGAGTGTGAGAGCTGAAGATCTAGAAGACCATTCGTGTGCACTATGCCTGCTCAATAGAAAAGCGGCGCTAAACGTGCACACCTCATTTGGTGCACGCCTAATTTCACGTTATCTGCAAATTATTAGTTTAATAAAACCGTGTGGTTTTGCAATATGAATAACAGAACGAACTTTTATTATTTTTTCACATGGAACATGTGACTGCATTTCTACGTAATGGTTTTGTGGGGGTAATATGAAACGTAACTCATGTGGCATTCTCTGCTGCAGCGCCCCAATTTTCTACATTTTGAACTATTTTTTCTTGATGCCATACAAAATCCAGTACCTCGGTGAATATTTATCTGCAAACTGTATGTCTGTTCGACCCCTAGGTCTTTTTAACCGCATTTTACCTTTGCACCAAACTTTTGAAATAACCTGTATTTAAGAGGGTGGGTCCTTAATCTCGTAGAAAACTTAATTCAAAACAAACTTTTAAATCTGTATAAAATATAAACTATTTCTAAAATTAAATACTGTATATAGAAAACAAGTTTTTCAGGTTTAGTGTAACTGCGTGCTATGGTGAAGAAACACATTGCATATTATAATTTGGCACATTAATTTATTTGTCTATATTAGAAAAGTTATAATACTTTAAACATTAAAATTCCGAAATATTTTGACGAAATCGTAAACGATCAAATGCAATAATATCCAAAATCTTAGGACATTCAATCACATTGGTCTTTGTTGTATATTCAAAGTTAAGATTCATCAATATCAGTCACATTTTGTTGTCTGCAGCTTAATGTGGTTCTCCTTATACTTTGCTTTCTGTTAAGGTGTAGTAATTTTCTTTGCTATTTTAACGTTCATCGAGCAAAATTTCTTTAATGTTTTGTTTTTCTGACTTCACACACTTTGATTGTAAAGGTTCCTAAAATAAAGTAGGTTAAATTTCAGAAAATCAGAAATTCATTTGCCACATTAGAATAGCAAAAATTATTTTTCATTTCATTTCTATAAATTTTAACGCACAAACTATTATTTATGGTATTGATTAGAACAGTGATTCCCAAATTCCTAATGTCGGCTCACCTTTCCTACTTCAAAAACATGCCATGGACGCATCCTTTCGAAAATTTGGATACCTGTACGGATACAAAGCATTTTATTTTATTTTTTTTATTTTTTGGAGAAAATGTGGGGATCTTCTTTTAACAAGTTACTGATCTTAGGTATAAGAAAAAAAAATGTGATTTTACCACCGAAACCTTTACTTCTTATTTATTTCCTAATTTTTTTTTTTTAATTTGTTTACGAAAAAAAAAACGACAAATTTACTATAATCTATTTGAAGTGCACAAATAGAACAATTCCAGCAGCTATTCATCCTTAAAGTGATGGGAAGAATCTGTCAGTTGGCAGTGGTATGTTGGAGGGATGGCTCGGTTGATTAAATTGTATTAATTTTGATTTCCTATTTTCATCTTGTTTGCTACGATGTATTCAAAATAACTACTCCATCTTAAATGACTTATTTTTTATCAAATTAGCATTTTCAAACTCGGCAGTTTATTACCTAAATATTTGAATATAAATACAATGAGTTCGTAATAACCTCTTTCAAATGGAGCTAAAACCTTTCACGTTAGCATTTAAAAACTAAACAGTTTGTTACCTAAAAAATGATATGTAAATACAATGAGTTCATAGCAAACTCTTTCTAATGAGGCTAATCTCGAAATGACGCTCTTACGTCATACACAGAGTCTCTGCAGTGCGAAATGCACCTGGCGCGTCATCTGTTAATCAGATTAGTATGTAAAAGATTGAGAATTACAAAAATGTACAAAAGTTTCCCCCTAATTCTCAATCTGTAGTCACGTGCAAAAGTTCTAAGAGTTCAAAAAATTTATACAACATTTAAGAGTCTTAGGTAATTGTTGACTTTCGATTTAGTAAAAATTTCGGTTAGTAAGAAAGTCGGAAACACTTTTATCTATAATCACACACTGAAGATAAAATGTCTTATTTCTGAGTTTCTCATTAATGAAATTTACCTGTCTTACCATATTATTTGATTTACGTGACGTGCATGCACTGTTTCCTAGAATATTTGCTGACTGGTTTTCACAATGTATAATTGAACTTTGGAATCTTTTCCCTGTGAGTTCATCCACATAAACTTGCAAAAATGTTCGAACATCATATTTTTTCGAACGTCATATCCGTTCGGAAGGAGATTACGTTTGTTTTTGAACACAGCGCGAACCAAGATTATCCCTCTCTTCTGTTTTCTTATAGGAAAAATCCTTTTCTTACAAAAAAATATTTTTTCTTATAGGACCAACAGGGCTCAAATTTGAAATTTGAGCATTTTCGAACATATACAGGGTGTCCCAAAAATACACTGCCAAACTGCAGGAATGAGGTCGTCATAGTTAGATAAGAAAAAACGTTTATATCAACATAGGTCCGGAAATGTTTGGCTTCCGAGTTCGGAAGTTCAGTCTACGATACTTAACTGTTCACACTAACTGACTCAGGTCTGTCTTGGTTTCCCAGTTAATCACCGGAATGTTTTATCTCCCGCAGGTGAATTCATCACAAAGTACTGACAGAAAAGAATCAGTTGGTTTTCCTTTCCGACCAACAAGCATACTTTATGCACGATGGCGCTCCCGCGCATTTTAGCCAATTAGCTCGCAATTATTTGAATAGAAAGTTTTTTAGTCGGTGGGTAGGTTGAGGTGGACCAACTGCTTTGTCTCCATGCTCACCAGATTTAAACCCCCTGGATTTCTTTTTGTGGGGCCGTTAAAAATCATTGGTGTATTTGACTCCAGTAGCAGATGTGGAAACACTCCGCAATCGAATTAGGGCAGGTTGTGAAACAATACGACACATGCCAGAAATTTGGCAGCGTGTTCACGAGTCCGTGAGACAGCGACGTGAGGCCTATATTGAAGCAGGAGGTGGAAATTTTGAACAATTACTATAAGGTAATATGAACAGTTAAGTGTCATAGACAGACCTTCATAATTCGGAAACCAAGCAATTCCGCCCCTATGTCGATATAAACTGTTTTCTTATCTACCTATGAGGAACTCATTCCTGAAGTTTTGCCGTGTAATTTTGAGACATCCTGTATATGTATACGATAAAATATTTCATATTACATACAAAATGCGAACCGACAATTTCGGATTTTCAATGGTACAAACAGCGAGTAAATTGGATAGACTGAATCAAAATGACGCCATAACCTTCAAGCTCGTCTCTACGTCATTGCGAAATGTCTTTCAATCACTAAACTTACAAGTCAGGACGACAGGAAGAAATGGATATTCTATATCTCCCCTTCGTTTCGCGTGTACTAGACAAATAAATCAAATAGATTGATTGCTTTGTAGGGCACAGCTGTCAGATCGCGCGAATCATCACATGAAAGCTCTACTCTGAGAAATACCATGACTCTGTTGGAATACTTGTGTAACACAAGGTTCACAATTGTAATGTTAATTATTAATCTCCAAATTAGCAGTGCTCGAATCTGAAAATTCCCAGCAAATAATATGCAAGATAAAAATGTACGTTCGCGGAAATCTCGACCAAAAGGCAGACAATGAGCTCCTCAAATTAATGTCTTATATCTCCCTGTACTTACAAAATGCCTTATTGTATTTAACTTATTCCTTTACCCGTAGTTTTCCGCTGTCCTTCACCATGGCCAACATAAAATACCCCGTATTAACCACTTTGAATAACCTGGTATTATGATGTGTTACAAGGGGGGAATAAGGACAAACATTTCCGTTAAGCGACTTTATCTGTTCTATGACCCAATCTTCGTTTGAATCAGACTTTTTTTTTGCTAACTTTGTAGTATGCGTTGGATAATAGTACACTTATATATGGCTGAAATACACATAACTCAGTCATATGTATGAGAATGCACTCATACTCCGTCGGTGTTTTAGACTATCGTTAGTTAATTTCCTTGCACACACAAATGAAGAAACTGGCCCGAAACGGTGATCGCAAACAAAGTAAACAATCGCTAATGCTTTTGAGCTACAACAAAACACCCTAAAGTTTATTCGACCACCTCACTTGACGTAGGTAGGTTACATAAAAATTATTTAGGATTTACATCCATCTGACATTTACAATTAGAAACACATGTTTTCAAATTTATTCTTTTATTTCAGTTTCTGACGATATTACTGAATGCTATGGAATTGATGTAGCTGATGCGTAGTATTCGAAACTTTAAGGAAGTTTATCTGTTCATTAGATGTCTGTTATTGTTAGGTACAATTTCGCTTAAAAGAGCGCATAATAAAAATTAAGGGCGTCTCATTGCTATACCTCCATAATTATAATCAGCTGTTTAAAAAGCAAATATTCCAAACACACAAAATGACAGTAAATGCAACGAAACGTAATGTAAAATACAGAAAAAGACGTACATTTCCATCCCTTCCTGTTCATTTTTATTACATAGTATTAACTATTGACATTTAGAATGGAATGTTCCAAACATTAATAGTTAAAATGTATGCTTCATTTTGTTTTACTACAGGGGGATGCTAGTGGTTTTAGTGTTTTTATATGAGAGAGGTTTTTTCGTTATCTCGTGACTTGGTATATACTTTTCTCCTGCTCTTTGAACTAGCCTGATATTATAATCCATTTCCTTCAATCCCATAACCGTGCAGGACAGGTTCGGAGGTTTGTTTACTTTCCAATCATTGTATTCTACAAGAGTCATTACGCTACATAAGTAGTTCCGCAAAGAATCTTCTTGGGTGCACGGAAATTAAATAAGAATAGCCCTTCTAAAGTTCAAATAGCATTCCTCGATTTCCTGCTTGGTTTTTAATACGCAGTTAAAGAAACTTTCCCAATTTGCTTTCATTTGGGAGATAGTGACAAGACAGTTTCGTTAGGCGAAACACTAGCCAGTAATGTGAGTCTGGATTTGATGGGTTTTACTACGCAGTTTAAAAAATTGATTAAAACAATTAAAAAAGTGAAAGGAGTAAATGAGAAAGCAGTTATTATTGCGGGTAGCAGAGTTGATTTTTAAATTTTATTTTAACATGTTTGATTGAAATACATTTCTTTTCAATCGGCGATAGGTCAGCGTGCCTTGGGCATATACATTGCTCCTCTGAATCTTGCAACTTGTTTTTTTTTATTCAATATCTAATATTACACTGTACACTAATACTAGTGTACTACACTGAAGAACAATTGAATTAGACACAGCTGGCGTTATGCAAATATGGCGCTGTGGGCGGCTCTGTAAACCAAAACGACATGACGTACGCAGCGGTCCGATAATATAAGGAGTGATGCGACGGTAATCAGTAAGAGCCGGACGTATTATGTTTAAGACGAAGGATCTAAGCGCATTTGATCGTGGGCAAACTGTCGGGGCCCAACGAATGGGTCACTCCAACTCGGAAGTCGTGCAGAGACTGGGATTTTCACTAGCCACTGTGTCACGGGTACGCCTTGAGTACATTGAATTCGATGAAACCATCCTTGCAAGGGCATACTGCCGGGAACAACAGCGGGTCAATGAACAGGGTGATCGTTGGCTAGCTCGCATTGTAATAGCGGATAGACGGGCCACAGTGCAAGAAATCACTCTGCAATTTAACTCTGGTGCACAAAAACGTATAAGCAGCCACACCATCCAGAACCATCTCCTCGCTATGGGGTACAGAAGCCATCGTCCCACGAGGGTACCGCTGTTGTCGGCACATCACAGGATGCACAGACTAGCATGGGCGAGAGAACATCGGCACTGGACCCTAGACATGTGGAAAAATGTTGCCTGGACTGATGGGTCGAGATTCACGTTGATACATGCTGATGGCAGGGTACAAGTACGGTGCAAACCACATGAAGCGATGGATCCTTCTTGCCAGCAGGGTGCTCTTCAAGCTAATGGGGGTGGCATTCTCGTCTAGAGACTGTTTACGTGGACTGAAATCGGACCCCTGGTACGTGTGAAATCGTTCCTCACAGGTCAACGTTACAAGGATATGATGGGCGAACATTTGCTCCTGTTTGTGCGTCTTCAACATCCAACTGGGGACCTCATCCTACAATAAAACAATGCACCGTGCCATCGCTCCCGATTTGTGTCCGAATGTTTGGATGAACACACCACCGACGTGACCTCGCTTCCTTGGCTAGCTAGGTCACCTGACCTCAATGCGATCGAGCACATCTGGAATGCCATCGAGAAAGGTGTTTGAGGCTCTTACCCCCCTCCATTAAATCTTCGTGAACTGTGTAAGCTTGTTCAGAGGTCGTGGATCCGTTTGGCTTCCCAACGCTTCCGGTGTTTTGTCGATTTCATGCCGAGAAGAATCGCCGCCGCTATCAGGAAGAAAAGTGGTGCTAGACGTTACTAAGCAGGTATCTTTAATTCAATTGCTCTTCAGTGTACATGCTAGTGTATTTCTTGAATATTTTGGTTAAAATTCGCAATTTTTTAATATTACAAAGTTACTCTGTGTTGTTTTTTATTTAAATTTAATAATATTATTATTATGTTTTTCAATTTTTCATGTGTCAGGATAAAATTTACTTTTTTGCTGAACTTTTCTTTGGCTAGGCTTTTTGCACTCTTTCAGTATTATTTCTTTCTCTGGGATTGCATAATTCCGGGGTGCTCGTCGTCATTCTATAGCAGTATTTAGCTGAACATCTCTTGGTTATTGGTGTGGTGTCGGGCAATGTTGTTTAGTTTGCCGGTTTGGGTTAGCAATCCCTTTTCTATTGTGTCAAGTTTAACATTAAATTAAATTTGTCTTTATAGCAAACTGAATTAGCACAAACAGACCCCTCCATGGTCTCAGTAGAAAAGTGAGTGATTTTCTTTAAGCTTGCCCTTGACGAAGCCATTGGAGAATCAGTCATTGATCTGCTTCCCAGCGTTCTTCTGTTCGTTCGGTTTCCCTCGTTTGGAACTCGCTTGCTTCGGACCGTTGGGGTTTGGTGTGGTTTTTTTTTGCTGCTTGTTCTCGGAATTTTTTTTTTCGATTTCCTTCATCTTTTTTTTGCGAAAATATTTCTCTTTAGGTTTTGTATTTTTAGAGTTCTGATTTGATCTTTCTTTTATGCAGCCCTTGGCACTTTAGAATTTCAAATTTGTATTTTGCTTAATACTTCTAGCTTTTTTTTTTTTTGCTATATATATGTACATATATATACTATCTCAAAACAAGTAATTGGACACCTGTGATAGCAAAGGAAAACGAAGTTTATTCACCTTCAATAGTCGGAGCCTCCACGAGCGGCGATTACAGCTCCGACCCTCCGGGGAATACTCTCAACCAGGCGTTGTACGGCGGCTAGAGGAATTTTCTTCCACTCAGCTTGGAGAAGACAAGTCAGTTCCTTCACAGATTACGGACGGTGGGGACACCCCTTAAGTTGACGCTCCAACTCGTCCCAGACGTGATCGATAGGGTTAAGGTCCGGGCTCTGCGCAGGCCTGTCCATCCGATTAACCCTATTGTCACCATACCAAGCCATGGTGGACCTCGCAACATGTCAGTTGGCATTGTCGTCCTGAAAGTAACATGGGTCCACCTCGTAAAACTGCCACAACGTAGGAAGCACATGGTCATCCAATATGGTGCAGTAGGTCTCGGCGTTGAGTCTAACAGGAATTGCGACCAAGGGTCCCGTGTCATACCGGGAGAAACACCCACGCGCCGCCGAACTTCACAGTTGCCACAATATATTCCGGCAGGAGGAGTTTTCCAGGCAGACGCCAAACCCAGACCCTGCCTTGCGAACGGTAGAAGGTGAACCTTAATTCGTCTCTCCAGAGAACCTATGTCCACTGTCTGCGTTCTTTGCACCACGTTAGCTGAGCAGTGCTATTGGACTTTGTGATCAATGGCTTGTGGGCGGCAGCACGTCCATGATAACCGAGCAGATGGGCTTCCTTACGGATGGTATTCATCGAAAGAACACTCCCAGATGTAGCCCATCGATTTGGTGCGTTTCTTCCGAATTTATCTGGCCAGCACTCGGCGGTCTATACCTCCCAGATTTTTGGGTCTGCCGGGTCGGGCCACATTCCGACAGTCACCTCGTCTTCCACTTGCCAATCACGTAGGTTTCTGTCGAATTTGGGTAATTCAACACGCTGCATATGTCACGTATGGATCGGCCGTTTCTGTGACACCCGACGATTACACCTTTTTCGAAATCAGAGAGATCCGAACTGCGTGGCATCTTGCATGCGACTGGTTGCGTTGTTTCCCACACGATATTTAACGGCGGCGGCCGTGACGTGTATCAGGACCACAGATATCGTCGATTACAGGGGTGTCCAATTACTTGTTTGTAGATAGTGTACAATGAAGTGCCAAAAAAACTGGTACACCAGTCTAATACTTGGTACCTCACTCACTGGAGCGCAAGACATCCGAAATACGACGAGGCATAGACTCCACTAGCATCTGAAAATATGCTGTAGGCAATGCACACCATACTTCGTGCAGAGCATTCTACAATTCCTTTTTATTCCGCGGTCTCGGATTCCTGTGTTCGATAGGGTATTCCGAGGTCTCGGATTGATGTGTTCGATTCTAAATGTGTTCTATCACGTTCAGATCTGGGGACTTAAGTGAGAATGGCAACACCCCAAACTCAGATGAATGATCCTCTAACCATAATGTATCCTCCCGATACTTGTGCGGAAGTGCATTGTCTGTTGAAACAGGCCGAACCCATCAGCATGAATGCAGGACCATAACGTGTATACTTGGTCAGAAAGCATGCGCCCTTAGTGTTTGGCTAGTCACAGACGTTTGTAGACGTACCAAGGGTCCCAGTGAAGTCCAGCTAAACACACCACATACCATTACGGATTCCCCGCTAGCCGGCACAGTTCCCGGTGGACAGGCGAAATCCATGGGTTCATGGGGTTTGCGCCACAGACGAATCATTCCATCTGCCCCATACAGTTGGAAACGCAACTCGTCAGACCAGGCTAATTGTTTCCAGTCATCAAGTGTCCAGAGGCGGTGTTGCCGTGCCCAAGCGAGGCGCATAGCTCTGTGTCGTGCACCAATCAAGGGTATCGAATTGGGCGTCGGCTCCCAAAGCCCATATCGTGCAGGGTACGTTGCATAGTCCGGTCGCTGACGCCGGTTGAGGCTCCTGCATTGAATTCCGATGACACCTGCGAGAGTGTTGCACGCCTATCGCGTGAAACGATTCCTGACAGCTGACGATGATTTCGTTCACCCAATGTGTTTTTACGGTCTCACTGGTATCCTAATTTGGAGGTTTTGCCGGTATTCTTGTAGTCACGGTACACCCTTTCAATGGCCGTCCGTGAAAATAGGAACTTCGTTTCTACCTCCGAAATACTATGACCCATCTCACGAGCGCCAACTATTACACCGCGTTGAAAATTGCTTAAATCTTTATTACTTGTCATTCTCATGCCAAAACAGCTGTAACAGGTGGCAAGGATGTCTATCGTTTTATATACGCACTGGCAGACGCAACCAAGTGCGCGCATAGGTGACGTTGGTATGAATTTTGCATAAGCTTGTCTGTACCAGGTTTTTTGGCACTTCAGTGTATATATATGCTGTATATACATAGCCGGTCATGTTTTTTTTCTTATCTGCCACCACCGTTTTCCGAAAAGGATTCCACAATCGTGTTATGACAGTTCTGTGAAAACTGCCTGTTCTGTTTTATTATCTTCCTACCTCCTCTGGCAACATGCAGCACAGATCACACCGACATGATGTTCTGCGAACTCAAATACATCACTTCATTGCTCCTTGGATGTATTTCCGTACGAGCCGTGTGAATAATGTTTTTGAACAGCATGAAACACTTAATGTATTGTTTCCGGTTAAGCGTGTGTCTTTTAATTCTATTATGCATGTAGAAATGCGCTGGCTTGGAAATAATGCACGAATATGCACCTCCTCTATTTATCTGGTGGTTGTTGGCTCATTCGTTTTGTGTGGGATAATTTCAGCGCCAAGTATCTTACATAAAGGATACAAAATTGGCGAAGATATATTTTTATGTTTTCTTTAAAATGTGATGCAGAACTAATCAAACAAATGAAGAATGAATTTTACGGGTGAATTTGCGCAAAAATTTCAAACTCTCTTAAAGGCCGTTCGCATGTGAACAAATATTTTTACATCTGCAATGGATTGAGCCACTAGCAGCATTCCTTACCTACCTTTAAATTAGGCGAATACAACTTATTCTTTAATACTTTGTGCAAATGTAAAGAACTAAAATATAGTCGTTTTACAATATTTCCCCTATTAATCCACTCTTTGCAAAAAAATAAAGAAAAACAAAACAAAAAAAAAAAACGAAGCGCCCCGAGAAAGTCGTTAGATCATAATGAAACTCTGCATGCAAGTACCGCAGGACTGAATATATAAATGATTAATAGAAGGCGACCAATGACGGAATGTGAGGATGCTGCAAATAATTAAAAACACATATGCACGCTGACATGTGGATAACGAACAGTCGAGTCACATTATTTTGACGACCTCCTACTCTTAACGTCAACGGCGCTTAGCCAATGAAGGAAGGCACGTGTCGTGAGCTGCTTTGTAGGTTATACAAGGCGTGCTGTAGGCATTGTGAAAATATATCAATCGTTGCTGTAATGGATAAAAGGAGTGATTTATCAGATTTGCGAAAAGGGATGATTATTGGCCTTCGGGACAAGGGTAGCAGTATTTTCGAAAGAGCGCAGTTTGTGAACTATTCGCGTCCTGCTGTTGTTAAAGTGTATCGTTATTGGATAACTGGCACCATTGCGAATAAGTAACTGGAAACTGCGAAGCACCAGGTGCCACTGATTTGAGAGGTGAACGTCGGCTTCATAGGTGCCTGAGGGCCAATCGATACGCTACAGTGGAGCAACTCACTGGCCAAATGAACCATGTTGCTGCCGTTGGTGTGTCTAAAACAACAGTTCAGCGAAACCTGCTGCATATTAGTTCCTGATGGAGACTGATAGACATTGCACCTATGCTAACGAAGATGCATCGGAAGAAAAGGCTTACATTTCCACGGCAGTATCGGAATTGGAACTCAGCTGATTGGCAAAGAATTGCCTTCTCCGATGAGTCATGTTTTCTGCTTCATCGAGCGGATGGACGTTGGCGTATAAGTCGAAAATCATCGGAAAACAAACATTCTTCAACCACTTATGAAAAAACACAAGCTGCTGTGGGCAGCGTTATGGTATTGATAATGTTATCGTGGGATTATCTGAGTCCACCCATACCTGTGCAAGGCACTATGGACCGAATTCGTGATGAATCCATGCTCGCAGACTACGTACACCCATACATGCTGATTGTCCTCCCTGGGGAGGATGGGATATTCCAGCACGACAATGCGATTTGTCACACAACTAGAAATGTCCGAGAGTGGTTGGAAGAATACGATGAAGACTTGAAAGTACTTCTCCGGCCCCCTAATTCCCCACACTTAAACCAAATTGAGCATATGTGGGACCACCTCAATCATGTTGTTTGGTCTATCGATCCTCCACCGCGCACCCTCCAGCAGCTGTCAGATGCACTGCAGTCAGTATGGCTCCACAAACCAGTGAACATTTTCCAGCACCTTATTGAGTTACTCCCAGACCATCTAAATGCTGTCCGCCCTGCACACGTCGTTTACTCTGGGTACTAGCTTGTTAGTTACAATAATGTGACTCGACCGTGTATGAGTTGAAAACAAAAGGGTCATTTTAATATTCTCACCAGTACTTTAATGAACTGAGAACAAAAACTGAAAATCATTTATTTTTTTAATTAACATTATTTTTCAGACCACACTTTTCAGTATTTTACGAAGATAAAGTTAGAATTCTTTAGATTTCGTAAAATAATCCATAAATTTTTTGTCACTGGTTTTGCTAACTGCAGTTCGACATATGAAAAACTGAGGCGCTACCTCACGAGAAATGTTTCTCCCATGAAGAAAATTTTACTTCTGTAAAATATACTAAGCTTTAATTGTATGTCTGAACGAAGCAGTGAAGCTCCTATTCTGATTCGTGAATTTGCTAAAAAAAAGGATTCAGCCGGAGAACAAATCCTTAATTTATTAGCATTAAATTTATCAAGTTTGAATTCTACTTTAACTAAGGGCTTCAAATGAGCATGCATCGAGCTCATGAGCGGCTACAGCAACAAACCGTGCGAGCAAGGGACAAGCCTGTTTCCAGATCATGACTTCCGGTGAGCTCCTCAGACGACAGTCCACGCCGTTTGAAATCGTCATGCATCACTGTTTGTAATCGGTTTGCATCTCGTTAAGCCATCGGACCCCGGGTACTGGCCTCCCGGTAATAAATAAAGGCCTCTTTTTCTTCCTTTCTGCCTCGCTTCCGTGTCACTTTCCTATCGGGCACTCTAGCCCAAATCTCACAGCTTCCTATTTCTTACGGTTGTTTAAGCCCTGGGGTCAGACAGTGCCTTTCCAAAAATCCTCTACATATGATCTGATCTGTTTCTATTGTATTTCCGCAGATGGTATAGTTGTCAGCGTTCGTGACTGCTGCTGCAAAACTTCAGGTTCGATCCCAGGCAGGTACGAACGCTCGAACCACTAAATATCCGTCGTGCGTCGGATGGGCACGATAAGCCGTCGGTCACCGGGTACTGGTCTGTCGGTAAAAAATAAGGGAAGCTCCCTCCCCCTTTCTACCTCGCTTCCGTGTAACTTTCTTGTCCGGCACTCTGGCCCAAATCTCGTAGCTTCCTATTTCTAAGGGTTGTTTAAACCTGTGGTCGGACACTCCTTTCCTAAAATCCACTACATATGATCGCCTCTGTTCTGATTTTTTTCTATTGGAGGACACAATCCAATAGTAGCGGACAGATCTGAGCTGATGACGTTGCCGATGTAGCTCTTTGAGGCAAAAGCGCATTTCGCTTCAGCGCGCTGCGAGTACGTACGTTGCTACTATGTGTCTACAAAGGTTTTTCTTAAGAGTGTACAGAGTAGTTTCTGTTTATATATTGACGTTTTGGAATGTGATAACAGCCAGCGAGAAAGGCGCTGAAATTTTCCCTCATATTTTTACTAATAAATTTTGATTTATTTGCAACAATAAAAAATAATTATGTTTAGCTCATTCATAAAAAATAACATGAATGCATTCTGCTGGGGAAAAAATAAATTCTCACCGGCAATAATCTGTTCTGATTTCTTCAATGCTTCACTTATTTGACCTGGTTTTACTAGATATAGAGAAATGTACTCTCAGCTTCGCTTCTCCTGCACACCTTTACCACAGGGCAGGGCCTTACTTGTGGGCCGCCTTATATGCAAGATGCATTTTCTCCAACAGACCTGTGACTTTTATACTGCACTTCAAACACTTTTTAAGAAAATCAAAATTTTATTAAAATTATTTTCTTTAAAGTTTTGAGGAACGGATGTTCGATTAGTGCTGTGCATGATGCAATGACCACTGATTAATTCTCGCAAGATGACGAAATTGGGCGCAAAATGGGGTTTTCTCACCCGTAGAGACGACATAATGGAAAACAGGTAAATCATTGCCCCCTCTAATGTTTTTCCTATAAGATATGTGTTTTCCCGTCTGAAATCGTTTGTAAATTTTAATGTCTACCCACTTATTTTTCCACCGTGCTTCATGCCTTCCTATAATTTGTTCAGTTACTATCAAATAACATATAGATATTCCTTAGAATATATAAACATCAAATCGCTGCTCTACAAAATTTTGATTTTTATCTCTTTTATCTCTTCTGTACTCTTTTGATCTATGATAACAAATGTATATTTTATGGGTTTGGTCTTCGCATCACCATCATTTTACACCACAATCGGCAACTGGAGTAAGTAAGAACTACAACTGTTGTGAGTTTTACATTCACTTTTCATGAAGATATCCATGCCATATTCTGTACGGTACATGACTGGTAGCCTTTTTCTAATCGAGTTAAATATTTTATTGGTTATATGGATATACACTGAAGAGCAATTGAATTAGAGATACCTGTCTAGCAACGTGTAGCACCACCTTTCGCCTTGATTACGGCGTTGATTCGTCTCGGCATGGACTTGACAAGACACCGGAAGCGTTGGGAAGCCATACGGATGCATGACCAATGAACAAGCTCCCACAGTTCACGAAGTTTTGATGGAGGGGGTTCAGAGCCTCGAACATCTCTCTCGATGGCATCACAGATATGCTCGTTGGATTGACGTCAGGTGACCTAGCTGGCCAAGGAAGCGAAATCACTTCGGTTGAGTGTTCATCCAACCATTCGGATACAGTTCCGGAGCGATGGCTCGGTGCATTGTCTTGTTGCAGCATAAGGTCCCCAGTGGGATGTTGAAGGCCCACAAACGGAAGCAAATGGTCCTCCAGGATATCCCGGTAGCGTTGACCTGTTAGGGACGATGTCACACGTACCAGGGGTCCAATTTCAGTCCACGTAAACTGTCCACCAACGAGAATGCCACCCCCTGTTCAGAGCCATTCTGTCAATCAAAATGGAATTGAAGTTGGTCATATCTAATTGACTTCATATACGAGGTTTACTACTAAATGCTCTTCGGAAATTAAAAGATTTCATATTAAATGTTTCTCCTTTGCTTACTTGTGAAAAGTAACTGCAGAGGTTGTCGCCCGGAATTGTTGTGACATCCGTAAGCGCAACAACACGCCATTTTAAAAATAGAAAATTTCAAATTTCGAGAATCAAACTTCTTACGTACATAACCCAATGGCTCAAAACCACCATTAGAGGCTTTAGATAGCCATCACACCATCAGCGTCGTCTGCTAAGAAAGCTTTAACTTTGTAACGTCGTAATTTCTCCCCTTATTCCTACCTCCATGGTTAAACCCCTATTATCTCAAACGCCACATCACTTCAAACCGCAAGCCAGCCCGAGAAACCCGAAACCATCAAACAGAAAACAAAAATGCATGCTGGTTGGTTTACAACATGTGCAGAACCTCCAGGAAAAACGACCTAGAGCTCGTTCAGAAATTACATGTTATTATTTATACGGAGAACATAAAAATGAGGAACGTTTAACTACCTCTAATACAGTAGCCCCTCGATATATCGCACTTCGAATATATTGCGGTATTTTTCTTGTTCCCCATTTTTTTTTCTATTACGTACACGAATTTGTTTCAGTAAATAGGGGAAATGTTTATGCACCTGTTTCGCTTTACATAGTGTAGTCGGACAGAGAGGTTTTAGCACCGAGCATCGCTCTGATGTGACTGAGACCACGCGGAAATGAAGCTGTCCGAACAGGATGTGCGTGGAGGAGGGCAGGATGTCGGCGACAACTCTCAAGCTCTTGCAGACTCGTAGTGGTCATTCGTTTTAGATAATTAGTAGGGTAATATGGGCACTAAACAACGTGTTGGAGTTTCAGTGAAAGAAAAGTTAGAAGCAGTTGAAAAAGTAAAAAAGTGGTGCTAAGCGAGTTGAAGTGGCAAGGGCTTTAGGTGTTGGAACTTCAATTGTTCGTTGATGGATGAAAGACGAAGCAAACATCCGAAATTTTGTGACAATTCTAGACGAAACCAGTTGCTTAGAAAGGAAACGGTTGCCGCTTAGTGATGAATAAGTAATAGACAAAGCTTTGTTTATGAAGTTTTCGGAACAGCGCGAATCGGAAACGCCCTTAACAGGGCCAATTATTAAAGCTAAAGCGAAAATGTTAGGCAAAAGATATAAAATTATTCAGATTACGAATTTTTGGCTTATGAAGAGTGGTTTTGGCTTTGCCAGAAAGAGTCATGGCATAGGTCAACTTGAAGTGAATGGAGAAAGTAGGTCGGCTGATCACGTTGCAGCTCAAGGATACCCTGCTAAACTGAAATGTCTGTTAGGCGAAAATGGATATTGTGATGAGCAGGTGTACAATGCTGACGAAGTGTGTTTATTTTGGAAGCTTTTTTCCAACAAAAACTCAAGCTTCAAAAATTACACTTGACAATACGGGGTATAAGAAAAATAAAGAACCCTTAACTATCCTTTTCGCTGCAAGAAAACCCGGAAGCTACAAACTGAAGTTGTTTTTAGTTAGAAAGAGTAGTAATACTCCTGCTTTAAAGCAGTTAAATGCAAGCAATTTTCCAGTTCACTATTGCAGCTCAAGAAACGCCTGGATGAAGAAGGAGGTTTTTAAAAGTTGGTTTTCAGAACACTTTATGCCAGCAGTTCGGCCGCATCTACCAAATATGGGTTTCGAACAAAACGCAGTGCTTCTTATCAACCTGTGCCCAGCCTATCCACTAGGATGAAAAAAGCAAAGTTTGATTTAAGATAAAAAAATAAAACTTGCCTTATTAAGCCTATGGACCAATGGTGTCATAGAAACGTTTCAAAAGTATTATTGTCCAGAATTTCTGAATGTACGCTTTCTATATTCTGACGAGACTTTTGAATATTTTATTGCATTGAAAAAACTGAATTTGAAAGACGTGATGTTCGGCATTGCTATCTGATGCAGAAATTGAAAATTTATAAGACGAAGTATTGGATGACCTCAAAGACGCCACCAGAGCTTTGGGTCTGGATGTCACACGTCGATGATGACGAGCCTATATTTCAGAATTTAAATGAAAACGAAATTGTTGCTGCTGTACAAGAATTAGAAAATAAGAGCAGGGATGATGAAGAATATCTCACAGATCCTTTAGTTCCTACACGTGAAGCAGTGGAGTTGATGGAAAAGGCGTACACTGCCTTCAAAACTGCAAACACATACCTCATTACACCGATTTTTCACCTGTATATTCGTTAGGTATCCAAGCCACCGCTCTTACGCTACCAATTTTCCTTGCGCCGGCTTTATCTCCCGTCGCAATTACACGTAGTGGCTGCGCTGCTTACGTAGCCACACACACACATACACATGGAGCCTCGCTTCGCCCCGAAGGACCAGTTCCCTTCCTTCGCTGCTTCAGGGAGAGGATGATTATTCCACACTGCCGTGGTTGGACTCGAACCTGATCCTCGGCTTGGCTTCGCTTCGGCCAACGTCCACTCGCCAACTTCAGAATTTCTTCATAACGTCACTCCAATGGGACAACCAGTAGCTGATTTTCATTACGCTTCCGGCCTAGAAATTGTTGCTTTATCAGGCGGATTTAGGTATTCCGCTGCCTTTATGGCAAACTGGCATCTCCAGCTGCCCCGAGCTGTCGTCTCCGTTTCTTACCAAATGCGGGGAGGATCGCTGCTTCATTTATCACAATTTATATAGGAGATCCAAGATATCCAGCCTTTCACATCGGAGAGCGTACAGACAACTGAACTTTCTTCCTTGTTTTCATGCTAGGTTCGGAATCTTATTTTCTTGCACTGACCACACACCCAGAGAGCAATTGTTATCGAAAATGACCCAAACAATCGACGAATTTACAATTATTCGCTAAATTTTTGTCCCCCATCTATATGTATTTACACGAGTGGTCCTCATCGAAACATACCACTTTCCCTTTCTGCGTTGCTTAGGCTGCCCGTCACCTACGCCTTGATATGTATGACCTAACAGCGAGCTAGAAAATCCAGACCACCGGGCCAGAGGGAGAATTATTCACCTCTTTCCTGTCTTATCCCCAGATATGACTTTCTCTGCTTTTTACACTTTTAAACTCCAATCATGCCTCGAACATAATTGATACTTAATAAATTTCACACATCCACCACGCCCATTAATTCTCTAATTAATGGAGGGGTGGGTCTTAACATAATGTTTTTCATAAATCTTATAAAATTCGTCAAAGTCGTGAATCATTTCTATTGGATGAAAATTTCATATCCGTTAAAGCAAAACGCAAACATTTGGATTTGTACTACTCTGATTACCCTTTCATTCCTTTTCAATTTAATTTCTTAATTTGTTTTTAATATGTCTTCTAGAAATGTGAATATATTTTTGTCTGTCTCTTAAATCTAAAAAAAAAATGTAAGAAATCGAATATGTAATTTATTTTTTTATTTTTTGTAGAATTATCATATCCAGTATAAGACAGCGGTATTGTTATCATATGTTGACTTGAAAATCTGTCGTAATATCATTTCGGCAGCTTTCAGTATGAAATTCAACAACTGGATACCATAAAATCTTTCTTTGTTTGTTAAGTTGAGGACTGAATGTAATCGTATTTGTTACTGTGAAAGCGATTTTAAGGGATTTCCACTACTTTGGAAGATCATCCAGGTTTTATTAACGAAGTATGAAAAAAGTAAAAAAATTTGAGTGAAGTAAATAAATTTCCGTTTCTTGCATATTTATAAAGAGGAGTAGAATATAAACTTTCAATGTCAAAAATTCGCGACTTTTTTCCAGTTTCGTGGGATATAAATTCTTTTTTTCTGCTTCCGTGGGAATATCGGATTTTCGAACGATATATCAAGCGTTCTAACAAATATTATTGGCAACTCGTCGTTGAATTGTTGAGCAACATACGATATAGAGAACAGATATTTCAACCACCACTCGTCTTTTTTAAAAGAATACCAAGACAACTGGTAAAGAGGGAAGCCACAATGGGATCACGCACGACGACCACTCTTGTAGTATGACGTTTGTTGACCAGCAACCATTACCGCGACCTTAGTATGCCATAATGCAAATCAAAGTAAATAAGACAACAGAAGCAATGCACTCTTACTGACTTTCGAACCACTCTCCAGTGAGATGAATGGTGTTTGAAATATCTCAAAGTAACACATTATTTCAAAATAAACCTTAAATTGGAAATTTAAGTTGCATATTTGATTTTTCAAAGAAAGAAACCAACATATTCGATGCTAGCTGTAGTTTACTAAAAAGGTTTTTGTTTGTAGCATGAGTTGACTTAAATAGCTATTATTTTTAAATTATCACCTTATAGGAGATATTATAACTTAGTGGTGCAAAATTAAAGAACGAGAGGTTTAAAAATTAATGACGTTCCACGTAGAAATAATATAAAGGGCAGCCCCCGTTGCAAAGTGGTCTATACTTTGGCTTCTGTCCATTTATCCGAGATGACATCTTGTTCGAATCCCTGTGAGCCACATTGTATTTGTTTTACGGTACTGGGTCTCTCCCTTAACTGGAACCAATGGGCCTAAATTATTGACGGGAGTCTGTTCACATGGTTGTCGTTAAACTCCGAAACAAAAATAAAAAAGACACTGTATTAATAATGAATAATTATGAATGATAAAAAATGCAACAATACGTCCTTTTTCTTTTTTTATTTTGAGAAACTTCCGTTGCTTACATGCCACCTATTTATGGAGTTTGGATGGAAATGTGTTTCGCATTGAGAACAACTCTTACTTTGCTTCGGTAGACTAATTTTTTTTTTTTGTTTTTTTTTGGTTGGAGGTTTAGCGACCACCGTGAGCAACTCAATGGGCTATAAGCAGTCGCCCGTCCCTAATTTAGGGTCACTGGTTCCAGGGAAGGGAGAGAGCCAGTGCCGTAAGACAAACACAACATCCATGCCTCACCGGGATTCGAACCCGGACCCCGTTCGGACGAATGATCAGAGGCCATCGCTTAGACCACTGCGCCACCGGGGCGGCACTTCGGTAGACTAAATGGAAGAACAGATGATCGCCAATGATGAACTGGAGTACGCATAATGAAAGAGCAAGGAATTTCTTTTTGATTATTCTTAGGTATGACACTCAAGAAAGAACGCGTGGCTTTGAATATTCCAAACTACGGAGCACACTTAAGGACGAAACATTCCGCCAAAAGTCTGACATAGAAACAACGTCAAAGAAATTGAAATTGAATAAAAAAGTTACTGAAATAGAGCGACTTCTATTTTTATGGAAAGATGTATCCGCTTTTAATTATTGATTTATCAGTGAGTAAAGACATGTACCTACATCGTTCATTAAAAGCATTGCTACAGGAAAGTGACGATATATTTCAAATATATTGATGGTTATAACAAATATGGAGCGCCAATTTGTTTTTCTAAACCTAATTGTAGGGGAAAACTCACGAAAAAATTAAAACCTAATTTACTTGAACTGGCCGAAATATTTCGCCTTGAATTAAACAGGCCTGTGTGTAATCTCGTATTTCGCTCCTAAGCTTTAGCAATTTTCTAATACTTCCACAAAAGGAAATAAACATTAATTACCTGCAACTGTATGATAATAAAGGCAAACAATTTCAAACACACACAAATGGATACAAGCTTATCCACGACAAGAGCTGTTTTAAATTGCAAGGAATTTGGAACATTGTTTAAGAAAAAATAAAGCTACTGGAAAGTGACATTACTTTTTCCCTGATGGTACAACTACTTTGTTTTACCATTCACCCGACAATTTTTTTAAGTATTTTAATGTCTATCGTTCTGTAACGAAAAAATATACTTTTTCAACTGAACTTTCTGAAAAGTCAGAACAAATATCAGTACAAGTTTACAAATTAGTCTAAATGAGTATTACCCTTATGACACAGAAAGCGTATTTCTTATAAATCCCTAAGATAATGGGATATACTTTTATGAAATGATGTCGGAATGAAAAGGTCCTTTCAGAGTTCTGACAGACCTAAGTTTGGGAGTTTTAATTATTGGTGGTTGTGGAACCCCGGTGTACTTCGTGTTATAAATGATAAAACAGTTGAACCGAGGCCTTGTTTTTACATACGGTGTGGAAAAACTAGTGCGTTGGCAACAAAATTTCGTATGCTGGTGAGCTCGTCCTGCGAAAACACATTATAACTTCCTTCGTTTCCGGCTTTAATCGTTCGCACTAATATCTCAGAATAAAATTTGGCGGCTATATACTTTAAAATGCCAGAAAAACTGGTACACCAGTCTAATACTTGGTAGGTCCCCCACGGGAGAGCAGAACTGCAGAAATACGGCGGTGCATGGACTCCACTAGCTTTTAGAAATATGCTGTAGGCAATGCACACCATAATTCCTGCAGAGCGTTCCATAATTCGGGTGTATTCCATGGTCTCGGATTCCTGTATTCGATAGCGCGTTTCATGACATCCCAAATGTGTTCTATCACGTCCAGATCTGGTGCCTTAGGTGGGAATGGCAACACCCCAAACTCAGATGAATGCTCCTCTAACCATTATGTGGCGTCCCGACCCTTGTGTGGAGGTGCATTGTTCTGTTGGAACAGACCCAACCCATCAGCATTAATGTAGGACATAAAAGGGTGTACCTCGTCAGAAAGGATGCTCACATATCGTCGGCCGGTAACAGACGTTTGTAGACGTAACACTGGTCCCAGTGAAATCCATCTAAACACACCCCATACCATTACAAACCCCCCACTAGCCGGTACGGCCCTCTGTTGAAAGGCGGGATCCATGGCTTCATAGGGTTTGCGCCAAACACGAATTCTTCCATCTGCCCCATACAGTTGGAAACGTGACTCGTCAGACCCGGCTACTTGTTTCCAGCCATCAAGTGTCCAGTGGTGGTGTTGCCGTTACCAAGCGAGGCACATAGCTCTGCGTCGTGCACCCGTTAAGGGGACTTGAGTTGGTCGTCGGCTCCCAAAGCCCATATCGTGCAGGGTACGTTGCACAGTCCAGACTTTGATGCTTGTTGAGGCTTCAACACTGAATTCCGATGAGACCTGCGAGAGTGGTGCCCGCCCATCGCGTGAAAAGATTCTTGACAACCGACGATGGTCACGTTCACACAATATCTTTTCACGGCCACACTGGTATCGTGGGTTGGAGGTTTTGCCGGAATTCTTGTAGTCACGGTATAACGAAGTAAATTTCTCCGTCATTTCTGTCCACGCCAGGATTCGAACCCGGATCCCCTCATTCCGGAATAAGTCACGCTACCAATTGAGCTACGCGGACGTTTTATTCAGATTCCTATCTGCCTTTATGTCGTGTGCGTCCTTCGGGCAGGTACGTCACATCTCCTGGTACGTTACATCATCTCCCCCTTATTTTTTTTATTTTTTTTTATTTTTTATTTTTTTTCGAAGTGCTGGAAAAAGGATTCTCTTATTTTTCCTATCTCGCGGTGTGGAAATAACATCACACCAATGCGAGATTTTGAACGGTCGGGTCATCCGGATAGTTCGGGCGCCATTATAACGAAGTAAATTTCTCCGTCATTTCTGTCCACGCCAGGATTCGAACCCGAATCCCCTCATTCCGGAATAAGTCACTCTACCAATTGAGCTACACGGACGTTTTATTCTGATTCCTGTCTGCCTTTATGTCGTGTGCGTCCTTCGGGCAGGTACGTCACATCTCCTGGTACGTTACAACGGTACACCCTTGCAATGGTCGTCCGTGAAAATCCGAACTTCGTTTCTACCTCCGAAATACTATGGCCCATCTCACGAGCGCCAACTACGACACCGCGTTGAAAATCACTGAAATCATTATTACTTGTCATTCTAATGCCGAAAACAGCTCTGACAGCTGGTAAGGATGTTTATCGGTTTATATACGCACTGGCGGACGCAACCGAGTACGCGCATAGGTGACGTTGCTATGTATTTTGCATAAGCTTGTCTGTACCAGTTCTTCTGGCACTTCAGTGTATAGTGACCCATATTAATGAATTTGATACTTTCTTTGGTAGTTGGTATACTTAAACTGGAACGTTACCGAGAAGATTAGCATGGCCGCTGCGCAAGAATGACACGCAAAATCGAGAAGCGTTCCATGTTTTTTCCATATTGAATAGTTTGTTAGTTTACTGCTGGTTCAATTGTGTTAGATCAAGGCCAGCACATAGATATGTATCGTTCCTCTTTATATCTATGTAAGCTGGTCTTGCACCAAACACATCACTATGGCTTTCATCTGCAGCTAGAATTTTTAGAAATGAATAGTGCTGTCTAAGCACAGCATATTTCAGACATAGGTTTCTCAATTCTGATGCATATCTATTGCTCCATATTTATTTAGTATATACATAATTCCACAATTGAATAACCTGCACAATACATTGTTTGTTTACATTATCATGTACAGCAAATTTCGTATATGGCATTTCATTTCGAATGCAATATAAATGAAAATGTCTTAAAAAGGAGACACGTTCAATTTTGATATTCAGGCTTGTTATCACATAGCATAAGTAGAAATTGCGAAAGCATGTTTCTAAACTTAATTGATCATTTTCCCATTCCGCATTAGAAAATTTCCATATTATAAAGTATAAATGTGTGCGCTGACACGCTCTGAAAATCTCCGCATCATAAAGTAAATCTGTGTGCGCTGACCGACTGTACAGGGAATCTGGATTAATAGGAGAGGTATACTGTTATAATGTATGTATAATTGTTCCAGAATTTACAGGTGCTTAGAGGGAAACCTGTTTTTGAAATATGGCAAATATATACAATGTTGGGGTGCACACACACGAACTAAAGATGGACGGTTTATACTAATAGTATCCCTTTTTTAACAGTTCACTGCTACCTAAAGGAATGTAACGTTTTTCTATTTTCAGAAATGTGTTTCATCGATAACAATAATTATTTTGTTTTCACCGGAGTTTGCTTAAGCTTTGCTTGCACATACCTTGGTGATTAAAACATAATTTATTCTTGAAAATTAAAATTCGAAACACTTAAAATGTAACATGAAACTGGACATTTGGCTTTTTTAAAATCTCTGTTTTGCTCATCGTTTCCTACTTTTAACGGAATTTTAAATTTTTCTATAAACTGTAGTTTCTGCCTTCGGTTTTTATACGGGACTTTTTTCATTTTCTTTCTTTTTACTTCCTTTTCGAATCAAAACACACAATCATAGTTGTTAAATCTTCTCCTGAAAAACATATACACCTGTAATCAAACCAAACGATTTTGATTCTTCCAAATCCACAATCTATCAGTAACACAGATCTTCTCATTATAAATTAAACGCATGAAATCAACAGTATATAAAATTAAAAATGAAATACATTTTAAACATATACAGAAATGTTAAATCTAAAGAGATGCCATATCTTCCGATTTCGAGTGCAGTCAATTGTAATTGGCCATATAAATAATACCTGTTAGCTAAATGGTTTAAAATAAATGGAAGCGCGGTTACTAATCTTGTACCATTAAGAGCGGAGTGCGCGCTTAGTAAGAAATATTTAGTTTCTAACAAATCCTTCTCCACAGAGGCCAGTCACGTCCAAATTGCATGCCGCTCGAAACTAGATACGAGGCAGATTTAGCAAAGGTTTATATTACCAACTGTGACATCACAGAAAATAGTTTTTTAGGTACATAATTTCGTGAGCTGGGCAAGTTAGATTTTACTAATGTGCGAGATTAGAATTCAGCTTGCTTGTCATTTTATATACAAAATTCTTGTTCAAATCAGATCCTTTGGGGAGGAAAGTAATTGGGCGCTTCACAACCTGCTTTCAGCTAGTATGCCTGCGGACCCAGTAAAACATGTCGGCGGAGTGGTGGTATATAATAATTAAGAACCTTCAGTTTCGTAGTAGATATTTTGCTGTACGGATCTGTGATTTTGCAAGCTACGTGTGAATGATTCAACGTGTTACTGCACCCTGCGTTCAGCTAATACGAATTTACTGACTCCAAATCTTCTGCAAGTACATCTACTATTGCTGAAGCAGTAAGTAAACTGATCAGTGCTTTTTAAATCCGGGAATGATGTTAGAAATTTTTTGGGCCCTCACATTGGAGTAATGTTGTTCGAATTTCCGCGGGCTCTCAATCTAGGGAATCAACCGTGGTTAATATACAGAAGAATACTAAAAAGATCCGCACATCTGGGACAAAAAATACACGAAAATAAAAAATTATATAATGATTAAAATGCAAGCAACGATGATTTTCTACATTGAAGACCAAACGAATCAATTAAGTCTTAGTAACATGGCGCTTAGGACCTAAACTCTCAAAATGTTTGAGCCTGTTTAGCAAGGGTTCTTTTCAATCGAGTGCGAAATTGGAGCCTTTTACACGGGTAGATTTATCCTCCATCCTTTGCAATCTCGAAAGAAAGACACTGGTGTAAACAAAATCTCCCAAGTGACGGAATTACTGTCATTCCAATACGAGTAGAGGTGAAATAATTATGTTTCACTACCGATGTATTTTAGCGTATTCTTGTGTAAGCCTACGCTTTGAAATACATCTATACTAAACTCTATTCGACGTTCAGACATAGAGCAAATTATCAAGTAGGTCCATTCCGCATCGCGTCCTAACAAGAACCCTCATCCTCCTTATCAAATATTGTTCAGAAGAGAAATGTACAAGTAATGTGCATTTTATAGAATTAGAAGGAGTAACGACAACGGATTAACATACAAATCAACGGAATAACATTCTTCTTTTAAAAATGGATTAAGTGAGAAGCAAGAAACACTTACATTTAATAACAAGGATTAATTTTAACTTATGTAAAAAACGGAAGAAATATAATATCTATCAATAACAAAACAAAAACAACAAAGCGAAAATATTTTCGGTTGTAAGAAACAAAAAAAAAGGAAGAGTTTCATTTTTTTCACCTTTATGAAAGGTGGAGTGCCAATATGGACAGCCGTCACTTTGCGAATTGGTGTGGTTTCAAGTGCAGTTCCATTAAAGTTCCTGACCGTAAATAAATATTTGTTGTCGCATTTATCTCTATTCGACCAGATACTGAACACAAATAATTCTTTTTAATGTCTCAATTTAATTAAGGCACGTTCATGATACTCGCGGCAAAACCAAAGAGAAAATCTGGCCACAAACATTCTGGAATTACGAAATCTGCCACTTTGACACTTCTCAATGGCAACGTTCTGAGAAGTCCGGCTTCTAGTATAGGCTATATTTGAAAACAATGCTGTGAAAATATGCTCTTTGGTTTTTGGTCTGTGCACATTATTTTGGTGTTTTTTTTTTATTTTTGCTTTGATAAAATTAAGTGAAGATAATGAAAACGGCTTTCACCCTTCTTTCTCCTTTCTATTGATTGCTGGTATCTTTTCTGCCGAATTACAAATAGTTCGGCAATTACATATTGTCAACAGACAAAACGGTAGATGAAAATTTCCTGAATTCACTAAAAAGCAGAAGCTCTCAAATTTGCTGATTTTTTTTTGTTACATTTCTCACACTTTTTGTGCAGACTAGAGCAGGCAGCTACATTATTTCGTAACATATAAGTACATGTTTTTTGTTGGCTTCTTTGTTTAATTTCAGTTTTTATTCATGAATAAGAAAACGTTACTCAAATCTGTTTGAATAATTGAGTTTAACAGTAAAAACCTCTGCTAGTTTTTGCGAAGATTTACTAAAACAAGATTTATCTCCAGAGGACAGATATCTGACTCTTAACTAGTTTCCGTTATTTCGTGTTTATCGGTTGCCATATTCAAATTACTACAGCTAATGTTTTTTTTAATTATGCTGTAGTGAATTTCTGCAGGTAGATAGACGTGTTAAGAAAGCAAAGCTTTATCTCGAAATTGTAAAATACAGATAAATACAATTCCGATTTCGGGGGACATATTCAGGTTTTTTAAAGTGCTGCTCAATAAATTTTCTGTAAGCATTTCCCATCTCCTGCAGCCTTCGCAGAAGGAGCTTAAATTTGGAAAGTTGAAGTTTACGATACATTGGACCACCGGAGTGCACAAAAATTGTTCCTGCGTTTCAATAAGAATGAATACAATGAAAGGAAACTATAAAAAATGTAATTTATCTGATGAGATTAGATTCTAGTTTGCTATCACCTCACTGAAAGGTTTTTAAATTAGAAGCGTGGGATCTAGTTTCTAATCTTAAAATGAAATAAAAGTACTCACCCTAATTCTCAAAGAGAAATGATCCACTTTAGACTACGCACTAAGTAAAAGAAACAAAAAACACTATTGAGATTAAACACATTTTAACACAGATTTAACGATGCAACAATGATGAATCACTCGCGCACCATCACCGTGTTAAAAACACCACTTATAAGCAATGCAGAACCGCTCTTTAGGAACCGCCAAAATATTTTCGATGATTCACAGTGGGTTACGCTTAGACGACATAACACGCACTAACCCCCGCTTGAATGAAGAATCACTCACCAGCCCTGATGTGTATTATTATTTACGTCAATGACACAGTTCCGCTGCAATTTGAAGACGAGAATATTTCTCCGAGAAAACACACTTTTGGTGAGCACACTGTATTCACTAATGAAGGACAATTGGAGCGTTGAAGACCACCTTTACTCAGAAATAGCATTTAACACAGAACACATAGGCACGAAAAGAAGAATGTACTTCATGTGAAAATACAATGACGCTCGGCACGGCCTTACAGCTTGGTTGGGGCTACATTTTCCCCACGTTAACCCGCGGTATTCAGGAGGCACTCCGTCACATTTGAACGCCTCATTCGAAAATCGAACACAACGTTCGAACGTCGCACATACTGAAAGGTGTTCGTTTTTCTGTATGGAACCCACCTGTGGAAAAAGCTCTAGCAAAATTTGAAACATGAGGTTCTGATGCAGCTAATGACTACCAAAAGGCGCATTGAGTCCGTATAAACAAAAGAGCTGATAACTGGATTTTGAAAATAAATTTACTTCATACTATACTGTGAAGAATAACTTTCCGCTTGGTTGTGATGGCATTTTCCTAAACGTATCTACCGAAAAGTTATCAAGCCTAATCAAAGATGTAATTCCGGTGAACAAACAGTGTAATGCATTTTTAACCTAATTAAAAGTTAATTTCTTTCGTAAAATCACCTGTGATGGGAGGATCTTCGTACAAGTAAATTCTTAATTTTTAGGAAACAAACTGCATACAGTCAAAGGCTATATAACAGAGTACAGTGATTACACATCGAACTATCAATTACCAGTTTCAACAAAACTTTCTACTGAAGTATCTATAACTGCAGCTCTCAGATGTGACTACAGCAAAATGAATAGAAATGTTGCATATATGACATGATATCGTAAAAAAATTGTATGAGTGTCGTTCAAAAGTGGCAAGACTGATTATACATGTAGCAGAAGTGCAATGGAATAAACACCCTTAAAGTTAGAGTTTCAAAATATTCTTCATCTACCTGAATGCAACGTTCCAACCTTACTACCCATTTCCGCAAGGTGTGTTTGACGCCCTTTTTCGACATGTGGATCAAAGCACCCATCACAGTATTTTTCAGTTCAGCATTTGATCCAAACTGACTCCCACAAGATCTTTTTTCAATTTCAGGAAATATGTGAAATTCACACGGCACAAGGTCCGGTAGATACGGAGGGGGCACCATCATTTCGTTTCCTATATCTGGGATAACTTGTTGGGTGAACAAAACGCAAAGTGCAGGGGTATTATCTTGAAGCAAATCCAACCGGTATGTGAATATTCAAGGCGTTTTGGGGGATATTATTTTCATTGTATGACCTTTGTGAACTGCATAACAACAGGCACCGGTAACAGTTTTCCTTTGTGGAACATCATGATCATACACAATTCCCTTTTTACGGAAATTCTCACAGGTTCTGTAATGAAAATACTGCAACCCATGAAAGGGCAACGTAATCTGTTGTTTTTGAGATGATTTCTCCCTTGGCGCGGTAGTCGATAATCATTCCCCTTTTAACGTCCGACAAATCACTAATTCTACCCATTGGGCTCACGTAACGCACTACGGCTCATCTGTCCTGGCCGGCCACTTATATCTCCATATGATCGACCTTGACACATGCACTCTCAAACGCGTCTGGGAGGGCACACTTGATTCGGGGATTATCATTTTATTCTGATAGGAAAGTGTACTTTTATGGCAATAAAAATGGCCTTTGGTTTGTAAGCAGCTGAAAGATTTTGGGCACAAAACTTTCTGAAACAAAATTGTGATTTATATTCCGCAAAATACCCAAAATGTTTGCATAACGAAATGGAAAATAATTCATAAGCTGTACTAGATAGAAATGTTTTATTTTCACCAGACTAAATTCTGAAATTTAAACTTCCTTGATCGGGCTACGAGCTTTCCGCTCACGCTTTGCATATAAGGAGTAATTTATACGGAAAATAAACATATATATAAATATATATAACAAATTTCAAGCCAAAACGGACATTTAGAATTTCATGCAAACCATTGACTTTTGCCTTCAGTTGTGCGTTTGACTAGTAGTTTTTTTTTAATTTTTTTTCACAATTCACCCTGCGTAAGAGTAACAAGGAATATCATTCTTTTGTTTTTTAGGCATGTAAACGGTAAAAAAATAACTCTCGATTTTCGGCTTTTAAATATTGAATTGACGTCGTAATTTTAATTCATTAAGATGGGGCTCCAGTTAGTTTGTACTATTATTATTTGAAATTAACATAAATATAAGTATTTGGAAAAGTTAAAATTATCAGATCTGAAGTATTGCCACTCCCGCAAGTTACGTTAGTCGTTTATGCTTTCCTCGAATGAACTCTTGAAATGTTTTGAGTTTCATGACAACGCTGAAATGACTCGTTACGTTTGAGTTAGTTATGTGTATACAACAGACAACAACAATAGCAGATATCTACATTTTTCACAATGTAGCGACTTTTGCTGTATTCCATTTCCGAGAATCGAGGCGGCCCAACTCCATTTATCATTTTTTTTTATTGGAGGTTTAACGACCACCGTGAGCAACTCAATGGGCTATAAGCAGTCGACCGTCCCTAATTTAGGGTCACTGGTTCCAGGGAAGAGAGAGAACCAGTGCCGTAAGACAAACAAAACATCCATGGCCCACCGGGATTCGAACCCGGACCCCGTTCGGACGAATGATCAGAGGCCATCGCTTAGACCACTGCGCCACCGGGGGCGGCTTTTATCATTTCTGTATTATTACTACATACGTGCACAAGGACTTCATGGTGCTGTCGAAGTCAGCAACTAAAGAAGAAATCGTACATTCTTACATCCATCGTCTTCAAACAAGTACTCGTGCATTTTGTGCGTGTGAGTCGAACTGACAAATCTTTTAATACAGCGATATTGCAATGAGATGCTTGCCAGTTGAAATATACTGAATATTTACATATATTGTCTATTGAAAGGCTAAATCACATTGCTACAACATATACGTGTTATTCATGCAGCAGCATTTTTGGATGATTTATATAAAACTTATTTTGCAAGTATAAAACTGAAAATTTTACGATTTGAAATAAATAGGTAAATTTTCTAAAATACTCGCATTAACAACTAAAATAGTTTATTGGAGGAGAGTCAAATATTAAAGGTTATCTGCACCCTAAAAATACTTTAAGTAAAAAGTAGCAGCCTAGTAAAGAAATGCAGAATTTGTAATTAAATTCAAATGTTGTTTAAAATGATAAAACTTTTCGAAGAGGGAAATACAGGGGTTGTCCAAAATAATGGACACACCTCGCTGGAAACATTGTCTTTGGTATGTGCTGCTTTTGGAGTAAAACGAACATGTATCTACAATGTTTTGGTAAAATAATGTTGCTTACAGTCTCAAGGGTCTGTGTGATTGCATTGTAAGTGGGTGCTTGTTTAATTTCATTCCAGGTGAAGGCACAATGAGTGACCTGTCGGAGTTCCAAAAAGGGAAGATTGTAGGAGCCCGTCTGGGTTGTGGGTCGGTAACCACAGTGGCACAAGTATTGAGGGCATCGAGAGGTATCGTGTCGAAAGTTGTGACAGCACACAATGTTCACGGCACAACATCATTTGCGAGACACAGCTGTGGAAGGAAAACAAAACCCACGGCGAGAGACATTATGACATTGAAGAAGATTGCTATCGCAAGGACGAAGACCACGGCGACGAAAGTGACTGCTGAGCTTAATGCACATCTCTAAAACCCAGCGTCGGCCCATACCGTGCGAAGGGAATTCCATAAGCACAATATATACGGCAGAGCTACTATTGTAAAACTCCTCGTGTCACAGGTGAATATGAAACGCAGTCTACAGTGATGCCAGGAACATAAAACGTGGACTCCGGATCAATGGAAACATGTCTTGTTTTCCGATGAATCACGTTTCTCACCGTTTCTGGGACTAGGAAAGAGAATCAAGGATAAGAATGCTGGGTTACTATCTTATTAGTGCATATATCATCAGGCAGCCCTTTGTGGAAAACTTAGTGCCATTTTAAAAGAAGTAATGGACAGCTTGATCAAGTTGATTAATTTTATGAGGTCTCGTTCTGCTTTTCAGCACAGACAGTTCAAAGAGTTTCTATCTAAGTGTGATTCGGCGCATTCTAACTTACTGCAATACAACAATGTTCGTTGGCTAAGTAAAGGTCAAGTGATTGAACGTTTTTGGCAAATAAAAGAAGAAGTAACCTCCTTCTTAGACAACTTGGATACACAAGAAGCAAGGAAGCATTGGAAGTTCCTAGCAAACGAACGCAATATGCTAGCTGTGTCTTTCCTGACAGACATTCTGAAACATTTAAATGCGCTCAATACCGAGCTACAAGGAAATGGGAAATTAATATCTGATCTGATACAAAGTGTGTCTTCTTTCCGTCGCAAGCTGGATATCTTTGAAAAAGACATTGCAAGTCAAAAATTATTCACTTTCCAACACTTCTTGAATATAAAAATAATTCTGAAATAGACTTTGCAGTATTTTCAAATTGTATGCCAGATCTTAGGAAGGAATTTGCAGCAAGATTCCAAGACTTCGCAGAGATAGAGAAGTAGTCGCGATTCTTAAAATCACCTTTTGAAGTTTCTCCAGCGGCAGAATGGACTGATGTGGCTGCGAAGTTGTTCCGCCTTTCAAAGCCTTTACTGCAGATGGAGATAATAGACTTGCAGGAAGACATTTCCTTGCAAACGTTTAAAACTGCATCCGCCGAAGAATTTTGGAGTAAACATGTCCCAGAAAAATATGGAAATTGCAAACAATTAGCCATTTACCTGGCTACTATGTTCGGCTCCACATATGTTTGTGAAACTTCATTTTCAAAAATGAATTTTTTGAAGAACCAATATCGCTCAAGATTAACAGCCGCCCACCTTGAAGACACTCTTCGCATAAGCTGCTCCCCGCGTGAACCTAACTTTAAAAAACTGGCTCAAGACCCCAAATGTAATTTCTCCCATTGATTTTTGATTACAAATATGCCTATCTATTGAATTGCATATTATTTTGTAATTGAAAATTAAAATAAAAAATTAGTAAGGAATATGAGTTTTATTTCTGGACCTCGATAAAACTTTTCAAAAGTATCCGGACCCCACCTGAAATTACTTGTCGACCCCTGATCTAGACAATAACCCATCACGTCTTTGATTCAGGTAAATCATGCTGTTGAAACACAGTTCGAACTGAAGTTTTCAAGAAAAGAAATGCCACGATGAATGCGACAGAATAAGGGGGCACCGGAAAACATACTTTCTTACACAATCTATGATTTATGCTGTTTGATGTCCCAAACGGTAAGTTGCACAAAGATATACATCATTATACGGTTCACGTTACACTTGACTTGCGCTTTCTACGCTTCCGAAACATGTGACACAACTGAATGGCATAGCGTCACAAAAGTCACATTACCCCCCCCCTTAATTATTTTGAGTAGTGTATTTTTGAGAATATGAATTGCACAGAATTTAAGAACGGTATTAAGATTTAAAAAATGGACAGAAAAAATGATCACAGGCTAAATGTAGCAAACAATGAATTCACGCATGTTGGATGATGGGGTGCGTCGTACAAAATAAATTGTGGTAATCTGGATTTACGAGTCACCCCCAGTCTTCTGTTGTTTTTTTTTGTTGTTTTTTTGTTTTCTAGGCATTCATAGATTGTCAATAGTATTTAACGATCGAAAGTGTTCTTTGTACATTTCTTTATGATTTTACGTTTCCTGAGGTCATCCACTAGAAATACTGAAAATCGCGGAAATTCGCTCGCGATAAAATGAGTAGTCTAATTATAGGCTAGGTAAGAATATTTAGTCCGTGGGGGATTTCTTTCGGTGATGCATTTAGTTCATTAAAAAGTTAAAGGTACCAAATTTTCCAGGAATTCCCCCCCCGAGGGAAATATTATATCCTATATCGAAACTGTCACCATGTGATCTCTATGAAATGGTTGTTGTTGTTTTTTTGTTTTTTTTTTTTGCTTGTGTACCCCGCTCCCAGAACATGCACTTCATGATGTGACCAAATCCAGAAATGAAATTATTAATTTATTGCTTAATATGTATGTTATTGAAAGAGTAAAGAGCACTGAGCTTAAGTTCATTTCCTTTCTTTGTAATAACAATAGGATTTAATTTTAAGAGAACTTTTTTGTTTCGTATTGAAAAGTTTATAATTTGAACTACAGTAAGTAGACAACCAATTATAAATTTGCACAGTTCATTGCTTTTTCTGGTAAAGTAGAAGGTACGGTCGTTTTCGTTTTTTGGTCTCAACGCGCGATTATTTTATCAAGAAATCATTAAGGGCACGGCACTGCATCTAATTTTTTAAAACAACGAAAAAATTCTCGTCGTTATGCTGAAGTCAGACAGTTTTGTCTAAAGATGTTCCTTTTTCCATGCTCATACAATACATTAGTATGAGGAAGTATTGTAATCAGTAAATAATTCAATACTTGGTGATTTCATCTCAAACATGCGTTGTGGGAATACTACCTCGAATAAAATTTCACTTTTTTTCACCAAGGTGCTTGTGTTTCCTCTGTCTGTGGTTTGTGGCAGCTAAACCGCAAACACTACTATTACTATGAACACTAAAATTAACATTTGACGATTTTGTGATAACTTGATGAGCTAATTTGATTTTTGAATTCTTGCGCTAGTTCATTTTCGTCGGACAATAACGTCAAATAGTTACGTCTTGATTATGTCATGTAATTTCGAAGCGCTCATTTAATTATTCTTTCTGTACTGTCTAGGTCACATCACAGGATCACTGCTTTATTAGGGGTCAAATAATGGTGGTGACAAGCTCAGATAAGGTCACTACTAAAAAAAGGAGAAAGGTTCACGGAATCCTCCCCGGCTCTATCGTCCTCTTCCCTGGGTTTGCTGAACATAAGACTGATTTTTTGGAAGGGACCGCACTAGAGTCTTGGAGCAGTTCCAGACATGACTTCTTGCAACATTAGAAATACAAAAGACGAAGTGACTTAATAAAATCTTTCTTTTAATTAAAAACGTTTAACGCGTCCTGACTGTTCTGCTGTATGTAGTGCTTAATTTTTAACTTCCAAACTTCGAAATAAAACACAATCACACAAAAATTAAAATAAACAAACTTTATCACTAATTGGGTGTCCTGTTCCGGTTTGGGCCAACCGGGCGCTGCATGGAGAAGAGTGGCTCAGGGAAGAAGTATGTGAAAGAAACTTGAGGATACCTTCATACAGCAGTGGATTGAAAATGATGATGATGAACCAGTTAATATGTGCCTATAATTTTCTGACGACTTCAGATATTAAATTTAGCGAAAATGCGATGAACACGGACTGTATAACAATTAGCTCGGAATAATTAAACTCCACTACCCTAATTAAGTTATGTGACCCAAATCAGTCACTAAATGACTGACAGGGCCAGAGGAACCCCGACACTAAATTTTGCGAAAGCCTAATGTAAAATAAGGGATTTATTTAGCTATATGAAAAACCAAAAATGTCATTAAAAATGCTAAAATCTATAGTTTTTGACATTATACGACGGCAATGATATTACTCAGAACGTAAGACAAGTCATGCAGCCATGTACTTTGAATTTCCTTCCAACATATCCCACAGTGATGATTTAATTATTTTGACAATAAAAGAAATTTAGTGAAAAAGAATAGATCAAACCGCAAATCAATCATTTCTTGTGTGTTAACATTTTTCATACAACAAACATTTTCAAATGAAAATGATTTCCAGAGTGAGATAAAAAGCATTCCCAAGGGTCAACCACTCCCCCTCCCGCGCAGATCCTCTTTTTTATTTCAGCGTAAAAACAGTTGTTTCACCGGTAAAATATTTGGCGGCGAAACTTAGAAGAGTAATCAAAGCAGAAGCAACATTAAGGGATGCAGATTCAAGCCTTGAATCCATTATGGTCATCAAACTGAGCTCTGAATTACGTTATATGTAATGTTATATTATTCCACAGTAAGACAAGCTACTCATGCGGAGAATTCGTACTATTATATGTAATTCTTATTGCATAGACAAATTAGCTATTTTTGAATGAGGACAGTATGTCTTACTTCACTGATGGAGTCGTATATTTTGTGCCCCCGACCGACCGCGGTAGAGGTAAGAACCAGAAAGAATTTTTTTGCACGCCCCATGAGAATTTTATTTAATGATTTATTGCAAGTGGAGAAATCCGTGCTGTACTGTTGTGTTTGTCGGAGACGCCATTTGCTCGTTTTGTCTGCGCTCCAGACGGTTTATTGAGGTAGCAAACTTGACACGCAGATTTCCTTTACCAGGAAAGTAAACCCAGAGCTGAGGTTGAACTGTCACATCGGCATGTACTTGAACAACACCCGAACACGCTTGTCGGTCACGTGCATGCCAGTGTAACGGTTCGTCTGACGTCGTATCAAGATATCTTCCGTCACTTCTGTGGAGTAGAAACCTTGATTGCTGGGAGAAGGCAACCTTTGTTACACTCTTCCACTGTCCAATGACGATACTACCTTCCGAACTCAAGGCGTCGATACCGATGGACCTGTGTTAACATAGGGGCCTTGACTCGGCGTCCACTCCTGAGTACCATGCGTAACAAGTTTCGATTTACTGTTATCGGAAACACGTACCTGGTTGCCCAGCTTTCATTTGTGTGCTCAATTGCTGCAGTGTTGCACGTCAAATGCAATTTACCAGTCAAAGGAGGCGACGTTTTCCTCTGAGGTCGATGGCTTTTTGGGGATCCACAGGAATGACGTCGGGAGGTACTCGGTGTGCCAGTGGTCCATTCTTGGTACACTTTTACTACAGCACCTTGCGAACAGCCAACAGAGAGTGCTGTTTCTGAAATGCTCCCACCCTTTGCGCGGTAGCCGATAATAATATTCATTCCGTTTTGTACGTCCGTCAAATTACTACCTGTGCCCATTGTGTCCACGTAACGCTCTTTGGCCCATCTATCCTGGCCAGCAGCTTTTATCTCAGTCTGGTCGACCTTGTCACGTGCACTCCGTGAAGCGTCTGGGCGAGTACACTGTGTTTCTAGGGCTGGTCATATTATTCTAATACGAACGTGTAGGTAGTCTGTGATAAATTTCGGCCCGGGTCGATCAACCGTCATGGGCTTTGGTGGTTTCATAGAACGCATTGTTGGAGATAATGCACATCTGCTTCTTTTATTTCTTTAATTGTTATGTTAAACTTTTACGTATATAGAATAACGATTTGAGCTTATTTCTGGTTAAGCAGCTATAGAATCGTCAATATTTTGTATAATATAAGTTCATCAGCGTCTGAAGATACCTGTAATAATGCACAGCTCCAGGCAAAGAAAACGTAAGACCGATAATAAAGAAATCTTCTGTCGGTCTCCTGAAACGCATGATGAAATTGTAATGCAAAATAATTTGGATAATTCGGCTGAAGGAGTAAATCTATTGTTCTGAGCTATACGCCATATTGAAGTCAACTTCAGCAGTACTGGTTTTTCACCGTAATATCTGCTACTTCACTTAAAACGTTCGTTGTCTATTTATTATTCAAAAAACAATTATATATATGAATTTAAAGATGAAGGTTCATAACAAAATTCACAAACAGTGCTTTTATTAATGCCTTTTGATAGGTATCAACTGTGAAAGTTATTAATCATCTGGGCGTTTAGCTATATGTTTCATTATTAATTACCTGGGCATTTTACTCTGAAGAGCGATTAAATTAGAGATACCTTTCTAGTAACGTGTAGCACCACCTTTCATCATGATGACGGCGGCGATTCGTCTCGGCATTGACTCGACAAGACACCGGAAGCGTTGGGAAGCCATACGGATCCACGACCCCTGAACAAGCTCCCACAGTTCACGAAGATTTGATGGAGGGGGTCAGAGCCTCGAACATCTCTCTCGATGGCATCCAAGATGTGCTCGATGGGATTGAGGTCAGGTGATCTAGCTGGCCAAGGAAGCTAGGTCACGTCGGTGGCGTGTTCATCAAACCATTCGGATACAATTCGGGGGCGATGGCACGTTGCATTGTCTTGTTGCAGGATGAGGTCCCCAGTGGGATATTGAAGACGCACAAACGGGAGCAAACGGTCGGCCAGGATATCCTGGTAACGTTGACCTGCGAGGGACGATGTCACACGTACCATGGGTCCCATTTCAGTCCACGTAAACAAACCCAGGCGATAATGCCACCCCCCCCTAGCTTGAAGAGACCCTGCTGGCAAGAAGGATCCATCACTTCATGTTGTTTGCGCCGTATTCGTATCCTGCCATCCGCATGTAGCAACGTGAATCTCGATTCATCAGTCCAGGCAACATTTTCCCCCATATCTAGGGTCCAGTGGCAATGTTCCAGCGTCCATGCTAATCTTTGCACCCTGTGATGTGCGGTCAGCAGTGGTACCTTCGTGGGACGATGGCTTCTCTACCCCATAGTGAGGAGATGGTTCTGGATGGTGTGGCTGCTTGCACGTTTTTGTGCACCAGCGTTAAATTGCCGAGTAATTTCTTGCACTGTGGCGTGTCTATCCGCTGTTACAATGCGAGCTAGCCTACGATGACCTCGCTCATCCACACGCTGTTGTCCACGACAGTTGGCCCTTGCAGTGATGGTTTTACCGGATTCGATGTACTGACGGTGCACCCGTGACACAGTGGCTCATGAAAATCCCAGTGCCTGCACGACTTCAGAGATGGAGTGACCCATTCGTCGGTCCCCGACAGTTTGCCCACGATCAAATGCGCTTAGATCCTTCGTTTTACCCATACTACGTCCGACTCTCACTGATTTCCATCGTATCACTCTTTATATAGTCGGATCGCTGTATACGTTATGTCGCTTCCATTTACAGGGCCGCCCACAGCGCCACATTTGCATAATGCCAGCGGTCTCTAACTCAATTGCTCTTCAGTGTAGTTTTAAGTCTCATTTCCATCCTAAATAGGTTGCATATGAGACAAATAACATACAAAAAGTTCAGTAACGTTTACGTTCTCCATGATTTCCTCGGACGTTATGTTTGAGAATTTTAAATACGAAATCTAACGAAATCATGCGTATATTAATAAACAAGACCATACGAATGCGTGCGGCGTTTCATCACGACCAAACGACTTTGCGGGTGCTTCTCTTTTTTTTTTTTTTTTTTTTTGCTGATAATGTATTTACAAAACAAAGCCAGGGTTCACACGAGTCTTCGCTGGCTGGAATAACATCTCTTTATCTTAACAAACTGTAATCTTCCCTCTTGTAAAGATTACTATGATTGCGAAAATATTCTGTTATTAAAATAGTCTATTTTTGAAATCATAATGAAGAAGCAAATTAAGATGTGTCAAAAGGATATTCTATTCAAAGCATTTTTGAGTTTGCATGTGTGCTAGTACCTTTCTAGTCAATATATTGTCCAGTAAAATTTAATTTAATAAGTAATTTCAATAAGTTGACATATCCATGCCTCATAATTTGGCAAATATTGCCTCATAACTTGTAGGGACATAACAATGAATTACAATGGCGGTTTTCGCAATGAATTGCAGTGGAAAGTTAATTCTGTTGGACGTCAAAAATTATTGATTTAATAAAACGTATTTTCGCGTTTATATTAAAAGATTTTCGTCCTTATGTGTGGTCGTTCTACGAGAATTTTAAAAACCTTTAGCCTAGTATTTTAATGTAGAAATTACTCTGACGAAAATTTGGAAATCTAAACGCTACATTATTATCTAATCTTTTCACAAAACCAGGGCATTTAAGTTCCGTATCAGCCTCTTCATATTATGCACAGATAGAAATGGTACCTTGAAATAAATACACGTACATTTTAAAATGCTTCAAAACTAATTTATGCAATTACATATGAAAAGTATTTAACTCTGCTTTTGAAATTATTCACGATATTTCAATAAGACTGATACGGTCTGTTTTTCTGATTTTTTTTAATACAATGATTTTATTTTATCTGAATTTTTAATATACTGTATAATAGTAAGAATTTTGATCCACGTGGTACAGAACGCTTCTAGCTTAGGCTTACAGCACAATCGTATAAGCAAAGCACGCCATCGGTACAAAGACTTAATTTACTCGAAAGACGTCGCTAGTGAACTCTGGAAGACAGAAAAACGTTATCTTTTCTTATGAGTCATGTTTGGAGTGCTCCACATGGCTGGTAAGGCTAACAGCTGAGCAAAATATATTAAAATATTCCACAACTACACAGGTAAAGACATACGGACAAAGTGTAATATTCTGTAAGACGTGATAGGTGACAATCTGAGACCAATAATGAACATCTACATCCAGGTAGAGCAAGTTCATCTTTATAGGATGACAGTGTTTCTCGAACGATATCTGGTGTTCACAGTGAAAAAAGCGTTTTATAATAAGTCCTGTATCTTTCAGGAATAGTTCTAGAAACACCCAGATATATATTTCGTGATTTCCAATGAATGCGTTTTTGCTGTCATGAGGACTAGAGATAAGCTAGGGCCCTGGCTCGGCTACGGAAACCGGGCCCGGGCTTGGCAGTACACATGTTGAATTTCATTACTGAACTATTTATAAATATCCTTCATTGTTTATAACTTACATTCAAGAAAAACTATAATTAAAAACTAATTCCCTGGATATTATTGTTATAAACTGGTTACTAAAAATTAAATAATTTCTAATGTGAAGTACACGGGTGGTTTCACTTCTGGATCTGTAGCTTGATTTCTTCGGCAATGATTTTTTTTTCATTTTTCTGATTTTTTTCTGGAAAAAAATCAGCAATCTTATTTAAGGATTTGGAACCTGAGTTTGAAATACATGATCCTGATCCAGATGAAATTTGTAAGTATGTGGAGTTGCGCACGGGAGATAACACACTTTGAAGCTTTGGATTTGTTCCCGTAGTGGAAGAATTCTCAATTTCCTAATCTAGCAGCTACCTTGCGAGACGTGTACTATGTATACCAGCCAGTAGTTCTGCAAGCGAGTGAGTGTCTAGTGCAGCATGTCAAGTTTTAGGGAAAAGAAGATCAAGGTTAATCGCTGAAGCATTACATGCATTTTCTTTTGAGGAGTTTCGAGAGGCTTAAACCGTAAGTAATTTTCATGATGAACTTACTGGAAACTGCACACACACAGACTAATATCATGGTTATTACGCTATTATGTATAAAGCTTTGTTAATGTTACAGAATGCAGAATAATCAGGTCTGGAATGCTCATACCTTTTTTTCCTTTGGAATTTACTTACATGATTTTTTTAAACTCTGCTACATCAACGTAAACTATCTTTACCAGTTAGCATAAACGTATATTATATTGAACCATTTAGCATTCTAGAGTCACTATTTAAAACACGTGCTCCGTTCCGTAAAGAGTTGTATGTTTTGTAATGGAATTTATTTAAAGTAAAAGTAAATTTAGAAATCCAAAAGAAATAACGAAAGGAATATTTTGTTTCTAGAAGATTTTCTTATCTTCAGCTTTTGGCAAAATTACCGATTTCCCTGGTGTAGTCGAACGGCATGTGCATCGATTATTTATTTATTTTCTGGTCCACATTTTAGAACACTTGCTTTTATGCACAGTGTTTCGAAGGACATATTAATACTATGAAGTGGATTAACTGGAGAAAACTTTTAAACTAATGATTTTTAAATTAATCCTTGATTGGGCCATAGCTTTTGCCTGTGCATAGTGCAAGCCTTGGTAAACAAAATTTTCGGAGAACCCAGGCCCGGGATTAGCAAACGCATGTCATAAGAGGAAGCAGACTGGGCCCGGGATCCTAAAATTGAGCCCGAACTCATCTCCAATAAAAACAATCCAACAAATCTTCTGTAATCGACTGTCCTTTGGGGATTTAAAATTCTCTTCTTTAGAGTACAGCAGCTTTCAGAAGTGGCATCGATTCAAAAAGTTTCCGAAAGCAGGTGGAAGGAAATGCCAGACAAACTGTGTGTAACACGTCATTTAATGCATGAATGGTGTGATTCATGTATCACGACGTTTAATAGGACTCTCCATAGAGTCCCAGAAGTGCTCTATGTGATTGATATAGAGCGAGTTTGGAGGCCAGTCGATATACTGAAAGTTTGAATTGTATTCCTCAAACCATTCGTGAACAACATTGGACCTGTTGCTAAACGCATTGTCATTTTGGTAGATACCGTCGCCATTCGGGAAACAGCAAAACATTCCTGGGTGTACAGTTTCAGCAAGCAATCAACAATAGTAATCACCAGTCATACGTCTTTCCAGGAGCGCCAGGGCCCCAAGTTCCTGCCAGTTAAAAATGTATGAAATCATACAACTGCCTCCACAGTCTTGCACGCTGAAACCATGCAGTATGTTATCGAATTTTTCAAGTTTGCCCCATATGTTTGCATGACCATCCACGGATTGGAGTAAAAACGCGAATTGTTAGACCAGCACTTTTTTTTTGCAGTCACCCGACGTCCAAATTGCATTTTCTTGCACCGGGCGAGTCATTTTCCCGATGAACCGTTGTTAAGACAGCGAATCGTAGGGAATGTCTATTGTAATAGATCATACCTGCGAATGACCGACAAATGGTCATGACAGATATGGTCCTGGTTTGACACCTGTTCTACTGGGTGGTCAACTGCTGACCAATGCAGCGTCTGTTGGCCTGTACGAATCGACGGACCCAACCTTTCGCTGTCTTGTGCAGATGCAGGTTTGCTTCTGGGGCGTTGTTGATCATTTTTATGCCAGTTCATCCTTTTAATGTTTCGTCACTGTCACCTTAATATCTTAGAAATGAATATAAATTATTAATATGTTTCCCCCTTTCATCAGGTATTTTTAACTTCCCATTATCCAAGAATTCGAAGAAAATTCTACCAAGCAATAAACGAAAAACAGAATTCCTCTTTATTCAAAGTTCGCTTTCATAAAGATTTCAATTTTTTATGCGAAGTAATGGCAGCGTTATGAATTTTTTTCTAGATATAAATTCAAGGGTGTTAAATATCACATGGGTTGGCTCCATTAGCGACCTACGCTCTCATTGGCACTTCCTTATGACGTCGCTGTGGATGCACAGGGTTTAAGCAAAATTCAGCGTCCATACGTAACTCAAGGCAAAGAAGAAAACGTAAAGTTTATAGGAGCAAAAGTTAAATTTTTCTCCCTTTACAGTTTTGCATTTCGTCACGCAATTACTGTACGTAAGGAGAAGAATCGGAGAAGATTTGCATCCTAAGTGCTTCACACGTACCGTGAAATATTTAGTTAGTGTTATGATCTGGGGTTGTATGAGGTATAAAGGTGTGGGCAGAATTTGCGTGATTAATGGGACTGTAAATGGCCAAAAATACTTTAATGAAATACTTGAGCCCAAACTAAAGCCTTCCGCACGTGATCACGTGACATTTTCCAAGATAATGAAGTATTTATATTTCAACAGGATTCAGCTCCATGTCATGTTGCTGTTGTGTGCAAAACATGGTTCTAAGGTAATCATATTCCACTTCTGGAATGGCCTGGGAATAGACCAGACCTTAACCCCATCCAAAAGCTATGGAGCCGACTAAAGAAACTGGTTAGCCAGAAGCAACCCAGAAATAAAACCCAATTAATAGAAGCAATTATTTAATCTTGGTTTCACATTATAACAGCTGCAGGACTAAAAAACTTGTTTCACTCCACGGGAAGGCGTTGTAAGGCCGTATTTAGCGCTAAAGGTTACCCAACTAAGTATTAACTGACATGGTGAGAATTTTTGCATATCTCATTTTTTCTATGTGTTTTACTTTTCTTCTTTATAACTGCTGTTCTAATAAAAATTCTTCATAAAAGTTTTTTTTTTTTAATTTATTGGAGGATTAAGGACCACCGTGAGCCACTCAATGGGCTATAAGCAGTCACCCGTCCCTAATTTAGGGTTACTGATTCCAGGGAAGAGAGAGAGCCAGTGACGTAAGACAAACACAACATCCAACCCTCACCGGGATTCGAAACCGGACCCCTTTCGGACGAATGATCAGAGGCCATCGCTTAAACCGCTGCGCCACCGGGGGGATCATAAAAGTTATTGCATTACATTCTTGATGAAATTACCTTTCAATTGATATATAATTTCATGGTATTACTCCAAAAAAAGTAAACCTCAAAAATACACTATTTCCAAAAGGTTTCAACATTTTTGGCTACTACTGTATTTTATGCCATCACTACCAACCAGGAAGATTTTGGTCTCATCACTCAAAATAACACTGCCCCATTGTTTCGCTGTGCAATTAACATGGATTTGACCCCAGTTTAATCTTTTGTACCTTTGTTTCAGAGATAAAAATGGCATTTGTCGTGGAATTCTAGCTTTTAGACCGAATTCCCGCAGTATTCCCCGAACAGTCCTTGCACTCAATTTCACATTGCATTGCGCCATTTCATCTTGTATACACCCAGCGGATATTCTTCTGTCACCTAGGCACAGACTTCTGATTATTCTATCATCACTTGCCGTTGTGCTCCTTTTCCTGCCTTTATCAGTCTGGTTTTGTAGTGACTCAGATTTCCTTTACCTCTTCAAAAATTTAGAAATGCCACCTTTGGTTAAATTTCCACCAATTTGTCTTGTAATTTCTTCATAACTAAAGCCTTGCTCACTTAATAGTACTATTTTACATCGCTTTCTGTATGACCAGTCAACTCTTTGCGCCATTTCTTTAAATTTATTACAATTTACAAGATCACTAAATGAAAGAACACAAAAAAAATAAACCTGATAGCAATCAGGTAACACACTAACAAATGTCCTCCTCTCAGCTCCAATACATGACATCAATAGCTGATTCCTACTTTGACCGGATTGTCTCATTGCCAAAACAAAATGACACATGTAACAAATGACACCTGCTTCCTTTTTCTGGTTATTTGGCTATAACGTTTAACAGAATATAGACAATTGAACAAACGTTGTTGTATTACCTTCTTGATAAAATTATCTTTCCATTGATATATAATTTTATGGTATTACTCCAAACAAAAGTGGAGTTATGAGCCATAAAACCTCAAAAATACACTTATTTTTTCAAAAGGTTTCCACAATTTTGGACACTACTGTAAATACTGGTTTATGACATTTCATCCGAGAAGTGTCAGGTTTCGAATCCCGGTAAACCATGAATGTTGTGTTTGACTTACGGCAATGGTTTTCTTACTTCTCTCGAATCAGTGCCCCTTAATTATGAACTGGCGACTGCTAATATCCCAATGAATTGCTCACGGTGGTCGTTAAAACTCCAATCAGAAAAAGAAACTGTAACATCTATACCTTCTATGGCGTAAAGTGCTGCTGGTTAAGAAATTCGCTCTGAAGCCATCGTATTATTCAATAATCTATAAGAAAGTAATTTTGTCAGCAATATCATAAGGCGTACTTGTATTTCTTGAGATGAAAACAAGTGCTAAATTCGCCTTAATGTTTCAACTGAGGAGGATTCCAATACTTAGTAAAGTGAGTATCAGGCTGAGTAGGTGTCAATAGATGGCAGCTCGTAAATTCCAGACCGGTATCGATATATATATTTATACTGAAATGAAGGTGAAAAATCTCTATCTAATGAAAATATCAACAAAATTGATTTTCTGCCGGACAAAACTGTCTAATTATGCGAAATAATACGGGAAAGCAGCGTTCTGTGGAAATACGACTATTGCGTCCGAATAAATAGTTCACTATCTGGCTAGCTATTGGATTATCGGCGTATCAAGTAGTTCCGTAAATCGAGCTAAGAAAATAGAAACAATACTGATGTTCATTATAGAAAAAAATATTATCGAACATTTCGTTCGTACAAAACATTTGTTATTATTCTTTATACAATCTAAATTTCGGTTTTTGAAACTTGCAGGGAGTGTACGGGAATTACCTGCTCATCAAGTGGCTTCCTTAATGGGGCATAAAAACTAGAAATCCGTGATATGTGTTTTTTTATTCAATATATATTTTTACAAATCAAATCAATGTTCTTTACAGAATTCTGCTTATCAGTGCTTAATTAAAACAAAACTTCGCATGGAATGTACGGAACTACTTTATGCACTAACAATCGGAATTCTAGCCCATAATCTGTTCTGGCATATATTGTGTCTGATTTAATAGTAAGTGGTCTGTTATATATTGTTTTTATTGCCTTTTTTTCCATACCTTAACAGGTGTAACGTTATTCTTATGTAATTTTTCATGTTGTTCTCCTTTACAGCTAAATAAAAGAAAAATACGCTTTCGATTCCACATCTGAACCTCAAAAGAAAAAAAAATTGAAACAGCATACGGTTTCCTAGAAAAAATCCCATAAGCAGTAGACATCTCTGCAAAACACGACAACTCTAACAAAGAGCAAACAAGTCCCCAGGGCGTAAAGATTGAGAAGCGACGTACGTTTGTCTCCAGACCATGTGAGAACTATTTCGAGAGGGTTGAATGAGGAACATGAAGCCAAAATGTAAATGAAATATGTCATGTCCAAGGTCAACTGCCACCCTGTAAAGTTCTATCTTTGATTTTCTCTTGTGTGTTTTACCCTGTACGGGTTGAACCATTAACGGCAATCATTATCTCAAAGAAAACACCAAACGATTAAAATGTCTCTTAAGAGTTTAGCAAGGCACACATCTTTCAGTGACGCAACTTTTCTCATACGCTACGCCTACACGCCATCTGCAAATAAACTTTCTACCTATCACGTGTTCGGAATGTCCACAATCGCGTCGCGATTACGTGTAAATATTTATGAAACACGCGAACATTGGAGGCTACTTAACCATCCTTGGAGACCATTTGCATTCGTACATGTCATGAAACCACTCCGACAGGTGAGACACTTTCAGCACAACAATGTGCCACCGCACCCCTCCACATCCACAGTCGCCCGATTGTAGTTGGAGAAACATTCCACGTTGCTTGGCATACAGACTTGGCTCCTCGTTCGCAGAACGTAAACACTATCGAAAACAGTTTAAATGCTGCTCAATGTGCTGTCAATGCCAGCAATCTTCCACCCGTGAATATTATGGACTATTGAGACACTGTTCAGGAAAGATGGTTACGCGCTGTCTCCACAGTACCACAGAGGGTTCGAGGAGTCCATATCCCGTCTAGTTACTACCATTATCCGATCGCAAGAGAGTGTCACATTTTTTAGCACTTCAGTGTATTTCATTTTCCTGTGCTTTAAATCCCTAAGAAATTCCAATACTGACCGTATGATATTTAAAAACACCTGTTGAAAGAGAAGCAAATGCTTGGCTTTGACAATTTTTATATTTTCACAACATACATACAACTTGGGTAGAATACATACTTAAGCTGCAAAATGAATACCATAATGATAGGCGTTGCTTGTCATTCAAAGATATAGTGGTATTCAGAATATCAAATAAGTTGTTCATAATTTGCATGAAAGCTGCTGGGCCTTTTTTATCTGATATGATGTACCAGATACCTTGCGAAGTATGGTCGAAAAAGAAATGCATTAAAAAGAATACAAATTTGTCGTTCTCTTCCTATGAGAGTGATGTGATGAGTAAAAAATTTTAGACCGAATATCATTTCATCACAGTCTAATGCCGGCAACCATTCAATCGTTCCTTTAGATATTTTTGTTCCCTTCAGCAACACGATTAAAAATGAGGCATAAGTCCATGATCAAGAAAATGGTTCCTCAGCAGCTTCTCCAAATGTGGAACGTCAGCAAAAACCTATAAATGCTTATCTGGGTGCCTAGAGTCAGAACAACATGTACTGGCATACGTAGCACACAAATCTCTCCAAAGTTTTGTTGTTTTTCCCAGGATTTGAAATGACCTGATATCTTCTAATATTCATATTATTTCCTTTAGTAACGAGCATGCTAGTTGTACATCAAACTTAAAATGTATTGGCTGTTTCCGTTTTCCAAAGAGACCATGAACCATGAAAAGGGAACAATGATTTTATCTTCATCTTGATCGTAAGGAATTGCACAATCAACGTTTATTTCATCAAAGCAGAGAAGTTTATTTCTACAAATTTGTAAATCTATTAACTTGATTTTCCATTAAGTGTAGCAAATCTTGTAGCACAACAGAACGGCAATTAAAAGAACTAATTCTTCTCCTTTATAGTGTAGTGATTCAAAATAAAAAGGAAAACCCTTTTTGTTTCTGAAAAACAAATGTGGTTTCTTAGAAATAGGTCGGTGTCCGATATCTATGCTCATTTCTACAGACTTTTTTTCCATATTGTGCTGCTTCTAGTTTGCAAAAGATAGTTTTTATAATATAATCGTTAGAAAGTTTTTGTAATGTAATCGTTAGAAAGTTTTTGTAATGTAATCGTTAGAATGTTTTTGTAATTTGGCAAGAGATGGGGTTCGCTTTAGGATGGCAGTTCTGGAACAAAGTCCTGCCTCTAGGTAGAGTTGTATTTGAAACAAATTTTAAGACCCTGGTTCAGACGAATCAAATATCTACGATTTTTTAAATATGCAGTATTACAGACATCCCCCCAAAGGGCTGGACTACAGCTTTGTTGTGAAGCGCCAGAATTTAGATTCTGGAATCAGCTTGGCTTTCATAAACACAAGATTCCAGTAAATTCAAACGTACTGAGCCTAGAACACTCCTTAACACTAGAACATTGAGGCGTGTCCATATTTAGCGGCTGTGCTAATTATACGAAGCCTTATTCGAAAGAGTAATTCTTATCTTTCAAAACTTCAGATAACTAGGTCTTGTTCTGAATTCCATAAATGACAGGCGCCACTGAAGAACTTATTTGGTGTATAAAAAAAAATTCTTCTTATACACAAAGAAGTTGTAATATGTCTTCATTAAAGACGTTTCAATTTTGACAAAATAATTTCATTTCAGTTGCTGTTTACGTTCCCCTTCGTAAAAGTTGTAATGCTCTCTGACAGCTTAAAAATGCTTCATAATAAATATGCTTGGCAAGTTTTACGTAATTGACGGTAATTAGATTTCGCGTACAGTCTAATGTGGGGTAACGCAATGGTGGGTGTCCAAAGCATATAAATTATGTAAATTTCCAATATTTTTGCTTCACCTCTGGAATACTAACTCCTAAATAACAATTAGTATTATACATTTAAATTTGTAATTTTCAACAATTTAAATAGCAGGTATCAAACATATTCTCCACATTTTTCTGCCTTAATCTAATTCTTTTATTTTGAAATACGTTCAAATAACAACTTCTGGAAAATATATTAATTGTTTGATAATCCTTAAACATACAATTCATATAATTCCATAACTGAAAGTATTTATATAATAAATAACAGCGGTCACCTTAAATTTTTCAATTTATTATTGCAAAAGCTAGTTGTATAAAATATTCACACAAAGCCTGTATTACATACACACAGGCTTAAAGCAGTGATTTTGGATTCACATTAACTGTCCGTTTACTTACGTCCATGTAGTCAGAGTAATTCTGGTTTTCCAACAGTTATTTCAGTTTATTATTTCAACTAAAGATTATTTACACACAAACCTTTATTTTGTGGTTCTACTAGCAGTTGGGTAGTCTTAATAACGATTAATCAAAAATGTTTTTGATTTGATACATCTAAACATCGCAAGTATTTTAGTTGGCTATAACGCGATACCATAGTTTTGGTTGTAATGAACACGTCGTTTGAATACTTTCCGACGGGAATAAAAGTGATCAAATTTATCCAAAATCAGTGAAATTGGTTAGAGAAAAAATCAACCGGATTTCAAAAATTGATAAAATCCATAAATAAAAACAGCTAACTTCCACCCTCGGCTTAAAAGTACATTACAAAAATTTAAAAATGGCTCATAAAAATTTGCAGACAGCAGAAGGATATATCAGAGATAAAGAGAGCTTCAAAGAAGAAATATAGAAGGAAATATGATATAACTCAAGGTCTTCAATTTCAAGAATTTCGCAAAATGGAAATTTTTTAAATATACGAAAATCATCCTTCATGGCAAAAAGTATTGTCGGGGAAAATAACTTTTCAAATATGTCTACTGAAAGCAGAGATAGCGCGGAAAAATTGTGCATTATTTGACGTTTAAAATACCACCACCTTTAGTGTATCGATTGGCAGAAGTGAAAAAAGAAATTTCTCAATAGGGTTTCCAGAAGCGAAGGTGCACCAGCAAATAGAAGTACACAAACACCGCCTGGTGAGAGAACTCTGAACTACAAAACTCCTAAAATACTAATATAAAATTTTCTACAAGGTGATTAGCGCCTGGTGTTATTTTTTGAAATCGCACATTTAGAAGCATAGATGTTGAGAAAAACAAATCAAACCATTGTATCCCTGGCAGAGAAATCTTCCATTATTTTCGGAAGGAAATGAACACAAAGCATTTAACTGTTATTTAAGCTTTGACAAGATTATAAGATGTGTATATAAATGTGCCTAGATAGAATACTCTTAAAATAATTTCAATCAACATTTATTCCAACAATTAAAAATAATATTAAAATTAATTAGTGAATAATTTTATCTTTTCAAGTTTTCCTTGAAAAGTCTGCGAAATGAATTATAACTCTCAGTCGCATATGTCTCTTTCGACATTTCGTAAAATATATAGATATCTATTTTCTTTACTCATCTAATTTGCAGTAAAAAATCACGGTTTTTCATTAAACGTAATATTACAATTTTTGTCATCGCATTAAGTAAATTCCTTTACTTCTATGTCCGATATCATGTTTCTACGGCAGACTTTTGGTTATTCCTTTACTACACTTCATGCAATTACTACTTATATTTATATAACTTATAGTAAAGCTAAACATTTATATCTCAAATAGACCTAATTTTTTTCGAGGATAATTCTTGTATTTGTCTGCACTTAATGTCAGAGAGCACCGAATTCTTCAATTTACTGAATCAATACAGGGTGATTCTAAATTTATAGAACAAACTTTAAGGGTGGTAGGGTGCACTAATACAAACTTTTTTTGTATATCCACAACTGTCGCATGTAAGCGCTAACACAGGAAGTGCCAAAAAAATTAAAAACATTTTTTATTTACTTCATTTTACAATAAATGTTCAAAGGAGCGACCGCCAACATTAACACATGCCTGACAGCGTTGACGCAGTGAGTGACGTACATTTTTGAAGATGACAGGTATTTCTCATACAGTTGAAGCAGCGACAGCCACTCTGGCAACGAGATCCTCAGTGGAGATAAAGGGAGTCTCGTACATGAAGCACTTCTGATGTCCTCATAATAAGAAATCGAGACTTGATAAATCGGGCGATAATGCTGGCCAAGCAACAGATCCACCTCGGCGAATCCATCGTTCCCCAATAGTTGCATCCAAGTAATTACTCATATCAATGCTGAAATATGCTGGCGCCCCATCTTGTTGAAACCACATTCGGCATCGAACGGTTACTGGAATATCCTGAAGAAATTCCGGTGAGATCGGCTGACATGGAATGACCAGGTTTCACATAGCTCGCGATGCAAACGCTGAAAAGCTTTTTGATCCGGCACTCGCCTATTGGGGAAGTGTTCACGATACAAACTTTGCGCAGCTCATCTGTTTTCATTTGCAGCTCATCTGTTTCCATTGGCAGCCCCACACATTAGATGCATGTCTACGTTCCCGGAATTTGTGAATTGCACCACCACGTGCGAAATCCGCTTTGTGACTGATGGGTGTAAGCAGAAAAACGGCTTCAAGCACGCCAAACAGCGCCCTCTAGCGCTTACATTCTTCGTGTCGACCCTTGTATAAAATTCTGAGTTTAAGACATTCAGATAAATTTACGCAAAAATTGGTACTGACATTGACTACTCACACGAGGTCCAAATAAAAGGTCATCTTCGTTTAAATATGGTATACTTTTCACGAAATGATAACCTCTGTTTACAGAATCATGGATTTCTCAGGAACTTTATTAAATCGGCTTGAAATACCTCCGTGGCACGAAAATACTAAGTTATATGTAAATGTTTACTAAGTTTTAAAAAAAGGGTTGCTAAACTATAAGTGATTTAACTATCGGAATTTCTGATAATTCTTAAACTAACAGCCGCTTGATACTTTATTTAGTTATTTATAATATTAAGCAGGATGAGATTGAGATAAATGGGCATATACATTTATGTATATTAATTTGCTATGCATAATTTTAACATTCTTTTAAATCAGTATGCAATCCTAAAATTTGGCAAGAGAACAACAGAATTAATTTTCATAATGGTTAGAATATTTTGAATAAAATATTTTAGCTAATTTACGCCTTTTTCTGTTTCCAGTTTTGTACATTAAATCTATTAACTTTGCTTTATTTGCAAGATCAATTTTAAAAATTGCCTTCATCTTCCCTACAGAAAGTTTTTTGTTTTCTGTTTTTTAGCAGGAAAATTTATCTTAGACTGTATGAAAAAATCATAAACCAGAGTCTTCCAAAAAAGCTAACAAAATAATAACAGTTTTCACGTGTAGTGAAAAAAAAAATATATGTGTTGTTAAAATAATCATCGCACGATACACAACAATCGTTGCTTTCGTGTTGTGCATTTTTAGAAAATGTTGACCCTTTTTTGTCTTTTGAATTTTCAGAGGTTTTACAATTTTTCAGTAATTCATGTCTTGTTGCAGATTTCAGGCTTTGTAGCCATGGGAGTCGCGATGTGAATATTTTAAAACACTGTTTACAGGATTATTATCATTTAAGCTTTAACAAGAAAGACGAGAAAATAAAAACTCCTTGATTTTCGGTAGTTTTTGAGACACGTAGTTCACTTTAAATATCAGGTTAGGGAGAAAAAATTTAAATAGCATATATTTTATCCCCAAATCTGTTTGAAAGCGAACTCTTAGTTAAACGTAATCTTTCGTTTTGCTTATTTAGATGCAATTGAGAAAATAGTTCAGTCTTTCACACCTTTAAGGTAAATTTCAATAGCAACGGGAAAAGATGGCGAAAGGAAATATACCTTACAGTACTTCATCGGAAAAATAATTTTTATTAAATTACTTGCTTTTTTTTCTGTGATTTATTGTTACTGACTGATATCGTAGCTTTTAAAGGGAAATGTAAATTTCCCTCAAATGACGTTATTTATTATTAAGTTAAATAATAATTAGAAAAAAACGTCGTCTTCTGCAGCTCTTTTTCTGCTTTTGCTTACATAGGAAAAAACAAAAGCACAATAAGAGCTGTTGTGCTTCACCTAACTTTACATACAGAAGCCACTATTTCATGTCTCGTCTGCAGCTGTAAGGAAGGAAATGATACCCTGCCGGACAATTGCTAAGGACGGATGAATATAGCAACGATAGCAACCATAAAATGTAAGGCAGGAAAATGTGGAAATTAGCATAAGTGCGGTACACAGTAAGACGTGTTGTGCGTATGCAAATTTTGGATTGCCGAACTTGTTCGTGACGTCATAGCGCTAATAAGAGATATAAAGGATTTGACACGTATTGACCGTTGTTGTTCAAACGCAAAGTTGAAAGGGAAAGAATCAATTGACGAACTTGCAAGTTTCAGTATGTCTTCCCGACATCACCTAGATTATTTTACGCGTGGCCGTATTATTGGCGAGATTGAAGAAGGGCAAAAAATAACATATGTTGCCAGGGAGTTCGACGTCAGCCACAGCGTTGTTTCAAGGCTTTGGAAATCATTTCAAACAAATGGAGAGTGTAGCAAACGTCACGGGACTGGTCGTGTTCGCTGTACGAAACCTGCAGAAGATCGGTACATAGTGCTATCAACAAAACGACACCGGCGCAGCACAGCTAGTGAGGTAGCAAATCAGTTTATGGCTGCTACTGGCAAGCGGATCTCCCGAAAAACTGTCGCCAGAAGTTTGCATGAAGGAGGACTATACGCCCGTCGTCCTGTTTTGCGCATCCCATTGTTCAGCCGTCACCGTACCGCCCGTTTGCAATGGTGCCATCAACATCGCAATTGGACTGATAACGACTGGTCTGCTGTCCTCTTCTCAGATGATAATTGATACAGTCTATCGTCTGATTGTCGACGACAACTGATCTGGTGTGATATTGGTACTGCATAGTATCCAGCAAACATACAGGAAAGGGACCGATATCCGACATGTAGTGTCATGGTATGGACTGGCATCATGATCAATGGCCGTACGTCCCTCTATGTGCTTCCAACTGGGACTATGATTGGCTAACGATACATTAATGATGTTCTGCTACCTCATGTTCGCATGTTCCGTGGTACTGTCGGTGATAGATTCATTTTCATGAACGACAACGCAACATGTTATCGAACAGTCGCTGTCCAGGAGTGTCTTGAGAGCGAGGATATTCAACGCCTCGTATGGCCAGCACGTTCTCCAGATCTGAATCCCATTGAAAATGTGTGGGATGCTTTGGGGAGGAGTCTTGCTGGTCGCCAATGCCCTCCAATAAACAAGGACACCCTCATCCGTGCACTGACAGAGGAACGGGATAAATTACCCCAACAGCTGCTTGGTAATGTTGTGCAAAGCATGACACGACGTGTGGAATCTTGCATCGCCCTCCATGGTGGCCATATCCCGTATTGACATCTTACGCCGGAACGCCTGCGGACGGTAATTGCATTTTTTCACGTTTACGTATTCTGCACAAAATGGCCTGTTTTTCCCTTGAACACCTTCCAAAGCCTTCTGGATTTCAGAGCACAATAAATTGTCTTTCTTGTAATGTCCTGGCATTCTGACATTATTATATTTCACTTGGCATCCAACCACACTTACTTTTTTATGCGCTATATAGCCGTTTATGATCCGTCCTTAGCAATTGTCCGGCAGTGTACTATTGACCTTGTTTAATGTTCACTATATTGACAAAAGTCACCGGACACCTTGAAGAGAAACACAACAAAGCATTTATTGAAATAAAGAAGTACGGTGTCGGTTCACCTTTGGCCTTAATGCATGCACAAACATTCGAGACATGCTTTCAACAAAGTTTGGAAACACAGCGATAGGTCTGTAGCCTAGTATTAGGCCTTGGTTACAAACTTCTTATGCGGCGCTCTAATTCATTTTATAGGTGCTCTATGGTAATACGATCAGGGCTCTGTAAAGGAATGTCCACACACGATACGTAATTGTCGTCAAACCACTCCTTAAGTGTTCTTACTTTATGGCTCGGTGCATTACCCTGCTGATACCAACAAAGCTCGGTTCCTTAGTATTGCTACAGGATTGGTTGGGCATTATTGTCCAGAATATCGAGGTAGACGTTCTGGTTAACAGGTCTGTCCACGATAACCAATGGGCCTGAACCATACCACGAAAAACACCCCCTCACGAGTATACTGCCAGCTCCAAACTTGAACTTAGGAAGAGTACTCTGTCATAAAAAACGTTCCCCTGGCTGCCTCCATACCCGCACAGGGCCATCAGACTGATGGATCGTTTATCTGGATTCATCAGTCCATTAGACTCGTTTCCATTGATCTACGGTTCACGATAAATGTTCTTTACACCATGCGAAACGACGAGTAGCATTCCAAGTGAAGACGAAAAGCTTGTGAGCAGCCGCACGACCACGGTAACCCATGGAATGAAGTTTTCTGCGAATGGTACGTGTACATATCGAAGTTCCAGCATTTCTACTCATCTTTATACTGAGGTCTTGTGCAGTACTCCGTCGATTAGCGGTAACGATTCTCCTGAGGCTTCGATGTCCTCTATCACTGATTTTCTTAGGTCTGCCATTAGGTTTTGCTTCTTCAGGCACGATATGTGTCTTCCTCTTATTCAGTACATCCAAAACATTTGTCTTGGGTATGTTTAAACGCCTCTAGGTTTCTCTTATGGACAACATACTAATATAACTCCCAACAATCTTTCCTTTCTCAAAGTCATTTCTCTCCCGCCGCGATATTTTCACTCCACCTCAAAGTGCGATGTGATCGCGAGCAACTGCAGGCTTGCTGCTTATACCATTTGCAGCTACACCGCTCATCTTAGCAATGCAGCGGATCCTTTTTTTTCTTTTGAAGGGGTGTCTGGTGACTTTTGTGAATATAATGAACAGTATATGGGATGCTTGGTATATATAATTACCATTTAAGGTGTCATGATCTCAATGTTAATTCCAACGAGTTGAAAATCTGGTAAAACGTACTAGTGTATTCTGTGAAACATTATTATTGTCATAAACTTGACAGCATTCATGCTACGCTAGGTTTAACAAAACGTAAGCAATTAATGTATGGATCATTTGGGATAACAGGGTAAATGAATCCCAGAAGCTCCATATGTGCACGAAAATCAAGCATAAAAGATTTTTGGGTGGACAATTATAAACCCAAGCTTTCGTATTTTACGTTCCGATGAACATATTGGCATTTCAGAAATCGATGATTAATTAGATTCTAGTATTTTTCAAACCTATGTCTATTCTAATTAACGTAAATGTGAAATTGAAACATGGATGATGTGTTTGCCTTATGGCACTGGTGCTCTCCCTTCTCTCGAACCAGTGACCCTAAATTTAGGATGAGCGAATGCTTATATCCCATTGAGTTGCAAACAGTGAACACTTAGTATGTTACATGATCCGATTAGGTGTTAAGACAGTTAAAGGTTTGCCATTAGTCTAGATATATTTTCTTTTTTTCGCGTCCCTGTTGATCTGAAGGCTAGGTATAACTTCTTCAAAAGCGTAGCCTGAAGAAGATACAAGAAAGTGACACACGCGATTTTAATAAAGAAACTGAGGTAACTCCCGAAAGTTGTACCAATCCTGGAAATTCTACTGAGAGTACGAATAAGAGAAACAGTAAAATCCCCAGATTTCTACGCGGAATATTTCTCTTACGGTTTAACGCTTGTGGAAAATCACAGTGTTTCAAACGTTCAGAGCAAAATTTATTTTACAACGTTTAATGATATATAGTTCAATAGCATCAGCTTAACTCTTAGGACACTTGCAAACAAATTATAACCAATATAATGACACGCACGTGCAATACATTCAAAATTCGTTCAAAAAAGTGAAATAGAAAGGAAAAGGGTAACTACACGACTAGATTATTTTTTATTATTATTAACCATCTTATTTTTACTTGTGAGTTCTTTACGCGTGTGTTTGTTTTCCTATTGCTCATTTTCTAGTCAAGTAATATAATTAGCCGGCTAAGAGATGGATCATCGTTATCATTATCAACCATTATCGCTGAGCTTTTGATAAGGCCACTGCTGGATTAAGGTCTCCCCAAGTTTCTTCCCCAACTATCTGTCTTGAGCCAGTCTCATCCATGTTACCCCGGCATGCTTTCGAATTTCATCCATCCATCTCCCATTTTGTCTTCTCCTGATTCTTTTTTTCCCTTGGTATCCAGTGTAAACGTTTGGTTGTACATCCGTGGGAAGTTTTACTGGCAACATGTTCAACACATTGCCATTTCAGGGACTTTACTCCGATGAGGATGCCTTCCACTCGTGTCATTTTTTTATCCAAAAGTTCCTCTTCTTATCTTACTGATTACATCAAGTCGGCATCTCTCCAGGCTTCTTTCCGTTTTCTGAAACTTTGTGTGTCTTATTTAGTTAAGGTTTATGCCTCTGCTTCATATGTAAAAATTGGAAGGATGCATCGATTAAACACTGTTTTTTAAAACATAATGCAATACTTTTCTTGAATACTGTAACTCTCTCTTCCAAACGCTCTCCAGTCAAGTTTTATACACCGATAAGTTTCTTCGTTTATATGACCCTCGCTTGATATCTGTTGTCGAACGTAAATGTAGATTTGGTTTACCTCCAGCCTTTCCCCATCAATTGTAAAATATTCATTCTTTGTAAAAGCATTGTTCATTAGTTTAGTTTTCTGAAAGTTAATTTTCTATTCCACGTCCTTACTCTTACCAGCAAGCTCCTGGATCGTAGTTTATCGTTCTAAAGGTGTAGTTGCAAAAGACATTACGTCATCCGCAAAACAAAGGACAGCGAAATAACCTCCATAATGTTTCCTCTTGTTTTTCCAGTTCAATGATTGAAAGAAAACTTTACACTTTACTGTTTATAGTTTCTTAATGGTGACATTACAGAGGTATATCACATTCAGTTAGTATACATTTCGTTTTTGGGAGCTGGATTGTAAGACAAGTACAGGAAATTTGAAATCCACTACGCAGCATAATGTTTGAAATCTTAGGGGCTGACTTGAATCACAAAAGCAATGGGTGTTCGTACTTCTAAATGGTTCTTAGAATTATCACTAGTGCGAGGGCTGTAACTTAGGACCGCATAACAATTCTACGACTGTTCTCTTTCCTTATGTTAAATAAATGTATAAGTTAATTACAGAACCTGCATGTAACTACCATAAGGTTCGAAGCCCAGTGAAGAGCGAAAAGCAAATGTAATACCAAAGAACCTACCCTTAAATCATTTATTAATACTATATATATAATTCATTTCATGAAGAAAATACGGAAAGATAATTTTATTGTATTTAAAACATATACCAAAGATTTAAAGCATTATTACCAGCTGATATCAATACAAATCAAAGCGAATACAAGTGAACCACGGCTTATGTTAATGTCATGAAACGGTGTAATAACATCTGATACAGGGCTGTGTTAATTAATGTTATTGTTGTTCTTAAAATAAGAAATCCGGGAACTTAGTTGAGTTTGCAAACGCCAGATCGTAATGTCCAGAGAATATTTTCATTACGGTAAAGCTTTGTAAGCAGATAATGGTTAGCATTTCAATCGTGAGCTTCCTAAAGTTGGAAAAAGGAAAGCTTTACAAGGCATTTTTAAACATTTTGTTGTTATTAGATTCAAAAATTATTATTAGTTTCAAAATGTTTTCTATGCAGGTAAAATCCGCGAATCGCCGGCAAGTTGTGTGCGACATCGATAATGCCTCATGGACGATAAAAGTAAGCGAAGGCTATCCTTATTGTACGAGGCAACAAAAATCATTCTGTGAATCAACTCGCCGGTAATTTATAATTTCGTCACCGGCGTAATATGTCACAACTGACAGTACATCGAATTCTGTTGAAAGTGCGGGGTCACAGGCCACTTCGTGTGTCCCTGACAACCTTGATTCACCGTCGAGAGTGCCTACAATGGCACGACAGAATCAAAGCTGGATTTTGAACGGTTGGAAGAACGTCGACTAGTCTGATGAATCTCGTTTTATGTTGCACCATGTGAACTGACGGGTACATCAGCGTCGTTTACCTAGGGAAGTTTCGGCAACTAGATACGCCCTGCGACGAAAACGAGCCTGTGTAGAAAGTGGAATAGTTTTAGCAATTTTCTGTTTAAGAACTCTGTGTCCAGTTGTTGATGTGAAGAAAACAATGGCACCTATCACATACTTAAATATAATTTGCCAGTTATAGCCTTCCATGACAACGGTATTCCTCTCTAGTAGTGTTTTCTTTCAGTAGGATAATGCGCCATGACACACTGCTTGGATTATTCGATAATGATTTGGGGCACATCAGGAAAACTTCCGCTTACTGTCCTGGCCTCCACATTCTTCCGGTATCAGGGCAGTCGAGCATCTTTAGTTTGCGTTAGAATAGGAAATTCCACATTTAGTGGCAAAGCTACGTAACTTACAAAAGTTAAAAGATTTGCTGGCTACGTGCTGATATCAGATACAAGAAGACGGTTTTGGAAACCTGATAGCGTCTATACCTTACAATGTAAAAGCTATTTCGTCAGCATGTGGAAGACCATCATCATACTAGGCAGGTGATGATAATGTTTTATTATTCTGTGCAAGACTCATCGATCTACAGCGGCACGTTTTTCCCAAAGCAGATTGATACCATTATGCCACAACAGCAAATGGGTAAATGTGTAGTTTGGCGTCCTAAATTATTTTGCTAAAAATTTGTAACAAAAAAAAACAATATACATATTGTAAAATATGCAATTTGTTGTAAAATGGTGAAAGAAGTACAGCTTTACAAGGCATTTTAAAGATTTTTGCCGTAAAATTTACTAGCAAGTTCGGAGATGTAAACACACGCTGCCGCGAGGTTACACTCAGTACCGCTGCTTCGTCGAAACGATCTTCGGCTCGTGCTGCGGCGGGCAATTTACTTACGGAAAACAAAGATACAGATTAAGCCTTTGTATCTTACAACAATGTGATTTGTTCTGGAAGAGTTCTTAATTTACCATTATTGACAGTAGGAAAAGAGAGAGTTGTAACTCAGTTTTTAAGTGGATTGCAAAAAAAAATGAATGAATAAAAAATATGGATCTTAGTTTAAGCAGATCGACAAATCAGCAAAATGGCTGCAGCAAAACGGCTCGCATCATTTCAGAGGAGCCTCGGATAACATTTTCGGCAGTGATGGGAGTAGGCTCGCAGCAGCATGTGTTTACATTTCCGAATAAGCAGGTAAATTATACGATAAAACTTTTCAAAAAGAGTTGTAAATTTGAATTTTTTTCACTCTTTTACATCAGATTACATACTTTAATATATGTCTTGAACATATCCTTATTTTTCGATTTTTTTCGAAATTTTAAGCCAAATAATCTATGACTCTAAACTACAAATTTACCAGCTCAGTGTGTTGGATTTCTGAGACACTGAAGATACCGTGGTCAACATTTGACAATTTGATGCCCAGAAAGGAGTAGTCTGGGATATGTATGTGTTAGAAACGGCCAAGGGAACATTCGAAGCTACTAGAATGTTACAGGAAACATCTGGAATGTACTGCTTATTCAGAACGCAAATCAGTATTATCTTATATCACGCAAAACCTGGATGAGGCTACTACATCGGATAATCGTTTTACCGCCGTGAGCACGATGTTGAACGATATGAATTATCATATTCGATAAGACACATACAAGCTACTAATTAACAAGTCAATTTCCTCGAGATCGTTAGAAGTGAATGAACAATGAACTTGGAATATATCAATGAAAACCAGTGTTTTTACTTCGCATACTACGGTTACAACCTACGATTCTGATGATATTCCTTGGATGATGCAGATTCCAGGAGAAAATTATCCTCTAGACTGTTTCATCCCCATAAAGAATTTTGGTCGATCCAATGTGATTGTATGCACCGGTCTTTCGCGGTTCTGCATTGGTCTATTTGTCGTTTTGTACCAAACTGTGAATGCTGAGTTCTAATTATCTCCCTTGACAAGTATACTCTATCAACAATGTAGCATTCTTTGGAAAGTCCCATACCTCTGTCAGAAGAGCAATACACCATCTTTTACAGTTTTCTTCTTGTGTAGATTAGTTTGAGACATGGTGTTGACTTATTGGATTGGACATACCAAAATTAATTCTTAGCTGAATCCCCAGAAAAGTTTAGATAAGAACTAAATCGGCGTCCGTGAAAAGAGATTTCCGCCATTGAACATATTTAAGCGGGGTGCTGCTTTAAAATTAAAATGCAGTTATATATCGGGAGATATTTACACAAACGTATTAAGAGTATTCATGGTAAACCAGATGAAGGCAAGAACGACAAATGATTCATCACAAAAAATTATAATTTCTGCAAATAAATTTTGTTGATATAGTTACTGATATTATGTAATTAATATCATGGCAATGTTCAGAGTCAGTTAAAGTAAGTTCTTTTATTCCGTATTATTGTTTAGAATCTGAGAATCTGTTCATTAAAATTGTTTTGGGCATGATTATTTATGTTGAGAAAAAATACTTATGAGCTGGATTTAGAGATGACTTTACGTCTTCTGGTTATATGCGAAAGCCTTAAGGTTTCAAATATATGTGAAATGAAGGTTACCGTGTTCGGTGGGCCATTAGTTAGGTTTAGAAGAAAACAAGTTTTAGGAATGAAAACTTTTATACACACATGACTTACGTTTTGGTTTTCCAAATAGTGAATGGTATTCAGAACGTCATGAAACTTGGAAAAATTAAACGTTATAGAAAATTTTGGTAAATTTCTAGGAATTCTTAAAGTTTTATGAACCTGAAAGTTTTAGAAGATGCCGCCATACGCTCGATAAATGCAAAGGGATGTTTCCGTTGCACGGATGGCGATGTGTGTGAATTTCTACATTTTTGGCTGCCACTGTTCTTCTCTAAGTGATGTACTGAGATAGGCTTTTTGTCTAATTACATACCAGCATCGCATCTTTGTTATTTTGTAAACAGAGCTATAGCTGTTATATTATTTCGAAAGTCTCACTTGTGCTCCTTAATCCTCGTTACAATTTATCTTATTTAAATACTTTTCAAACGCCCCTCTTAGGCTCCTTAGTCCAGGTTCGGATGAATCTGTTATTCATACTTATTAAATATATTTCATTTACTCCTTAATCCAGATTAGGATTATTCTTATTTAAATACTTTTCAAACGCCTGCCTCCTGTGCTCGTTACTCCAGATTTCGATTAATATATTTCTAATACCTAATAAAGACATTCCTTGTGCTCCTTAATTCAGGTTTCAAATAATCTTATTTACATATTTATCAAATTACTCTCCTGTGTGGTTTTTTTTTTCTTTCATACACTGCTGGCAACCCAAAATGCAACACCAAGAAGGAAGCATCCGATTGGCCTGAAATTCGCAGCATGCCGGAGAGGACATGCAAACGATTAGCATTGCAGTGCATATGCAAATTATGTGCACCCGGCACGCCACAGAGAAGCACTATAAGAATGATGCACAGAAGGCGGGGTGTAAGTAGTGGAAGTGTGTTGTGGTGTCGGACCTGTGCGTGGGAAGATTCCTGATGCCTCGTCGCAAAATACGGTAGTCATTCCAGCATGTTTCGGAGTTCGATAGAACAAGAATAGTGGCCTATCGCGACAGCGGTTTATCGTACCGAGACATCGGCGCCCGTGTGGTACGACATCCAGCCACAGTGAGGCGAGTATGGATTCGGTGGGTGCAGGAGAAACTGACGGACCGACGTGAGCGATTCGCACAGCCGCGGCATACCACCGAAGGAGAGGTCTGGCATGTTGTGCGGCGGGGATTAACGGCTCGCACCGCCACTTCACGAACGTTAGCGCAGAAATGAGGGTGTGTTGCGCAACAACCTGTGTCAGCACGTACCGTTCGACCACGTCTGCAGCAGCGGGGACTTGTGGCACGGCGCCCATTGCTGAGATTGGCAGCCCCGGTGGCGCAGTGGTCTAAGGCGCTGGGCTCTGATCATTCGTCCGTGAGGGGTCCGGGTTCGAATCCCGGTGAGGCATGGATGTTGTGTTTGTCTTACGGCACTGGCTCTCTCCCTTCCCTGGAACCAGTGACCATAAATTACGGACGGGCGACTGCTTATAGCCCATTGAGTTGCTCACGGTGGTCGTTAAACCTCCAATCAAAAAAAAAATTGCTCAGATTATCATTGAAGTTACACCACCGGCGAGTGCGACGGCAGAGGGCAGTTGAACGCCGCACCTGGACTACGGAACTACACGACATTGTCTTCTCCGACGAATCTCTTCTCTGCCTGCAACACCACGATGGTCGGATCCGCGTGTGGATGCACCGCGGTGAGAAACTGTATGACGCTTGCATTATGCATCGCCATACCGGTCCGTCGCCTGGCGTTATGGTTTGGGGCGCAATTGGATATGACACCCTCACCCCTCTGGTAAGCATCGACGGTACACTTAACAGCCATCTCTACATATCCGACGTTTTGCAGCCTGTAGTCCTCCCTTACCTGCAGGAACTGCCTGCGGCCACGTTTCAACAGTTAAAATGCGCGCCCGCACGTGGCACGCATCGTGCAACAATTTTTTACGGCCCACCAGGTGTCACTGACTGCTGCCGTGGCCCGCCTGTTCTCCCGATATGTCGCTCATCTAACACGTCTGGTCGCTGATCGGCAACCGAGTGGCCCGGCAAGCACCACCCGCGGCTACGCCTGATGAACTGTAGCAACGTGTGGAAGCAACCTGGACCTACATACCCGAAGCTCACATCCAAAGCCTCTTTCGTTCGATGCCGCGACGTGTAGCGGCCGTTTTTACCAGCCATGTAGGCCACACGAACTATTGATGTCTGCGCGTTCCGCAAGTCGTACGGGGCTGTAAGCTCAATCGTTTTATCTTTGTATCTGTTGTTATGTGTCCAGTAAATCTGGCTTTGCTATCTCGTGTCCTTCTTGGTGTTACATTTTGGGTGGCCAGCAGTGTATTTATTAAAGGTGTCTCTTGTGCTCCTTAGTCCTAGTTTCAGTTTTGTTCTATATGTTTATACTTATTAAACGTCTCTATCAGACATCACGTCTGGACACGAGTATTTTATGCATGAAATACGAAAATTAATTATTTTTTCTGATTGATGGTGTAACGACCACAATGAGCAACTTAATGGGCTATAAGCATCCGCCAGTCCCTAATTTAGGGCCACTGGTTCCAGGGAAGGAGGAGAGTCAGCGCAATAAGGCAGGCACAATATCCATGCTTAAGCAGCATCCGAACCCGGACCCCTCTCGGACGAATGGTCATAAGCCATTGCTTAGACCACTGTGCCACCGCTGCAGCAATTACTTCTGTAACAAAACAGAGAGGTATTTTTACTCCTCCAAAAATTCTCCATCCCGATTTAGAAACTGGTCTCTAAGGAGGTTTTTATTAATACTATTACTATTATTTTCTCCGCTGGTGTCCAACACAGAAATTGCGCCATCAATAACGTAATTCCTTTTCCGTTCCCCACACCAGCTGTGCGTCTCTACTTGGGTTTCGCAATTCCCGGGCAGAAGAAAAACGCGACCCTGAAGGCTTAAGGCACATATGGAAAAATTCATTACCTACATCACAATTTGGGAGGAGAACCTGCAGGGATCTTGCGCTCTGTCCTGCCGGGCACGACAGTACAAATTTACAAAGGTGTTGTTGTGTACGTGTGTGTTGAAACCCAAAGAAAATGGAGGGGAAAGGAAATTTTTTTTCGAGAATACCAAAAGTTTATGGACAGCGTTGTCGAAAAAGAAATATCCATTCTGCATCTAAAAAAATGAAAAGAGCAGATTCCCGTTGTTTACAACTAAAATGTTTTTATTGTACTACGATATTTTAGGACAACCCCAAAATATGAGTAAGGGTTATATTAAGAATGCAAACAAAAATAACAAACTGTAAAATACATCATCATCATCATCATCATTGTCAACCATTATCAATCCACTGCTGGACGAAGGTCTCCCCAAGTTTCCTCCACAACGGTCTGTCTTGTGCCAGTCTCCTCCATGTCACCCCTGCATACTTTCGAATTTCATCCACCCATCTCCCATGTGGTCTTTTTCTGGGTCTTTTCCTGTCCCTTGGAATCCAATCTAAAATTTCGGCTGTCCATCGATGATCTGTCCTTCTGGCAGTATGTCCAGCCCATTGCCATTTCAGGGATTTAACTCTGATCATGATGTCTTCCACTCTTGTCATTTTTCGGATCCACGAGTTCCTCTTCTTATCTCTCCTGGTTACACCAAGCATGCACCTCTCCATGCTTCTTTGAGTTGTCTGCAGCCTTTGTATGTCTCTTTTAGTTAAGGTCCACGTCTCTGCACCATACGTAAGCACTGGAAGGATGCATTGATCAAACACTTTTCTTTTAAGACATAATGGCATATTGCTCTTGAAAATTATGCTGTTTCTTCCAAAAGCTCTCCAGGCAAGTTTTGTACGCCGATTAATTTCTTCATCAATGTGACCCTCACTTGATATCTGTTGTCCAAGATAAACGTATGTGTCTGTTATCTCCAGCTTTTCTCCATCAATCGATAAATCTTCATTTCTTGTAAAAGCATTGAACATCACTTTTGTCTTCTGAAAGTTCATTTTTAATCCCACTGTAAAATACATATATATATATATATACATTTTCCTCTCCCACTAAATCATATGGTTATATCCCAAACGGACCATCAGATAGATTCGCTTTAAACTATTGCAGCTGTGTGATTGATCCTCTATTTTATTGGTGTCTTTGGTCTCACCGTCCCCTTCCTTTTTTTTCACCACTTTCGTCCTCCGTAACTAAAGACATCTTTCTTAACTCTGTTTTGTTTACAAGCCCATGTGATACAACCTGACAATCATAAACCAATGAGATCATATTTTAGATAAAACAAATGGAATGGGATATTAACAAAAGGGAGACAGGATCCTTATTGTTTAGACCTGGACTTTAAGAAAGCTTAAGGGCAATTGAAAAAAAAACTCAAAAGACGCATATTTGCATGTTTTTAAAGTTAGGAATTATTACTCTATTTTAAGTTTTACTTGTTCAAATAATTATAATACATCAATAACATAAAATCACAAAAAAGAACACTTTTTATTTTAATGCGCATGTAGTTTCATCAAAATAAATAAAAAAAATGTTGAAATCACAATATTTATGGCAGCCTTTTTCAGACAGGGAAGGAGATGCTACATCTGGAATTCAAAAAAAATGTACATCTTGAAAATTGTATGAGATGTGTTTCTACTAACCATTAGAAAACTGCTGCGACAACTGGTCTCTCTTGTGCTCCGGAATCAAGGTTTCAATTAATCGATTTTTAGTATATACACATGTGTATATTAAACGCCTGTCTTTTGCTCTTTGGTCTAGGTTCAAATGGATCTGTTTTTTAAATTTACTCACGATTTTTCCGAAGCCCTTTGGGTTGCTTCGCGTTATTCCTTACACTCCTATATACGTTCCTGCTGTGCCGCCCCGGTGGCGCAGTGGTCTAAGGCGTTGGCCTCTGATCATTCGTCCTAAAGGGGTCCGGGTTCGAATCCCGGTCAGGCATGGATGTTGTGTTTGTCTTACGGCACTGGCTCTCTCCCTTCCCTGGAACCAGTGACCCTAAATTAGGGACGGGCGACTGCTTATAGCCCATTGAGTAGCTCACGGTGGTCGTTAAACCTTCAATAAAAAAAAAAAAAAAAATACGTTCCTGCAAGTGATATTCCTAAATTCTTTTAAATTTAGTAAAATTTCAAAAACCTGGTGATGTTTAAAATACCTGCAAAACAGTTCGCAAAATACATTTATTATATATGTCAATACTGCAAATCTATAATTCGGCGTAATGTCTGACTGCTGCTTCATCACAGAGTGATAAGAAGTTTGTAAATATGGTACTTGCGATGTAAACAATATACTAACCAATGTTCTCGAAGCTAGGTATTTTAATTATACCGGAAAACATATTGTGCAGTGTGATTAGTAGGAACAAGATACTAATTACTTATTAAATGAAAACTCTCCTTCTCCCATGTTAAACATATATAATTTTATTTATATCTTGTAAATACATATCCTTCAAGATGAAAAAAAGACCCCTGGTTCTCTTCTTCCAGGTTTATACTTCATATTTTTGAAAAGATCTTGAGTAAAATAAGAAACGTATTTAAGTGAGCTAACCAGAATTAGCTTTAAATATGTCACTGAAAAAAAGCAAAAATCGAATTTATTGAAATGTGTTATAGTGTTGAATTTTGTTTGGTTTTCTCTCTGCATTCAATTTTAATAATATGTGTAAAAGAGAATTAGATCCGATATTATTGAAATGCATTTAAATCAGCAGTTGCGTATATTCTCTCGAGTCTGAAGGAGCCTTTTTTTTATTTCAAACAAGTTTAAATAACAAGGTCACCAATACAAAATATCTGTATCTTGAAACCAAAAACAAACAAGTATAATATCTTTGTATTTCCTTTTATACCCAAAGGTAAAATTCTTACGAATCATAGGGTGTCAACCATTAGTTAGCACTTTTTTACTCGTGAAATAAATTTTATTAATGATACCAATTGCATATTGCTAAGTTGTTAAAACTCGTCACGAATCGAATCGCCTTTAGCTAGGTTTCCGAAGGTTAATATAGGACAGCTAATTCCTTTAAAACTTGTTTGTGCGTTAAATAATGAGGACGCAGAAGAAATGGCAAATACCTATTGTGGGTTACGCATTTATAAGAGAATTGCGCATGGCTAAGAGGTATGAGACGTTTACTCGATTTCTCCTTAAAATTAAAAATTTGGTTTTCTTTGCATTTAGTTGGGCTTACATTCCAGTTTCGAAGCTTCTTCGTGCACCAGGGTATCACATGACAATTATTTTACGGATATAAGTGTAAATGATATGCACTTTTGGAATTGGAAGATTATTAAGAGCAGAATAGGCAGCTTCCTGAAGAATTAAAACGTACAGTTTTTTAAAGTTAAAAAAGAAAATGCTCTACGGTTTTTCTTGTAAGGAAACAATCTCTAGAGAAAAATACTAGACACTGTTTATGTCTCTCCGATCTTCATTTTTGCCGTTAACTGGACTGGTGAGAATTCTTCTTTTTAACTGCTAAATGTTCAAAAAGAAATTAGGGTTTTATATTTGTGTCCTCAAGCTACAACATTGTAAATTTTCTGATAGGAATGTTCCATTTTGTCAAAGAGCACTCCGTGATGCAAATCACACAGCCCTCAGCAGCAGATGGGCAGTGATCACGTGATACTATTTGCATACCACTGTCACTGGAGAGCCAATCGCGTCCGGGTGTCTCAGTCTGTATTGACCCCTTGTGGTTTACGTGTGGTAATTCGGAAGGAACAAAGGAACTTACTTTGTGTGCTGAGGTCGTGAATGTTGTCAATTCATAAAGATTTCTGTAACCCATCTTCGTAATGAATTTTCTTGATTTATCGACACCTGTTAAAGACCAACAACCGTCTATACGTGTCCTTCATGACAAGAGTTTAACATGCTCAAAGAAATTGCTCCTTAGGTCATGAGATGACATTGGCATTAAGGGGAAGAGAGAGATGGAAATGTTATTATAAACGAAAAAGTCAAGAATAAATACCTTTACGTTCTAATTCGTGGTTTACAGCTTCTAAATTAGACTTCAAAACGGCTATATTTTTCGTGGATTGTTGGTTACCTGTATACACCAATTTCGTTTTGTGAACATGAAGTGCGCATAAATAAAAACACTTTTGTGAACTAGAATAATTACATTAGAAAGATTTGTGCAGCAAGCTTGCCAAGGAAACCTTCGTTGATAGCAGGACCAAGACTGACAGCAGAAATAGATGAAAGGGTTTTTTTTCTAAAAGGAAAAGCAACGTTCTCCTTGTTTTGCCAGTGCAATGAGATTTTGGAGGAATTCACAGGGAAACTTGTGAGTGCTTTTTTATCGCTGCTCCAGAGCGAAGTAGCCGTATTTTTATACCCATTATTAAGCAGCAAATATATCCTTGGTCTGTGATAATGTCTGACAAATGGCGAGCCTACAACCGTCTCTCTGATGAAGGTTTTACCTTTGCAGGTAAATCATTCACTGAACTTCGTAAATCCTTACACAGGTGTCCACACTCAGCCAGTGGAATCCATGTCGGAAAAGGAGAAATTTAACAAGAAAACCAGCTGGGGCACTCATAGGAGCATGTTGGATTCGTAACTATGTGAATATAAGCGGCGAAGAATATTGAAGAGTGATAAAGGTCCATTTTTAAAATATGCTCTCTAATTTGTCCGTATTTGTTTTTTCATACTCTATAATTTTTTTCTTTAACGTTTTTCTTTAAACAATTTCAGTTATATTGAAAAAGTGAATGAGTAGGTATTTGCTATGTAGACGGTCATTTTATGTACCATTCAGCAACAGCAAACAGTGGTGCGCAGATATCCGGAATGGTCCACCGATCATTGCAAAACAGTTCTATCATTGGATCATTCTCCTACACATATACGGCAAAAAAGGCAAAACAAAAACAAAAATACTTAGGACGCAAACTCTATAAAGATCGAGAATCAGGGAGAGGATGGAAATGGCGTTGTAACGTACGCAAATCCTCATGAAATCTGTACGTGGACAGTGTTGCCTCGGTTATTTTAGAAAATTGATTTGAGCTACAACGTTGATCTACCAAAACTTCCGCGCAGTCAAATCGTGTCAATCGTATCGTGTTAAGCGAAAACCGCAAACTATATTTCGGAACGGCCATCAAAACTGATTAGAAAAGAGATGAAAAAATTAAAATAAGAGAGAATAAGAAAGCGAATATATAGAATTAATGTCATATGTATATATACATACACGTGCGTTGGTACAAGCACAATTTTCGCAGCGAAAAAACCTTGAGGAAATCTTCGAGAGTAATAATCTTTCACCGGGGAGAAGCTGTTGGGTTAGGTGTCTGATGAGTGCACTTATCCCATGAACCGGGAGAAGCTGTGGTGTTCGATGTCTGCTGAGTGCACTTATCCCATGAACCGGGAGAAGCTGTGAGTGCAGCTGATTCTTTTCGGAATTTCTTCAGAGCAACTGAGTAACAGCAATCCTTCCTACGAGAGAAGTTCAATCCTCAGTCTGTTAAAATAATATAACATTATGTAGTTAACGTTCTTATGGGGAAATAGTTTCACAGAAACCATCAAATTCATGCAACGGTAAAATAGGAAACTTGGTATTTGCGTAGAAATAATTGATAAAACTCTTTCCACAATCATCGATGCACGGTGTTATGACGGCAAAGATTAATTAAAATCACGTAACAAACTTTTTTACAAAAGTTATTCATGTTGATGTTTTTGGAACTTTCCTTGCACTATTAATTGAGGAAAATAATTTATAATAATAAATAGAAGTAGTGGGTGTTATCAAAAAAATAATTTCATGACTTATTAAAAACACTTTGTACCCCAGTGAGTGCAAAGTAATCCTAATGAAAATATGTATGTAACGTTTTACGAAAGGGACAATGTTACGTGAGTAAACATCGTATTAATATTAGGATGGTGTTAAGAATGTGATCGTGGAGCACGCAATCCTAAAGATACCTTTGATTCCAGGGTCGTGGAGAACGGGATGTGTGATTCTGTGGTGGTTTGGGGCATTTATTTAATGTATGTTCTAGTTGAGTGGTTGGATTTTTCCTGGGGAGGAAAGTTGCGAATGCCTGTTTCCTGAAGGCATCCCTCGTATGAGTAGCGCGTTGATATCCGACCTGAAGCCTCCCCTGGTGATCTCACTTCACTGGTGACAAAGCTGCTGAGTCTCCTCTTACGGAAGGTTCTCCTCCTACTTGAACCCACCAAGAACGTCAGCCTGAGATTCTCGCCGTACATGGTGATTCCGCCGTCAGTTCTAGAGGGTCCCTTAGGGTTCTGCGTGACCAGCGTGTTTCCGGGGTTCGAGTGCTGGTGTCTGCTGAAACGTGGTGTGCATCGGGGAGTAAAACACCGGTGGAACCAAACCAATGTTTTATACATGTAGTGAGGTGTAGCAAGTGTGTTGGTGTTGCTGGGAAACGAAACAAAATTTATTGAGTGAAGCGTGGCCGATGGCAGAGCGGAGCTGTCTTTACGAGACTCAAGGCAATTAGTTGTTCGGGCATAGGTACGAGATGAAACATCCGATCACCGTGATTTTTTGCATGCAATTGGACATCGTTAATGGCCAGGTTTTGACGCCTTCCGATTCCAGAAATTGCGTGTCAATGAGGAATAATCGTCAAAAACATGCATTTCTAGGTGGTTTTCCGGGTTTTGAGAATATGTCGTTTCTTACCTATCTCCTCCAAAGATCTTCAGCCGATCGTAGTGACACTTGCCACAGAGAAACGGAATGACATGGTGAGTGACATGGGGTTGGTATTATGGTGATTGGTCGTGTCGCATAAAAATTATGACCATTAAAAACTGACCAATTTTAATAATAATTGAAAAAATCCGCTCTCTGTACCAGACTCGGAATAATTAGTTGTTCGGGCATAGCTACGACATGACATATCGGATCACCGTTATTTCTGGCATGCGATTGGACATCGTCCATTGTCAGGTTTTGACGCCTTTCGATTCCCGAAAATCAGTGTCATTGAGGAATTTCAATTAGAAATAAATGGCTTTTTACTTGAACTGTTTAACGAAAGCCAGCTCACTAACATTAATTAAAAAATCGTCTGAATTGAATAACGACGAAATGGAAAGATGCCGTCTGTTAGCTCAGCACTTGCGTAATCTATAAAAATAAAAGTACGGTTGTGAATGTGTGTGTGTGTCGGTCTGTCGCAATACAAAATGAAAAACGAGGTTCCCGATCTGAGTGTATCTTTCCGCTTTGTTTACATTCAACCTGATCACAACCAACGTGAAGGCGTGAAGAAAAGTAATTCATAATACTTTTTAGTCATTTCTTTTTCAGAATGCTTCGTACTGTTGTTCAGGAAGTCATAAATTTTACGCATTCGCTTTTTTAGAATTTGTTATATTAGCCATGTTAATGAGCTTAGATTTTGCAATAGCTTCGCTCAAAATATGCCAACTGTACCCTAGTTATCGGTTCCCGTTGGCGGCTTGTCCTACATTACTTTGCGTTGAAAATAGCTTTTTTGCAGTTCAAACGTTGTTCATAAAACCCAGATATTTTTATATACAACGGTTCACGTAACATCGAGGTTTATACATCAATTTTCAGAGGCAAAACATCTATGTTCAGAAACATCAAGGTTTTTTACACAAAAAATATAATAACTGTAATAGTTTTGTACACTGAAAAGACAATTTTGTACACCATCGCAAGTGGTATTTCTCAAAGCTCATTCTGGAAACCACTACGGAGAGCGCACAGTTCCTCTTCCGGAATTGTACAAAATTTTCCTTTGGTGTATAAAACCTTTGCAGCTCTTATATTCAAATTTGTCGAAGGTGGCACTTCAAGTAAATGTACCTCTAACGTATGGATCAGAGGGTAGACACGTCAGAAAAATAAGAATGGAGACACAGTATTCACGTCAGTGAAATAAGAATGGAAACACAGTATTTACGTCAGAGAAATAAGAATGGAGACACATTATTCACGTCACAATATTGACTTCTAGGGAGGGAGAAAAAGCGAGCGAGCAAAGAACAGATTACCTTATTGGTAACGGAGTGTCCATTAGCTTAACATGGATATTCAATGCAAGGCATATACGAGCATACATGTTTCAGAAAACTTAAATATTTCATTGTCCTGGAACGGAAATCGAAACCGCTTCTACCGATTTACGTTCGAGTATGCTACCGTTACACCACATAGAACAAGGAACCTGCAAGCAACCGAGAATGTGTTTTGTAACTCAGATGAAACACTATGCCATGCGCATATCGAAGCATGGATGATATAAAATAGTATAACTACGTATATTAGGAATCCGAATTTCTTGGCGTTGAGTAAAAATCAAAGCTTCCAAGCTTTCTTACATAAACCAAATGGCTTTTTCAAGGAAGGTAAACAGCTAACTGCAAACTGGATAATAGAATACTTCAACAATTTGAACGCGGTGACTCCACTAGACAATTAGTAAATAGGCGAAAATGTGGTCATTCATTCGAAGAAATGAGGCCACTTTGATTATGCACGCTGCAAGGTTACGAAAAACGCAGCATTATTTCAAGAATTGATTCCAAATGCGTGGCAACTCTAGAGAGATGCTGTCATTGAAAGCCTTGCTGCTGGTCAAGATTTCCAAGGTTTCACGAATCGCAAGAAATTTTGTGTGCAGTGTGAAGTTAATTACTTTATATCATTCCACAGGGGATCAGAGGACTTGAATTTGATTTCTCTTGATAGGGATGTGGTTATTTTTCCATCTTTTGTATCTTTTATGTTCGTTGATTCTAATTCCAAACGAATGTTTGGTCATTCCGATGTAGTATTGCCTGGAGCCGTCCGGATATTGTAGTGGGATGGCGTAAATGTCTGCCTTAATGAGAAGAGGAGGCTTGTCAATATTTCTCTTAAGCATCGTATATAAAGTTTCCGGAGACCTTATGCCGGCACCGAAGTTCAACCTTCGGAGCGCGTTTTTAATTTGATAGAAAACATTTGGTATGTAGGGAATAAACCCAGGTATCGAAGTTGTGGCACAGGAAGGTTTAACACGGCTGGTTCTGGCTTTTTCGATAAAGTTATGCATCTAGTTTGGCGGATATCCAGCCTCAGTGGCCAGTTTGACGATGTTTTTAGTTAGAATTGTCTAGAATGAACATCGGAGGAAACAACCAAGGCAAGCACGATTTATTTTTACAAAAGACGTACTAAAACTCATGTTGTGTGAGGAGCAAGTGAAATATGTTTTTTTTTTCGTAATTTGTAGAGTTATTGTAGCACTTCGTAAGGAAAATCATTGGGAGTTTTTACTTTTCCTTGTAAACTGTAGTAACAGCGACGTTCTTGATATTACATTTCTACAGCATGTGGATTTGAAACAATGCTTTTGGCCCAGTGAGTTTTTCACGGGACTTTCGTCAACAACATTGGCGAAAGCCTGTATTGAAGTCATAGATAATGTTGATACTTAGGTGTAATAAATGATAAAAAATAACAAAAGCATCTTTAAAATACTCATTCTACGTAGAGAGACCTAAATCAGGCAAAATTATGCTGTTTTTAACCATTGTCTAGACTTCATCGTATAAGAATTTCAAATCAATGTAATTTTATTAATACCAATTATAGGAAATTTGATCCAGGTGTGTGCTACTCCATAATATTTTGACCTAATGTAGGAAATAAAAGAAATGCAACATGTTACTAAGTTTGATTACATGCGTGTCGGTTTTCGCTTGATAGGTGATTCAGTAAGTGATATTTTATAATTTTACACATATTTATCATTTACTGTATACTTTATTTCTAAACTTTCCTTTTATTTCACATACATATTTTCAGTTCAGTTTATTTGAAATCCTGATATAAAACTTACTCTTCCGAAAGCGAATATTATGCTCCATATACGAATGCATTTTAGCAGGAAAGCTTGAATTTTACTTAAAATTCCAGCTGGATTTTTCAAAATCTTATTAAAAAATGAAAAGTCATGTTTGAAACAATGTCATACGTGGAAAGGTTTTCTTCTATAGCATGTGCAGATTACATCAGAAAACGTTGGAAAATAATGCATATAGTTAGGGAATTATTCAAAGTGGAAACTTTAAGACTTAGCGTAACCTCGTGAAATGAGATTACTCATGGAAAGATGAAGTGCAAGGTTTAAAATATTTAACCCTCTTAGCAGAAAAATACATTATCACCACACTGTTCAAAGCAAGTTGTGTAGTGAATATTCACCTTTTCTTCCATCTCTGAAATGAAAAGATATTCATTCAAACTTTGTACCAAACGGCGTCTAATCCATGACTGTGTTTTAACAAAAAAAGTAGCAAGAGATCCTAAGACGAAAAGAAAGAAATTACTCCGATTCCAATGGAGGCGCCCAAACAATATGTGGCTAATGATTTAATCCAGAATTTGCTTCGGAAGAAAGAAAGCGGACTGACAAGACGACATTGGATCGCTTACCCGCAGGATGAAAAGCTGGTGAGGAGTTGTTACTAAACGTCATTACAAAAGCTTCTGTATTATTCGGGAAACTTATTACGGAAGTGAAACGTGAAGAACAGAAACGTATTTTTAAGTTTTTTATACTTCATGCTGTATGTAAAATTAAAGTACAATTCAATGATTATCAATATTCAAGATTCCTACAAACCAATGTATTGTAGAATCAAGTTAATGGCTTTCAGATTTACACTTCAAAAATATTTTAATATACATATATGTAAGCTGTTTGTTTTGTTTGCTTGCAGTTTTTTAAAAACAGCACGTCTTTTAATAGGCACCGAATGTAAGGAAATGAAATTGACACTGTCATTTTTTTTTACAAGTTGGGCCTAGAAAGTGTTACAAATATCTTATATCCTTCATTTCTGTAAAAACGTTTCAATATTGAAAGTGTAAAGATGTAAAATAAGTAGGACTTTAAAAGCTGAATTCACTTTTCTGCCACTTTCACCATATAATGAATGCGTTTTGTCTCAGACAACTTATCATTCACTGAAATTCCTTCAGAGGTTAAATTTCTGCTATATTTTGATGTTTTATTTTATTTATAGTACCAACAGTTTCTTGCACAAATATAAAAATTCTGTCTTTCCCTTAGTAAAGCTCAGTTTAAATTTCAGTCGCACCTCGTTCATCCTGAACGACGTACGCATACCTTGCGTGTCCCTTTTTGTTTCAGCCAACTCAACGTAATACATCCACCTGTACACACGGAAATTCGAAACTTATGAAAAGAAGTATCGTATTTTTTGATATCATGAGTGCATCCACAAATATAGTGAACTACCGTGACATTTTACATGTTTGTTTGACTCTTGAAACAGCGGCGAATAAAGTCGATGCAGAGTCAATGGAGAATAAATATCACCCGCAGCCAATGGATCTTCATATGGATTCGGATATTGACTGGTATAAAATAAAGCAGCCGGATTACTTAAATCCGACGACTTATAAAAGTATTTATGAATAGCAACTGCAGAATTCCGGACAAAATTAATCAACAACGAGTTCAGTCGAGTATGCGACGTCTGCGATCGGCTGTGGTTTGCGAGTGATTTGCTATCGATCGGTTAATATCTGTAATAGGCAGGAAAGGGCGCGTTATGTTTATGTGTATCACGTGTTTTATTTATTTAATTTTTAGAGACCAAATTATCGTATCGTATCGTACCACAGTGCGCCACGGTCTAAAATCCAAGCAAACCCAGGGGAACAGTTGTGAAAGTGAACACGTTACCATTCGGCAGTACTTCCAGCTAAAGTAGAAATATAAATATTACTTATGATTTAAATTCCTTGTTAAAACGCAAACTGCATCTGAACATCAAGCAGTTCCGTTAACAGGACAATGAAACTAACAATAAATAATAATAATATTTATTATTCACCATTTCATTTCAATAAACGAAATTTCATTTTCCTTACAAATTTGCTATTTATTATGATTCTAATGCTAACAAAATTTCGCACGAAATGTGCTGGAATTTTCAGCGCATCAGCCAGTTCCGTTAACGGGGCAAAGATATTATCAATACATTATATTTATTTTTCAATATTTAATTTTTAGAAAACAAAAGTCAGTTTCTTTACAAAATTTCTACTTATTAGCGCTAAAAAAAGAAAAAAGCGCGAAACCTAAAGAACTAATTGATGCATTGATAAACGGAATGCTAGCCCGTGTAGATCACTATAGAACAACAGAAAATCATCTTTTATATTTCTTCTCGTGAAAAAAATCTTTATCAGTTTTTTCACAGGCAATTGTACACTCTCAGCAAATACGCATTCATTATTTTAATTGCAGCTCACATGGTTTGCCCACATAAGGTTATTTAGAACGTGACAAACGTATGAAAGCTCGCTCATTCCGTAGAGCATTAGTCAGCATGGTTTGGTAACGATGTGGACGCAAACTCAGAGCCAAGTCTCTAACTTTTGGCAACGAAATGGCATCAGTTTTCATCAATACCAACAGGATGTAATTCAAGATTACTGTAAATGGATAACTCTTCGAAAAAAACAAAAAACGAAAGTTATCGGAAGTTTAGAAGCCAATTCACCAACTGCTGTATGTTTGAAGGATGAAATTTTTCTAGGAATAGGCAGAGCGCCCTGTAAATAGTTTCATAGGAGAAAGATGAAGTAATAGAGTTTGAGGAATATGTCACAGGTAGGAAATTTACCTTTACTGTGGCTAATTAAAAAGCACCTTTAATTGTTAAAATTTGGAAAACATGTCTGGGAGTGGAGAGCGTGAGTAGGAAAATTAACGAAGGGTCCGAAGAAGACTGGAGGTCTCATGGAAGCTAGTAGTTCCTCAGACTTGGTAATTCCTTGGTTTTAGGTGGTGTACTAGTTAGGGAATTAGTAGAGAAGACTGAGGGATCGGGGAAAATGCTAAGGGATTTAAAGTCAGGATCATGCCAAATCGTGAATTATCATTGTTTCGTGGGCAAGAGGCAGAATGCCAACTGAGGAAACCATAGTGAGCTAACGTAGTTTTGCTCGTTTCTGGTTTCCGTGATCGCTGGAATTTTAAGACATCAGAAAAAATTTACGGATAGGAAGTTCGGGTAAGAAGAATTACATGCTGGGCTTGCCATATGGTCGGAATTGCATGTTTAAGGTTACATAGCTCTCCTATACTTTTAAGGGCCAAACAAGGTCATATGTGCAATTTCTGCTAGGAATAGACCCGGGATAGTTTATAAGTAAAACATATGGAATAGTCATTTCAGTAGCACAATTTCGGTGACCGCAAGGATCACTGAAAAGTTTCTAAAGGAAGGAGCGCTAATTTGTTTGAAAAATTAAAATATAATACATAATTCAATTTTGACTATATCATAGCTTTTTTAAAAATATACTGAAAAATAATACTCTGGCAAAGAGAGATTATGGGGGTCGTTGATTGTTTGTCGCTGGAATTATAAGACAGCAGAATTAAAAATAAAATTTTACAGATAGGGAGTTCGGGTAAGGGAAATTACATGTTGGGTTTGCCATATGGTCAGAATTTCGTGTTTAAGGTTACATGGCTCTCCTATACTTTTACTTTTAAGGGCCTAACAAGGTCATTTGTGCAATTTCTGCTAGGAATAGACCCACTGAAGAATAAGTAAGAGAGCAGTGGTGTTAAAGAGTGCAGAAAAAAGGTTGTTACTTAGAACTCATTAGTGGGAGGAAGGCGATTTGGTTTAGGTGAGGAGAGGGCGGGGCTTGTCAAATCGTGAATTACCATTGGTTCGTGGCAGATAGCTGACTCCGCATCTGATGACCAGACTGCAGAATGAACGAAACACTATTTCAGTTGTCAATAAGGAATAGCCTATCGTTATAAATACAGTTTATAAGATTTCGGTAACCATAAGGTACAGCCAAAAGTAATTTAAAGAAGGAAGAAATACTTTTTTTGGTGACCGCAAGGATCATTCTAAAGTATTTAAAAGAAGGAAGAATTACAATTTCGGTGACCGCAAGGAACAGTTAAAAGTAATCAAAAGAAGGAAGAAATACAATTTCGGTGACCGCAAGGATCATCCAAATGTATCTAGAAGAAGGAACAGTACTTTGTTTGAAAAGTAAAAATTTAATACATAATTCAATTTTAACTATATTTAGCTGTTCCAACAAATTACCGCTAAATAAGACTCTGGCAAAGAGAAATTATGGGGGTCGTTGATTGTTTTTCGCTGTTTTTTTTCTTCTTTGGGAGTCGTGGAAGGATGTTGAGCATATGTTTAGGTCGTTTATATCGCATAATAATAGCGGTGGAGTAATCGCTTATAAATTTCAGCGTCGGGTTTGGGTGCTTGTCATGCTTGTTGCAGAAATTTTCTGCTAGAGTTCCAATTATCTGTTTCACAATCGGTAGCTTATATTTTTCTGTAATGTAGCGCTTCGTTTGTCTGGGATGTGCGGAAGCAAGCTGTTTTAGCATTAGATTTTGGAAGGACTGAAGTTTCTTGTGCTGGGATTCTGCACTAATGCTCCAAATCGAGGATCCATATAGTAGCACCGGAAGGAAGCACATTTTCCAGATAAGAATTTTGTTTTTAACAGATAATTTGGAGTTTTTGTAGATAATGGGACGTAGTATGCTTTTTAGGGTGATCGCTTTATTTATGGCTTGTTTGATATGAGGACCCAAAAATCGTCGTTTGTCGAACTGGATTCCAAGATATTTTATTTTGATTGTCCTTTAGACCGGGGTTTCGTTGACGTTGATGGGGGTTGGAGTTAAGAATTTGCTGCGGATAAAAATAATCGCTTGTGTTTTCGTAGCTTTATCGCATATTTCCATCGTGCATAGTAAATCTCGAGCATATGAATATATTTTTGTAGTTTCTTTGCGATTAGTGAGACATTTCGTGAGGTGCATGGAATTGCCGTATCATCGGCATATAAAGCAAGTTCGATGCCAATTTGTTGAGGGATAGCCGCAGAACAATTAAGTAGAGGGTGAGACCAAGTACTGATCCCTAAGGTACTCCTGCACAATTTTTCTTTCGGCTGGATTTAGATGAGCTCAACTTCACAGAAAATCGTCGGTTTGTGAGTAAGTACGGTATTATCGTAATGATCCATCTTGGGAATTTAAATTTAATCATTTTGTAGAGGAGACCGGACGTGTAGACTTTATCGAGGGCTTTCTCTATATCGAGAAAAATCGCACCAACAGATTTGTTGAGATCGAAAGCTTGGTGTACTATTTCTGTGACTGGATATTTGGTGATTCGTGGAGTGTGCAGGGACGAAACCCAATTGACTGTACGGAACAATTTGATTTTCTAGACTGTAGGTTTGGATGTACTTCAATAGTACTCTTTCCATAATTTTACTGAGGCTAGGAAGGAGTGAAATCGGTCTGTGATTTTTGTGGAGTGTTGGATCCGTTCCAGCTTTGTGAATAAGGATAATATCAGCTGTCTTGCAGCTGTCTGGGAAATAGTGTAGTTTAAGAGCTGTCTTTATAATATGCGTGAGGATTTTAATATACTGGATAGGGAGCATTTTAATAACCTTGTTCGCGATGCCAACTCTGCCCGGAGTTTTATTTGGTTTCAATTTACGAATAATATTCGTAATTTCAGCCACCGTGACCTCTGGTGCTTCCGCGTGAAATTTGGTTTTGATTTTCGTGGGTGAAGCAAGATGCCTCGTCGAGTCAGGACCGCGGGGAGAGCTGTCGTTTTTCAGAAAATTGTTTTTAATTGCTTCGTGTACCATATCGTCATGATTTTTCGTGGAATTAAATTTATTTAACGTGAATTGGTTCGCAAGGGAGTCGGCAAAGACTTCACATTTGTCCTCTTCGGTGTATGAAATTTTTTTATCTGGAGTTCTTATAGAAGGGACGGTCTTGTAGGGGATTTTAATATTTCGTGTAATGTCCCATACGTTTCGGGTCGTTTCAGACTTTTCTCTAATTTTGCTGAGGTTTCGTTCATGAATGGTTATAGTGGTTTTTTGTGTAGTGTCTGATTTTTCGATTTAGGAAATAATAGTGATTTCTGTCCTCTATATTTTTCGTGCGAATCCAGATACGTCGTGCTCTATTTCTTTCGGTGATTTTTCGTTTAATCCAATTTGGAAGTTCGTAGGAATTTGTGATAGGTTTCTTTATAAATTGGGATTCCTTGATTATGTCGTTGATTTGATCTTGTAATTTTCAAATTTCCTCTTCGATTTCAGATCTTGATTCACATCGTGAGATATCCGGGGTTGGCATTTCTTTAAGGTGCATATGCAAGTGTTCCCAATTTATAACCCACCGTGGTGGGTTGGTTCGTGTTCCATCGTATATGCACATTACGACAGGAAGATGATCAGAGTTAATTTATGGATCGTGTTTATTTCGTACGGGATGTTGAAATCTTTTAAAAGTGCAAGATCCAGGGTATTACTTGCACCTCTCGATCTTATAAAAGTTGGAGCAGGTGGAGCGGCAATATCGATGTTATATTTCGGTGAGAATTCTGCGAGGGTTCTGCCTGCTCTATTCGTGCGGATACAATTACATCGGGGGTGCGTACATTAAAATCACCTATAATAAATGTCGGGAAATTAATTATCTTCAGTTAGTTTTTTTCAAATCACTGGATATGTCTGAATTTCCGGAGAGGTTATAGAAGCTGATGAATTTCTTTTTGGAGCCATCTTGGAATTCAACTAAAGCACAGTGTGCTTCGAGGAAAAGTAGAGGGGTGTTCATGGGAAATCACTGTCCTTAATTTTATTATTAATTATAATGATGACTCCTCCACCTCTATCTGTGGTTTGATCTTTCCTTTAGACCTGGTAATTAGGGATATTGAATCGGTGTTGGGGTTTTAGCCAGCTTTCGGAAATGATTGCGATGTCAATTTTTTCCTCTTGAAGAAATTGCATGAATTCGAGCTTTTTATTGAAAATACTACTGGCATTCCAAATAAGAATGTTCAGGAGTTTCTTGGAATCTCCGGTGTAGATTTTTGTTCGTGAGGGGGCCACCAAAGTACTGGGGTCAGGGTTCAAAATTGCAGTGACTAAGGAAGAAATATAATTACTAGAACTTTGGTTAGTGCTGGTTGGTGTATTGTTATTTTCAACATTGTTCGTGAAGTTAACATCGTGCAGTCGATTTGTCTTTTGTAGAATTGTAGTATTCGTGCTAGGTTGCCTTGGCTGTCTTGTACTTGGAGCTTGTGTGTTTGGTGGCTGGCAGTTCGTATCTTCGATCAGTCTCCTTAGCTTTCTTGTGATTGGAGCTTGTGGTCTTGTGGGTGGAGCTTGTTGGCTTGTAGGTGGAGCTTGCTGGCTTGTTGGCTGACATTTACATCATTGAGCCGAATTGGCGGTAGTAGAATTTTCATCAAGGGATGGGAGTTCAGACCTATAATAGGTGATTGAACATACGGATGATTAGTAATAGTTGGCAAAACAATCGACGTTAGAATATTAGGAGTTTGTGCAAAAAGCAGATAAGGAGAAACCGGGTTATGTTGATCACACGGATCATTCGATGCAACAAAGTGGTTTTTCAGACTTATAGAAGGCGTCTTATTTTTTGTAGTAGAAGCAGGGGTATTCAGATTTATAAGAGGCGTCTGAATATTCGTTGCAGAAGAGAGATTTTTCAGACTTATAGGAGACGTCTGAATATTTTGTGGTATAAAATCCGGAGACACCCTATTTTTGCACCGGTTACTTTGTTTGGGTAAATTAGTACGGGTACTTTGCTCACGCAGTGTACTAGTGTTTTTAAGTTTGGATGGGGATAACGCATTTAAATGGGATGTGCTGTGGTTGCCAGCAGCAACCTGTGCACTCGTGATATTTTTAACTTGGGATACAAGTGAAGAACATTTTTCCGAAGTGGGAGGAGAGAGAGGGGGGTGTAATCCTAGGATTACTATTTGGAGTAGCTAATTTCGTGTTGAAGTCTCTAAGCGCAGGGAGAGTAGATAGCTGTGGAATAATTTTCGGGGATACCGAAATATAAGAACCGTTCGAGGTTGTAGGAGATGGTGGTGCGTCGAGTGATGTTTTCTTTTTCTTTGCTAAAGCATACGCTAAAGCTTTTGTACAGTCCGCCTCGTGGTTTGAAGAAAGGGTGGAAGACCTGCTTTCCGAATTATTCGGGAATATCTTGTAAATTAATAATTCGGTAGCAGCATCGACCAGGGGTTCGTGTTTCCGTGAACTCCTATTCGTGCAAGTTTCGCTGTTGCTGGGCTCGCCATCTACTCTCTTAATTTTTCCATGTCCTTCTGAGATGTTGAGGCAGAAGTTAGACAGCAGCAGGAAAACAGAGAAGATCCTAAAAATAGAACATAAATGCAGTAGAAAATATAAGTAGTAGTAAACGCAGACCCGGCAGCAGCGAAGTCCTTAATGTTTGAGATTTCCGAAGCGGTGAACAAAACACGTCCGATCACCTCGCAGAAAAAATGCAATCTGAGGATAATTCTTCAACTCCACAGAATTTATTTATAATTTCAATATTTAGTTATATTACTGAGAACCATTAAATATATGTAAAATGCACATTTCGAGCCAAATATTTTTAATGGTATGGAAGGAATATTAAACGCTTATAACATAACCATCAAATTACATCTTTGAATTTATTTCCGTACTGTTATTTATACCATATAAATTAAAAGGAAGGGCAGCATGAATATACTTAACGGTAATACGACTCATTCACCAGAGATTTTCGTTATACGAGTAAAGGGCTAATAATGTGTTGAATACAAGGAAGCATTCATTTTATAAATCATGTTCAGATCCTCTATTATGGGAGCCATAAATTATGCCATAGAGGACAGAACCTGTATTAAGGTGAAACCCTGATGTCATGAAGTCGACTACAGCGCACCATCGACTTTTAACAGGACTAGCCGTTTGCTGAAAGCTCGGCTTCCCAGGCGCCACGAACCAGGTGGATTTTGTCAATTTGAGCTTTGAGTTCCCGGCAGAGTTGAAGACGATGTAAACGACATATAACAATCATTTTCCGGATTTTTTTTTTCTGGTTCACATCTTTCAGTTTCCTATAGGATTCCAATAAGCGGCAAAATTATCGCTTATACCGTACTGATCGTTAACTTTTCTTTTGAAAATTCTATAACTTAGGTTTCTACGTGCCTTTGTTGCACATTTCATTCATGATTATTTTGTCAATGTTTTCTTCACAATATAGGTTGAGACTGGGGTTTACTTTCAGTTCTGATTTTTATTCCATTATCAGCTGTTTCGATACCTACGTTTTTGGCTTCGATATCTATGTTGCGTTATTGGCATCTTTCCGATGTTTCACTTGGCTTTGATTGTCCCAGGAGTTTAGGGCAAAGGTCGTGGGGAGGAGGGGAACGACAGAAGGGTGGAGCGGAGCAGATGGTCCTCATCAAAAATCTGCGAACAGCAAATATATTAATAATAAGCTGAAAATCTGCGAACGGAAGATATTAATAATACCCTGAGAGCGCTGCAAACAAACAATTATGATAACGTGAAAGAAATGGGTTATACGCGCTACAAAATCCCACCAAATTATCCTTCATAGCCCCAAATCCCAGCATCCGCAGCGCCTTCGTCAGCAGGGGACAGTTGAGTTGTTCAATAACCTTCGAATCATAGTCATGTATAATTTCGGAAAATTGCAAGACAATCATTGACACTCTCGATTAATGGATTGGATTGGATTGGATTGGAGATTTAACGACCACCGTGAGCAACTCAATGGGCTATAAGCAGTCGCCCGTCCCTAATTTAGGGTCACTGGTTCCAGGGAAGGGAGAGAGCCAGTGCCGTAAGACAAACACAACATCCATGCCTCACCGGGATTCGAACCAGGACCCCTTTCGGACGAATGATCAGAGGCCATCGCTTAGACCACTGCGCCACCGGGGCGGCCTCTCGATCAATGAGAAGCCTTGTTAGAGAAAGTGGCTTCTCTGACCGCGAATTTTTTTCTGACTGTAGGTTTAACGACCACCCTGAGCAACTCAATGGGCTATAAGCAGTCGCCCGTCCTTAATTTAGGGCAACTGGCTTCAGGAAAGGGAGAGAGCTAGAGCCGTAAGACAAACACAACATCCATGCCTCACAGGGATTCGAACCCGGAACCTTCACTGCGTGATTGTTTGTGCGCTGATGAAATTGCTTGTTTGTTGACAATTTGACAGCTTATTCCGTATTTTAACTTCGAATATTTTGTTTTATTTTCAATTTGCTGCTAGAAATTAAGATTCAACGGTTTCTTGATGTTCAGATCAGAAAAAAGTTTGATATTGCTAGCCCTACAGCATCGTTGAGGAATATATCTTTCATTTGTGCCTTATTTAACCGGGTTAGTAATTAGCACTCGCACTTAATTAGTTTAAAATATTTGTTCTGAAATATCCGAAAATCTCCATTGGTGGATGAAAACGGATTCGTAAAATTTATCATGGGTGCCTAAAATATGTGGGTTGGAGCATCCCTAGTTAGTGCAATAAAGGAGCTCTCACGAAGAGAAATAAAATAAGGTGCCAAATTATCGCAAAATCTATAGTTCCAAATATACAAGATTTGGTTTTAATCTGTAGCTGCCAAAGATAGTATTTTAACAAGTATTCAATTTAATGAAAATAACTTGCTCATTAGATAACCTGGAAAAGTGCTGTCATGTACTTCGGTGCAAAAGCGAAAAATATTACGATTGGTACGGATGTTGCTTCGATGTGTACTAAACATTCATAATCTTTCCGATGTTTCACTTGGTTTTGATTGTGACAGAATAATAGGGCAAAGGTCGTGGGGATGTGGGAACAACAGAAGGCTGGGGAGGGGGAACAGCTACATGATCTGAGTGTTAGTATGTGTGATCTCACACGTCTCTCGTGAGTGTTCCTTTGATACTCTGACTAGCAATACCCTACGCAACACACATTTTAGGAACTCCTGATGAAATTTACGAAGCACCTGAAGCATCCAATTATTTTACGAAGCAGAGAGAGATTAGAAAACTTTTTTTTTAAAGACATTCGAATTTTAAACAAGATCAAAGAATAGGAATATTCTGCATATTTAAGTAAAAACTGATCTTGCTTCTTATAACAAAAACAACTCCTATAAAGTTTGGTTGGTTACCACGTTTATCTGACGTTTGAAATGTATTTCCATTTCAGAAACAGGTGAAGGCCACTAGTTACTAACATGGCCCACACAGTTTTGCAGGTCTTTCTTCATAGGTCACATAATTTATTGAAATAAAAGTCGCCTTCAAAACAACAGATTCATTGGATTTGCATCGCGTTAAACATCAATGATCGGTCCCGCGGTAAGTTTCCAAAGCGATGGTAGACGGCACCATCTGATCTGACAACGACCGCTGCGCAGATATATTACTGCCTTTGATTTAAAAACAAATTGGGTCAGGAAATACCATCATGCCGGAACAGTGAGCCGCTAACCGTAATCTTCCAAGCTGTGGCTAAGAGCATTTAACCATTAACCACTCCCTGACCTTCGTTGATCCGATGACAGTGTTGCACACTCAAGGCGTGGAGAGAAAGTGGCGACACCTAAACCAAAACATAACACAGGGAAACCACAAAATGTACTTTGCAGATCATATTCTGGAATATTATTCTGACGGAATTGCGGTCATTCCTCTGAATACTGCTTTGACGTCTTGATTCGTGTGACCAGACAGTTCTTCTGTGGCTAATAAAAGTTTATTTTCACTTATTCCGCTAGATAGACAGCTTGATATTCATGAGGAAACACGAATCTTCTGTCAAATTAATAGTTTCCCAGATATGACTTAATTCACATTCAAAAGGTCGGCTACCAAAATCCGTTTTATTCACTGCCTTAGACATTTTCACAACGTAACGAAATGCTAAACCATGCAGCGATAACATGTTGCCATCTATCATCGCTTAGAAAAACTGGCTCTGGCGAATGCTTTTATGGAGTTTGCTGGGTTTTTTTTTTTGCAATTTGGTTAATCTGCTTCGTTACAGAATAATTGTAATAATAACATTTAGGAGAGAGGACTGTCACATATTCATGAAGCGAATAGCGTTACCTTTCTTTGTTAGGTTGGATGGTGTTTTCTACGCAGTTACGGTTATCAGCACATCAAGTAGTTACGTTAACGGGTCCGAGGAACTTGAAATAACTCGGGGTTGTGAACAGAAAGAATTTTCCAAGGGGCTTTATAAATTTGAACATTAATTTTTACCGGATGTTGAGTTTTTTCTGTGTTACATTTTATTTGGACACTAAATTCTTGTATTTAATAATCCCAGTTTTCAAATACTGACTTATAGAGGTAGGGAACCTTTCAAAGTTTGAAGTCCGCTTTAAGTTAACTGTAATCTAATAAAGCCGCATTGAAGAAACTTCAATTACATGTACTTCAAAATGTCCATTGATTTCTAAAAATCTAACGACCAAGTGCTAACTAACTTCAAGAAATGAAAAAAAAATAATTGTTAATTCTAAAGTTAACTAACATTTCAATGACTTCGTTGTGACTTCTTTTTGTTGGAAAGTATTTGAATATTTGGTGGCAACATGGAGGTCCGTATTTCAGCTGATCCTGTAGATGAGTATCCGTCGTTTGTGACCTAATTTCTTCATAACTGACGCCTTGTTAACTTAATAGTACAATTTTATGTCGCTTTCTAGGTGACCAGTCAAATCTTTGCGCCATTTCTTTAATTTTATTATGTTTTACAAGCTCACTAAATGAAAGAACACACACAAAAAAAACCCCAACCTGATAGAAATCACATAACACACTAACAAATGTCCTCCCCTCAGCTCCAATACATGACATCAATTGCTGAATCCTACTGCGACCTGATTGGCTCATTGTCAAAACAAGATGACACCTGATAGGCTCATTGTCAAAGCAAGATGACACCTGATAGGCTCATTGTCAAAACAAGATGACACCTGATTGGCTTTCTAAACACTCATGCTCATTGGTCACATTCAAATAAAGGAAAACTATTTCATATCAACCTAAGCAAGTTGTGCTTCATTTTTCTGGTTATCCAGCTGTAACTTTTCATAGAACACAGATAATTGAACAATATTGGTTGCAATACATTCTTGATGAAATTATCTTTCCATCGATATATAATTTCATGGTAGTACTAAAAAAAGCGGTGCTATGAGCCATCAGACCTCCAAAATACAATTTTTCCAAAAGGTTTCCACAACTTTGCTCACTTCTGTATATACCTGTTAAGAAACGAATACATGAATGTGTTGTTCACGTGTTACGAAACGAATACGTGAATGTTTTTACGTGTTACGGGTATATCCACGTGTTACGAAACGAATACATGAATTGTGTTCGAATTCGAAGCTTATGAATTGAAACAGGAAAATATTTACTTTTTAAGAACTTGGTTAAATTTGCTCCCACCAATGGAAATTTGGGTCACTCGCAATACCCAACCGCTTTGACCCTAACCCTCACCAACCTAACCAACTCTAACCTAGCCAGCTATCAATACTCGCGACAGCACCGCCCCACATTAAGCAAATAATATAAAGCTTCGATGTTCTTTGCAATAAAGGAAGATAATAACATATAGCAGTTAGATATTTTTTTCATTATGGAAGACTCGATCGGGTGTAACGCTGGCTGCCCCTTGATTCTGATGGCGATTAGTTGAACCATACTATGGTGCCTGCTTGAACCACCAGACACAATCGCATCATGGAGCCTGACGGTTGCACCGACGTTTGGTGAAACATTCATATTATGTCCGTACTTGAACCATTTTTTGGTGAAACGTTGATCTGAAATTTTTCACAGTGTAAGTTAGACCGTAGACAGTTTTTGGAAGGGATCGGAGCCCGGGGTCAAGGGCCTCTATACAACATTTTCGTAAAATCTACAGTTTTCAATTTAGAACACCAAATTTAGTATACTATCTCATGGTACCCTTAGAACGTAGACGGTTTTCGAAAGGGGTCGAGGCCCGGAGTCAAGGGGCCGCCCATACAAAATTTCCGTAAAATCTACAGTTTTCAATTTAAACCATCAAATTTGGTATACTATCTAATAGTGCTCTAATTTAGACAGTAAACTAACTTAGTAAACATTATGTTTATTAACCAAAAATATTGTTTACCAAAAATCAATAACCTAAATGAATTAAAATAAATATTCTGGAAAATTAGAAGAACATCTTTCTCATTCATTAACTTTCACCAGTTGAATTTGGTGATTCCGCGAATAGTAATATTGACCCGGGAAATACCGGGTACCCCTGCTAGTATATAAGTTGAAGACAAGTTTATATATCCATAATATATCTATTTAAATTTTTGATCATTCCTACAACGATAATTGTATGCCCATAAACCTCAAAATGCGTTATTAAAGGGAAGAAACTCAAATTTGCTAACATGACGAGAATGTACAGTTCAGCAAACGTAATAAATGTGATAAAATCGCAACGGTACCGGATGTAACATTTAACAAACGTTTATCAAACGTAGTCTTTGTAAGGGAAACCAAATACCAACTTTTGCAACCAAAATGCGACGTTGTTAAAACGTCATATGCTACTTGGAAAGTGAAAGGCTATTCATTTGAGTGAGCAGGTGTAGATGGTTATTTTTCCTGAACGATTAATATACTCCCACAAATGAATGGCATTTTCCGTTGCTATAGGACAATAAGAAACAACGAAGTAAATTTAAATACTGTTATATAATGTTTGAGAACTTCACGTTGTCATCGGAAAACGAAATATGGTTTAATGAAGAATTTTGAAGTACCTTTTAGCAAAAACTTTCATTTGTATGAATTTCTCTCAGCCGATGGGCTTGACATTTTGCCATTCTCAGTCTTATACTAAAAGTCTTTTTACATAGGTCTGGCATCTACAAATGACTCAAAGAACGTTTCGCAGAAGATAGTGGCTGCAACCGGGTGCAGTTCTTTTAATTGAAATGCCTTGTTGATCAAAATGACTTTACCACTTCCAACAATACAATGAAGTGATGAAGTGCCTTGTCATTAACAGAGCTTTCCTTTTACTCATGAAGCACTACTAATTTTCTTATTGCGTACTTATTTCCAGTTATAAAGAACTATCGAACCCCGAAAAAGTGTTTGTCAGAAATCACCAATACGTAGCACTTCTAGATCAAAGCCAAAAATTAAAATTTCAAAACACGATAAAGATTAAGCAAACAATAATTTAATTACTTTTCATGTTGGTGAATACAACTGATACTGCCATAGAATCGTGTGTGAATCTTGAGTTGAAATTCTGAAGGAGATTTAGTTATTCCCAGAGTTTATCAGTACTTGCGAGCCATTCGTACAACATAAAGCTGTTGCATATCAATCAGTTCTTTTATTCACACAACAGAGTTCTCTCATAACTATTTGTTTTGGACACTTGCTTTCAGGTTTCATAATTCATCAATCGACATAACGAAAAACTATTGGTACTGAAATGTAATTTTTTTGATTTCATGAGAGTTAAAAGCAAGTATCTTATTTTAAAGGATAGTTGTGCATGTTCGTTCCAAAAAAAAATCGAAATTTTAAAAGCACAACGTATTTTTATGTATTGAACTGTTGTCTACTCATATATCTAATTGTGAAGCATGATAAGAAAAAACAACAAAATCAGGTTTGAAAGAAATCTTACCTATTTTCCGAGAAATACACGACGAGTGCGAACGAAAGTTTCGGTGGACTTCTTTTGTTGTACATGTTTTGTGCATATTTCTAAGTATGCTGAAGTATCTTTTAGAAAACATTTAATATGAGGAGCTTTATATACATCTGAATATTTAAAACCGAGTCGTAGGATTTTAGATCCAGATGCAAAACCATCCAACTTCCTTTCAGTTTAACAGGACCATACGGAAAAATGTAACCGATACCTTCTTAATATATCATTATTACGAGATCTTACCGTAAAGTAAGAACCATCTACGCATCACTCCTCCCAACTATTCACTTCAAAGTGGCGCATGCGGTGTTGTGTTGCCACATCAAATAAACAGGCCCTGGCGTCATTTCGTAAAGTTGTGCTTAGGTTAAAGTTTTGTGCTGTGTATTAGTAATGTTTAAAGAATAGAACTGCTCGCCGACAGCGAAGCACCGTATTTTTCGCTGTATAAGATACCCCCATGTATAAGACGACCCGTACTTTTTCGAACCGAAAATTAAGAAATCAATACTTTTATGACCAAAAAGGACACATTTGACATTTTTTAGAAATTAGATAATATCATTGAAGTACATTTAGAAATTAGGTAGAGTCACAGACAGAGTCTGTGATAATATATTAAAACAGGGGTTTGGAAATTTATATTATTTAGAAATTAGGTAGTATTTTTAAGATACAAACTATGAAATCATGCATCACTCTCTTCAGCACTATTAGTTCCTGACATATCTCTTTTTTTTCAAATTTAACTGCATCACTGCTGTCGTCTGAGTCACTGTCTATATATATTATTTCATTCTCAGTTCCATCTATGGCATAGAAGATTCCACATTTTTTGAATGACTTCACAACCAACTCTTGCTTGACTCCATTCCATGATTTCAGGACCTAGTTGCAGACCCCAGTGGTGGTTGGTAGTTTCACTCTCCCTGTCGGTGTAAAGTTATTTCCTGATTTTTGCATCCATTTATTCCATTCTTCTTTCATCAGGGCTTTGAAGGGCATGTTGATGGAAACAGCTAGAAGGTGTAGCTGACCTATAAGTCCACCAGGAATAACCGCTTGTAAGTCGTAGTGAGGAGAAGGAATAAGGTTTACTAGCAGTTTCGCCGCGGTGACCGCAGGGTTGTCCCAACCGGAGAGAACCCTGCTATTACAGCAGCGAAACTGAAAAATTGGGAGTGTATAAGACGACCCCCAATTTTCGGTCTAAAACTTTTGGAAAAAAATATCGTCTTATACACGGAAAAATACGGTATATTTGTGACAAAGTTTCTGAATTTGAGAAATGTCAGAAGTGAGATCCACCGGCAAATCCGCGAAATTTTGGGGCAAAACGCAAGGAGTGCAGGAATAATCTTGAAGTGGGTTCGAATGTTTAATAAAAGATGACAGAGCGTACATGGCGTGATGAGTAGTGGTAGGGTGGCTTCTCTGGTCACAGAAGATTTAGCGGAGAACGTGAATGAAAACGTTAAAGGAACAGACGCTACATAATTTTGATCTTCCAGAACTTTTCTCTAAATTTTTGAAATCATTACTGCACGAAATCCTTCGGCAAAGGTTTCAGGACCGCTAAGAGTGTGTATGATGGTTGCCAAAGATTTTGACGAAAAAATACAAAGCAAATGATCTTAGAATTTTTAGGGTGATAGGCAGCGGAAGGTGATGGTTTTTGAGTCCGTATAGCGACCAGAAATGAGACTTTAGTTACTAGCAACACACCTGAATCCGAACAGCATTCTCCATTATGAGAACAGTTCCTAGGTGTTCGATGACTAAGAAACCCTGAAGTCGACGGTTCAGCGGTGTCTCAAAACCCAGGAGTCAAACACCTTTAAAATGGTATCCAGAAACTTTTGTCACGAACTGACAAATGCTTTAAGCTCCACGTAAAAAATGTTGAAAAATAGATTAACGAATGTGGAATTCATCCCTCATTAAAAATTAAATATGAATACTTCTTTTCTTTATCTTCAAACAGCACTAACTTTCTGGAAGGCCCCAGAACATATGATCAATGTTTTGCCAAATAAGAATTTCGTGAGGAAATGTATCTTGGAACGTATTATTTATAATTTAGATGTTTTTTTCTTGCAGATTCTCTTGTACCACCTGTTTGAAAGTGTGCTCACTGTGTAAGTTGTGGTCTGTTTCATGATGTAATATGATATTTTTCCTAGCTTGTTAAGCCGTAGAGACAAAGGCAATTATTGTTCTGCCTTTCAGAATGCAGAGATAATGCGAAATTGACGGAAATCACTGTACATACTCAATATATAGGGAATCCTTTTACAGATCTCATATTCCGAAAGGTATTTTTAATATGTATTCTATATTAAATTAGTTTGAAAAACATGCGTAAATAAGGAAAATATATGCTAAAGTGAAGTTCATGTTTAAGATTATTTCTCTCAGTATATTGTTTATAAAAGGAGTGTCATTAAAAAATGAGTTTCCCAGAACTTTGATTTAACAAATGATTTGTAACAATTGTATGTGTAAGCGTTTTACTAGGCCTCTTTGAAAGCGGTATGCATTTTGCAAAGTATTTCATGAGTTATATTAATCTTAGAAGACAAGACTAAACGTTAAGGTGTGGTGCTGTCAATCAGAATTGAGTTAATCGTCATACTTAATATGTTTTTCTCCAGTGCCTTTATGGTACGTGTGGAGCCTTTGACCAGTTTATATGTTATTCTTGTGCTCGGGACCAAACTTCTTTGAAAAATAAAGAAAAAAATACAGTAATTTAGCCCTCGCTCTCCATCACTGCTCCTGCAATAACCATGGTTTGTTAACCAACCGTACTGTTCATGACACTGCCCTTAGATTTCATTAATTCTACGGTTCTGAATGGCATCGTTATGACTTACGCGGTTAAGTCACATTTCTCTGATCACTAGCTAATATCCAGAGTAACCGCCCTGTGCAGGGTGGACAGCATCTAGATGGGCTGGCAGTGAATATGTAAGGTGCTAGATGGTGTTCACCACCAGTATGTGGAGCCACGCTAATTGCAGTGCATCTGACAGCTGCTGGAGGGTGCTTGGTGGTTGATCCATAAAGCGAACAACACGATCGAGGTGGTCCCACAGATTTTTAATTGGGAATTATGGATCAGAGAAGCACTTTGAAGTCTTCATCGTGCTCTCCAACCACTCTCGGATATTTTTAGCTGTTTGACACTTTGAATTGTCGTGCTGGAAAATAACAATAACAATTGTAGAATGTTGTACATATTTCAAACTAAAACGTATGCATATTTTAAGTGTTGAAAAGTGAAATTTTTGAATACATCTGTCCTCATTAAGTACGCGAAGAAACAGTTTACTTGGTAAGTTTGTTTTTTCTTAATTTACGTGGTAAATTGTATATTGTTTAATATAGAATGTTTGGCAAATTTCTAAGCAACTCATAATTCTATATAGCTTTCTTTACTTTCTAGGGCCTATATAATTTTGAAATCCAGTAACATATATTAATTTGTTCTGCAGTGACGATTTAAAATACATTTATAATAATTAAATTAAACTAATTGCTTTATACTAGAGCAATTAGTTTAATAGCTCTAGTATGAAGCAATTAGTTTAATTAAAATTTAATTTAGTAGAAGCATTATTTGTAAGTTTTAAATCACGGGCCAGGGCGGGTCTGCCTGTAATTTAAAACTTACGGACCAGGCCGGTGTCCGGGCTTACAATTTCGTAGGCGGGCTTGAACGGGACTGCAATTGCATGTGTACCGTGTAGTCAGGTTTTTGATAAATTTAGGTCATTTTGTTTTTGAAGTCTCTGTCTTTCCCTTCCTGTGATCGTATTTCTTGTTTCTCGCAATCATTCTTCTCTCCAGCATTGTGCTATTATTTATTTTGCGCGTGACTTTTCGTCTTTGATCTTTGGCAATCTCTCTATCACCTTTGAATCCATATTCGATTTGTTTCGTAAGTTTACACCAGAAAAACACTTGATCCGTACGATGATTCGCATTTATAGGAATTAAGAATCAATTAAAGCTTGAATATGCGCTCTCATTGCTCATTCAAGGCACTTGTAACCGCACACATAAAAAACAAAAAAAATACTATACTTATAAACGCAGCAAATTACTTATAAAATATAAACACAGCAAATAACGTACAAAGCTGTCAAGGCAGAGGAAAATGTTAAAAAATTCAAACTCCTCTTTCAAGTGAAGGAAACAGAGGAAAGCTACTTTCCGTAAAAAAAAATATCTAGAAGAAATGCTTATTTGTTTTGTTTTATATATTCTGCTTGTGTTCTGTTTTGTAATTACATTCATTTTCGTAGCACACGCACAGGTTTACGAAGAGTCGAAGACCCAATTTCCGGCGTCAGTGATGTAATGCTGTGCCTCCTGCCTGGCTGGCCCATAGAAGGAGAAGAGAAGAGGACATGGACTTTGGACACCGAAACCAAAACTAAAACACCTCAGCCTCGCTTTCAGAGCCACCCGAGGGTCACATATACTGTGTTATAACTCCTTCCCTACACCACTCACACACTTACACACATTGCTGGGATTTGCCCCTGTTGCCAGGTCGCACGAGCTAAGGCTTTTGTGATCTCAGAGGTCACTTAACAGATCGGTGACTTCTTTATGAAGGGCAAAAAGCATCCGACTGAGGATCAGTGCTGCAGTTTGAAGTAGTGCGCTTCTGCATATTGATATTACGTGTAATCGTCTTACGTGGTAAACTCAGATTTATGAGTATGTAGAATATGGATTTGAAAACGAAAATTGAATCAAGGGAACTGAAACTTTGAATAAGAGCGTTAAAGAAAGCGATGTTTGGGCTACCTTTTCTGTGGTCATTTAATCTGAAAATTTAAGCCCAGTGCTTAAAGTGTAGGCAGTGTTTGTCATACAGTGTAAAATCAGGTTCTTCTCGTCTACGACGACATAAGTGTAAAGTTAATGTGCCAGTCAAACAAACCATATAATCTTACTTTTCTACGAGTTCTAAGAAGGTTTCTACCTCTGAAAAAAACGAGATCACTGAAGTGTGTGTTAGTCTTTGTTGCAAAGATCTGCGTCCTTTTGACGTTGTTCTTGGCATCGGATTCAAAACATGTGCTCAAATTTTATAAAGATCGGCGCGACTTTGGGAAACGTCAAAGCGGAAGACATTATACCACACCCCACTGCAATTTCACGCCGTATGTGTGTAAAGTATTTGAAAATGCGTGAGGAGCTAGCTCCGCTTTTAACAGATTTTGCGAAAAACAAGTATTTAGTTACAACCACTGATATGTGGACTGATGACTTCAGGAAAAATTCGTATGTCACAGTGACTTTTAATTACATTGATGGAAGGTTGGAGTTATGCAGTAAAGTATTTTGTAAGTGCAAGTTTCCAGAAGAAAGAAAAACTGATGAAGCTATACGAAGAGAGATTTTGAAACACTTCTCAACAATGGGTCTTTCTCAGGATCTGGTAAAGAACATTGTATTTGTTACTGGCCAAGGGCTAAACATCGTTGCTGTAGATATCCTAGACAAACATCACCAATTTACATTTCCAATGCCGCAAACTAACCCACTTGCGATTCAGCTTTTCTTTTGACCTTCAGGTCAGACTGTAGCCAGCACATGCGCAGACGGACTTTCCTACTTATATCACATTTCACTGAGGTCAAGATCGTTCCTTAGGTTCGTCGAAAACATGCATCATGGCATAATTTAAACGTTTATTATATGTCATTTAATAATCGCTTTTTTTGGCTAATTCACATATTGAAATTTAAAGATATGGAGCTTAACTGGGTAAACGGTGATCCCATCCTCAACACAAAGTTTGAAGTGAGCTCCAAACCTGATATTGCAAGAATCCGTTATATTTTTGCATCGCAACTTCTATGTGCCAATAGTTTGCACTCCGACTTGTGGCTTTATCGAAGCAGACAAATCTTATAAACCTATGCGACAGAATGCGCACGGGGTATTCGAATCTACAGTATCAATATTTCCGCCAGAATTTTTGTGAAAAAACTTCTGAAGAGTTACCTCCAGCCTTTCGCTGCAGTTGCCAGTGGATTTTTTTACTTCGTCTCTCGGTGTGTTACCACGCACTACAAATAGTTCCAAGTAAGTTTCTGCGGGAAGACTTTCAGGAGCTCTTTTCAAACGTTGTTTCGAATTTAAGCATATGATATAGAATTTGCAACTGGATCTAGCTATTAATTATATTCGACTTCCAAAGTGTTACGTATATCTTTCCTCCGAATTTGCCATTGCATTAGTTGACGTTTCAGACGGAGGCAGTACGTGTGTTACTATGCGCTGTAAATAGTTCCACTATTTAAAAAATATGATAACGTTGTTCTTTGAGAGAGGTAATATTTTTCAACGAAATTCAAATAAAGTACAAGAAACGGAGAGTGGGAAAATTTTGAATTTTTCTTGTGTTTTATTTCTTCAAGGCTGAATATTCTTATTCCTCAATGAGCGTTATCTCCCGCTATATCTTTCTTCTTTTCCCTTTATCTTTTAATATTGATGGGATCTGGATCTATTAAATATCTGCAATGGGGCACCACTGACTGTCAGGAAACGCATGTCAAATGTCATCGAACCTACCACCATGCCGCATACTGCAAAATCCGAAGACCATGTTTCTGTTCCACGCATTCCAATCGTCTCACCTCATATTCCATTTTAGTGCAAACGCCCACAGTTTCCTGTTGTTCTCAGCTTTATCATGAGTATCTACAAGACACAGGTTCAATCGTTAAAAGTTGTTTGACTAAACCTCCGAAGTTCATGCTTTTTCCACGGACAGTTCTATGTTTGTTGCTGTCGAGTTGGTAAAAAAAGAAATCTCTTAACCAATGTTTTGAAGTCAAACACCAAACGTTATTTACTTATATAATCCTCAAGGTTCTCTTTTGACTTTGAGGATCTTGTTATTCGCGCTTCGAATTAACTATACATTTAGCTGATCACAGCGCAATCCATATTGTATCTGTTCAGCTCTCTCATTGTTTTTATTCACAGGCACATAAGATCTCTGATTTATGATTATTTTGCGGGCTCAAGTTAAGAATGTGGTTTTTTTTTAAATTCTTTCTGTTCTTTACCAAGTATATTTCAGTTAAATGCTTCAGTGCAAAATATCCTTTTCATAAATTCCGGAAGCCTCACAAAATGGGGCGCAGACCTTGATTTATGTACTTTTTTATTAAACCGGTCAATTTTGGGTATCACCACTAGCATAAAAATATATAAAACAGAGCATGAGGAAAAAATTGTGCGATGGCATGATATCGATACCATGAACTGTTCCTAAATCATCTTCAAAGCCATTCCTTTATTTAACGTAATAATTCTTAAAAACAAGGGAAGAAGAAAGTAAATCAATTTGACCGGAATGTTGCTGATTCAGAGAGCGTCAGTCTTTCCAAGGAATAAGTTTAATCCCTTCCAAAAATTTTCGCAGGATTAACTGCTTGTACTTTAAATGAAAACGCAATTATATTGTATCTCTGTTACGTTGTTTGAAACTTGTCAATGTATAGTTTGATATTTCTTATTTTAACAGAAAAGTTTCCTCATTTGAAGGCAAAGCGAGATAAATAATCTGGAAAAATAAGTTTAATAAATAAGGCAAATATAGAAAAATAACTATTTCCCTACTTTTGCAACGACTGTATAATTTCATCTTGTGGCATGTTCCTAGATACAATATTTTTCATAGAATGTAAAATTACCTTTGGGATTAACGTATAGCTCATTCTAACGACGAATACAAATTTTCTGGACATAAAAGCTGGGATATGACCCTTTTTTTTACTGAATTATCAAGCTGATTCATTTCTTAAAACGGAAACTCAAAGATTATGAACGGAAATTTAATGCTGCTGTTATCAAAGAACATGAACCTAGATTTAATACTACTGTGATCAAAGGATAAGAATATGAACGAAAATTTAATGCTACTGCGATCAAAGAATATGAACGAAAATTTAATGCTACTGTTATCAAAGAAATGTTATTAATTTTAATTTTTTGCAATTTGAAAAAATAGCAGTTCTCACAATTGAAACGAAGAAACTTGGCAAAGTTAATATTCCATTAATATCGACATGAAAGTTAAAGAACTTACGGAAGAAGTTCGCACTTAAATATGGACATTTCGCCCAAATTTGGTGCTCAATCAAAAAATACGAGGTCTGTTCAATAAATAGTGCCTTTGTGCAAGTGCTTCGCGCATGACTTGATTCCTACTAACCAGTCAGACAGCAAACAATTCTTTGTGCCGTTTGATTAATTTCAATGAGCAAAAGAATTGTCTACATGTATCTAATTGGGTTTAAGGTGGATGATTGTTTTCGAAGTCTGTCTATGGGCGTCAAACAATGACCAGTCATAGGGTTTTTAATTTATTAAATGCACCATCAAAATAAATTCAGGCTAGATTAGTGCAGTTTAGGGTTCTGGAACTTTGGACATAGTACTGTCATCGTCGGATAAGAAAATCTAAGGAGAGTGTAGGTATGTTGTCCGTAAAGGATAAGCCGCGGAGTGAGAGACGGGTAATAGCAATTTGCGGAAAGAACACACAAAAAGTCGATGAGCTCATCAGGGATGATTTAAGCATTAGTCAGAGAACCACACCAGGTAAAGTGAACATTAGTTTAGCTCAGGGCTGGCGAACTTTTGACACGCGTGTTACTGGGTGGCAGACCAAAACGATTTGGGTAGCACCGCGGTATAGAAACATTAACATTAAATAAAAATTCAGTCTTTTGTAAGCAATTTTTCGACAGCATGTTTGAAGTGTATTCTTGCAAATAATAGATCTGTGACAAGAAAATTGGTCTGGTCAAGAAGTGTCCTTCAAAGGGGTAGTAATTCAAACTAATTTTATCACATGCATTAATTTCCAAAAGAAAAGCATCACGCGCACATATTTTCGCTTTATCAATCCACTCCTATGAGCTTCCACCAGGAATCGTCCACACTCTTTCGGATCAAGCCTCTTCCCCCCTCCCCTCCACCTTCCTCCCATATTTGTGGTAGGGAGAGAAAAACCAATGACAGGACAGCACGCATGAGACGGTGAGTTCCTCTGAGAACTGAAGGTAATCTTGGACAATGAAATAAGATATTTCATATTTATATTTTGGCAACACTGCGACGCCAGTCCAGAGCTTAAGTTTGGTAGTGAAAGTTGATTTGTTTGTAGCTGGTGCGTATTTCTCTTGTGTATTGCAATTGTTTCTTCGCTGGTGTTTTTGTATCCGAACTATGCAAACATGTGTTTCGGTGCCGGAAAAAGAGAAACTTAACAAACACAACAGGTACCGTGGTCGAGTATTTGGACAGCAATGGACACCGGAGTTTGCAGTGGTTAAAATAAACAATAAAGCTTTCTGTTGCCTATGTAGTGAAATAGTAGTTTCTCGCACATTCAATGTACAGTGTCATTTTGGGGGAAATCAAAAAATGTATGTTCCCGGTCAAATGAAGAAAGCAGGGAGTACATTTCACGATAAGCGAAACAATGTGAAAAAGTAATCGAATTACCTGGAATCATCTTTCAGACCGAGGAAAAATTACTGTGGCTATTTTTCATGTATCTCGCTGTATAGCGCAGCATGGGAAGCCGCTTTATGACGGTGATGTTTTGGAGGTGACTTTGTTAGCCACGTCCGAAACATTATTTGAAAATTTCCTCAACGAGCAACAAATTGTGAATAGATTTAAGGAAATGCCAGCCACCAGGAACATTTTTTTTATTGAACGTTTAACGACCACCGTGAGCAACTCAATGGGCTATAAGCAATCGCCCGTCTCTATTTTATGGTTAATGGTTCCCGGGAAGGGAGAGAGTCAGTGCCGTAAGACAAATATAACACCCATGTCTCACCAGCCAGGAACATTGTAAACGACTGGATAACACGAATGAGTGAATATATGTGGGATAAAATTAAATCTGATTGGGGCACTTCGGTATATTGTCAGTATGATTTGATGAAAGCACCAATCTTACGTCACCAGCAAACTTAGCTGCCTTTGTTATATTTCCTTCGGGAAATGTAATGAGGGAGAAATTAAATTGCTTGGTTTGCCAACTACGATCACAGGGAAACATGTGTAAGTAAAGCAAGAATTTGTAGTAAATATTAGTATTGACTTAAAATACCAATTTGTACTGCAAATTCTAATATACCTATACAGTGTCTGTGAGTACTGATGGCACTCTAAGTATGGTGGGTATACGTAGTACGTTTGTAAAATTTCTTAGCAAATAAGTTCTGCACGCTATTGTGCAGTTCCATTGCATTTTGCCTCAAGAAACACTGTGTGCGATAGCAAGTCTGAAATCCTTTGCAATGTACTCCAATCTTACTCTTTAAGTATGATTTTCGATTATATACTTACAATTTAAATCAGGCTCAAAGTAAGATAGTTTTAGACTTGAAACTCACTTGCCTATCTCTTCTGTTAATATAATTTCTATGGTATTCGAAAAAAAAGGCCAATGACGATTTGTTAATTTAAAAAACCAACCGATGAAAGGTGGCATACTAGCCACCCACTTGAAAGCAGTAAGGCAAACTCTGAGTGGCACAATAGTCGGAAAATGTTCGCTATCCCTGAGATAGAACATGTAAGGAAGAAATATTTTTACTTTAAATACTAATCATATTGCTGGAAATCGTTCTAAACATATGTGAGCATCCCCTGTACAAAATTTTCCAGTTGAAGTATTTCACATGCGTAAGAAACCGCATATGTACAGGTATCAGTTTATCATTGTTAAAATAATTTATAATTAAATATTCATCATCTGTATAGTCAGAATGTTCTTACTTATTCAAACTTAGTGTAAAACCTTTTTAAATTTTAAAATAAACAGTATCTTTAATGACAGAAACAGCTCATAAATTAATCAAACGTTTAGTTGTCCTATATTATGGAAATATTATAAAACATCACACAACGGTTTATACCGTAGGACCCCCTTTTGCTCGTCCGCCAAACAGCGACCACTCGGCGAGGCATCGATTCGATAAGATGGCGATAGGTATCCTTAGGTATCTGGTACCATAATGTCAAGAGCAGGTCCTCCACTTCCAGCACATATTGGGGTTGCGGTTATTTAGCGCGAACCCGCTTTTCAAAGTCGAACCACAAATGTTCGATTGGATTCATGTCAGGTGAATTTGGAGTCCGGTGCATTAACAGAAACTCACCAGCATGTTCCGGAACGATTCTGGCAGTGTGGCATGGCCCACTTTTCTGTTCCTAATGGCCGTCTCATGCAGGGAACACAGTTGCCATTAATGGGTGAACTTGATCAGCAACGGTGTTCAGATGCCTGGCAGCCGTCATGGATTTGCTCTCCGGAAATTAGGGCCTAAAGTGTCCCAAGTAAACATCGCTCACAGCATAATACCACCGTCGCCTTCCTGTTTCCGCCCAGCAGTTCATCCAACTGTCACAGACTCCGTTGGTAATCGGCGTATCCGCGCTCGTCCATCTACGTGATGAACCAGGAATCTGGATTCAGCAGACATGGCGACTTCCTTCCAATCATAAAAAAATCTGGATGCTCAAAAGTATGTATTGATGCAACAGGTGGCGGTGTAAGAAAGCTTAAGAGACCAGGGAATAGTTATTCGGGAAGTATTTTTCTATATGAAATAACCGTCCATGACGATAACTGTAAAAGGCAGTATTCTGTGATCAACATGTTATTAGAGCGCCATGATGTGAATAGTATCTGTCTTTGGCTGGCGGTATGGAAGCGTGATGGCGCTGCATCACCTAAGGAAGTTGTGTGTGATCAGTCCATCGCCCTTTTGTCTGCTGCTACTCGAGCCTTCACCCAATTTAATAGTCTAAGTCTAAGTGATTATTTGAAGAATTGCTGTATCCTTCTGTTTAAAGACACTAGCGTATCGTTGCCAAACGCATTCATTCGGTGTGACATAGCTCATACTATAAAACTAATAGCCTCATGGAAAATTATGAAATACAAAAACTACAGAACGCGGAATTTTTACATTCGCAGCATGGCGCAAATTGTTATATCCTACAGATATCACGGACTTGGCGGAACTTTTTAAATCAATATTTTTCGTGGCCTGAAAGCCGCGATTTAAGACCGGAAGAGTTACAAGGTGAAACTGAAAGCCGCGATTTAAGACCGGAAGAGTTACAAAGTGTGAAACAGCAAAAGGTTACATGAAGCGACGTATTGCAACAGGATGTGAAGAGTTTTCTTTAAATTTAAAAAGTGTGGAAGGTGATCAAATTGATAAAGAAGAGGCCTACTGCCCAGAGGAAAAGGAAAATGTCCTTTCAGGAGTTGATTCATGGCTTCAGAAACTTGCTGAAGAATGCAAAAATGAAATTAAATGTGAAGATGGTGATCACGATAATTTACAATTTCTGCCAGAAATAATCTGTTACTGCATTCGTTTGGGAAAACTTCTGCCTCTCTGGTCTGGTGTAATGATTCTTATTTTTTGATTTGGTACTCCAACACAAAGCAGCGCAGCAGTAGAAAGCAGTTTCAACGATTTAAATACACGGGTTTTGGCTGACAAAAAAATTCCATTGCGAATTGAAGCATTTTTAGATATTCATATTAAATCTTTAGAAGGATCGATGAAATTGGCCGCTGCGGCATCTAAAACAACTTTTACTGACTCCGAAGCGCAGAGTAAACCTAAGAAACAAGAGGATTTGGAGACACATTCCACTGATAAAACACCTTACCCGAATGGTAGCGATTACCAACCCACGAAATGATTTGCTTGTTCGAGAGGTTATGTTCCTACGGGGGCTCATAGGTGTACAGTTTGTAAGGCCCCAGTCCACATAATTTTTGAGTGTTCATTTCCTTTTCAAGATTCGCTTGAAGGACATGGGGAAAAAGGATTTGTTATCAGTGTTTTAGAAAAAGAGAACTCGAAGGGCCAACCGAGGATGAACAGGTAGAAAACTAGAAAGGTCTGGCTCTACCATTAAAAACGCGTACTAGAAAATCCTATTTGGAGCCACAAGCTGAGTTCGCAAAAGTGAACTTTTCTTCTGAATCAAGAAGACAGGCCATAGGAATTCTGAAAAATGGCAATCGCCAACTGAATTTAAAGCCGATTAAACTTAATGGAAAATCTTATATAATCAATAACACATGTGCCTTAGATTCTCTAGTACAACTTTTGGCAAGCAGTTTTGTGGACAGTTGCCATAACGAAACTAAAGTAAGATACATTCAAGATGATCTCCTCTACAGTATTGTAAGGGATGTAGCTGATGCTAAGGTAACTACAAAAACATATCAGCAGCGTACAATTTTGTTACGGAAATTCTGCACTACTGAAGATTTACCTGCTGGAATTGTTCAGATAAATGCCGAAGCCACTGCAAAAAATATCGCTGAAAGTGTACTTAATGAACATCCGTCCGTAGAAGAATTCTAAAATGTACTGGAAAAAGTTGCTGCAACAGTAGACGTATTTCCCGTGCAGTTTCATTGCAAGGGGTTAATAACATGGATAACTTAGAACAGGAATTTAATTCTACTTTGTGTGATATTGAGACCTCCTGTAACTACACTAAATCAAATGGATCTGTTTGTAATTCAACTGTAAAGCGTACCTGTAGAGTTTCAGACATGCATGTACTCATTGAGCTGGCGGACGCAGATTCTGCATCAGTACGAACAACAAACTTTGCAAAAGATGTTGTGATTTCTTTAGAAGCTGTACCTGCAACACTGACGATCCAGAACGGGCAGTTTCACTTAAGAGGCTTGGTTGTGTTCTACGGTAGCGGTTGTTCATTAAATTTGGTCGGTCATTACATTGCTGTCTCTCGAAGAAACAACGATATGTGCGAAATTTATGACGACACAAATGATAAGAAGTCCTTCTGCTACATATCAAAGAAATTTACTTGCCAGATGCTTGTTTACACTGTTTAAACATGCACACTTATACTGACATTCTTCACATGCTGTTGAGTTTGAAATAATTTAAAATGTTTTGGCTGAAATAGGGTTTTGAAGGTGTCTTAGAGTCACTTCAGTAATTAAGATCCTTAGGAAGTATATTTACATTTATTCTCTCCGTGATTTGTATGCACTTTATTGGAAAACAAAATTTTTCGTTTCAAGATGATTAATTTTGTAGCGATTTAACTGCTTCTTTTTTAAGACGCAAAGCATTTACTGATGAGATGTAACAAAGGTAAGAACAAAATGGCTGTATGAAGAACAAAAAAGAGTTTCATGAGTTCAGTTCGCTTAAAAAGAGCACAGGAATCCTTTCTGTTATTACAATAAAACAAACCTTTGTTAAATATGCATTGCCGTAGATACTCTCAGAGTAATGTACTGAATTTATATCATTAAAACAGTTCGAATAATTCGAGGAAACACTATATACAGATTTTTCTTAAAACAATCTAACAGCGTCGTTCACTCGCTTACAATTAGAAAGGTTTCTCCTTTTTATATGAACGATGACGTAATGACTGTCTTGACAACCCAAAGTAAAGCATATACTTAGGTGATGTTCGACAGTTGCCGTTATCATCGCATCGCTTCAAACAATAATACAGATCTTCGGATTCACAAGGTAATGACATTTGTATTATTCAGAAATTATCATTTTTTAAACTGAGTTCATATGTTTCAATATTGCGAAGGGCAAAAATCCTTGTTTTAGAATGATGAATTCTGTCCACGTGATGTTGCACATTTGGTGTAGCTTGAGCCCAGAACATTATGTGTGGATCATTCTATTTTAACTTTGAATGTTTATTTCACCTTTTCTAACCTTCGCGTTTCTTTTCCACTAGACTGTTTTTCTCCCTACGCGCTTCTATTGTACGTGGCGGTTTTATGAGTTCAATGTGCTTAGAAAGTTAACAGGAACCCTTTCTGTAATGACATTAAAACACACCTTGCGCTTTAGGATTTTTTACTTTTCTACTTTGTGCTTTAGGATTGACAACAGAACATAATCTGTGGAAATAAATAAACTTAAAGTGACTGACATTCCAATTAGAAATCACGGTTCGTTTATATCACTTTCACATTATCATTAAATACACAGTGGAAAGCAATGATTTCATAGTGATACGTATAAATAAAATACTGTCTTCAGAGAGACTAGATATAAAACCAGACTGATTTTCCGCTGTCGAAGTTTAGTAACAAGAAACATTTCGAATGAGATCATAGTATTTCACGAACGAGTGAGCCCGGTGCATTTTTACCATTGCAGTTAAACAATACTTTTCTCAACGAAATTTCCTGAGTTTATTTATTTAATTTATTTCGCATCTAAATAACTGGAAAATAAAATATTTAAATAATCGTTTTAGATGAAACATTTTCTCAACCAGCGGCACAACTACGGGAATTTGCTCGCAGAATGTGTTTCTTACTGTTAAAAATTGAGCATTCTTTCCTATAAATATATCTAATTAATGTGTAATTCATGCTGGCTAAAATCAACACAGTTATGAGAACTGTGATACAGTTTGATTAGCATAATCACAGACAAATTATTTGTTGACTGATTTCACATATATTAACACATTCATGAACTTAAGAAATATCACCTCACGGCTGATAATTTTTAAACATCTCTTCTAAAATATTTAAAAAGAAAAAGCCAACTGAATATAACTGATCATTTATCAATTTTCCTTCAGTTATTGCACCTAGAAAACCTGTAATTTCGGCTTAATAATTTATCCCAAGGCGTACGATTTGCACCAATATTTGTAATGGTGTAGTATTGTAAATATTGGCGTTAATCTACTATGACAGAAGTTAATTTATTTCCTCTTCTGCTACGCTATGTCTAACGAAATGTTGTTATGTTTGTTCTGCGTTTCTGGAAGCGTATACCTGGTGGCCATATATTCTGCTGAAACAAAAGTGCTGCAGCAAAATGCCAAGCTGTCATTGTTTTATAAACTTTCATCATCATCGTCACTGGCGACGGAAGCTCTCGAAAACTGCTGATACGGCTATTTGCAGCAATATATCCCCCTACCCTCGAGGCCATGGGGGATGAAGTATGCATCCCCTATGGTTTCGTTCATTTGCATCCATGTGAAATTTCAGCTTTCTCAACCCAATTTTTACAGTATTAACACGTACTTACCTGTTAGAAACAAAACAATAAATAACAAAGGAAGAAAATACAGTTTAAAGTAAATGTGAAACGTGTATATAAAAATATTACTGGATTATTATTTTCAAATATTTTTAAGAAACAAGGCAACTCTTCGTTCGTTTTTTGTTGGAAAACAAAATTAAAAGCATTGCTTACCTAGAATATTTTATTGCGTTTATTTCAGGAAATAAGAAGTGCTGAGTATATGAACGCACATTGTTATTGCTAATAAAAAATAATTTGTATGACTATGTTATTTATGGCAAAATGTTTCCAAAGAGTTGTTTTCTATTTTCATTGCTATTTACAAATATTTTCACGCAATTTTGAATATTAATGTCTTTACACAAGTTTATGCTCATGCAAAATATACACATGATTCAGCCGATTGCTAGTCATTGTACTTCTGAAGTACGTTTTCAAAAGTCTAAGAGCGGAAAAATATCTTTTTGCTGTGGCAGTTGTTGCGGGCATAAGTAACAGAAGTTTTACAAATGCAGAAACTTCTGAGAACAGATTTTTTAAATGAACTACTTTGTTTAATTCTGCCACTACATCTTCAAGGCTTTTAGAGTCAGAGTCACACAAATATTTAAGCATTTTTAACTGATCTGTTAGAGCATGTTCTTCTAAATCGTTTTCGCAGTGAGTGCACACGTGCTGTGTGTCTTCTTGCAAAAATTCCTTTTAATGCTGTAAGCAGAACTGCTTCCATTTTCTTATAAATTTTATAACCTGGTTGATCAAACCTGAAACTAATGGCGCCTGTTTGGTTATCCAAAAAAATAAAGTATACATGCTTTAATAAGGCTTTGGGATCCGTAAATTCATACGCTGTGGTTCTGTCGTCTGTACGCCTTGATGGCCTTCGAAATCGAGGAACAGAAGGCTCATTTAAGTTAAGCTTACTCGAGAGTTTTAGCCCCAAATTTTTGAAATATGCTATCACTACGTAGCTTTTCCAAACTACTTTGACTTATTAAAGACCCGTTTTTTACTTCGTGAGCCGTTATGGATTGACTCTGTAGAACATTACAGAAGATCTCAGTTTTTTGAAAGATAATTAAACTTAATTTGAGAAAGAATAATGTTTCAAATTTTTTAATTTTTCGCGAAGACCACATGCAGCTGAACATGTAGGGCTGCCGCGGTTTTCATGGGCAATTTCGGGTAAAACGTTCAAGAGAACTTCGTAATTTTCCAATATAGAAGAAATGGCAGCTGCACGGACTGTCCACCGGGTTGGGTAAAGTGGTTTAACAGTTCTCGAAGCTTCGGACTTTATTTGCACCTAAACATTTTGGAATTGTGCATTACGCTTTGGAGACGAGTGAATTATGTTTGATAATTCAGCTGCGATATCCAAAACGTCTCGAATTTCGGAAATAGCTCGGCGAATGTCTTGAAGCGCCAAATTTAAGGAATCACCTGCACAATGAATAAAAGTGGCCCTCGGTTCATCATTAAAAATTCTTTTGGCTACATCCTGCAATCTTCCATCCATATTAGCTGCTTCGTCGTAGCTCCCCCCCCCCGCAGTTTTTTAAATTTAGGCCGCATCGAACAAGCACGTCTTTTATCAAACTTTCGAGAAAAGACGACGTAATTGTTTCAAAGTCATACAATCCGATGAAGTCCTCATGCACAATAAAATCATCTGTTACATAACGTAAGCAAACAGATAATTGTTCCCGTGTTCCAATGTCGGATGTCTTATACGCTATAAGCGAAAACTATGAAGACTGTTTTACTCTGTCTATGATGTTACGCACAACATCTAATTACAAAATTTTTAAAAATTTCATTCTGAACCTCATGGGAAGTGAAGTCGTTCCTACGTTTAAGCCATTTTGAAAGTTCTTCACAATCTTCAGAAATCAGTTTCAAAAAACTTTTAAAATTTCCGCCATCTTCGTTATGACCGCGAAAGGCAATGCCTTGTCTGCATAGGAGTAAATGTTCCTCAAAAATCCTTTTCAGCGATTGCTGAAATGTTTGTTGTTCCACCCCAAATGATTCACTTAATTGTTGGGAAACAGGAATATTTTTCAAATAAGCTGAAATTTGAGTGATGCCTCCCGGTGAAAGCAAGAACGTTCATGCTTTTTAAACATTCAGGTAGCATCTTTCTAGTTAGTGTAGCCACTTGTCGGGAATGCGTTTTCACTATTTCGAGGATGAACATTCTTTTTAAGCTTCAGGGATAATCTGCATGTGTAACAAAAAGCTGCTTTTTTGCCATTATCCCATTTCCATGTGTCGAACCATGATCCCTGAAATTTCCTAGTTTGCGATCCAGGTGTTTTAACCACTGGAAAACTGTAGTCTCTAGGTTGATTTGGAGTTAGTGTAACAGTATTATAGGCACTTTTACCCTCCTTCGATAATAAATCAGGATCTTTAATATTGCTGTCTTGTAAACTCTAGGTTGTCGATGTAACGTTACCGCCAGAACTGCTGTTTGTTGATTCCATGAGGGCATTTTCTGCTGCTGAAGTGATTTCCTTGATATTAATAATACTTGCGGTTGAAGATGGACTCTGTGTTCCTGAAGATTTGGCGTCAGGTCGTTGTTTTTTGAAAACGCAGGATAAAAAAGCTTGCGTTTTTTTTTTTGAGTCTCGTTTATTTTCTCATTTCCACGATGGTAAAGTATCTGAAAACATATAGTTCTGTAGTCTCGAAATTTCATTTTTGCACGCATATGGAAATTTAAACTATACATAAATACTTTCTTTCTTCTAACAGTTGCAATGTGCTATACAGGTACAACGAAATGAACTTATCAAACGAAAAAAATTACTTGTTTTATTGTTCATTCAACGCACATGTCTTCCACTGAGCGTACAGGCAGTGTACACAGTCGTATCAGGAATAATATGACCACACCCTGAATCCCAGTGTCCCCGTCAAGGCGCGTCACAACAAGGTTGACCACACTTACACACAGTGTACCCGCCCAAGCGCATGTGCCAAGGTCGACCCAACGGAGATATAATGGCCCGGCCAGGACAGATGAGCACAGTGCGTAACGTGAAAACAATGTGCAGAGGTTGTGATATGACGGATGTTCAAAAACGAATGATCATCTGCTACCGCGTCAAGGGTGGAAGCATCTCAGAAACAGCAGAGTTCACGGGCTGTTCGCGAGTTGCTGTAGTAAGGGTGTACCAAGATTGGACTGCAGCCACACTGAGCACATCCCGACGTCATAACAGCGGAGCCCCATAGGCCATCGACCCCAGAGAAGAACGTCGTCTCGGTCGTCTGGAAAAGAGCAATTCATGCGCAACAGTGGGGCAATTGACCACGCAAATGAACGCTGGGTCACCCAGGTACGTGTCCCTGATAACAGTAGAGCGAACTCTGTTACGCATGGGTCTCCGGAGTCGACGCTGCGTCAAGGAGCCCATGTTAACCCATGTGCATCGCCAACGGCGCCTGCAGTTCGCACGGGACTATCGTCATTGGACAGGGATGGGCAAGAAAAGGTTGCCCTCCCCAACGATTCGAGGTTTCTACTCAACAGAAGTGACAGGCGATGTAGGATACGGCGTCAGACACTCGAGAACCAACACCCGGGCACGTTTGTCGGTTAAGTACAGGCCGGCGGTGGCAATGTGCATGTCTGGGAGATGTTTTCCTGGTATGACCTGGGACCGTTGGTACCACTGGTACCACTGGATAGCTCCCTGAACGCCAATAGCTACCTGTCCATCCTCGCTGACCACATGCATCCCTTCATGTTGGACGTTTACCTTGGGGATGATGGTGTTCACCGAAAGGACAATGCACTCTGCCACGTTGCTAAGGGGGTGCGTGAGTGATTCCAGGAAGACGATAGCGATGTCTCCGTTCCCCCCTGGCCGGTGATATTGCCCGACCTCAATCCCGTAGAGCTTTTGTGGGACTATTTGGAGCAACAGGATCGACGAGCCGATTCCCAACACGTTATATCCGGGACATCCGTGCTCTGCTGCAGTCCGAATGGGCGTGTGTGCCTCGGGCCACCTTCCAGAGCCTTACTGAGTCCATGCCACGCCATCGTTATATAGGGACGAGCATTTGTTTTAAGGCATAAATGCTCGTCCCTACGACGATAGCTTTATGGGCCCACATATGTTCACTTTTAAAAATACGATAAATCGGAAAGATTACCGACTTCTTTCTTCTTCATGTGACGACCCTGTCATCAACGTTTTATTTAAGCAACTGCAAAAAAGTTATTTGAAAAAATATCTGATATTTTAATGCTGAAAGAGAAAATGCCTGGTACGGACTAGCCATACCAGTCTCTATTTCTGGAACGGCTATAGCCGGACCTGCCGCATAGGCTCCACCGCCTATGAACATCGACATTGTGAACTATTTTCAATCCAATGCTCGATTAAGGTGCTCCCCAAATTTATTCTACAATATATTTTTTATCTTAAGCCAGTCTCTTCCATGTCACTCATACATGTTTTGAATTTTATTCATAAGTATCCCACTTGGTCTTCTGGATTTCATTAATAAAAAAAGGAACGTTTCGCGCCTCATTCGTGCACAAACGTTACACTATGAAGAAACAGCATGATGAAATTACGAAATTTCCCAGGCGGACGCTGAAGCTTCCTCACCACCCACCCATATTTTGTTTCACGAATCGCTGAAAATCGGTTGAGGTACAAACCAAAATTTTTCCAGTTCATTCGAACACAAACGTAATACAATAGATTATGTTGAAATTGTAAAATTTCTGAGGTTCCAACTTCCGTTTCTGCATTTCTTGCCACCTAATTTCGCGGATAACAGAAAAAAACGTGGTACAAAAGAAAATTTTTGGGATTCATTCCAGGACAAACGTAGCACAAATCATCGATATGTTGAAATCATGATATTTCTGAGGTTCGGATTTCCTTTCTGCATGTCCTGCCAACGTTATTTCGGGGATAACGAAAAAAACGGTTGTGGTACAAACGAAAATTTTTGCCGTTCTTTCGAACACAAACCCAGCACAAACGAATGACATGTGAAAATTATGAAATTTCTGAGGTTCGGATTTCCGTTTCTGTATATACTGCCAACTTTATTTCTCGGACAACGGAATAACTGTTGTGGTACAAACGAAAATGTTTGCACTTAAATCGAGCACAAACGTAGCACAAACGAATGGTATGGTGAAATTATAAAATTTCCGAGGTGGGGGTGCCATTTCCACAGCCCCCCACCCACCCCACTTTGTTTCGCGGGTGACGGAAAAACGGTTGTGGTACAAATAAATATTTTTGCGGTTCATTCGAGAACAAACGTAGCACAAACGAATGGTATGTTGAAATTATGAAATTCCCAAGGTGGGGGCTGCCGTTTACACAGCCTCCCCACCTCCACTTTGTTTTGCGGATAACGGAAAAACGGTTGTGGTACAAACGAAAATTTTTGCGGTTTATTCAAACACAAACGTAGCACAAACGAATGGTATGTTGAAATTATGAAATTTCCCAGGTGGGGGCTGCCGTTTGCACAGCCCCCTACTTTGTTTCGCGGATAACGGAAAAACTATTGTGGTACATAAAAAAAATTTTGCGGTTCATTCGAGCACAAACGTAGCACAAACGATCAGGCTGTTGAATTTTTAAAATTTCCGAGTTGGGGGCTGGTGAAATGGACCTGTTTCTGGCAGGCGTAGTAACAAATCCTGCAAATGCTGTCTTTAAAATACTAATCATTTAATACAAATTCGTAGGAAGAGTTATTATTCTTACCCACCTCTTATCTTTTTGTATCCCGGAAGATATCCCACGATGTAAAAAAAACTGAGTTTCATTCTACCCCGTTGAAATTTGTTGGTTTTGAACGGATTCCAAAAATTTTAATCATGCATATCCTGTGCAATCCGAATGCCAACGATCATTTTCTTCGTATTACACGTTTGTGTTTCCAACTGACAAATAAGAAACTGCATAATATTTTTTCAATTTTTGAACGGTTCGAGTTTGTAACAAGACTCAATTAATTTAGAAATAAATTATTGGTAACGGAGAGTAATTTGATTTGTCTCTTCTGCTGGTGGTAACCAAAATATTATTTTTCTATTGTCCTTCCGTTTCTAATCCTAAGAAACCCTTATTTGCCAAAATAATGAAGACAAAGGCACACAGAACATGCTAATAATAAAATCGTATTTTCTATGTCTAAATTTTAAGCGAAAGTACGTTCTGGACTTACACATTACAGCGCAAACAATAAAACTGAGTGAGATAGCTTTTGTGATAAGATCACAATGAAATTATTTCATAGGAAAAACAAGTGGACAAGGAAATATAACAAAAAGCCAATTAAAGTGTGGTAACTTACGTAGCATTTGCTCTCAAAGCTTCGTTATATACAAAAGTAGCCTACCCATTTTTTTTCGGAAATTAGTTTCTATTGTATTCCTTTTCTTCGTATTCGAAAGTGATTGAATAAAATGCATTTTGCAATCACTAAATGAATTACTTGAATGCAGAAATTGTAATGTACTAAATAACAGTTTTTACGAATCCTGAGGCTCCTTTTGCAGCAATAGCTTTTAGTCCGTTAGGAAAAACACCTTTTCCAGCGTGTGAAACTAGAAGTGGAACAACTATCGATGGCACTATCGATAGTATCGATAGTTTGTCCAGCTCAGTACATCGATAATGCATCGACCGGTTTTCGTAACTGTCGATAGTTTTACTGTTTTCAGTGCTGTAAGTGTAAATCACAATGGTGTAAACTATTCAGCTTCCACCGATGGCATTGATGACTGGAACGCTCATTTTCATCCCATTTATACTGGTGTAGGAAACATTGAGCCCAGCCATATTGATACATGATGACAATAATCAAAAGACTAAACGGTGAGGGTATACGGTTTTTGTATACTTCATGTAAAGTCAAGATTAAAACGAAAGTGCACGTTTCAGTCAGACGAAGACGAATCCAAAAGCGCTGTTTTTCTTGTATGTACTGGAACTTCAAAGGTGCGTCAAGTGCTGAAACAGTTTTATTACCACAATTTTGCTAAACATAACACAAAAAATTATTTTTGCATACAAAACTGCAGAATTTTCTTCTTTAGCGTTTGTGAACGGAAACAAAAGAAAACAACATACAATACAAACAGATAATAAGAATTAAGGAGCCATGTATTAGCTCACTCTTCAGGCAAAACATTTTTTTCGTGACTTTTGCTCACTCATTTCGGGAGAATATCATCAAAACGTAGATTCCCCACCCCGGTGGCGCAATCGTCTAAGCGCTGAGTTCTGACCTTTCGTCCGACATCAGTCCGGATTCGAATCCCGTCAGGAACATATGTTATGGTTGTGCTTGACGTAAAGCACTGGAAGGTTGGTTTCGAAGTTTATAGGAGCCCAAGTTTTCGACAATAGGGTAAATAAGAAAAATTCTACTCAGAAGTAAGATTTCATCGCACAAAACATAGTTTCTTCTCCTGAGAAACTTTACCAACACACTATCGATAGTTATCGATTGTTATTTTTTTACCACCGAAACTTTCAGGAAATCGTGTGTTCTCCACTTCTAGTGAAAACACGATTTTCCTGAAATTCAACGAAAAGTGTGCTGTTCAACGGAATCTAGAGCTCTCAGATAATGCGATTTTTCGCTTACATTACTGAAAGAATAATTTGTGAATTTGGTAAATTTAGCTTATGATTGATGAATTACAAATGCTAAATGGCAAAGTTAATTTATAAAATTACGTTTGTCCTTACACGAAAATTATAATTTCAGGAAGAATGACATCGATTTAAATTATTTTGATGGAAAAAATCTTCAAACTCATATTTTCGAATTTATTTAAGTAGATTTAGTAAGGAAGTGCTGACACCAGTTCTAAAGCTCCACTTTGAAAAGTAGAGTCTAGGTAATTTGAGTAAGTTTTTTCATTCGAAAGAAATTTTAGGAAGGATTCAGAGACAGAGCTAAAAGACTCATAAGTAATCTCGCCTCCAGAGTCGAAGGAAGTGAAGCAAAGCATCCAGCATCAAGGATCCAAGCTTCAATGACCACACAGTAGTCAAATATTTAACTTTAGATTTAGGCGACTCGACATCATGCTACAAATAAGGTCTCGCTTCCTTTCCTGAAATTTTATATCTGCGTAAACGAACTCGTATTTACCCCATAGGCTCCTCCAATCGCACGTTTACTCTGGCACTCTTATTTCTCTGATCTGTCTACTCCATGTCTATCTGAGCTTCAGCGTTTAAGTTAATAAAAATTCTCGATTCATACACGCAGCATAAAAGTCCTATGGGCTATGGGTGTAGTTTCGTCAGAACCTGCTCTTTCGATTTAAACCCTAACCGAATTAGACCACACTTTCTTGTTTCTCCTTCGAAGAGCGTGGAGGGTGACAACAAATCTTCTAAGGCTCCACCATATTAAGTAAGTTCTTTATGTTCTGAGGAATGTTATCTGTACTTGAAAAACCAGTAACAATTGGTATATACTACATGCTGATCAATTTCGCAACATGGTTTCCTCTTTTTAATAGCTTCTTTTCGGGTGGCACTGAAATATCACCACGTCTGTTCTTTCCTTTCCCACGGTTTTACTACAGACATCAGGAAATATATATTTCAGCGAAGTATACAAATTAATGTTTCGCTGTAGCACATGATTTATTTTTCACAAATCAGTTTGAAAGCATGCGCGGCATATATTCCTTCCCTGCTTTCATTTCACGCGCTGCTCTTTATACCACGTATGACCATTTAATTTCAGTTCCACCTGCAAGTCTTTGAAAAATTAAAACTTATCCAGTGATGATGACAAAAATGAGCCTTTTAGTGCGCTGCATAAACTAGTAATATGTTTCCACAGCAATATGTACTGAATTGTTTCTTACATTTATATTTCTATCAGCAGAAACCAATCGTGAGAGGACTTTGCATCTACGAAATGAAAATCTTTCGTAGCATCTAGAGATATATTGAAACATAAACATCTGCAATCTATAAAATCGGATTATATCTGCGATTCTTTGTTTTTCAGTTTTAAAAACTGGGTTTGATTAATTTTTAATTTTCTCATAGAAGACTTTGGTACGTGATTCGATAATTAATTTTGAATAAGGAAGTTTAGGTTTCGAGAATACCAATATATCAAACACAGAATTTGAAATAAATAGGGCGTGAGATGAATATGTCAATCTTCAAAGATGGCCTTTTCTTTGCACTGTAGAAGAGATGTCGGTCGGGTTGAAGAGACGGTTTGATTTTTCAGAAGTTTGTTTTATTGGTCACTGGTAACACACTACCCTTGGATAAAGAAATATCCGGTCAGTCCACTACTGTTAGTGAATTCATTTTACGCTAACACTATGTGAGAAAGACTAACTAGAGATACGCTTAGTCATATTCGACAAAATTATGAATGCAGACCTATATCTTGAAGGCCTGAACTTACGGTAGGCCAAGTGTTATGCACTACTAAAAAACACTATACCTATCAAAAACTGAAAAAGCCATAGAAGTGAATTTATACTGTACCAAAATTACTAGCTTTTAAAATATACTTTGTTTCTCAAAACTATATATTTTCTGTGCTAAAAAAAATTTCGGCTCAATATATATTTCTTCATATATGTACTTAACGCTAAAATGTGTATATTTTCTTGATTGCAAGGTTATAAATCTAGTAAAGCACATGTTTTCACGAAATGCTTCGAAACTAAATTATATGAGCGTAACAGTGGTTCAAATTTTAATTTTTCTTGGTTTTTCGTGTTTCTTCTAACTTCAAATTGGCACGTGCTTGAAGATATTTTCAGCGGTGGAAAAACATAAACCTGTATCTAACTTAATTTGTGCATCTCTGCACATTTGTTTTTGGCAGTAACTGCTTTGCACATCGGAGGCACGGTGGACGCATACAACACATAAATATGAATTGGTTTAGAACTTTAAAAATCCCAAGAACTGCCTGATGATATCAAAGAAATATGAATTTTTTGATGCTTTAGTTTCCTCAATTTTTCTAATATTTAAAAGGAGTACATTCCCAGATAGGATTTATGGAAGAAGTACTCTTTACAAACACATGAAATTATATAGGATTATGAATACACCAATCTAAACATCATGAATTGCCTTTACCCTTTAGCAACTAACATCTTGCGGCAAAGCAATAAAATTTGGAAGTTTTCAAATACAAGAAGGTATTACATATTGAATAGTAAAAGCAATTCGTGTTATTTCCGTCGCACTATTAATAAAACTGTGTTTGTTCCATGCATTAGATTAGAATATTTCGGTAATACTTTTCATATATCTGAGATTCTCGCAATTTAATAAAATTACGCATCGCATGATTCGACTGCCGAAAATTTAGTTATCCAAATTCTTGAATTTTGTTGTAATGGGAAGTATGGTGCATAGTATGCTCGAACGGTAATCGGGGGGCATGGGTTCGATCCCTGTTCTAGGTCTAAACTGGTTTTGTACATGTCATTTACCAGAAAGCGTAGGTAGATTCAATTTCTTAATATGTCGTAACTGTATATTTTCACTCAGCTGAAAGAAACATAGTTCGTTCTACACTTTCACACAATTTCGTACTTGTAAATTTCTTGCTCATTTATTGAAGCTCCTAGACGTTTGTGTAAGTCGTTTGTTCTGATAGTTTAAGGAAATTAAATTCCAGTTCCTGGAAATATGTATTTACGTACGGTGTTTTGGGGTAAAGAGTAAAAAGCGCATAACTCCCTGAAAGCTAAAGCCATTTTTCAACAAGATTTTAGTCGGATACAAATGGAATCTAGATTATCAGTAATCTGAAGGGGAACGTCGCATCTTCATTTGGAAAGAGAAACCCATGTTACAGACAATTCCTTCTCCCATAAAGAAAATGCTCATTTTACGAAGTTTTAAATTTCTTTTATTCTTATACATAATAACATTAACATCCTGTGATACGTACTTTAGGGGCTTTCCTTTTACATGTATTCCGAATAGTAGCTGAACTGAAATGAAACTGTGAGAATCCGCAGTGAATGTGTCCCTCTTGAACCTTGAAACAATAGAATGCAGCGGATGAACCAGAGTTAACTAGAAACAAAGAAGTAAAACAATTCTAAAGAAAACCCTGTTTTTAAAAGAGTAAGCGTATCTTACAATATCTGTCAAACTTTAATTCATCAACTGGTGCCTTTTTCAACGCAGAAGAACAACATACACTAAAATCTGGAAATCCAAAATACAACAGAGGCGTTTTACTGTAATAAACAATGCTCACGTAAGATAACATAAGATTCATACTTCGCGTTGTACGACAGATATAGTAATACATTTTTTTTAGAGCAGACGTGTTTTACCCCAACAGGGCGGTTCATTCACCTAGTAGATCTATCGACATAAAATCGTTGCATGCCTCCCCGTGAGAGAGAATTTCTATGGTCTCCCTCACTAAGATTTCTCTTGCGGTGGTTTAAGGGGTAATAACCTTGATATCGTGAAAGAGTGAGCTCGCTTCTTTATTTGATGCCTGCCCAGACAATGCAGCCGTGACCCTGCAGTAATTGACGACCTTTTCATGCGCTTCAAGCTGTTTAGAAAAGAAAAGTTTTGTCATTCCTAAGTAAACATTCTTGAATCGCTCCTGCAAAATTATGGGTTTGGAGTGCACTCCAGCACGTTCAGATGAGATAGGTCGGAGGCCATGACGAATGATTATGACTGAGCTTCTTCTAGATGATTTAATTCTCACATCCTAGTTGAAAGCTTTCAGCATGAGGATCCCTGTATATATGGGATAGACCCAATGAAACTTGGCAAGAGACTGCCAAGGCGGTGGTCCCCTTTCTTTCCCTACATTAAGACAAATTTAGGAACATGTCTCTGATAGTCAATTCTCACATCACACTTGAACGCTTTCAGCATGAGAATCCCTGTATATATGGGATAGACCCAATGAATCTTGGCAACAGACTGTCAAGGCGGTGGTCCCCTTTCTTTCCCAACATTAAGACAAATTTAGAAACATGTCTCTGATAGTCATTTGTCTGGAGATATAGATCTTAATTAGTGAACCTACTTGAGGTTTTTCTTCAGTTGAATCTAACACCCATTACCTTTTAAACAGCAATAATTAACAAATGTTATTCATTTTGCATATACTTGTATTTTACTGCGAGCAATATACGTATATCATGGAAGAAAATGTTTTATCAAATAACGTACGTATGACCATACGTAATTTAGAGTAAATGTGAATGAAAGAAGCCCACATACATTTACAAGAAATAATTTTAACACAGAATATCATTACGTCTGGGACACAAATATGATTTTTGGGAATATGTTACAAAAACTATGCGTTTAAAAACCAAATTTTAAAATCCAATTCTTAGAAATTTTTTCTCACCCAAATTCAGAAAAGCTTTAACATCACCAAAATAAATTTGATCAGCTCCAGAAGAATATGTTAATTGCCCGGGATGGGGAAAAATGACTGAACAAGTATATCACCGAATCACGATGCCGGTTTCAGTCGATGAGTCTTTGAAGTATTTGTATTACGATTTTTTATATTTCTAGAGAGAATTCCTGTTATTTTAATGAGAGACGTCTAAAATTTTTATTGCGAGGATATGTTATTTTTTACTGTGAGGGGTCAATAGACTTTTCTGCAAGAACTCCAATATTTATTGTAATACGCATAGACTACATTAAATATATTAAAAATCCCTGGAAGCAGTAGCCCGACCCTTACTCAGGGCAACTGGTTGTAGGGTAGGGAGAGAGTTATAAGATAAATTTAACATCTACAGATCACTGCCATTGGAATTCAATCCCAATCCCGGATAAAATTTCGGATGTCAGAGGCTTTGTGGTACCGGCTGCTGATCAATATGTTGATATAAGGAATATTCTTGATATGTGGATATAAGGAATAACATTCCTCTGGAGGTACGTATGAACCTCAAGAAGAATGTTTCTACAAACTACGCTTAAATGCTGTGACTGCAAATCAAATGGATATCGATAAAATGTCGGTGATTCACCATAATTTATTTCTTCAGGAATAACACGAAACTTCCGAAGGAATGTTTCCCCTAACTGCACTTAAGTTCGGTAATTGTAAAACATATTCAAATGGCTATCAGAAATATATAAGTGATTTACCTTCCATATTTTTCCTCGGAGGACAATTTCAGGTTGTCATTGTTTAATCTCTCCTGAGATTAATCTAACTTAATGGGTATCAATTTCGACCAACCACTAAACTCATCCATATTTAACATATTAAAGAAACAAAATTTTCAATTCCATTAAGCTGATGTATTGGAAGTCCTTTTCTCAATTTCAAGATAATCTTTTATTTTACAATGTATTTTTAAATTTATGTGAGCCCTTGAACGAAATATAGGGTGAAATTGCGACACTAAGTTTTATTTTTGTAAAATTAATTTCAGATACTAATTCATTACCTCAATTTCTAAATACGTGATTCTCAGTCAACTTGCTGTTATCTTTCTTCAGTCAATGGGATAAATGAACGAAGTTTTTTCAGGATTTATGATGTTTCAGCGTAATAAATGTCATGAAATTATCCAGAAGTGTATAAAATTGCTTTCCTAAATCGTAGGCTGAATCTTGTATTTTAATACTAATTCCGAAATACGTACGTTTTACTTATAACCGATTTATTCCTTCATCTCCGCCTCTTTTACGGCAAGTGTTACCGACGCACTAAGCCATGTACACAGACATGACATAAGGAATAAGACAACCGTCGTAATGGCAGTTTTGCTAAGTAGTGGAGTCTATCTTGCATTGCATTCTCGAATTCCCTTTAATATATTTTGCAGGACAACTCCAATGAGAAAGTGACACCAAAGAACATGTCTCGCGCCAAAGCAGTCAAAAAGCTAAGCGACTTTCTGAGATACTGAATCTTTGGGCAATCGGACCTCGGAGTCAGATTGCTGCAAACCTTTAAATTCCTCTTGCCACGGTTAATCGATAACTAGTACAATGTAAAAAGGCAGGCAAGGAAGCACCAGCGTCAGGTACGGATCGCAACTGATCCATCACAATGGTAACTTCATGTGTCAAGTGTTCTATGGAAGGTAATCCTCGCAGGAAAGCTTCTGCGGTTGCGAAACAGCTGCAAGTGAGTTCCAGGACTGCTCAGTGGTAACTTCACCGACTTGGCTATCATGGAAAACCTGGCTCGATATAAATCTCTTTTGCGAAAAGCAAATATTCGTCTAAGATTAACATGGCCGACAGACATCCTTTAGAAATCCTTAGATTTTGGCACACTGTCATATTTTCTGATGGGTCCCGATTTGTACACTTTTCCGATAGTGTGAGTGTCAATGTGAATGATTGCATAGCCAGGAATTCAGCTTTAAGAACTTTAAGGAAAATGTTTAACATGGTGGCTTTTAGTCATAATATGGAGATCCATATAGATGACAGGACGTTCAGTCCTCATAGAATGTGCAGGGAACATCAATGGCAAAACTTAAATAACCATCCTTCAGACGGACCTGCTGCCAATATTTTCCAGTGGCCAAATGTCAAAGAGCACGTACTTGTTCTTGGAGGACGGCGATCCATGTCATAGGATAAAAGGTACCCAAACATGGCACGAAAAAACCACCACACAGAAACTGTCGTGGCCAAGCCAGAGCCCTGCTATGGACAAAAATAAAGAGCTGTGGGCCGCATTGAATGGAAAATTATGACGGGTGGCATAGAAACCAAAGAAGACGCACCTGTTGGCCTTTTTACGTGAATCGTGAGCTTAAGTTGAACAAAGCCCCATTGTTGATCTGATTTCCGCAATGCCTAACAGGGTGAAAGCCCTTCCTACAACAAAAGGTATGCCTGCCAGATATGAAATCCAGCTACAACTACAGCTTCTTCCATTGCATGAAGGGAGAAAATATATATTTTTAACAAATAAGTTGTCTATTTACTTATGTCATGTCTGTGTACATGGAGCATATATTCTCGTTAAGATAATAAAATATAAGGTTTTCAGGTCAGCTTCGTTGCAACAGGTACAATATGTGTGTCTGTGAGACCTTCCAAAATGTACACAATAAGGCGAAAAAGAGCTTTGTGAATAAAATGAAAATTCTAAACATAGTGGTCGTCCTAGATAAATAAGAGTAAATAGACAAAAATCTGAAACAATCATGCTTATATTTTATCTCCATGATGCAAGTAAATTCATGCTGTTTGCACTGAAAAGACAGGGAAATTTCAGAAATCTGTTTCGTCGAAATTCTGAACTATATAAAAGAAACACTGAAAAAAAACAGCAATGTGCGATTCCTCATAAAATATAATCTCATTCTACTTTGAAATTAGACAAAAAACATTCGCATAAAAAAAAAAGAAATGGAAATATGAATAGTCTAAAATGGTTCAGTTAATAAACCTCACAGTATGAACATACAAACTCCTTTACAACACATACAATCACGCTCACAGGTAAAATACAGCATAGGGAAAGAAACAAAACTTGCAAAAACGACGTAAAGAAAAAAGCATATTAGTCTCAACCTACTGACGTTTGCGGCACAGCATATCAGGACTAATTTACTTAGCTGCTTTGGAAAACTGAAACAACATTCTTGTATTACCTACAAAAACTAGTCCCTTAAAACGTATATTAAATACACAAATCTTTAGAATTGTATAACAAGATAATCTATCTAGAAAGTGCGAGTTCTGTTTAGAAGAAAAAAATGTCGTCATCCTTCCACGCTTTCCATAAAGGGACATCATCCTTGGACAGACTCGGATTTAACGTTTTGATGAAAAATTTCGGCATGCTTGATCTTCAGGGGAAATGTGTCACTGACTTTAGTTTCATAACCCTTATTTACTAGTCGCAAATACATAGAGCATTTTATTTGTTGCTAAGCCTACCAAAAGGCGATTGTTAAAATATTAATATAACAGTTCTTAAAAAGGAATTTGAAATAAATCATTTATTTAATTTTATTTACGAATAAAATACTGCATTTTTTGTAAAGTACCTATAATTTCAAGATTATCGTTACATGTAGATCTATACGGAAATGAATTTCAATGAGTAAATGCGTTCTTTAATGTACGAAATTATTTGTTTAAAAGCTTCGATAAATGACATCATCATCATCATCATCATTGTCAACCATTATCAATCCACTGCTGGACGAAGGTCTCCCCAAGTTTCCTCCACAACGGTCTGTCTTGCGCCAGTCTCCTCCATGTCACTCCCGCATATTTACGAATTTCATCCACCCATCTCCCATGTGGTCTTTTTCTGGGTCTTTTCCTGTCCCTTGGAATCCAATCTAAAATTTCGGCTGTCCATCTATGGTCTGTCCTTCTGGCAGTATGTCCAGCCCATTGCCATTTCAGGGATTTAACTCTGATCATGATGTCTTCCACTCTCGTCATTTTTCGGATCCACGAGTTCCTCTTCTTATCTCTCCTGGTTATACCAAGCATGCACCTCTCCATGCTTCTTTGAGTTGTCTGTAGCCTTTGTATGTCTCTTTTAGTTAAGGTCCACGTCTCTGCACCATACGTAAGCACTGGAAGAATGCATTGATCAAACACTTTTCTTTTAAGACATAATGGCATATTGCTCTTGAAAATTATGCTGTTTCTTCCAAAAGCTCTCCAGGCAAGTTTTGTACGCCGATTAATTTCTTCCTCAATGTGACCCTCACTTGATATCTGCTGTCCAAGATAAACATACGTATCTGTTATCTCCAGTTTTTCTCCATCGATCGATAAATCTTCATTTCTTGTAAAAGCATTGAACATCACTTTTGTCTTCTGAAAGTTCATTTTTAATCCCACTTCTTTACTCTTGTCAGCAAGTTCCTGGATCATACTCTGAAGCTCTGATGGGGTAGTTGCAAAAATGACTACGTCATCAGCAAAACGAAGGTGGGTTAAATAATCTCCATTAATCTTTATCCCTTTGTTTTCCCAGTTCAGTGATTGAAAGACATTTTCCAATGTGGCATTAAAGAGCTTCGGAGATATGGTGTCACCTTGTCTCACTCCCTTTCCAATTTTTATGTGTGTTGTATTTTCAAACAGCCGAATCTTTGCACTTGCATTTTCATAGATGTTATTAATAATATTAATGTATGCATCTTCAATACCGCAGGATTTCAGAGCCGTGGTAACTGCTGATGGTTTCACCGAATCAAAGGCTTTTTCATAATCGATAAAAGCCATGCACAATGGAAGTTCATATTCCCTCGCTCTTTCAATTAGTTCTCTCAGTACGTGGATATGATCTATTGTGCTGTAGCCACTCCTGAATCCAGCTTGTTCTCTCGGTTGAGCCATGTCCAGTGTTACCTTCAAGCGGTGTGAAAGAACTTTAGTGAAGATTTTATAAACCACTGATAGGAGGCTGATAGGTCTGTAGTTCCTGAGATCCTCAATGTCACCTTTTTTATGTAGCAGGATCATTGTAGCATTGTTCCAATCCTCAGGAATCTTCCCTTCATTAAGGCATCGAGTGAAAATTTGGGCGAGTACTGTTTCAATTTCTCCACTTGCTTCTTGTATGATGTCTATAGTAATTCCATCTTCTCCTGGAGCTTTCCCCCGCTTCATGTTCTTGATTGCATGAGCAACTTCTGCTGGGAGGACTGGAAGAACTCTGGTACCTTTCATGATGTCTGGAGTACATGTATCATCCCTTTCATATAATTTGGAGTAGAAATCTTTCACTCTTGTCAAAATTTCGCCTCTATTTCTTGTTATAGAACCATCTTCTTTTCTCAGAGCCATAATCTGTTTTCTTCCCTTACTGAGATGTCCCTTTGCTATCTTTAGGCTTTGGTTGTTTTCAATTGCTTTCCTCACTAGCTCACAGTTGAATTTCCTTACGTCTTCAGTGATACTTTTTCGTGCTGTCTTGCATAGCTCTATATATTCCACTTTGGAAGTCACATCTTCTTTAGTTGTCCTCATCTCTCTTCTTTTTTGCATCAACATTTTCGTTTTTCCTGATAATTTATTTACATGCAACTTGTTTTTAGACCCAGCTAATTTTGTTGCTGTTTCCATAAGAGCTTTGGTTACTTTTCTGTTAACTTCCGAAATATCCACTTCTTCCGATGTAAGGCCTTCTAAAGCAGATAATCTGTTCTTCAGTTCCAACTTGAAAGTATTATGGTGTTTTTTAAGGTTGGTTATGTCAATACATTTTGTTTGTCTTATGAGCTTGCCACGTTCCAGTTTAGTGTTGAGGTGCATCTTACATCTCACCAATCTATGGTCACTACCTGTGTTGAACTTGTTCAGCACACTGCAGTCTTCGATGACGAATTTTTTGTTACACATAATAAAATCAATTTCACTTGTCGTCCCATTTGGATGTCTCCATGTCCATTTCCTGTGTGGCTTTTTCTTGAAAAAGGAGTTCAAGATGAAAAATCCTTCTGCCTCTGCAAACTCTACGAGAGTATTTCCACGCTGGTTTCTGTTGCCGTGACCGAATTTACCTACTGAAGTTTCATTCTGTTGCCGGTGCCCTATTTTTGCATTGAAATCTCCCATAATTATCTTCAAGTGCTGCTTACCTTTATTATTTAGATGACGAATTTCCTCATAAAATTCTTCAATTTCTTCTTCAGGATGACTTGTGGTGGGTGCATAAGTTTGAATAATCTGAGCCTGGTATCTTCTCGATAGTTGGATTACGAGTCGTGCAGCTCTGTCAGAGGAACTTTCAACTTCTACCACTTTATCCTTCAGTTTCTTGTTTATTATAAATCCAACACCACTAGTTCTGCCAGTATCTGTCCCACGATAATAGAAGAGATGTCCACTTTTCAGTTCAATGAGATCTTCTCCTTTTCTCCTTACCTCACTTAGCCCGACGATGTCCCACTTGATCCTTTGTAGTTCCTCTTCCAATTCAAGAAGCCTTGAATCAGAAGATAGGGAGCGTCCGTTGTAGGTAGCCAAGGTCAGCATCAAATGGCAGCCTAGTCCGGTCCTCCGGGGATTCTTAGCACCCTCTGCCTTCATGTCGCACTGGCCGCTGCCTTGGCCAGGTACATTCCAGCTGCCGGAGACTGAGGGCCAAGATTTAAGTTGTAGAGTCATTTTGGAGGTGTTTGGCCATAACTCACCACGCTGGCCAAGCGGGTTGGTGAGTGTGGGATAGCATTTCCTCTGATCCCGATGGTATAGTTATACCGCTATTGGCGGTCGTCAGAGCCCCTTTAGTGGGAACAGGATGCACCACGAGAAGGCGGGGTTGGCATTTGTCAAGGAGAGGCTGTGATGTTACGCATCACCTGATACATCTTTAATACATCTTAAAGTATGCGATTTAATAGTCAATGCTAAAACATTTTAATCTTTAAAATGCATTACAAAGATTTAATCCATAAACCTGACCCCTAAGTACGACGGTGTCAACAGACCTGCGGCAATATTATCAAAACGCTCCGGCGATGACGTCAAGCTTGGGTACGCTGAAACGAAGGAAATCGTGTGTGTCGCTCAGGGAACCAATTCACTTGCGGAATACTACAAGAGGAATCAGTTATGTTCTTGTCCGGAAAGAGTTACATTTTGTAGTCCAACACAACAGAAACTTGTTCATTTCTGCCTCAGATTTTCTAAAAACATGCTGAGAATTACGTCTTTCTTTTGCATATATATTCCATGATACGAAATAGAAAGTTAACAGTGCATTTTTGCTTCTAGAAAAGCGTTGAAGTAGATGTAGCGTTCTCTCTAACGGAAGTCAGGGAGATCGCGAGATCTACTTCGTAGTTTTGTTTTTGGTATTGACAGCGTTGATTGCAGCTCAGTTTGTATCCCAGTTATACGCAGCTTTGCATCCATCTTTGACCGTGTAAAAAACTGAGGTAGAAGTGGTGGACTATTTTTCGTAGCCTAGCACTACAAAATGGACTGCTTTCCTGCAAGAAGGCAATTGGTTCTTTTTGTAGTCTTCCTCCCATGAATTGGCCGCCGGAGCCTACCTTCGCTTCAACGGAGGAAAGCTTAACGCCGTCGCCGCAGCGTTGTTTTAGGCCTACCGTACCATTTATTGACAGACTCGCATTTGGATGTATGTTTTACCATAACAATATTTAAAACACATTTTAAAGATTAAATTTTTTCACCATTTGCTAGTCAATTGCGTACTTTAAAATATGTGTCTCATTTTTAGAAAATTTTCAAAGTTTTTAGACATATAATTTAGAATGATGAAGTACAAATTTACGTGGATATGTAGATTATTAGAATACAATATGATACGTTTTTCGACAATAAATATGTTTAACGGATGCAGCTATAACAATCTACCTCATGAAATTCCTGTTGCACCCCAAATCACCTCACATGGTTTCGATTGAAATATATTTGTTGTAATATCACAATCCAGAAGTTTCGGTTCAAGCAATATGGTTGGACCTAAGCAGCATCATAATGACATCGTAGAACATATCATATATCTAATCTTTTAGTTCGTATAATGCATACCGTAATAGCTTTATACCCACTGATGATCAGACGTTTTGCAATTATCATTATATTTCGCACAAATAAATTTTCATCGGAGGCTGTTTTCCTTACATTTTTTTCTGTTCAATTCTCTATCACCTGTGTTTACCTATTTATTGAGGATCTAAAAATATTTGCATTTTTCTGTTTATAAAATAAATTCTATGAATAATATTTTTCTTATTTTCAACAACTGTTTATCATCGTTTTGGTGGAAGCCTTCAAAAAGGCTTTGGATACATTTTCGTCCATTAAACCGCTGAATGAATCTACAATTTGTGTTTTTCGACAACGAAAGTTGGATTGACTTTAACTCACATTCGTCCTACAAACATGTTACTTTCGCATGGTCAATTTGGAAAGTTGGACGTTCTTAAATTTACAGTTACACCGAAACGCAAAATATCTAATAAACTTCTATTTATATTATCATTTTAATAATTCCTATACTATTAGCGTTAATGATTGGTTATTGTAAAATGTGCTGACTGACAACAGCGGTGACTAGAAGTGCCAAAATGAATGATATAGTTTGCAATGCATATGAAGTTCACAACAAAGGGTGGTAATTCTATTCAGGTATTTTGGTTGGATATACTCTTCATTGAAGCTTACTCCAGAAATTGAAGCAGGAAAGCAAGGATAGAAACGCGGTTCTACAGAAATGAAAGGACGCAACTAACTAAATCTTAAATACCTACGACCTCATTAAGTGCAGGGAACCGAAGAGAAGGGGAAAACGTGTTATTTGAAACTAGTTTTTATTTTGCAAGACAACAGGATGGTATGTTTTAATACATAAGATTAGCGAAATATATTCCCCGTTAGTGGTAAAGCAGATACCTTAAATGATAACAATCTTAAATTTGTGAGATAACCCGGAAAGTTTGATAAATTCTTAATTCAGACAATTTACACCACGTGTTTGCTATTACATTGCTGGCTGCATGACACGAGACACCTCAGGTTTATAGGATAGCATTTCGTACCACATACCACCATCCGAAGTTTAAAGTATGTCTATGGTGGATACATACAGAAGGATATCTGGATTTTACCAGACATATTACTGAAATTTCGAATTTATTTAATTTCCAAGTAATGCTTCTCCTTTAAAACGATCGAGAAATTTCCAATGGGTTGCACTGTAATTTTCAGAAGATATCACCCGGAAAATTGAAATAATGGTATTATCAAATAAATTATTTTTATCTTATGGCAAATTAAAAAAAAAAACAGTATTTCGTATTGTGTTTGAGGAAAGATCGGTATGCTTGTAAATTTAATTTATCACCATACGCACGTTTATTTATCTGTTTTTAATTACACCTAAGAATACTTAAATGAAATAACTTATAAACATGAACCTTTTTAATATATTAATGGTTCTGAGAAGTGAATTAGAAAAAATATAATTTTGAACTGCCTTTTAGCTCCAGAAGTTGCTCCACACATTTTCGCAACGGATGGAATATTCTTAGAAAAATTTGCATTTGTGTCCTGCAAAATAGTATTTCGAATCTAGCTACTTTCTTTATCCTTTTATTTTAAAAGGATATATCATTTCGAAGTTAGCGCAGTGTATTCTTAATTTCAAATTCTATTTTCCTTAACTGAAAACATGATTTGAATGTTAAAAACGTATGTCGAAGTTCGGTATCTATGCGCCATGTAGTTTTCAGTTTAATTTCTGCAAAATGATATATGTTAATATATCTTTCAAAAAAATGAGGATTTGACATGGCACTCAAAAGATCTGAATAAGTAACTTTACCATTAGTTCCAATGGTAAAACTTTGTTACATACTTTCTTCGAAATTAAATGTATTCCCAAGGATGAGAATTTGCACATCGATAAAACTAACTTTACGTTACAGCATGAGATGCTTAACACTTGCTAAAACGTAGCCATAATTATATTAAAATCAATCATTTTGCTTTGAGTGTTATTCAGATCTGTTAATAGATGGCCCGACCTGTACATTGATGTCTTTAGTAGACAAACGAATGTTGGATTGCTTAATTATAGTTATGTTTTAGCAAGCTAAAAGTATCCCATGCTATAACTTAAAGTTAGTTTTACCGATGAGCAAATTTTCATCTTGGGAATATATTAATTGCGAAGATAATATGTAAAGAAATTTTACCACTGGAAACATAAGGCAGAAAATTTAGGTGGAACCATCTTAATAGGTTCAAATTCAAAAAGTGCTTGAGGTAGGTTTATGGGGTTGTAACCTGATTTATTCTTAAGAAATATTTTTATTAAAAGCTGCCCTTTTCTCTACTCGGATGTATAGGTTTGTCCCGACACTTGAATAATTGATATCAACATTAGAACTCTGCTACATTATTGTAGACGTTTCGGCGTCAATAATCGCGTTTGATATAGATATAGTAGTCTTTCTATTAAGTTGTGAGATGAAATCTTGGATCACGAAATCTAGAACAAAAAGTATCTTCAAACAGAAGAGGTTGCTTAAACAATACCAAATATTTACTTCTATCAAATGTTGGAGATCCTCATATTTTGAAAAATGCATTGAGCTAAAGAACGATTTGGCATTGTTGCAACTGTAAATGCACGGTAATGCACCTGAAAATAATTTTCATTTTGCCACATATTTCTAATCAACTCCTTTCGATTGCTTTTCTGAATTGACGCACTTGAGAACTGACATCAATATCGGGACACTGCTACATTTGTGTACACAAATTTTCGGGAACGAAATGAAGTGAGGGAAAAATAACCGTAATTTACTACCTAAAATGCGCTAAATATAGTTAGTATATGAATTATAGTTAACAAAAAATTTCAAATCATCTGGAAAACGCAATTGCCTTCCACGTTGCGCGTATTGTAACATGTATCTTCTGAACTTTCGCTCGAAACGGAACTGGGTTTGAATCCACGTGAGGGATGAATGCCTTCTTTTATAAATTCACTTTGAGAAGTTAAAGGGCGTTTTCCTGGCAACATTATAAATTTTGGAATAATTGTATCAGTTTACCGTTTTAAATGTTGTAAATGATGCTTCACAAAGCTATAAAGATAAAATAAAGAAATATGTGCAAGACTTTATTTATGGATAAGCATTTTTAAGAGAAATCCAATGTGCTTTTGTGAAACATGTCTTCAAATTTTAATACAGGAGTTAATTTTGATTTTTTTTAATAAAGTCTTCTTTTTCTGAAAGCATTATGTCTCACTCGATATTTAAATTACATACAAAAGAAGCTCCAAGAAGCTGCATAACCACTTTACTTTGTTTCCATTTGTCTACATACACAAAAAAATTAAAATCATCTGAAAAACGCAAATGCCTTTCAAGTTGCACAGTGGTGTAACAGCTATCTTCTGAACTTTCGCTAGAAACGGAACTGAGCCCGGATCCCGGTGACGCATGAATGCATATTTTTCATTCATTTTATCTGTTCTCCCCTAGAACCAGTGCCCCTAAATAAGGACGTTGGACTAATTATGGCACATCGATTTCTCACAACTGCCGTTTAACCCCCAAATAAAGAAAACGGAAAGTCTCTTAATTTTACGTAATATTTTACTATTATTAAATTTCACTATTATTATAGCTCTGTTAAAGTATCTACCCCCAAACAAAAATTATTCGGCGATTATTCTATTACACTATTGTGCATGCCATTTCCTTTCACTACGTAACTGCTTATTTTAAAACTCGCTAGTGTTTCATGCTCTTACACGATTTACACCATTTTAAATTTAAAAACTGTTGTTAAGCTTTAAGCTTCAGTTCCACATAACAATATCTGGAGGATTTAAATATTTTCTTGGATGATGCTTCAGTATCAACCACAACACAGTTGCACAGTAATTTAATCATTAGACAAAAGATAAATTAAACTCTCTCAGTGCGTAAAGGGATTGTCAGCTAACTACTGGTACAGTTTGCTCAGACTAGTGATGTGTTTATTTCGAGGCACGCTGCGTATCTCGTCTGTCAGCCTTATGCGTGCCAATAAGCCTGTCTGCTACTTGCTACTTGACTGTATATATTTTATTGAAAGGAAAGTAATGCCTGATGACAAGGAAAGTAATGTCCGATAAGGTACCCGAATTCGAAGCCCCGACCACGGCGCACTTTGCCCCTAAAATGGCGCCGCGCAGCTAAAAGACATCAGCAGGTAGGTCGCTTAATTCAGTTGCAGTTAGCCACCAGACGTCGAAGAGTCTAAGCGCCAGCGAACATGGAAGTGGTAAAAGGGCACATTCTCCATTGCATGCTGTATGGGTTTCTTTGCGGTAGCTGCCCCGTACGTGCTTTATGTAAAGCACATTACCAGTGTGTACCCCAATACCACATTACAATTTCAGTGATGTCTTTGGGGAACGGTTTCGAGAGAAACATTTGATAAATCAAACTGTCTTAAAGCCAGGAGAACAGCAACAATGGATATGGACTGGTGAAGACCATTTTGGATACCTACCTACTGTGACTAAGAAGAAGTTGGCCGAAAAACTGAGGTCTACCACACGAGAATTCCCACACACCCACGTCAACTACGGAAGGTGAACAACATTAACTTTGGGTTCCCATTCACGTCGCATTTGAGCAGAAAGCAAATCGCATGAGTGCATGCGTTTCTCTGCCTGTATGTGACTAAGTTGAACCAATCCTGGACCACATTGTGACAAGTGACAAGCAGTTATGTTGTATGGCAATGTCAGCGCTCGTAAACACAGATTGGATTCAAAACAGAAGCCCATGGCGCCCCCTCCTAAATTCGTCTCACACCCACGAAAGTTCCTGATGTCGGTTTGGTGGGATAAGCTGCGTGTCGTGTTTTTTGAGCTGCTGCCGGATAACTCCACAATCATCGCCGATGTGTATTGCCGTCAGATAGACAATCTGTACGCATCGCCCACACCGAAACGATCAGCACTGCTGAACCCCAAATGGCGTCCTCCAACAGCACGATGAAGCGAAACTACACACAGAACCAATACCTGCCACATGATCAAGGATCTTGGCTGGGAGCTGTTGCCGCAACATTTTATTTCCCGGACATAGCTCCAAACGACTACCACACCATCCAGTTGTGTGCAGCATTTCGTGGACAGACAGCGCTTCACCAATCGGGCCGATGCCGAAAGCGCACTTATATATTTCTTTGCGTCCGAGCCGCCAAAATCCTTTAGGGACGGTATCCAACAATTTTCAAGACGATGGGAGTTGGTCGTGTTAAATGATGGGGTCTACATTATAGACTCATTTTGTGTATGCGGAAATTACCACTATTTCGTTGCCTTGCATTTGTAGACATTATTTTCTTTCCAATCCAATACTAAAAAAGTATCTGGGTGAAATAACGTAACAAATTGTGATAAAGTAGGTCAAATCTCTAAATTCATTTATTAATAAAAAGTTTAATCACAGTAAATTTGTAGGTGATAGAAAAATTCCCATTACATTGCATATTTGATTTTAACTGGAAAATTTATGAAAGAAATACGGGATTACGCCATATAATACAAATTTTGAAGATGACAATCCGATTTTTATCGTAAATGTGACAAGGATGGTAAGTCAGATAATATCCGAAAACTTGAAAATTTTCATCGTCCTGGAGCGGGACTCGAGTCCCGCTCCAGGACGATGAAAATTTTCAAGTTTTCGGATATTATCTGACTTACCATCCTTGTCACATTTACGCCAAAAATCGGATTGTCATCTTCAAAATTTGGAAAATTTATGTTAGAAACACGATCATTGTTGCATGTGCAAAAATCGATTTGATGAGATGATTGTATGAACACTTTACTTTTTGTGTGTTAATTTCACTTTTGCAGTTATGTTATATTTTTTTCTTGTGAGAAATATTATTGTTATCAGTGGCTTAATGTGCACCTGATTTAAGGAGCATTCACGACGTCGGGGACTATGAAAGACAGAGAACAAATTTTTAACTTTGGTGATAAAATTCAAAGCTTAAAATATTTCACTAGTTAACCCAGAATTAAAATTGAGAATTCAGTTGAAGAAGAAATAAATCAAATACCATTAGGTGAACAAAAAAAGAATTCATTTATCAATAGGAATAGAAATTGAAAAAACATTCGACTGCACAACACCACTGCTGGAGGAAAATCAAAGAGAACAGTCTTAATACAGTGCTGTGGGCAAAACTTTGCGCCACATTCTAAAAAAAGATAGTGATGAAAATCAATATTAAATAAATGAATAAACCAAAAAGAAAAACTGCGATTATCAGAGAGTTGCCTTTATCAGCAAATACGAAAAGCGACCCTCGACACCGTTACGGGAAGTAAATTTGTGTACGCATGAAAATACCGATGCAGGACAAGACAAAAAGTCAACTCCATAATTTTAAATATGCAGGTGTCACATAACGAATGGCTTCAAGTGGTGGAAAAACAAAATTACCGACAAAATGCCGATGTTCTTCTTCCAAATTTTATTGGAACCATTAGAAGTGCATCTCGGTGAACAAAGGAGTGGTAAATGTAAGTTAATGATATTCCAGATTAATCAATTCAAAAAATAAATACTAGGAAAAGAGCACTAAATTCTTGTTTCGGAACATATATTAGCCGACATAGCAGCGGGCCTATACTTTTAAGAAGATTGAATCTCACTTTCTGCGGTCTCAACTAGTGATGTCCTGATGAAGCCATCGTGGGTATAGGGACTTAACTAGCAGTCACAGTGTTTGTGATCACATGGCTGACATCCAACCAGCAGCGTTGACGGTATGAATAAATAACTTAAAAGTACCTAACAAAAGGAGAAAGCTTTACTTTAGTGGCCACTTAAGAAGAAGCGTTCATTTCTACTAAGAAAAAAACAACAAAAATACTTCTGGTTCCTCGGAAGTTAGACCTATTCTTGAGTATATTTGGGACGCTGATTCCAATAATTGCATACGTTTTGCCTTATCAGCTCTAGTTTTGGAGATAGGGCATACCCGCCCTATATGCTGCTGTGCAGAAGTATTATTTTATATGCGTAAAGTCAGTGTGTATTGTTATTTTATGAGTGTAAAGCCAGTGTCTGTTAGTCTAATTGGGAGTTGGTGAACAACTGTATAACCAGGTAATCTAATGTGATCTAACTTTTGTTCGCAGATTTAGTAGACGTCATGGCTTCCCTCACGAAGATGTTGCTCGAATAATAGAGATGTATGTTGCTACATTTGTGGCGAGTACACCCTTAAAGAAAGTAGGAAACCTATTTATGAGTTTGTGAAGAAGGCATATTTTGTTATTTTGGTGTTCAGCTTGGAGACTAAGATAAGTCGTGGGCTTCCCATATTGTATGATAAACTTGCACGGAGCATTTACGGCAGTAAAAAAAGAGAAACACGAGCTCTATGAAATTTGGAACACCAATGGTGTGGAGAAAACCTAAAATCCAACATGATGCCTGTTATTTTTGTCTTGTCAACATCAAGGGCATCAATGGAAACAATCGAAGCAATCGGACATATCCTGACTTCGATTCAACAAGACGATCGAAACCACACCCAAATGAGGTACCCTTTCCATCTTTCATCCACCAATCAGAGCTGCCAGATGATGAGGAATTAAGCATATCCGATCACATACAAGATAACAGCAGTGAGGGAAGTGACAGACATTTTGTAGGAACTTCATGAAGAACTCAACCTTTTAGCCAACATGATCTGAGTGACCTCATCAGGGATCTGAACCTCTCAAAGGAACCTTCAGAAGTCATCTTGGGAATTTAGACAAGAAAGTCACTCATAAAATGAGGGAAAACCTATAGCTTTTATTGTCTATAAAAAGTCTAACATTATCTGGGGTAAAATTCATTACACAGTGTAGTGAACAGAAATATCAGGAAGCGAATAATATCTCGCTTGAGATCATACACGAAAGTTATGAACGTATCGAAAGGAACTCTGTAAGGGCTAATATAATGGAAGTATTTTTTACGAAATTTAACGTTCGACAGAAGTACTGATATGGTGATTCAAATAAAATTATAAGCCTCGTGAAAAAATCGTAATTTTTCTGTGAAAAGTACTCTTGCATTTCTTATTTTTATTATTCATTTTAAGGATCCGGCTTTGAAAGCTAAAGCGTTTCCCATATATTTGTTTACAGTATTTACCTTGTAAAAATAATTATATAAATTATAGAGCATTTACACATTCACAGGGCGCAGCAAATGTATATGTACTACTGGAAACGCTTGAAAAAGTGACACTACAGAACTTATGATGTCTTTTGCTTGGCACACGTTGGCAGCAAAATATGAGGTCCTTAAACTATTATTTATTCCGTGTTAGCATTTCTTACAGCCAAATGACGAATTGGTAAAAGTGATGCTTTCTAAGTCTGTGTAAAAGTGCTTGATAAGTATTATTCATTTTTATACTATATTCACATTAAAACTAGAGCACCTTGTGATGACTCTTGTCTTTCCAACTTTGGGGAGTACCTGGGTGATTTCATTAGATTTTGATTTAGCCTCAGAACACTGCATTCGTTATCCACACAGTAGACCAAAATATAATCAGCAAACACAACAAGATCGCTTTCCTGATATTTCAAAATTGTGTTCATGAGACTAAAAGTGATCTCAATGAATTAGCGGCATATTTTATAAAGAAGTATAATACAATGGAGGTTGCGATATCAACCGTGCCGCTACCGAAGGACATATTTCTCTCTTGCTTTATTTCTGTATAACTCATACTACGACTACGGTCATCAGCATTCATTTGAATTATTTCAGAGATAAGTGGATTGAAGAGAACATTGTTCCCATTGGTCACTTAGTGGAACATGGAGGGAAGAAGCAAGGTATTAATGATCTTGTGATACTGCATATGCAAAAGCCTTTCTAGTTGGTTATCCCAAAGGTCTAAATTTAGTTGGTTATCCCAAAGGTCTAAATCAACTAATAAAGTTAGTTGGTTATCCCAAAGGTCTAAATCAACTGATAATGTGTCCTTTGATAATACAGTGCATATTTTAGAAAACGTAGCGACGTCACTCTGAATGCTTGAAACACAGGCATAGTTGCAAAACCCCTGACACGGGTATAGTCCGAAATTTGGTAAATTGGGGAAACTTGTTTGATAGCCATCAGGGATTGAATTTTTCATATAGAGGAATATCTTAAAAAAAACAATATACCAAAATATGTGGTCCTTAAATTATTATTTATCTGATACTGACAATTAAATCCATACGATGGGGAAAAACAGAAAACACGCCGTCTACTGATGAATAAAACAAGTGCAGTGATATCATGTTATGTGCCATGCAAACGAATCTCAAAGCGTACGTATTTATGACAAGAAATTCCCCATTGAAATAAATTTTCTAGTAATAATTAATTAGCTTACTCTGTAAAAAATGTCTGACTAGTAATTTCTGGAAGTTGGTATAGGTGTTATAAAATTTGAACGCAATTTTTAAAGGTGCTGAAACAGAAGGAAATTATATCAATATTTATATAACCGAATATATCTTCTGTTCTCTTCAATCCACTTATCTCTGAAATAATTCAAATATGTATTAGGAGAGTTTCCTGTAACGGCGATAAAGAGGTGAGCTCCATATAAGAATAATTAAACGTATGAACAGTTTTGAATTAATTAAATATATATTCTTCTTAATTAAAAATTCATGCAAACAGCAAAAAATTAAAAAAAAATATTTATGTAAAGTGTGTTTCAAATCTTAGCACACAATATCTGAAACTACTGCACCGAGTCCGTCACGTAATCTAATTAAACAAATTTCCCTTTGAGGGCTCATGACGTCTTTACGTGTTACAATAATCACCGAGGCTATGCGACGACGATACACGAGCTTTACCTTACAGGCACAGTCCGGCAGCTTTTGGATCCTCCTCCATATTTAACTAAAGCTGTTGCATAAATAACGGATAAAATTGAGCACCTTGCCGTTCATTTTTATGCATTTTTATTTAAATTTTTGGGAAATGCAGAAAATACGGGTACCATTGGAACTAATCTAACCATCAACGGAGCCAAATCCAATAACATCTTTATAGAATACAGGTCCCTTTCCTTTCTGTACGAATAAACGCGCAGTTTGGGCAGAAACATTATTGTATGTGGCGTCAATAGTACGGTTCTTGTTGAAGTCACAATACAAATTTCTTGTCGAGGAAGTAGTTGGGCTGAGCTCCGCAAAGTGTTGGCGAAGAACCGGGCAAAGAGATCTAAGTGAGATAACGAATGTCACATGTTTCAGGATTTTTTTAAATGACAGAAAGAAAGGAAATAAAAAAATAAAAACATAAATAAATGAAACTAATAGAGAAACAACCTCTTCTTTGAATATTATAGCATAATCAGTTAGCAATTTTCGAAGGAAGACCATCACTGGTTGAATGGAAGATGGTTTCTGCTCACCGCAGATAATGCCGCAGGTCTGAGGATCCAATAACACCATTTGTCGTCATATGCATACAGTACAAAAGATATTGCAATCATGTTAGCACCTGGACATTCGCATTTGGAGGAATGAAAGCGCGAACTTACTTTGCAGAGTTACACAGCGGCATAAATATCGATCTAAGAAAGGAATCCAAATACAAATCATATATTATACAGATCCTTCAATTCTGGAAAGCTGATATTTATTTTCACATCACGGAAATACAAAAAAACCCGTTTAGTGAAGAGAAAACCCCTGAAATGCCAGTATCTGAATTGTAGAATTTCCTATCTTCGAACAGAATTCAGTTTTTACAACATATTAAAATTCACTAATTTTCTGTCACTCTGGAATACTTTTTTTTTCGTTTCTTTTCAACTTTTCAGTAGCAATTTTGAACTTGGCACGAGAACCGAAATTTTAATTTTATATATTTCATGGATACAGTAGAAAACTTCTAATGTTCCTAAACTGATGTTCCTTATACATTAGCAATCCATAATGGACTCGAGAACTGAGAGTAACTTTCTGTCTACTAAACACGAGAAAAAATAGAAAATAAATTTAAGAAATAGAACAGAATGTGCAAAATAATTTAAGCTGCAAAAACCATTACACATTACATAATACGGTATTTTCCTATTTAACTGACAGATCTTAAAACGCACTCTGTATCCAAAAAAAGCATAGCATTTGGAAACGAGGAGCAAATAAAATTTCGGTCGTAAGAACAGGAAGTATTTTACCAGAATGGAGTAGTAAGGAACAACCGAATAGAAGTTTGTTTCTTTCAACAACCTCTTGCTATTGACAAACACTTGAACTAGGTAGTAATACAAATTTAAAGACACTTTTGGTTCTTGAAATAGCGACACATTTGAAGACATATTTTTGAGTCCAAAAAGAATTTACATTTTCGCTGTAGTTCATTTCCGTCTCAACATAAGAACAAATAGGTGCAGTAGTATATGTACGTTATACACAGTCGTATCAGAATAATATGACCACCCACGGAATCACAGTGTACACGCCCAGGCGTGTCACATAGTGTTAACACACGGAGATGTAGACGGCCGGCTAGATATATGCGCCATAGTAACTTACGTGAGCACAAAGTGCAGAGGTAGTGATTTGACGGACGTTCAAAAAGAAATGATCATTGGCTACCACGACAAGGGAGGAATCACCTCAGAAACAGCGGAAGTCGTGTGCTTTTCCAGAGGTGCTGTAGTAAGGGTGTACCAAGAATGTACCTCTGGCACACCCAGTACCTCCCGACGTCATACATGAGGAGCACCAAACACAGCCGACCCCAGAGAACAATGTCTACTATAGTTTCTCTGGAAACAATGGTCCAACTTCATCAGGACTGAGCGTTTTTATTTCATGCTTCTGACGATGTTACGAGTTTCACGTGTTGAAGGCCTCGTGGGGCGATCGGTTTTGATAAGTGCTTTTAATGCGCTTGATGGGTATGAAGATGAAGATAAATAATTTACCAGGTTATTACGGTTTTGTAAAATGTGAAGGGTTTGTAAAAAGTCTAGGTGTAATATCCATTCAGATCTGTCTAACAGTTTTGCTTCATCAAACAGAAAGTGGTGGCTATTTCCCCCAAAATGCTGGGCTATGAAATATAATTTAGGTTCACACTTTTTACCGTATGATTGGTGTTCTTTCAATATAAATTTAAGTGATATCCGTGTCTGGCCTAGTTATCACGGGCCACAATGACACTGGATGCGATAGATTTCCCGAGAGTTTATGTCAGGAATTGGGTCGTTTTTTCTAGAGTAAAACATCCTAGACACAGGAGTGAAGATCATTTTGAAATTTGATGACTTTTGATATTTTTGAAAAAAAATTCAGTGATGAATGGTAGAACTGCCAAGATTTGTTGAGAATTTGGAGAGTTCAGTGTCAAAGTGGATTTATGTTGAGTTTTAAATAAGGTTTTGATAGCCGAGTCCAACAATGAATGTTTGAATCCTCTGTTGATAGCAACATGGCTTATGTAATCTAGTTCTTTTTGAAGACCCTTTTTTGTAGAATAGATGTTTAAGGCTCGGTAGACATACGTATAAGAAAGGAAACTGGTTTTGTGTTTGCATGAATGATGTAATTTTGCGTCAGCGGTAAACGAACAGTAATTGATTTGCGATAAACCGTGGTGATGAATGGATCTTCTCAGCGTGTAATTAGTACGCGTCGAAAAGGAAAAGAACCACCTTGCTCCAATTCATAAGTAAAGTAAATATTTGGGTTAAATGAGTTGATCGTTAGTAAAATTTCTTAGAATTTCGAAATTTCACCTTCTCAGAGGTTAAAATATAGTATACGTAGCGTACCTAAAGGCTGCAGAAGATAATTTTGAAAAGTTTGCCTTTAAAGTGTTCCATATAGATTTCGCAAAGAATTGGAGATAGCGATCTTCCTATTGCTATTCTACAAATATTTCTGTGAAATTGGCCTTTGTAAACAAAACAGTTTTGAGAAAAGCATGTAACAACCAAAATTAAGTGTTCTACTTCCAGTTGGACAAATTGTTGTACTAACAGACCTATTTTTTGACAATTCATTGCTTCTTCTACTGGAATGTTCGAAAACATAGAAATTACATCTAGCAATATTAAAGTCTTGTTTTTCGGGGAAGGCAGCTTAAGGTGGTTGACAAGTTGTATACAATGTTTGATAGAACTTTTGTCTGAAGATAATATGACGGAAAACCTCCGGTATAGGAATTTCGCTAGTTCGTAAGATACTGTACCAGTATTATTAACAATAGGTCGATATTGTAGAAGACGTTGAAATATACGCATTTCATGATTATATCATCTGTGCTCAATCAGCTCACCTACACGATTTTCCAAAATTCACAAAATATGCATCCCATTTCCACCGATCGTTGACAATATTGGTACTAGAAAAATTCCTGTCCTGGAAGTTATCCATTTTATTCTATTCAGATAAAAGTTCCATCAGAAACTGTATAGAACTTGTATACCGCATTAAGCTGCACTCCCCGAAAAACAAGACACTAGTATCACAAGATATTATTACCATGTTCTCCAAAATTCTAGTTGAAGAGGCAATAAATTGTCCGCAAACAGTCTGTTCGACTACCATTTTGCCAATCTGGAAGCAAACAAACCCTTCATTTTGGTCACAACATGACTTCCTCAAACTTTTTCCGTTTACCAATGCCAATTTTGCAGAAACATTTGTAGTCTAGCAATGGAAAGACCGTTATCACCAATTATTTGCGAAATTTATATGGAACACTTTGAAAACAAACTTTTTCAATATGACCTCTTTCAACCTTTGGATAACCTATGAAGACGACATTTCCATTTACTGGGAAGGTGACATTTTGAAATATCTTGGACTGTTATCAACGATCAACTCAGTGGACCCAAATAAACAGTTTACTTATGAATTGCAGCAAAATGGTTCTCTTCCTTTTCGAGATGTACTAGTTACACGGTTAAAACATTCATTCGTCATTACTGTTCATCGCAACCTGTTTTCTCTTCGTTTAGCACCTCACACAATAACAAAACATTCCATCGCACACACAACCAGTGCCTTTCATACATATACAGTATCTCCCGAGACTTAAACATCTGTTCTACAAAGCAAGTTTTCCAGAAGGAACTAGATTACATCACACATGTTGCTATCAGTAGAGGATTCCAGCATTCATTGGTTGACTCAGCTATAAAGAAATATATTAAGGATCAACATAAATCAGCTTTGACTCCGGACCCTCCAAATACTCAACGAAACTTGGCAGTTCTTCCATTCGTCCCTCAATTTTTTTTCATAATATCAAAAATCCTTAGGCTTTCAAATTTCAAAGCGATTTTTACTCTTGTATCCAAGATGATTTAATTTACAAAAAAAGACCCAATTCTTGACAAAAACTTTTGGCGATTCTATTGCTTCCAGTGTCAGTGCGGCCTGTCATACATAGGTAAGACACAGAGAGATTACTTAAATTCAAATTAAAAGAACACCAATCTTATAATAAGAAGTGTGGACCTAAAAATCACCCACAGCCTAAATTTGTTAGCAAAATAACGACCAATTTCTTTTTGATGAAGCGAAACTTTTAGACGTAAATCAATATTTCACCTAAACTTTTTAAAAGCTTTTACATTTTCAAAGCGTAATAATCTGGTGAATGATTTATCTTCAACTCCATACCTGTCGATCTCACGGAAAGACCTCATCAAAACCGATGGCCCCACAAGACGTTGTACACTTGAAACTGGAAATATATCGTCACAAGCAAGAAATGCAAACATTTGGTCTTCTGGAAGATGGACCAAACTTTCCAGCGAAACTATAGTAGACTTTTAAATTATAAATTGTGTATTCATTAACGTCGTTTTCTGAAGTAAAATAAATATAATTCTGCAATGCCTGTGGTTCTACTACTTCAAAGTCTTCGTTTATTAGATCAAGAAATTTTGATACACTTGCTCTTTATATTCTGATACACAATTTTAACGATAATTCACCATTTGAAACAAAACCTACCGAAACCCGAAATCCTAATATATTGAAAGAAACTCAATTACAAAATTTTAAATACGCCCACACTCTTTTTTTGTAAAAGTAACTTATATATAAATTAAAAATTAAGTTAATTTAGCATGTCAATTTAATACAATTTCTCTAACACGATGGTAGCATCCTGTTAATGTGTGTAAATTTCAAAAAGTGGGAGACTGCAAAAGTGGATTTGTTATTATATGATGCAATCTTTCCCAGTTATCTTGTATGTATAAAAATATCTTGATTCATTGAAAACAGAAATCTTTAAGAATTCCGTGTTAACAGGTTGTTTTTCTTTCATCGGCCACTCATCTCTGTTCCGCTGGACTACTTTCATTTCACACTGATGGATTCCTATCGTACATTTTCAGCGCAGGACTGGTTTATAAGTTTTTTCAAGGATCAAATAAAATTAACGTACATTTGAAAACTAGTACAAACAAAACGGAACACGTTTCATTTCCTACAGGGAGCACAATTTATTTTGTTGCAATATGAGGTGTAGCTTCTTGTGTAATATACTGGGTTACCATTTAATATGTAATACTCAATAATACTATTACATGATATTAGGTAAAAAATTAACAGCCTGAATAATTCAGTAATACGAGAGTTTTCACTTACATCAAACACAAAATATGAACTAGCAGAAACTGCCTGGATTAATCAAAATCTCAACATTTATATAGAAATGTACTTGAATATATAAAGTACGTTTTGTTGCCAAGCATATGGCTTCTGTTTAAAAAAAGCTATAGAGAGATCGAAAATATAGTTATATGTATGCCTGAAATATATAAAACATCATCAGACAGAAAACAGCGAAAAGCAGGGCAGCTGTGTAGCATACTGGTAGGACAAACCAAGTTTAAACCGGATATTTGTGGAATTGACCCTAAGTAAATATTCCACCCAAAATGCAACACCAAGAAGGAAGCATCCGATTGGCCTGAAATTCGCAGCATGCGCCGCCCGCGGTAGGATATGCAAACGATTAGCATTGCACGGCATATGCAAAACTTGTGCGCCGGCTAGCCACTGAGAAGCACTATTAGAAGGGTGCACAGAAGGCGGGGTGTAAGTAGTGGAAGTGTGTTGTGCTGCCAGACCTGTGCGTGGGAAGCTTCCTGATGCCTTGTCTCAGAATACGGCAGTCATTCCAGCACGTTTCGGAGTTCGACAGAAGACGAATAGTGGATTGTCGCGAAAGCGGTTTATCGTATCGAGACATCAGCGGTCGTGTGGGACAAAATCCACTACAGTGAGGCGAGTATGGATTTGGTGGGTGCAGGAGGGACGGACGGACCAACGTGAGCGATTGCCGCTGCTGCGGCACACCGCAGGGCCAGAGGACCGGCATGTTGTGCGGCGAGCATCGACGGCTCGCACCGCCAAATCACGAACGTTAGCGCAGGAATCAGGGTGTGTTGCGCAACCGCCTGTGTTAGCGAGTACCGTTCGACGTCGTCTGAAGGAGCGGGGATTTGTCGCACGGCGCTCATTGCTCCGATTACCATTGACGTTACACCACCGGCGAGTGTGGGGCAGAGGGCCGTCTAACGCCGCACCTGGTCTAAGGAATGGTACGACAATGTCTTCTCCGACGAATCCCGCTTCTGCTTGCAACATTACGATGTTCGGATCCGCGTGTGGCGGCACCGCGCGAGAGTCTTTTGATGCCTACATTATACATCGCCATACCGGTCCGTCGCCTGGCGTTATGGTTTAGGGCACAATTGGATATGACACGCGCACCCCTCTGGTACGCATCGCCGGTACACTCAACAGCCACCGCTACATCTCCGACGTTTTGGAGCCTGTAGTCCACCCTTACCTGCAGGACCTGTCAGAGGCACCGTTTCTACAAGATAATGCGCGCTCGCACGTGGCACGCATCGTGCAACAATTATTCACGTCCCACCAGGTGTCACTGCTGCCGTGGCCTGCTTGTTCTCCCGAATCGTCGCCAATCGAACACGTATGGTTGCTGATCGGCAACCGAGTGGTCCGGCAAGCTCCACCCGTGGCTACGCCTGCTGAACTGTGGCAACGTGTAGAAGCAGCCTGGACCGACATACCCCAAGCCCACCTCCAAAGCCTCTTTCGTTCGATGCCGCGGCGTGTAGCGGCCGTTATTGTCAGCCATGGGGGCCACACGAACTATTGATGTCTGCGTTGTTCGCAATTCGCACAGGCCTGTATGCTCAATGGTTTCATATTTGTATCTTTTGTTATGTGCCCAGTAAATCTGGCTTTGCTATCTCGTGTCCTTCTTGGTGTTGCATTTTGGGTGGCCAGCAGTGTAGATTCCCTCTACGACAAAATATCCGTCGTTCGCTGGATCGTCACAATCAGCAGTCAGATACGGTATATGAGACTCCAGTTCCCACGATGAAAACGCCGCATACATATTCCGTCCAGTCGAACATTTCTTGAATCGCTGTTGCTTGTTTCGTACTCGTTTCTATATGTGCTGGCAATAAAATTCTGCCACGCCAAATTCTCTGAACTGTTTGCTCTATTTACTACCACGGCCTTTAGCGTCAATATAATGCACCTATGATTCCAACAAGCTGCACGAAAGTAACCGCCAGATATAGATAATTGCACGTAAATCTTGTACGAGTAATTGAAATATATGATACATGGGAGAAATGTGAAGACTTCAGTAACAAACAAACTTCTAATGAAATGTGCCTGGACACTTTTTCTTCAACAGTGTGTTTAACAGATTCTGTTACTTTCAATAATATCCTTACGAGTTTCTTTATTTACAACATATTGCAACTCATTTTTTAGGTACAGGTTTCGTGGACAGAAATTGACGAAGATCGTGCTTGGGACACAGACACCTTTCATGTCCGCTTACACACTTGATTCAAATTACAGTGTTTTTCCAAAAGTGTTCTAAACTTTGACCCCTGGGTCGTCGATGAAGTCCTACAGCTTTAAAGATAATTCATTTAAAACATTCCACATTGAATTTACATAAATTCAGTTTACACAAACTTTATGAAACACATTTAAACCTCATTTCGTTGAGTACATTCCACAGAAGTATTGTTTGTTTTCAGTGTTGATACTGAGTTTGAAATGCTTTTCGTCACACAAGGTAGCAAAGTTGCACACGATTCTATTCTAAATGAACTTAAATTATTTGCATTTTGATAACGGTGAACCTGTTTGTTACGATGAAATAATGATCTTGGTACAGTATTTTGACTGGATATGGGTTATTTTTTCTTTTCTTCTTTCAGTGGTAATAAACACAGCAATTATTTAAAATATACGTGCTGTTCTGTCCAAATAGTCCCATCCTTCCAGATCTAATGGTTTGGTGACAGTTTGTACATAGAAGGTATATCATCCAAAGATATTAGCAGCATGTTGCTATATCGCAAACCTACAAATTTTGGACAGTAGTGTTTCGTTGTTCTTAACTCGTTTCGACATTAAGATACAGGTCATTCAGAACGCCCACCGATTTCGAAAGAATTTTTTTATATCCATGGGCAAAGGAATTTAAATACAGTATTGGAAATGCCTCAGTCTCTTTAAGTTTTCCTGACGAACAGTATCGAATAAACAATATTTCAAGAACAGGGGGTACCATTTCAGACTAAGTTTACACCAAAAAAGAAATCTTAGAATTTTTGTTTATTTACGCAGTACAAAAAAGAACTAAGCAATCTATTTTTTCCTATCAGTGAAAACCTATCACTGATGGTCTCGTAATGCAAATGCCAAACTACTCTCTTTCACTGGCAGCGGAATACATTATTTTTACATTTGCTGAAATAATTTGTACTGGCTCTATATTTGCCTGTGCAGTATGATAATTATCCACGTATCTACAAAGAATTTATATTGCCTTTCTTTTACGACAGTGTGTGTCACGTGATGCGGTTCCAGTGTTTACAGAAGTAGCACTGCGATGAGTTGTAAACTATGAGCAAAAAATTTAAACTAATAAAAAAATAAACAGTATCGAAGTCCCCCCCCCCCCCCCACGGTAGCGCAGTGGGCTAAGCGATGACCTCTGATCGTTCTTCCGAAAGAGTTACGGGTTCGAATCAGTGTGAGGCATGGATGTTTTGTTTGTCTTACGACACTGGGTCTTTCCCTTCCCTGGAACCAGTGACTCTAAATCCCTAAATTAGGGACGGGCGACTGCTTATAGCCCATTGAGTTGCTCATGGTGGTCGTTAAAACTCCTATCGAAAAAAAAATACAGTATCGAAGTGTAGAGATTTCAGAATCCTTTTTTTCAGTACAAGAAACAGTTCAACTACGGGTTTCAATAAAAACCTAGGCTATATAAAATGATATGAAAAAGTAATAACACTTCTAAATTAAATCTGTTACTTGAAATTAAGTATTCTTCTAAACAAACATATTGGTCAGTTTACTTCTTCATTCTTCATATACGAATAGCAACTGGAGGGTTTCCTATAAATTATGTCAAATTGCCAATAAATCTGGCACTTCAATACTGGGAAATGTACTTGCCATACAAATTGGGATGCGTGATATGGAATTTCATTGATAATAATTTTACGGTTATAATTTATTAATAAATATTTGCAACATTTCTATTTAAATCAATTGAAATCCTCGCTTCTTAAGATCTTATATTAACGTGTTTTATCTGTTAAAAGCAGTAATTTTGATATCAATATTAGACAAACTGCACGGCGCAAAGCACACACGTCACATTCTTTGAACTGTGTAAAGTGCATTTTCTTTTGCTATAAACTACATTATATTATACGGTATAACATGGATTATATTTGAATATTGTGGAATCACATCATGATTGTAAGTCTGCCTCATAATCACAATGTAGGTTATCGAAATCTTCTCATGCCGTCCCGGAAGCGCAATGGTCTAACTGATGGCCTCTGATGATTCGTCCGAAAAGCGTCCCAGTTCGAATCCCGGTGTGACATGGATGTTGTGTTTGTCTTACGACACTGGCTCTCTCCCTTCCCTGGAACCAGTGACCCTAAATTAGGGACGGGCGACTGCTTATAACCCATTGAGTTGCTCACGGTGGTCGTTAAACCTCAAAAAAAAATATTCCCCAGAAAAGCAAAAGGTGTAAAATCTGATTTTTTTAAATGAGAAAGATTTGTTCTTAAGTATACTTATATGAATACCAATAATTATTTTTTTTAAAAACGTAATTATACTATGAAAGATTATGTAATTTAGGGTGATAATTGAAACAAAGAAATTCTAAATACTTTCAGTTTTGTATTAGGAAACATTATTATACATTTTAATTATCAAAATCTTTTTAAACCCTTTTGTAGTTACTTCAAACAATAACGTAATCGTCTTTTATTAGGCAGCAAATGAAAATCCAATGCTCTCATTTAGGTTTTGTGGTTGGTATGGATTAAAATGACAAAGATTTAGTTTCTTCTGTCACACACCGCCCGAGATGATCCGCATTCTAATCGGCATCATGTAATGAAAGTCCTTTAATTTTCGGATTTGACTGTTTAAATGGGTAAGGCAAAAAATTAATTGCACATACACCGATAAGTCATTACATTATGACCACCTACCTAATAAGCAGTAGGACACAATTTAGCCCGCAGAACAGCGGCCACTCGGCGTTGCATCGATTCGATTAGGTGGTGATAGGTATCCTGTGCATCTGGTGCCATTAAGGGCAACAGCAAGTCCTCCAGTTACCGTATATTTCGGGGTGGTGATGATTTAGCGCGAACACGTTTTTCCAAGTCGAACCACAACTGTTCGATTGGGTTCATGTCAGATGAATTTGGTGGCCAGGACATTAACAAAAAGTCACCAGTATTTTCATCGAACAACTCCTTTATGATTCTGGCAGTGTGGCGTCAGGCATTTTCCTGTTGCCATCACCAACAGGGAACATAGATGCCAGGAATAGATGAACTCGGTCCTCAACGATGTTCAGCTACCTAACAGCTTCAAGGGATTCTTCTATTGGGATAATAGGGGCTTTCGTTTCCCAAGAAAGCATCGCCTGAAGCATAACACAGCCGCCATCGGCCTGTTGCCGCCAACAGTGCATCCAGGGGCTATAGCCTCCGTTGGTAATCGGCGTGTCCGCGCTCGGCCGCCAACGGGATGCACCAAGAATCCTGATTCATCAGACCATGTCAATTTCTTCCAATCGTCCATGGTGCAATCTCGATTATCAAGGGCCCATTTCATGCGTTGTTGGCGATGTAGTGCAGTGGGCATAGGGACCCGGCTGGGTCTTCGGCTACGAAGGCCGTTGTGCAGATGGCTGCTATGAAATATGTGCTGTGACACGTTGCCCTGATCACCATTCTTGTAGCTGCGGGTGATTTGTCGCACGGTGGCCCTGTTGTCGCTGTAAAAAATTATCGGCAGTCTCCGCTCCCCTACGGCATCAATGAGCTGCTGACGACACACAGCTGAACGACGGTTAGTCGATTGGTCATCTCTGCACCGTTTTTGATATTTTCTCACTTCAGCGGCGCGTGAACAACTCACAAGCCGCACGGTTTCCGAGATCACAGTTATGGGGAGCAATGCCATCACAATTTGTCCTTTATCAAACTCCAATAAACCGCCAAATCATCCCATTCTTATTTCGAACACTCTACTAACCGAAGGAACGAACTGTCCTCAAGTTGTATACATACTGCTCTATGAGCTTCACCTGTGCAACCGTTGGGTCTCTGGCGTGTTCATTTCTCTAGGCTGGTGGTAGTCATAATGTAATGGCTCATTGATGTAAAGCTTTACTTAAATATGTAACCAGCATTACTGTTACACAAATCAAGCTTGTATTATAACTGCTGTGCGAAAAAAATTATCTATAGTAATTTTTTACAGTAGATAAAGTATGCCAAATTCTTCGAAGTAATGAAAAACAAGATTTTAAACAATATTATTTTCCATCATGAGTAATACAGTAATGGTTTTCAAAGCCCGTTAGATATTTTTGTTTTACATGCCGGACTTCATCCAAAGAATCTAAATCATGAAGATATACGAAAAAGGAAACGTTTTCCTTTTTACGGGTGAAGCAAAACCGTTAATTGACGAAAAAAAGGAGCGAAAATTACGTTCATTTATATAGCACAAAATGTTTGAAAATAAGGTTTTTAAAAGTTTTGAACGATTATATTGCATTTCATGATACAATCGTAATTATATTAATCATGAAGGATTATAACGTTTTGATTGGGAGGTTAAATGTGCGAAATGAATTTAAGAATAACAGAAAATATCCATCAATATATTTATCGGTTTAATTCACTTAGAGGAAGTTTTATTATTATAATTTCACGGTGCTAAACTGTGTGCATTTTAATGCACGACGTCTTATCGATTAGTAATTCCAAATAACAGGTATCACAGACGAATCAATTATAAAGTGTTTCTCCCAACGTCATGGCACTCTCCGGACTAGAGAGCATTGTTTGGTAAAGTAATCTGAATGGAATTAAAATTTTAGGGAACTGATGGCGATAGAGACGAGAACTCGACTGAAATAACGATTTCGCTTACAAACACGCCCAGTGATTCACATTCTTTTGGAGGAAGCTTCAGGATGACAGAATATGGGAGGAAGCTTCAGGATGACAACGTTATTTAAAAGAGGAAGCTTATAAATACACACATAAAATAACCGAATCCTTAGAAGTACTACACCATAAAAATAACTGGATTTACTAAGCTATAAGTGTTTCCTGAGTAAAAGATTCACCTTCATTTAGAAATTTAAAGATATGAATATTTCTTTCCACGCAGCGTTTCATATTGCTCATGTTTTCACCTCCCGCAGCAACGAGTAAGGCACGGGTATGGGAGCACCATGCTCTTTAATTGAGGGTGTGCTAAAGACACATTCTACACGCAGTAATTGAAATGGCTTGGCGAAACAGATATTTACATATCCCTCATGGTCCCCTAAAGTTCGTTAAGAGATTATTAATAGATGGCTCTTGTCATTTTTTTCAAACTCTGTTGCAAAAGAAGTCTCTTGAAGTGACGACAAATTACTTTGGAAATCATGTATTTAGGTATTTCTCACCCTTCATCAAAAGTCATCGGAAACGTCTTACCGTTATTGCCACAACCATGTGTCCCATTAGTAGGTAGCACTCCCAGGAAGGATCTGTGCATCGTCGTAGGAAGAACTGAGCATGGAACGGGAAGTTCGAGCGCACCGATTGTCACATCAGACGACATGCCGTAGCAGACACGCTGTCTGCAACGGGCGACATTTTGCGGAGTGTACGGGTAGGCTTGGATGCTCCGATAGAGCCGCGGATAAATTGGCGCCGATTGCCTAGGTCTGGTTTACGGTGTAGCCGTCCGTTGCAAAGACTACCTTTAGCATAGAGCCGTCGTCTTCACTGCTTGGAGTGGTATCGCTCCAGTGCTGCGTGGGGTGCCGAATGGAAAAGTGTGGTGCTCAACGACAAATCGTGGTTCTGTCTCACCGCGAAAGTCTGGAGGCGGCGTGGCCAACGGGTGGGTCCGTCCGCCGTTGTCGAACACCACACGGTTCGGCAACGTGAAATCCTAGTAAGCGGTGCTATCGGAGCCAACAGCCGTTCACCGACGGTAAGCATTACGGCCAAACAGACAGAACGCAGCTATGTTGACGAGGTGATGCGGCCCTGGGCACTACCATACCTCCAAGGGATCCCAAACGCCGCTTTTGTACAAAATAACGCCCGGCCGCATGCCGCTCGGATTAGCCTGAATGCTTTGCACGGTGTGCGAATGTTTCCGTGGCCAGAATGATCCGTCGAACTCTCGCGCATCGAGCATCTGTGGGATTCGATCGGTCGTTGGTTGAGTATCCTCCCGCCGTCGCAAAATGAAGACGAGCTGTGGGCACGGATCAACCCCACATGGTCCACGATGCGTAAGTATCGTATTCGGACTCTCATTGCTTCGATACCACGTCAGATTTAACGCAGTATCACCCAAAACTGGGGGCACACTCCTTATTGATCATCCTGTATATTCGGTAACTGGAGCCTGGTCTGTATGTGACAATTAAAACAGTTGTTTAGGACCCACTTAGCTATCTGTGTATGTAGTTTGGTCTGTTTTCGAGCACTCCTTCATGTTATGACATTTTCTCTGTCAGGCAGTGTAATTCTTAACACATTCGCTGATGATGGTTAAATACTGCAACCTCGTTGAAAACAGAAAGGGCAAAAAGCAGTCGACAACTACCGGTAGTTCTATCGATACCGTTCTGGTAACAAATTCTGAAGAGAATTGTTGCTATCTCTGTTAAGAAATTATTTCTGAAAAAAAAAAAATGCTGCATACCTTACCATATTTTCAAATATGAGGTTCAATAAACCTTGAAACAAGCCTTTGAAAGATCCCTTTTATCTAAGTTCCGTAAGTGTGCTCAAGGCGCGGTAAAATACTGTTCATGGAACACGAGCATATTTCTGTTCCATTAATTATTGTATTGTTTTATATTAGAGGAAGTTCTTCATTTTTTCTTTTCCGCAAAAGACAAAGAACATTTTTTTAGATCTATTGGAGAAAATAATTATTCACAAAAAGAAAAACAAAAAGGCCGAATCACTGAAATAATCCGTGAGAAGGTGAATGATTAAATGCTTAGTGCGGCTGTGGCTGTGATATTTTATTTTTTTGCATTTCTTTTTTTTGTAAGTCTAACATCGTTGAACTAGAATTAATGGAATAGACGGAGCGAAGGAACTAGGACAGGAGATTGAAGGTCTTATTTGGCTGTCGAACATGAGGGAAGGATGCATAGGCGCCTAAGAATTGGACAAAACGTCGGGGAAAGAAAGTGGAAAAGGAAGTAAATCACTGTGGTATGAAATTCGAAGTGGTGTGCATGTGTCGGATTCAACAGGGAATTCGAAAATGGACAATTGAAATACGTACGGAAATACTGTAGATTGCAACTGGGTGGTCATATTTGTGCATGACGCGTATTACAGATGAGACAAACGCCACAATTGTTAACCAATGGAACCAGACCTGGTGGAACCTTCAGCGGCATGATTATTATGAAATTTAAAAATGTGCTGAATTAAAACAAAACTCTCACGGATTCCATTTATGATTCCTTTCTCAAATATTGCATCGCATTAAGAACATTTTAAAGGGAAAAATTAGTGAAATTAATTTGTGTATCAAGACAGTAATGGTACTTTCAAAGGCAATGTGTCGAATTGCTTAATTTTCAAATGATTAAGAAAAACTAACATTTAATGAATCAGTATATTTTTGTTCCTTTTTTGACAGCCACACATGAGAGGAAAGTTGTTGTTAACATGTACAACGCCAGAGTTACCTGAATGGTTTAACTTAACAGCCCGGAAAACAGGGAAGCTATCGATAGTTCAAAAAAATACCGACGCACTATCGATATCCATATCCGGCAAAACTACTGGCACTATCGGTACTATTATCGATGGTATCCCTTGCTGTTCTTAGGAGTATACAGGATAAAATTGTTGGTGTTACCAAATATACCAAAAATATTTGCTACAAGCTATGGAAGTATATCAATTGGAAATTTTGTTGGTATGTCGATTAACAGTTATAAAAACAATAAAGCATACCATATTTTTAGACAATGCCTGCTCATATATTTGGTTAAAAGAACCATATTGCTGATTTCACAATTGGTATGTTCCAAAATGACCAGGTTAACTGCAGACAATAATTATTAATGGTACGCAAATGTTCCCGCCTTTTTAAGTAAAAAGGAGACAGGAAAAAACAGGAATTCAGTACACAGTTGTTCAATGAAATATTGGCGGTTAACATCGATGGTCTTTTGCCATTTTTCAGGCAACACATGAATGCCCATGTGAATAAAATGACTCGGGTTTTGGGCAAAAGAACGCAGTGACGAAATTTTCCAACTCTGGAACTGTGGTGAACTGCTGTTGGGCTAGGCATGTTTTATAGAGTGAAATAGATGAAAGTCTGGGGGCGCAATGTCTAGGGATTAAACGGGGTGCGGTATAAGATCCCAGTGTAACTGTTCAAGGGTTGATTTCGTGGTGGCACCGATATGTGGTCTGGCATTATCGTGCAACAGGATAACTGGGCGACGTCTTTTACCTGCCCATGGGTGTTCTTTATCGATTGCAGATTTCAGTTTCATCAATTGATTGCTATATCGCTGTACAGTGATCATTTCGCCCGGTTTCAACATTACGCAGTACAGCACTCCATGCATATCACTTCATACATTCAAAAGCATCTTTTTCCCGTGGATATTCTTTTTTACAGTGGATGTTGGTAACTGCTCTTGGTCGACCCAGGATCGCTTGCGTACGGGGTTTTCACCAAAAAAAGCATTTTTCGTCTCCGGTGATAACCTTCCAAAAGAAATATTTCCTTTGAAACCTCTTCAGCAACGACATGAAGAGGCCCGGTCGTTTACCAATATTACGCTCCGTTAAAGTATGCGGAACTCACTTGCCAATCTTCTGGTTCTTCCCCATGTCTTGTAGACGCCGGACCAACCTCGATTGGGCCGCTTTCAAACGTTTCGCCAGTTGTGTGGGCGATTGAATGGCATCCTCTTGCAACAGCTATTCGAGCTCCTCACCTGCGTGTTCCTGTGGTGTACCTGCACGTGGCGTGTTTTCCAACCTTAGATCACCTTTCTTAAACCAGGAAACCATTCTCCACACGACCACTCACCCTTAACCGTTTCGCCATACGCCTGACATATTGAACCGTACGCTTCACTCGCACGTTTCTCTAAATTAAACATGAATAACAAACAGTGCCGCAAAGCAATTCTATAGACCGCCATGCTTGGCTCCATGTATGAACTGACAGCACGAGTGGCCGAGCAGTTAGACTCCCGCAGCGCCATCTAGCGGGGGCGGTGGAAACTTTTGCATATATCTAATATTGTTTTACATCAAATTTCCCTTTTCGCCGACCCTGCGACATCTCTAATAAATTTCTTGAAAAGTCATTCCCATTCTGTACATTTTTTTATGACTTTTCATTTAAATTGTATAATGAAGGTATTTTGGAATTGTACGTTTAAAAAGATAACATTCGTGGGTACATTCAAAATTTTGCTGCTTGGTACAAATTAAGGCTGGGTTTCAGTTCTTTATCGAAATAATAACATATAATATAATTGTTTCAAGTAAAAGGGTATGTACGAAATAACTTCACTAATTTTATGCCTTTTATTAGGCTCATATGTATATTATGCATTAGTTTAAAAATAAGCTACAATATATTGATATTTGTAGTGAGCGGCAAAAATAATCTAATTTCAATTATATTTTCAGATAATGATGACTTCTGTGGTTTTTGGTAATTATTCAGTATATGTTGTGCTACGATAGGAACTAATTACGTTCATCCGATAAGATCTACATGTATGTATTGGGTGATATAATTTCAAATTAATTGTGATCATTTAGCACAAAATAATGTTTAAAATGATAGCAGTTTATTATTTAGAAAATTGAAATACACAGTGCGTCAAATAATTTTTAAGACTGGCGCTAGATTTCAGCCTACGGTAGCGCCACCAGTGTAATCGTGAATGCGTTATAACCCGTGACTATCTGCTTGCTTTCTGCCAAAAGTACTGCGCAGTTGTTAAAGTAACTCAAACAAAATGGCCGTTCGTTAGAGAAGTAAAATTTTTTTCATGTTGAATTATTAAGATGGAACAAAGGGCTGTTATTAAATTTAACGCAAAACTTAGTAAAAGTGCTTCGGAAACGTACCAAAAGATGTAACAAGTTTACGGTGAGTTTTGTTTAAGTAGATCAATTTTATTTCCTGTGGCACAAACGTTTTTTTGGACGGAAGAGATACGCTAGAAGATGATAAGCATACCGGAAGACCAAGTTCATCTAGGACACCTGAGATTATTGAAAAAATGCGTGATTTCCTGGCAAACAATTGACGTGCGTCACTAAGAATGATGAAAGAGTCTTTAAACATCAACAAAGAAACGATTCGAACCATCCTGCATGAAGATTTGGGCAAAACAAAAGTCTGTGCTAAATTTGTTTCACGCACGTTAATAAATGAACAAAAATCAAGGAGAAGTGCACATTGCAGAGACATCATTTCAGCCGCTGAAAATGATCCAAACTTCTTAAAATCGATTGTTACTGGTGATGAAACATGGTGTTTTCAATATGATCCTAAAACAAAGCGTGGAATGGAAGTCAAAAAACTCACCACAAGCCAAACAAACAAGAGAAGTTCCATCGAAAATCAAAACAATGTTCGTTACATTATTCGATAGTAAGGGTATTATCCACAAATAATTTGTTCCAAGTGGACAAACAATTACTGGTGAGTTTTATTTAAGTGTTTTGAAGCGTTTGATGGGCAGATTTCGTCGCATTCATCCAGAATATCGGGATGAAAACAGTTGGCGTTTGTTGCACGATAATGCACCCAGTCACACCTCACTTCTCGTTCGTAGATTTTTGGCCAAAAATAGTGTCTGTGTGTTTAATCACCCGCCGTATTCGCCTGATTTAGCACCCTGCGACTTTTCTTTATTCCCAAAACCTAAAATGACGTTAAAAGGATGTTATTTTGATGACATTTCGACCATACAAACAGCTTCGACGCGCGCTTTGGAGGCAGTTCCGCAAAGTGAACTGGAACAGGCATTCGAATCATTATTAAATCGCTGTAACAAGTGTATTGAAGCCGGAGGGACTTATTTTGAATAACAAACCATAACAAATTATAATTTCTTGTTTCTATTTATTTTACAGACCCATTCATAAAACTTCTTTGCCACACTGTGTATTATGAATTGTGTATATCCTAATTCCTTGGTACAAAGTGGATGAAGAAAATTCTTCATGCCTTTGGTTAGGTTTGAAAAATTAACAAATTAGTGAAAGAAAAACCTGTTACGTTAGTACGTATGTATAAATATGTGTGATGTCTTCTACAATGGTGAATTGTTCATGTGCGCTTATAATTGCAGCAAAAAGCCTGTCGTAAAAATAAAGGAAAACGTTTAAAGAAACGACAGAGAGCAGGTTCTAACTATAATAAAATAAATTATATATTTCCATTAACTTTTTTACTAGGGAACCCGGGGGAGGATTATGAGAATCGGAAGAGAAGAAATGGGCATCGGGAAACTTACGAATGAAGAATCACATCATAATTTCTTTATTTCTATTAAATATCTTACAAATGCCTGGCATTCCGGCGCGCCGCTTTGCGATATTCTTTTTAAATCTGTATGTATTTATTTTTGCTGTCCTTCCTATTTTGGGGGCAGAAGAGAGCCATATCAGGCCTTCGAGCATTTTCCTCATTTTTCCCAGTTGCCCTATGTTAATTAATCATGTTCTATACTGTCATGGTTGCCTATGCTATGTTTACAGCAAGGAAAAATAAAGTGAAATGAAAATGAAATCTGCGCGTATGTACATTATTTTGTTGAACGTGGCAGACGACTGAAACTTTGTTATAGTTATTATAATAGATCAGTGCTACGAAAAAAAAATGTTTTTTTTTCGTTTTTTGAAAAAATCATAGGACACCGACAATTTTGAAGCCTGGGGTCTTTCTTCTGCCGCGTGTTTTTCTTTCAATTAGCAGGATTTATTAAATTTATGAAAACTTCTGTAATTTAAAACTATAGTTAAAAATGTGAAAATTTCAGTTACCCACATTACTTTTTTATGATTCAGTGAATTATAATTTTAGTTGGATACCCTTTGATTTATCGTCAGAAAATAAAACAGCCGATTACTCTCCGATTACAAACATATAACAAAGCATTGACAAACAAAAATGAATGATGTGCGTTTGTGGTAATCATTGTCGAAAATTATGAATTTTTCACATTTTTTCATGTGGTATTGACGAAGACTCGTCACTGATAAACAAAAACTCACCGACCCAGCAGAAATACAAATATTGGGAAACTGCTTGTCACCAGCTGGCAGTGATGGGTCCATGCTAGCTGAAATCTACGTTCATGAAACGGTAGTGGTCCGTTGGTGGAAGAGGCATTAGTTGACAGCCGTTGATGGCCATGCAGCATCGCCATGAAGTGGTGTCTCCAAGCAAGTGCCACCAGTTGCCCGTAGCTGGCAATCGAAGCAACCCCAACACGAGGTGGAAGCAACGGGACTGCGCATGCGCAGAAGCACCAGGTGCTGTGTCTTGCATGGAGCCAGCAAAGCATATCTTACTGAAGATTTATATTATTTGTTACTTGTTAGTTAAATACGATGCTATCCCCATTATGTTATTTGGGTAGATGTTAAGAAAAAAATGGCATATGTATGTAGAGAGGCGAATTAATTTCCTAATGCAATGCCACGTCGACGAAAATTACCGTCGGAAGAAAATTATATAAATAATTATTAATGAACTGTAAGAACTAGTCAACTACTTAGATGTATTTATAGAAACTCATTTCGTAACAAAATTCCTGCACTAGCACAAAAAAAAAAAAAAAAAAAGAATCGAGAATACAGACAGCCATAAAAAACACCCACTCCATTCTCATGAATGACAAGAAAGAATTTCTGCGTAATCTTTCGTTTTCACATACACTACACCGCTTCAAACAAAAGTCCCGGAAAGGCATTAAAAAATCGCTATTTTGGAAAAAAATAAGAATTATACTCGTAAAAAGTTTATCAATTATTTGAATAAAAAAAGGAACGCTATGTGGATATAAAGTACTCATCCATGGGTTGAGTTCACAAGATTGGAGGATATTCACTGCTAAGAATAACGACAAGTAAAACAAAATATATTTCTACTTTAAACGAAATGTAGTTTCGTACAGTGGAAATAAAAGATACAACGTTCAAAATGTAACATAATGTGACAAGAACGGGTAAATATATTAATTAAACGATCCCCTTTCAAGACCACAAGGACAGCACAAAAGTCTTTGAGTTGATACACTCGTTGAAAATGAGTGAATTTCTTTTAAGGTAAATAGAAACAATCGTTACGTTGAAAAAATAAATTTATGAATTATATAAAACAGGAATTTTTGAAAACTACCTCGCAAAATTGTAAAATTAAAAGAGAACCCTTCGTTTCACAACGCATAGGAGAGAAACACACCTTCAAGTTTAGGCTCGTGGCAAACAAGTGTAGTGGCCAGAGTGCTCGCTTCGGAAGCGGACAGTCGTTGTTTTGATTCCAGCCAGTTCAAAACCTACGTTTTTCAGGACCTGTTGAGAAAATTTTCCCTATGCGGTGCCGTCACGCAGTAGTTTCGTAGGAAAAAAAATGGAATGGTTTCTTTGCTAAGCCGCGGTTATCTTTTTTTTATGGCTACTACTGGGAATTTGGCGGACACGATTCAGAAAGCCATCAGTTACTCACGTGACTGCCGGCTGCCACTGCTGGGAAAATAGGGCACCGCATTAAGCTAGCCATCATTATATGACACGTGCTTGGAGAGCAGCTTGTGGCAGCAACTGGTTGTGATGGATAGCTGATGGCCCTGTTCAGGCATATGGCAACTGATGGGGTGCCAACTGTTGGTCATCTGCTGGCCTAAACTACTGGTCCATGTGGTGGCCGCCGGGACATTTTATTGACGGTTGGGCAGCGGCAACATCGTGCTGGGCCGCTGCTGGAACTGGTGGCTACCAGTGCTGGCTTGAGTGCTGTCCCAGAAACACTCTTTTTGTTGGGGAGCTGTACAAATATTTCTTCTTCGAAAAAGTAGTTCTTTGAACAGTGGATGAAGGCTCCAATTACCAGGATGAGTCAAAAGCTTGACCACTTTTGAGCAACATACAACGTTTGGCTTCAATACCTTTCCAAACACATGCTAGCGACGATTGTTGACCTCAATGACGGGAAACACACGAGGGTACTGCCGAACACTTCGATGGACCCCCTTAGCTTTATTAGCCGTGCTCATCGCAATGGTTTTATTACCCATTCCCGTGCGGAGAGAGATAGATAAAAATTGGAAAGTACGGATGAATTTCATCAACACAAATTTTAAAATTTAGTTAAATATTCATGCATCTGTTCCTTCAAATTAAGTGTGTGTCGCCAACTATAAAAACATCGAAGATACTTTTCGACATATGCAAGCATCCCTGACATTTCGGGTCGTGCAAAAAAATCGTCTCCTCATATGCTGTCGTTTCAAATTAATTGTTTTCCATCAGAAAGTAGCAATTAAAAACGCAATTTGTATGAACCTATACGCTCTCCTCTACTTCACAGCCAACAGAAAATGTTATACCAAATTCGATGCAGACAGCTGTGGTATGCCGTTAAAATCTAGATGATTAAAATCTAAAATCTATACATACAACACAAAATACGTTACAATTTAATTCCATTCAATATATCTTGCAATCCATTCATTTTGAACCATTTTTCGTTTATAAATCTGGCGTTCTACAACTCACTTTATATGCCGATAGGTGTTCCTCAACACACATCCACCGGCTTCCTCTGAGCCAAGTACATTTCGTGTATCCTTAAAGCACACAAATATAGTTGTTTTATTTGCACTAATCATTAGATCCATTATTATCTTCCATAACTGAAAGTTTGTTATACTGTAATACGGCTTTCAGGGACAGTGAGAATTGCTTATAAAAGATGATAAATTATCCAAAATGTGTGAATGCTCTATTCCGCTTTGTAAACTGAACACTTGTACCTGTGCGTACTCTAAAATGCTAATTTACGAGAAAATATTCCCCGTAACTCGTGTAAACCGTAAATTAATTTATTAATCAACATCACTTATATCAGAAAAGCTATTTTCCTCCAAGATGACTTTCCAAAATCTTATGGATATATATGTGTACCATAACGAATCACCAGCTTCATGACACACAGTGAAAAAAATAATCGAAAGATTTAAATACGCAGTTGATATGGCAATCTTGATTTCAAAAAGCACAGAAGTTGCGCAAAACGGGTAGGATGTTTTTGATCACGTTCTCCTAAAAAGAAAAGCTTTAACCTACTTTCCGTCATAAATTATTTAAAAATTAATGTTTAGAAATTCGCAAATATTACGGGATATTTAACTTATAGAACGTTTGTCTAGCTGAGAAACCTCATAACCTCACCTAGTAATATTCTTAGAATGTTCTCGAAAAAAAAAAAAAGAAAACTGAAGGTTATTTATTTATACATTATATCCTTTTCTAATTGTCACACTCTTATCTTTCTAAACGTTTAGAATAGTTCCAGTCCAAAGAATAACATTAGATGTGGAAGAGAGTTATATTAATTTCAGCAGATATAATGCCATATATATATATATCTACACTGCCGGATAATTGCTAAGGACGGATGACAAAAGCAACGATAGAAACCATCCAATGGAAGGCAGCAAGATGTGGAAATTAGCATAAGTGCGGGATACAGTAAGACGTGTTGTGCATATGCAAATTTGGGATTGCCGAACTTGTTCGTGACGTCATAGCGCTGATAAAATATATAAAGGATTTGACGCGAATTGACCGTTGTTGTTCAAACGCAAAGTTGAAAGAGAAATAATTAATTGACGACCTTGCAATTTTCAGTATGTCTTTCCGACATCACCTAGATGATTTTACGCGTGGCCGTATCATTGGCAAGATTGAAGAAGGGCGAAAAATAACAGATGTTGCCAAGGAGTTCGACCTCAGCCACAGTGTTGTTTCAAGGCTTTGGAAATCATTTCAAAGAAATGGAGAGTGTAGCAAACGTCGCGGGGGAGGTCGTGTTTGCAGTACGACACCTGCAGAAGATCGGTACATAGTGCTATCAACAAAAAGACACCGGCGCAGCACAGCTAGTGAGGTAGCAAATCAGTTTATGGCTGCTACTGGCAAGCGGATCTCCCGAAAAACTGTCGCCAGACGTTTGCATGAAGGAGGACTATACGCCCGCCGTCCTGTTGTGTGCATCCCATTGTCCAGACGTCACCGTACCGCCCGTTTGGAATGGTGCCATCAACATCGCAATTGGACTGATAACGACTGGTCTGCTGTCCTCTTCTCAGATGAGAGTAGATACAGTCTATCGTCTGATTGTCGACGACAACTGATCTGGCGTGATAGTGGTACTGCATATTGTCCAGCAAACATACAGGAAAGGGACCGATATCCGACATGTAGTGTCATGGTATGGGCTGGCATCATGATCAATGGCCGTACGTCCCTCTATGTGCTTCCAACTGGGACTATAACTGGACAACGATACATTAATGATGTTCTGCTACCTCTTGTTCGCATGTTCCGTGGTCTGTCGGTGATAGATTCTTTTTCATGGACGACAACGCAACATGTCATTGAACAGTCGCTGTCGAGGAGTGTCTTGAGAGCGAGGATATTCAACGCCTCGTATGGGCAGCACGTTCTCCAGATCTAAATCCCATTGAAAATGTGTGGGATGATTTGGGGAGGAGTCTTGCTGGTCGCCAATACTCTCCAATTAACAACGACACCCTCATCCGTGCACTGACAGAGGAATGGGATAAATTACCCCAACAGCTGCTTGATAATGTTGTGCAAAGCATGACACGACGTGTGGAATCTTGCATCGCCCTCCATGGTGGCCATATCCCGTATTGACATCTTACGCCGGAACGCCTGCGGACGGTAATAGCATTTTTTTACGTTTACGTATTCTGCACAAAATGGCCTGTTTGTTCCTTGAACACGTTCCAAAGCCTTCTGGATTTCAGAGCACAATAAATTGTCCTTCTTGTAATGTCCTGGCATTCTGACATTATTTTATTTCACTTGACATCCAACCACACTTACATTTTTATGCGCTATATAGCCGTTTATGATCCGTCCTTAGCAATTGTCCAGCAGTGTATAAATATATAAACTAAACTCTCTACACCTTCAACCAAGAACTTCCCGTAGAAATCCTTGAATCCCACCAAATTAACACACGCAGACCAAACTAAAAAGAAATTAACCTTTGTTTCGGAAATCACATATTTCAAACACACCTGCATGAAACCTGAACCAGTGTTTGGGGGCCGGGGAGTCTTTCCCTGATGAGTGGCTCCCGGTACCCGACCCTAAGTGTTTAAAAGTATTATTATAATTATTTTTTTTATTATTGTTGTATGTGAATTGTGAGAGTTTTAATTTTAGTTTGCGTGTGTTAAGTTAGTGGGATTCAGGGATTTGTACAGGAAGTTCTTGCTTGAAGGTGCAGAGAGTTTGGCTTATATACTCCACCAGTGGTTCTTGCTGCAGTGAACAGTTCCTGGATGAGTAAGGCAACATTGTAGTACACCTTTAAAAGATTATATATATATCATCATCATCATCATCATTGTCAACCATTATCAATCCACTGCTGGACGAAGGTCTCCCCAAGTTTCCTCCACAACGGTCTGTCTTGTGCCAGTCTCCTCCATGTCACTCCCGCATATTTACGAATTTCATCCACCCATCTCCCATGTGGTCTTTTTCTGGGTCTTTTCCTGTCCCTTGGAATCCAATCTAAAATTTCGGCTGTCCATCTATGGACTGTCCTTCTGGCAGTATGTCCAGCCCATTGCCATTTCACGGATTTAACTCTGATCATGATGTCTTCCACTCTCGTCATTTTTCGGATCCACGTGTTCCTCTTCTTATCTCTCCTGGTTATACCAAGCATGCACCTCTCCATGCTTCTTTGAGTTGTCTGCAGCCTTTGTATGTCTCTTTTAGTTAAGGTCCACGTCTCTGCACCATACGTAAGCACTGGAAGGATGCATTGATCAAACACTTTTCTTTTAAGACATAATGGCATATTGCTCTTGAAAATTATGCTGTTTCTTCCAAAAGCTCTCCAGGCAAGTTTTGTACGCCGATTAATTTCTTCATCAATGTGACCCTCACTTGATATCTGCTGTCCAAGATAAACGTACGTGTCTGTTATCTCCAGTTTTTCTCCATCATACGATAAATCTTCATTTCTTGTAAAAGCATTGAACATCCCTTTTGTCTTCTGAAAGTTCATTTTTAGTCCCACTTCTTTACTCTTGTCAGCAAGTTCCTGGATCATACTCTGCAGCTCTGATGGGGTAGTTGCAAAAATGACTACGTCATCAGCAAAACGAAGGTGGGTTAGATAATCTCCATTAATCTTTATCCCTTTGTTTTCCCAGTTCAGTGATTGAAAGACATTTTCCAATGTGGCATTAAAGAGCTTCGGAGATATGGTGTCACCTTGTCTCACTCCCTTTCCAATTTTTATGTGTGTTGTATTTTCAAACAGCCGAATCTTTGCACTTGCATTTTCATAGATGTTATTAATAATATTAATGTATGCATCTTCAATACCGCAGGATTTCAGAGCCGTGGTAACTGCTGATGGTTTCACCGAATCAAAGGCTTTTTCATAATCGATAAAAGCCATGCACAATGGAAGTTCATATTCCCTCGCTCTTTCAATTAGTTCTCTCAGTACGTGGATATGATCTATTGTGCTGTAGCCACTCCTGAATCCAGCTTGTTCTCTCGGTTGAGCCATGTCCAGTGTTACCTTCAAGCGGTGTGAAAGAACTTTAATGAAGTTTTTATAAACCACTGATAGGAGGCTGATAGGTCTGTAGTTCCTGAGATCCTCAATGTCACCTTTTTTATGTAGCAGGATCATTGTAGCATTGTTCCAATCCTCAGGAATCTTCCCTTCATTAAGGCATCGAGTGAAAATTTGGGCGAGTACTGTTTCAATTTCTCCACTTGCTTCTTGTATGATGTCTATAGTAATTCCATCTTCTCCTGGAGCTTTCCCCGCTTCATGTTCTTGATTGCATGAGCAACTTCTGCTGGGAGGACTGGAAGAACTCTGGTACCTTTCATGATGTCTGGAGTACATGTATCATCCCTTTCATATAATTTGGAGTAGAAATCTTTCACTCTTGTCAAAATTTCGCCTCTATTTCTTGTTATAGAACCATCTTCTTTTCTCAGAGCCATAATCTGTTTTCTTCCTTTACTGAGATGTCCCTTTGCTATCTTAAGGCTTTGGTTGTTTTCAATTGCTTTCCTCACTAGCTCACAGTTGAATTTCCTTACGTCTTCAGTGATACCTTTTCGTGTTGTCTTGCATAGCTCTATATATTCCACTTTGGAAGTCACATCTTCTTTAGTTGTCCTCATCTCTCTTCTTTTTTGCATCAACATTTTGGTTTTTCCTGATAATTTGTTCACATGCAACTTGTTCTTAGACCCAGCTAATTTTGTTGCTGTTTCCATTAGAGCTTTGGTTACTTTTCTGTTAACTTCCGAAACATCCACTTCTTCCGATGTTAGGCCTTCTAAAGCAGAGAATCTGTTCTTCAGTTCCAACTTGAAAGTATTATGGTGTTTTTTAAGGTTGGTTATGTCAATACATTTTGTTTGTCTTATGAGCTTGCCACGTTCCAGTTTAGTGTTGAGGTGCATCTTACATCTCACCAATCTATGGTCACTACCTGTGTTGAACTTGTTCAGCACACTGCAGTCTTCGATGACGAATTTTTTGTTACACATAATAAAATCAATTTCACTTGTCGTCCCAATTGGATGTCTCCATGTCCATTTCCTGTGTGGCTTTTTCTTGAAAAAGGAGTTCAAGATGAAAAATCCTTCTGCCTCTGCAAACTCAACGAGAGTATTTCCACGCTGGTTTCTGTTGCCGTGACCGAATTTACCTACTGAAGTTTCATTCTGTTGCCGTTGCCCTATTTTTGCATTGAAATCTCCCATAATTATCTTCAAGTGCTGCTTACCTTTATTATTTAGATGACGAATTTCCTCATAAAATTCTTCAATTTCTTCTTCAGGATGACTTGTGGTGGGTGCATAAGTTTGAATAATCTGAGCCTGGTATCTTCTCGATAGTTGGATAACGAGTCGTGCAGCTCTGTCAGAGGAACTTTCAACTTCTACCACTTTATCCTTCAGTTTCTTGTTTATTATAAATCCAACACCACTAGTTCTGCCAGTATCTGTCCCACGATAATAGAAGAGATGTCCACTTTTCAGTTCAATGAGATCTTCTCCTTTTCTCCTTACCTCACTTAGCCCGACGATGTCCCACTTGATCCTTTGTAGTTCCTCTTCCAATTCAAGAAGCCTTGAATCAGAAGATAGGGAGCGTCCGTTATAGGTAGCCAAGGTCAGCATCAAATGGCAGCCTAGTCCGGTCCTCCGGGGATTCTTAGCACCCTCTGCCTTCATGTCGCACTGGCCGCTGCCTTGGCCAGGTACATTCCAGCTGCCGGAGACTGAGGGCCAAGATTTAAGTTGTAGAGTCATTTTGGAGGTGTTTATCCATAACTCACCACGCTGGCCAAGCGGGTTGGTGAGTGTGGGATAGCATTTCCTCTGATCCCGATGGTATAGTTATACCGCTATTGGCGGTCGTCAGAGCCCCTTTAGTGGGAACAGGATGCACCACGAGAAGGCGGGGTTGACATTTGTCAAGGAGAGGCTGTGATGTTACGCATCACCTGACCTTACATCCCATATATATATATATATATATGCATAAGTTTGAATATATATATGTATATATATATATATATATATATATATATATATATAGGTCAGGTGATGCGTAACATCACAGCCTCTCCTTGACAAATGTCAACCCCGCCTTCCCGTGGTGCATCCTGTTCCCACTAAAGGGGCTCTGACGACCGCCCATAGCGGTATAACTATACCATCGGGATTAGAGGAAATTCTATCCCACACTCACCAACCCGCTTGGCCAGCGTGGTGAGTTATGGCCAAACCCCTCCAAAATGATTCCACAACTTAAATCTTGGCCCTCAGTCTCCGGCAGCTGGAATGTACCTGGCCAAGACAGCGGCCAGTGCGACATGAAGGCAGAGGGTGCTAAGAATCCCCGGAGGACCGGACTAGGCTGCCATCTGATGCTGACCTTGGCTACTTACAATGGACGCTCCCTATCTTCTGATTCAAGGCTTCTTGAATTGGAAGAGGAACTACAACGGATCAAGTGGGACATCGTGGGGCTAAGTGAGGTAAGGAGAAAAGGAGAAGATCTCATCGAACTGAAAAGTGGACATCTCTTCTACTATCGTGGGACAGATACTGGCAGAACTAGTGGTGTTGGATTTATAATAAACAAGAAACTGAAGGATAAAGTTGTAGAAGTTGAAAGTTCCTCTGACAGAGCTGCACGACTTGTTATCCAACTCTCGAAAAGATACCAGGCTCAGATTATTCAAACTTATGCACCCACCACAAGTCATCCTGAAGAAGAAATTGAAGAATTTTATGAGGAAATTTGTCATCTAAATAATAAAGGTAAGCAGCACTTGAAAATAATTATGGGAGATTTCAATGCAAAAATAGGGCAACGGCAACAGAATGAAACTTCAGTAGGTAAATTCGGTCATGGCAACAGAAACCAGCGTGGAAATACTCTCGTTGAGTTTGCAGAGGCAGAAGGGTTTTTCATCTTGAACTCCTTCTTCAAGAAAAAGCCACACAGGAAATGGACATGGAGACATCCAAATGGGACGACAAGTGAAATTGATTTTATTATGTGTAACAAAAAATTCGTCATAGAAGACTGCAGTGTGCTAAACAAGTTCAACACAGGTAGTGACCATAGATTGGTGAGATGTAAGATGCACCTCAACACTAAACTGGAACGTGGCAAGCTCATAAGACAAACAAAATCTATTGACATAACCAACCTTAAAAAACACCATAATACCTTCAAGTTAGAACTGAAGAACAGGTTCTCTGCTTTAGAAGGCCTAACATCGGAAGAAGTGGACATCTCTGAAGTTAACAGAAAAGTAACCAAAGCTCTTATGGAAACAGCAACAAAATTAACTGGGTATAATAACAAGTTGCATGTGAACAAATTATCAGGAAAAACCAAAATGTTGATGCAAAAAAGAAGAGAGATGAGGACAACTAAAGAAGATGTGACTTCCAAAGTGGAATATATAGAGCTATGCAAGACAGTAAGAAAAAGTATCACTGAAGACGTAAGAAAATTCAACTGTGAACTAGTGAGGAAAGCAATTGAAAACAACCAAAGCCTAAAGATAGCAAAGGGACATCTCAGTAAGGGAAGAAAACAGATTATGGCACTGAGAAAAGAAGATGGTTCTGTAACAAGAAATAGAGGCGAAATTTTGACAAGAGTGAAAGATTTCTACTCCAAATTATATGAAAGGGATGATACATGCACTCCAGACATCATGAAAGATACCAGTACCAGAGTCCCTCCAGTCCTTCCAGCAGAAGTTGCACATGCGATCAAGAACATGAAGCGGGGAAAAGCTCCAGGAGAAGATGGAATTACTGTAGACATCATACAAGAAGCAAGTGGAGAAATCGAAACAGTACTCTCCCAAATTTTCACTCGATGCCTTAATGAAGGAAAGATTCCTGAGGATTGGAACACCGCTACAATGATCCTGCTACATAAGAAAGGTGACATTGAGGATCTCGGAAACTACACACCTATCAGCCTCCTATCAGTGGTTTATAAAATCTTCACTAAAGTTCTTTCACACCGCTTGAAGGTAACACTGGACATGGCTCAACCGAGAGAACAAGCTGGATTCAGGAGTGGCTACAGCACAATAGATCATATCCACGTGCTGAGAGAACTAATTGAAAGAGCGAGGGAATATGAACTTCCATTGTGCATGGCTTTTATCGATTATGAAAAAGCCTTTGATTCGGTGAAACCATCAGCAGTTACAATGGCTCTGAAACCTGCGGTATGGAAGATGCATATATTAATATTATTAGTAACATCTATGAAAATGCAAGTGCAAAGATTCGGCTGTTTGAAAATACAACACACATAAAAATTGGAAAGGGAGTGAGACAAGGTGACACCATATCTCCGAAGCTCTTTAATGCCACATTGGAGGGTGTTTTTCAGTCGCTGAGCTGGGAAAACAAGGGGATAAAGATTAATGGAGATTATCTTACCCACCTACGTTTTGCTGATGACGTAGTCATTTTTGCAACTACCACATCAGAGCTGCAGAGTATGATCCAGGAACTTGCTGACAAGGGTAAAGAAGTGGGATTAAAAATGAACTTTCAGAAGACAAAAGTGATGTTCAATGCTTTTACAAGAAATGAAGATTTATCGATTGATGGAGAAAAGCTGGAGATAACAGACACGTACGTTTATCTTGGACAGCAGATATCAAGTGAGGGTCACATTGATGAAGAAATTAATCGGCGTACAAAACTTGCCTGGAGAGCTTTTGGAAGAAACAGCGTAATTTTTAAGAGCAATATGCCATTATGTCTTAAAAGAAAAGTGTTTGATCAATGCATCCTTCCAGTGCTTACGTATGGTGCAGAGACGTGGACCTTAACTAAAAGAGACATACAAAGGCTGCAGACAACTCAAAGAAGCATGGAGAGGTGCATACTTGGTATAACCAGGAGAGATAAGAAGAGGAACTCGTGGATCCGAAAAATGACAAGAGTGGAAGACATCATGATCAGAGTTAAATCCCTGAAATGGCAATGGGCTGGACATACTGCCAGAAGGACAGATCATCGATGGACAGCCGAAATTTTAGATTGGATTCCAAGGGACAGGAAAAGACCCAGAAGAAGACCACATGGGAGATGGGTGGATGAAATTCGAAAGTATGCAGGGGTGACATGGAGGAGACTGGCACAAGACAGACCGTTGTGGAGGAAACTTGGGGAGACCTTCGTCCAGCAGTGGATTGATAATGGTTGACAATGATGATGATGATGACATATATATATATATATAATTTTAAGAGCAATATGCCATTATGTGTTAAAATAAATTGTTTAACCAATGCATTCTTCCAGTGCTTACGTACGGAGCATAGACGTGGACCTTAACTTAAAAAGGCATTCAAAGACTGCAGACTTCTAAAAGCAGCAGGGAGAGGTGAATACTCGTGCGACCAGGCGAGATAAGAAGAAAGATGTGTTGCCGTAACCAACACAGATAAAGTGATGGACTCATGGATAAGGAAAATGACAAGAGTGGAAAATATCATGGTTAGAAAAAAAATTCCTGAAATGGCACTAAGCTGGCCATGTTGCAAGGAGAACGGACCACCCGAGTACAACCAAAATTCGTGAATGGATTCCAAAAGACCAAGAAGCAGATCACATGGGTGATGGGTGGATACAATCAGACTTCATGCGGGAGTAGCATGGAGGAGACAGGCTCAAGACAGACCGTTATGGAAAAAACTCGGTGAGATATTTATTCCGCAGTGGACTGTTAAATCTGCTTTGGTTTCATAACATGGGTGAAACAAGGTTTTTTAAACTAATTTCAGGGTGCTGAATTAAAATATGAATGTAAAAACTCTCCATCACATGCAGTTGTTTGTGTATGAACAGTTGCTATATTTCCAGGTACATATATATAATGCCAGATGTGCGCATTACAGCTTCGCATTTTAATATATTACAGCTTCGCGTTGTAATGTATTACAGCATTTATGTGCCCTGTCAGCTGCAGAATTGGTGTTACAAAGTATAAATACCATAACGTTTTGATATTCAGACTATTGATTGTAGTGTTGTATTATAACATGCCGCACATTATACCGTAAGTTTCAATCTTCGAAAAGACAAGGCATTTAACTCTCTTCATGTTGTGCTGCCGGAGTTCAAGGTGTAGTGGACAAGCCTGAAATACGACGAGGTTTTTTTGTGATTCTATTACGAAATTATGTTTTATGTTCTGTACATTATTATAGACTGTTTTAGTTGCATCGTTTATTGAAAGCTTACAGTATAACTGTTGACCACGGTTGTATTATTGATGAGTTTTCTTCTAGGGGAAACCTGAAAATATCGTATTAAAGACACATATTCACACAGACATTTTAGTTACATGGTATGAGTAAAGTATTTTAGATGTTTTAAAACGTTTTTATTGAATTTAAATGTTTTAACTCATACCATGTAACTAAAATGACTCTGTGAATACGTGTCTTTAAAAAGACATTTGAATGTTTTTCCAAGAAGAAAACTCATCAATAATACAACCGTGGTCAACAGTTATACTGTAAGCTTTTAATAAACGATGCAACTAAAACAGTCTTTTATAATGTACAGAACATAAAACATAATTTCGTAACAGAATCACAAAGAAAATCCTGTCGTATTTCAGGCTTGTCCACTACACCCTGAACTCTGGCCGCACAATGTGCAGAGAGATAAATGTCTCATCTTTTCGAAAATTGAAACTTACGGTATAAATATCATATTCATATATCACTGAATATGAGACAGAAAAATAAAACAGAAATATGGTAAACAATATTCACACAATTGTAAATGTATGCACACTTACTCGTATACACGTATAATTACATTTTTCCTTTTATGTGTCGTGTAATCATACTCCTGAAGAAACCAGCAGTAATCACTCCTCAACTAAATCTATGTTCTGTGAATTCGTAGAGTACACGAGTTTAAGGCGAAATTCTAAACTTTGCTCTTAGAATTTGAAAATATTCCTAAACGTTCCGTGGTTTCCTTAACCCCTTAATTGTTGCAGTTTTTCTCGTAAAGCCGGTCGCATTCTTCAAGGTGGATAAAAGAAAAGACTACTGCGCCCTGTTTAAGATAGACTTCAATCGTAAAAGAAGCAATGCAAAGAATACGAAGTCACACAAAATGAAACTTCCTACGATAAATCATAGGACCGAAAAATCATTGTTCTTACCCAAAGGCACAAAAATCGAAATTCCGCCCGATTGGTGCAGTTTTCTAAGCAAGAGCATCTGAAAATTGTCGCGGATGGGTCCAGGTTCGAATCTCTTATACGGCATGAAGAATGTGTTTATTTTACAGCACTAACTTTGTCCCTTCTCTGAAAAAACTGGCCCTAAAGAAAGGACGCGCGACTGCTTACATATTGTTTAGTAGCTCATTGTGGTCGTAAATTAACCTTTATATGTTAGAAATCCTCGTGTCTTGGCAACCCAAAAATAAACTTCGTTTCTTCTCTTTCAGTTTGTACTTATCTTTGCTTAACGTTCCCCATTTGTTTCACTACTGTTTGCTCATGTCATATCATTTGTCCTACATTCTGCTCCTCCTGTAAAATCGCGTAACACAACCACCACGTTTTGGGTTTCTCTATTATCCTGTCCCAGTTTAAAGCTCTGTGCAGTAATTTTGAAGCACTCCATCTTACTTAAACGGAACATAATGTCATCTGAAAACTGGTAATTTATTTATCACCTAAATTTTTTCCATGCTACTGCTTCATAAATGGAATACAGTCAGAGTGTTTCCATTTCAATCCTCAGTTGTAAGTGCATTTAAGTGACTCTCGCAAGATGTAGCTGTGGAGGGAATACCTTTGATGGTTTGTTGACTTTAATGTAGCATTACTTGATTGGTAATCTGTGCTACAGAACATTAACATGGAAGTTTAGTATCGCTTTCTGAGGTGGATTAACAGTATCAGTGGGTTATAAGCAGTCTCCTGTCTCCAATTTAAGGGCACTTTCTAAAGGGAACCGGACATAACTGACGTAAAACATGCTATCCATAATTCACCCAGATTTCGAACCCAGATCTGTCTCGGACAAATGCGTCACAAGCCCGAGCTTGGCCCACTGTGCCACAGCGGCAGCTCAGAATGTCTGTCTGGGCGAAATCATAAATTGTCAGTTATCGTGAGCATGTTTTATTTGCAAGATTTTGCCAGCAACAACGATGAATATTTTAATCACGGCGAAGAAAACCATCTAATAAACAGATATTTAGATGAAATTTGCAATGCTATAGAACGAACTTGGCATTACAAATTATGGAAATAAATAAACAGCTATTTGGAAGAATCTGTTAAATGAGCAAGACCTAATGAGCGTCTGTTCTTACTTTTTGGGTTTCAGTTAAACTCAGATAATTAAAAGTAGTAAACCTTGACTTACTTAGTATCTCTTCCATGAGTTCGTGCACTGGGCTCTCCCGCATCTTGATTGACCGCTGCTTACAGGGACGGGTAACAACTATCCAACTTAACCCAAGGAGGGTTTGCACATATCTAATGTTCTTAAAACTTTCAATTTATTACAACTACCGCGTTTCCCCGAAAGTAAGACCTAACCGGAAACTAAGCCCTAGCATGATTTTTTCGGGTGCTCGTAATGTAAGCCCTACCCCGAAAATAAGCCCCAGTTACGATTCGTAGAACCATAGTCAGCCAGCCTATCTCTGCTCAAAAACACTGAAAAGAGTGCAAAAAAGATTGGAGGATACCCTGTTCATGTGTTTAATTTGCCTTAAATATCCAGAGTAAGAAAGAAAGCCGACTGACTTTGAACTCAGCCGAGGATATGGTTTCTGTAATTGTGGCGCATGCATTCCATGCATTCAGTTCGGTTCATAGAGCTAACGGGAGATTAGAAGAAGCCGTCTTTTGTTCGGGAGGTGTAACTTCCAGTTCCGAAAAGGGAATCCGTAGTGGTAAACTTTACCGGTGAACGTTTTCTTTGTCGTAAAAGTTATTCATCAACAGGCGGTGTGTGTTTTTAGAAATGGAGGAGGGCACATGCGAACTCAAAGAAAAAGTAAGAAGTGTTCGAACCGCTTTCAATGGATTACGAAAGGGGTTCGTCCCTGTCCAAGTTATTGTGTTGGCAACGGAGCCTGAAATTATTCTTTAAAAATCAGAGAGGTAATATTTTAGGGCCGAACGTAAATTATTAACTCTTATCATTTTTGTTGCCGCTCCTGTGTCGATTAACAATTAACACAGTCTTCAGTTATCACTTGATTTAATGGTAGATTTAAAGGTAATAATAATTTGACCCCCAGACAAGATGAGTGCAAAAAGAAAGGACTATTCCATCGAGTACAAGAAAGGAATCGTGGAGGATTCCCGATGCAAGAATCCCACGGTATTCTGCAAAGAGAAGAAGTTGTTTCTCCGAATGGTCCGAAAATGGCGATCAGAGTACGATAACTTCAGTCAACGGGTGAACGAGGAAAATGCTTAAAAGCGCAAGTGTGATCAAGTCGGCAACCATTATTTTCTGAGCTGAAAGACATCATCTGGGAATGGATTGCTTACCGAAGAGCAAAGGCTTTGGTTGTCGCAGGGCTGATATCCAAGCATTTGCCCTTATAATGACACTACAGTTAGAAATATCCCCAGAAAAATTCAAAGAATCACAACACTGGCTGGATGGCTTTCTTCAGCGATATAAACTGTCTCTAAGAAGATCGGCAACCCTGTTCAAGCTGGAAGATACTGAAGTTATTAAACATGCACTTGCATTCAAGTCCTTTGTTGTTGGAATCGACTTTTTCTAAATACCAACTCTCCAACGGGATTGCTATGGATGAAACTGCAGTGTTTATAGGCCAAGGACCTCCAACAACAATTGATCAGAGGGGTGTCTCGTCAATCTACATTCCCTCCACTAATTACGAAAGAGCACGTGTTACCTGTGTTTTGGCAATTCATCTGGATGGAAAGAAAGCCCCACCTCTAATCATTACTAAGGGCAAGAAAGATAAGATTGAACGTGTTTCAGGCATTTATGTTCTTGAAACCGAAAACCCCTAATGCACACAAGCAGTTATAAGGAAATCGGTTGATTTAATGCTGCCACTTGTTTTGCGAGGTGGCCAAAGAGGTCTGTTAGTCTGGTATTTAGCCAGCACTCACCACGCTAAAGACATGAAGAACTTCATTGCAGAGGGAACTATAGATCCAATAATGATTCCCCCAGTATTTACTGCCTATATCCAGACTCTTGATATTGCAATAAACAATCCATTCAAGGATCATTTGCGCATGGAAATTAATGACTTCATTAAAAATGGAATGGAGATAAATCAGAATGGAAACTTTGTGAAGCTTAGCCAACAAGAGCCGTGACTTTTGTGAAGAATTCGAGGGATAAAGGTACTGACAGCTGTGTTGCCAATGCACTACGAGCAGCCTACATGAACAAGAAGTGCTGATTTAAGGAGCGCTTTATAGCTGGACATGAGAGATTGGGATAAATGGTTCTACAGGAAATGGAGTCGCAAGAAATTCCGGCCGGAATTCGGGGTTTGGAGAGTTATGACGATGTTCCAGAAGAAGATGACATGACTGTATTTGAATAAATGTAGATTTTTGTACACGAATAAATGTAGATTTTTTACATGAATAAATGTAGATTTTTTGTAAATGCGTGAATGTAGATTTTTGTACATGAATAAATGAATAAATGTAGATGAAAAAAAAAGAAAAAAGTTGGTAGTATATGAAAAAATATGACATCCCCTGAAAATAAGCCATAAGGCGGCTTTTGGAGCAAATATTAATGCAAGACCCGGTGTTATTTTCGGGAAAACGCGGTACATTATAAATGGAATTATCTAACAACTCATGCACATACACTTAAACATCCTGTCCTTCCTTCCTCATCAGGTTTCTCTTTTTTAACGTCTCCCTTTTCGCCCCAACCGCTATGCCCCCTGTCGGCGTATTTCGAATACCGACTGACATGGCATTTGATGAGAATCACAACGCTAAGAGCTGCCTGTTGTTATATCGACTGAAAGATTCTATTAGTAAGTCGTCTTGTAATGGCCCAACGAGAGAATTTTACTTATTGTTTCCACGAGGAATTTAATAAACATTTTGGAATTCACTGGAGCATAAAAATACTGCATGGTGAGAAAGATGATAGCTCTGCTGGTTTTAGTGCTCCTCAAAAGGGAAAGGCAACACTTTTGTAACTTCCTTTACGCGTTGAATTGATTGCTCGAGGATTCAGCTGCATTGTATACTGGTGAAATTGCATTGTATACCGGTGAAATTGCATTGTATACTGGTGAAAATGCACCATTCACTCGGCAGTTGAATTAACTGATCTTTTCTACTTAAGGCGAAGCCATCACAAGATGGTTTTACGCTTTTATATAATCACGTACCCCAAAATATAATATGTTATATTTTTTGAACTTGTATTTACAATGTGAGCATAAAAGCACGCCTAGGTTTAAGTTTGCGTTTTGTGTTCAGTTTGATGTCTACTGAAAGGCGAAATGCACGGTGTTCGGAAGTATAGCGAAAAACGAGAACGGAGATGAAGTTTTGGAAATTGGTGCGAATTTCTCTAGAATAAGCTAATTACATCAACTCACAGCTTCAAACTGGAAGCTTCTAAGCGTACATTACCAGTATCAAATGTTGGTAATTGGAATTGTTAATCCAATCGTGTGATGTTATGTTATAAAGCTGACCCAAACTGGTTTCTTTGTGCACCTGGTCAGATTCAGGGAATTGAAATTAGAAAGTGGTCGCTTAGTTTTGTAGTTACAATTTGTCAAAAAGGGATGATATTCCAAAATTCTCCAAAGTTGCCAATAGATGAGAAAGAATGTCGGTTGGATTGAAACATAAGGCTAAATTGATATCACCAGATCTGGCGGCAACACTAATCTGACTTCTAAGATGCCTACCCAAAGACATTCTTCATAGCTAAAGCTACTAACATTATGCAACAAAACATTTCGGAGTGATGAAACTTTTTATTTTAAAATTTTACCGCTAGTATCTCATTTTTAAGTAAAATATATTAGCTGGACGATTTGCTTTTGAATATAGTGACTATTTAAAAACGTAGATTTACTGTAGGAAAATAATACGATTATACAACAAATAAGTTCTTGCAAAACGTGCCGTAGTTACCTTTGATCGAAAATCTAAAACAATGTAGTTTTCCTAACATGAACTTTCGTCCCACTTTAGTGGAGCCCTGAAAACAGCGCTTGCCTGTTTTAATGCGAATAATTTGTCATTCTGCTTTCAACGTTCACCATAATTGAACTAGTTCTATCCCTAATAATGAAATTTCAAAGTGACATGTTTGACATAAACAGAAAAACTAATTCTTTTGGTGCATATTACATGTCAGGTACTCCCTATGAAGTTCCTGGGTGATATTTGAACCAAAGCTACCTTTATTAAATCTGTTTACTGAATCTCTATTCTATTACACATTTGGAAAAATGTAATTCTGTAATTGAGATATATGATTTTACCAACTTGCTGTCTGCCACATTATTCAAGAACACTTTAGTCGGTTGAGATACTGCATGCGAATGAGAAATTTCGGAAGAGTGAGTCCACATTTCCGCTGCATTCCGACAATCCTTGGATAGCCAACGAGATTTTAAAATTTACCAAATTAAAAAAAAAATAATTCCTCTACGGTTTCATTGAAACTGGCATATTGGCGTTATCAGTATGAGGCAAATAATGAAATATAATGAAACGAAATGGTTGTGAAAATGCATATATAAAATGAAAGGAAACTTCAAATGTGTGCGTTATTAAAAGACTGCAAAATAAGTAAAATAAAAATTTTGATTTTATTTTATTCCTTTTTCTAAACAAATTACTTAAAGTTAAACAGAAAGTGTTGTAAACTAATATCTTCAACGAAAAAACAAATGCTCTGTCAGCAATTTATCAAATAAATAATCACCATATGTGTTTTCAGCTGTGAAACTTCTTAAGAAACACTGCAAGTTGGTCACCCTAACGGGTAAGTATTAACACGCTCATCTTGTCCAACCCACATATTTTTCGATGTCGCTTGTCACATTCCACGATATGGTTATACGTTTGTATGGTGAGGAATAAGTTTCTCCTGTTCTCATTACTCTGCTGTTTTCGTGATTCTTTGACGATATACGACCATGATGAACAGTACTGGTGAATGTACACCTGTTTCCTCAATTATTATTGTTATGAGTTAAAGTGCTTGTGTAGTTGAACACATACCGAAAGGCCTCAAGTACGGATCAAGGTTTTCGTCTCTGCATCTCCGCCCATTAAACGCTTCACCAGAATATATATGGAGCTGTTTGTGCCCTATGGACTTAATGTCATCCTAGATCACTACATCAACAACACTGTAATAATGATTCTCTCGGATGTTTCGGAGTGAATAACGAGTTCCATCTTCTCTACAGACGGGAACAACACCACGGCTGTCGTTTTCGAAAGTAAAGTGGATTCACGGGATGATCGGGATATTGTTTGATTGATTTCAGTCCCTGTCCCGGTGTTGCCTGCAGCACAGTAAAACGTCACATTTTGCAAACGGAGTGCGTGGGATGCCAATTCTCACACTGCTAGCGAGTAGTCCTTATTTTTTAAAGCTGTCTCTGTACTCTGTTCTTTGTTACAGTTGTTGCACCTGCCGCAGGCCACTCTAAAAGAAACACTCTACCCGGCATCGAATATTTGCGTTTCGCTGTTAGTGCCTGAATCCTATCATCCTAAGCCGTTGTAATCTGTGGCTGACTTACCAGAGGTTGATAATTAACATCTGCGATGTCCTGGTACCTGCTCTAAACTCTGGATACAACAGACTTATTCACTCCGGTGGCTCTGGCAACATTATGTGAGTCTTCACTGATTTCAACAGTCCAAAAACCGACTACGTGTAAACATATTCACTTTGTGTCTTTCTGACACATACTGTTTCATCAAAAGTTAAATGCTTCTACTCACAATGTGCGATGACGAGATGAAATGTGATTTTTCTCATTCTCAGCTACACAAATGTGCTGCTTCATCTCTCATGCAAATTCACTTTCGTTTTATAGTATCGCTTCATGGCTTCTACATTTGCATATTCCCAAGTCCTCTGAACAAATGTATATTTTTCATTATTTTGCCGACTGATATGCAAAATTAACTGCGAGTTATTTTTATACGTGTACATCTACGTATGTCCTGTGCACATTATAATATTAAATTAAGTTATTTGGAATGTTTTCCAGCTAATGTATTCCGGACTTTAAATTTGGACACCAGAATTTATCGCAAAGGAAAATAAACCTTTATTGAAAATTTTAATACTAGAAGGAATCACATTTTGGTGGTGGAAGAAACGTTTCAGCTGTTAAGTATGTAAAAGTCGAACGTCCCAAAAATTGGGTCAGTGGTTCCAGGGAAGTAAGAGCGTATGAGTCATTTGGTCAGCACTCCAGACATGCCTTCATCTCGAGCGGACGTTGAATGATCAGAAAGAAACACGTGCCTACGTTCTCACAGGAGAAAGCGACACGATGGTATGAAGTTGTAATAGATCCAGTGAACTTAATAGGAATTACTTAGGAAAGCGGTTTCATTTGAAACAATAAGCAGAAATAATGTTCTTCGCTGCGCCATCTGGTTCTGTGGGATAATTAATTGTTGTCCTAGGTTAGATCTGTGACCTCAAGTCTTTTATGCACTATTTATATTTTATAGCCAAATTTAAACAAAGTTCGATTGATAAGATGATGCGTCTTTTGTTGTTCAAAGACTATACAGAGATTTGAAATAAATATTCATATCAAATTTAATTGGAAAAAACTGGGACTACAATTTATGGGGGAGTTTTTAAATCGAATAAATTTCTAAGCCATTGGGATTTCCGTTATTTCTGCGAAATAGTTGGCAGCAAACGATTCTGAGTATTCTACAAGACTCAAAAATTTTATTCCAGGTACAAAAAATACAAAAGCTATTTTTGTCGTACAAAAAGGTATTATTCGCTCTTTAATTTGGAAACAATTTCATTACAATCAGAAAAAGAAAAGTAAGTAAAAACTAATATGGATTTGGGAAGTTCTTTTTTTGGTAAGAAAATATTTTCCGGGTTGCATTAGATTTTCCAGTTGAAGGCTAACTAATAATTAATTTATATTTGTGTGTTATTCTTAATTCCGAATTAGAAAAACAAATATGTTGAAAACACTGTTCTATTGATCAAAAATAATTTTCGCTTCCACAAGCCGTCTCAAAGTTGTTAGTGTTTCTTAGATTGTTGGCTTCTTCTCTAATCGTACATAAAGGTATAGCTTTTCTCGGCTTCTTCTTCCAAATGGTTTCAAGAAAATAATCTAATTTAAACACTCGTTTCACTTATGTAGCATTGCTCCTGTCATTTGCTTCCCGTAATAATTCCTTTAGAAAATTATCCTTCCTTCCTAATAATTAAGGCGTTCATTTCGGTGTTAAGCGTGTGTCTGTTTAAAACATTAGCACCCAGAGCACTACGAAATGTCATCTATCCAGCACGTCTTTTCCACAAAGACACCAGGGTGTGGACACATATCCGTTTTGCTTTTCATTTTGTTATTCATACCTTGACATATTCACCTTTTCAGGTCTTCGATTGGTTAGGTGTTATCTGAACCGATTTATCTGGAAATAACTCAGCACACGAAAATATATAAGCATGAAGAAAGAAAAGACTCAATGATTGTGATTACCCTCCACCAAAAGTGTCAGTCGCTGAGTCCTGTTTTGGAGTGTGATATACATTCCAGTAAACATGAATCTTCGGTGCGGGTCGCAGTCTCCTCTTAGTAGCAAGGTGCTCGTATTTTCCCAGAAATATTAAAACTTCTCAAACGATACTGTGTTTAAAATTAAAATTATATCTTAACGATTAACAGGGTATTAGTACCTTTCTATGATGTCTCAGCGGTTTTAATACACATTTCTCAGCGGAAAATATGTCTACTTACAATACACTGCACAATAAGACATGCGCACAAATATTTTTCAAAGAAGTTAAACGTACCAATATATATCAGAAAATTACCCTGTTGTGATGAGTGTCTGCTTTCCGTAATAGAGTAATTTATCAATGTTGAAGAGAGAGAGAGAGAGGGAGGGTGTTTGAAAACTCTGTAATAAAAACCACTGAATTGTATCGCAGTAGAAACCTAACTTCGAATCAGAGTTTTCATTTTCTCAGATAGGTATACTTGTAGATTTTCTTAGCGTTTAAAACAGAGTAACTAATTTCAATATTGATGACATCATATTTATACTGCTTCTACATTTAGACGAATTTTTGAAGTTACCAGTTTTTCCTTCGTAAACTAATTTATATATATATCTGTTTTATAGCTTAAAATTATTGTGTAGTTAAATGCTGGTTTTCTTTATCGCCTTTAACTAGGTATTAATTCAAGTATAATAGAGGCAGCAGTTTGACTATTATGTGACTTACTGACGATTCTCCGTTCACATGTTTTCATGATTAGCGTTACCAAGCGAAACGGCTAAAGTTTTAATAGAGGTGCATTTTTGCTGTACTGTTGAAAGATGTGAAGCTGAGTACATTACGAAGTCAAACACCGACATACTACATATTTATAATTAGTTAACTACAATATTGTAAACATAAGAGAGTGCAACTTTACAAATTTGCCTCAAAACTTAACTACGCAGTTACTGATTCGCTGAGTTATCTCACTAAATCATCATCATCATTATTGTCAACCATTATCAATCCACTGCTGGACGAAGGTCTTCCCGAATTTCTTCCACAAAGGTCTGCCTTGGGCCAGTCTCTTCCATGTTACTCCCGCATACTTTCGAATTTCTTCCGCCCATTTCCCATGTGGCCTTCTTCTGGGTCTTTTCCTGTCCCTTGGAATCTAGTCTAAAATTTCAGCTTTCCATCGACAGTCTTTCCTTCTGGCAATATGTCATGCCCATTACCATTTCATTAATTTTACTCTGGTAATAATGTCTTCCACTCTTGTCATTTTTGTTATCCACGAGTTCCTCTTCTTATCTCTCCTGGTTACACCAAGCATGCATCTGTCCGTGCTTCTTTGAGTTGTCTGCAGTCTTTGTATGTCTCTTTTAGTTAAGGTCCACGTCTCTGCACCAAATGTAAGCACTGCAAGGATGCATTGATCAAACACTTTTCTTTTAAGACATAATGGCATATTGCTCTTGAAAATTATACTGTTTCTTCCAAATGCTCTCCAGGCAAGTTCTATACACCAATTAGTTTTTTCATTGATATGACCCTGACTTGATATCTGCTGTCCAAGATAAATGTAGGTATCAGTTATCTACAGCTTTTCCCCATCAATCGATAAATCTTCATTCTAGTAAAAACATTGTACATCACTTTTGTCTTCTGAAAGTTAATTTTTAATCCCACTTTTTTACTCTTGTCAGCAAGTTCCTGGATCATACTCTGCAGCTCTGATGACGTAGTTGCCAAAATGACTACGTCATCAGCAAAACGAATAGGAGTTAGATAATATCCATTAATATTTATTCCTTTGTTTTCCCAGTTCAGTGATTGAAAGTTTTTTTCCAATGTGGCATTAAAGAGTTTTGGAGTTACAGTGTCACCTTTTCTCCTTTTCCAATCTTTGTGGGTGTTGTATTCTCAAATAGCCGAATCTTTGCACTTGCATTTTTATAGATGTTATGAATAATATTAACGTGTGCATCTTCAATACCGCAGGATTTCAAAGATATTGTAACTGCTGATGGTTTCACCGAATCAAAAGCCTTTTCACACTCAATAAAAGCCATGCATAATGGAAGTTCATATTCACTCGCTCTTTCAATTAATTCTCTCAGTACATGGATATGATCTATAGTGATGTAGTCACTCCTGAATCCAGCTTGTTCTCACGGTTGAGCAATGTCCATTGTCACCCTCAATCGGTGTCAAAGAACTTTAGTGAAGGTTTTATAAACCACTGATAGGATGCTGATAGGTCTGCAGTTCCTGAGATCCTCAATGTCAACGTTTTTGTGTAGGAGTATCATTGTACCATTGTTCCAAACCTCAGGAATATTTCCTTCATTAAGCCATCGAGTGAAAATTTGTGCGAGTACTGTTTCGATTTCTCCACTTGCTTCTTGTATGATGTGTACAGTAATTCCATCTTCTCCTGGAGCTTTTCCCCGCTTCATGTTCTTGATTGCATGTGCAACTTTTGATGGGAGGACTGGAAGAACTATAGTACCTTTTGTAATGTCTGGAGTACATGTATCATCCCTTTCATATAGATTTGAGCAGAAGTCTTTCACTCTTGTCAAAATTTCACCTCTATTCCTTAATACAGAACCATCTTCTTTTCTCAGAGACATAAAATGCTTTCTTCCCTTACTCAGATGTCGGTTGTTTTCAATTGCTTTCCTCACTAGTCCACAGTTGAATTTCGTAACATCATCAGTGATACTTTTTCTTACCGTCTTGCATAGCTCTATGTATTCCACTTTGGAAGTCACATCTCGTTTGGTTGTCCCCATCTCGATATTTTTGCATCATAATTTTGTTTTTTCCTGATAATATGTTCATATGCAGGTTGTTCTTAGCACCCGCTATTTTTGTTGCTGTTTCCATAAGAGCATTGGTTAATTTACTGTTAACTTCAGAGATGTCCACTTCTTCCGACGTTAGACCTTCTAGAGTAGATAATATGTTCCTCAGATCCAATTTGAAGGTATTATGATGTCTTTTAAGGTTCGTCCTGTCAATACACTAAGTTTGTTTTATGAGCTTGCCACGCTCGAATTTAGCATTGAGGTGTGTCTTACCTTTCTATGGTTACTACCTGTGTTGAACTCGTTTAGCACACTGCAGTCTTCTATGACAAATTTCTTGTTATGCATAATAAAAAAAAATTCACTTGTCAATCCATTGGGATGTCTCCATGTCCATTTCCTTTGCAGCTTTTTATTGAAAAAAGGGTTCATGATGAAAAACCCTTCTGCCTCTGCAAACCCTACGGGAGTATTTCCAAACTGGTTTCTGTTGCCGTGACCGAATTTACCTACTAAAGTTTCATTCCGTTTTCGTTGCCCTATTTTCTCAAACAAATCTCCCATAATGATCTTCAAGTGTTGCTTGCCTTTATTATTTAGATCAGCGGTCGCTAACCGGTGGTCCGCAGAAAAATCTGGACATTATTACATTATTTGCATTTTAATTTTTATTAATAATAAAACAAAAATAATATTCTAAGAAATCCTTATATTCTGAAATCTGAATGACAATTTTCGCCTTTATATTGCACTAAATTCAAAAAATGTATTAGATTCTAGTGCAGGGCCCGTGAAATACTGCACGCGAGATCTTCATTTCTTTCATTTTCCTACAGTCACCCTGCTCCGCGAAAACCGATTCCCATCCGATTGGTTTATTTTATTTGCGTATTGTATGTAACTGTGTATTTTCTTTAACTGTTATACTTAATGGCATCAAACTGTTTGACTTTAATAACTATCATTTCTTATTTGGTTTCAGATTCGAATACAATAAACACATAATCGGCGAAAAAAAGCAAAGTAATATTTTAGATTTCTATAGTAATACAAAAGATAATGTTACTAATGATAAAAGTAACAATAGTACAGTAATATGTGTACTTCGCTTAATCGTGAGCTCATCAATGATTCAGAGCCTCCACAGTCCTCGTCTCGTCAGGCACTATTATGAAGAATATTCGAACTGGAGGCGGAAAGAAGATAAAACTCAAAGTAACAAGAAAATATGATTCAAACTACCTGCAATTTGGATTTATTCAAGAACCTGGTAGTGAGCTGCATCCACGGCCGCTTTGTGTTGTGTGTTCTGAGAGTTTATCTAATGATGCCATGAAACCTTCCAAACTCGAAAGACACTTGCAATCACAATACCCGGATTTAGCTAAGAAACCACTTGAATATTTTCAAAGAATGCGTGAAAACATGCAGAAGCATGTCATTGCTTTAACAAAAATTACTGTTGAAAATAAGTCCTTATTAAAAGCTTCTTATCTGATAGTAACTTAGATCGCGAAAAATAAAAAGCCGTATACGACTGGAGAATAATTAATTAAGCTTTGCATGTTACAAACCTGTGAAAAGGTTTTGGGAAAACAGGCTGTCCAGAAACTGAAAGTAATTCACATGTCCGCTAACACTGTGAAGCGCAGAATTGAAGACATGGCTGAATATATTGAAAATAGAGTTATAAAGAGTGTGAAAAATTCACCATTTTATTCAATTCAACTTGTCGAATCAACGGACATGAGTAACAAGGCACTTCTCCTTTGTTTTTTGAGGGTTGAATGTGAAGGAGAGTTACAGGAAGAACTACTTTTTTCGCTCAACTTGCCGAGCAGAACAACTAGCGCTGAGATTTTAAAGCACTTAATAGTTGTTTCCCGGAACACGGAATTCAATGGAAAAAATGTATTGGGATACGTACAGACGGTGCCGCAAACATGACTGGACATCTTTCAGGAATTGTTGCAAAGGTGAAAAATGTTGGTCACCTACACATTTTTTCTGCACACTGCATTATACATCGTGAGCAATTTGCGGCGAAAATTATGTCCCCAGAACTGCACGAAGTATTATCAGATGTTAATAAATCAAATTCGACACAAAGCGATCAATTCTCGAATATTTGAGGCACTTTGTGAAGAAATGGGTTCCCAGTATACTCACCTTCTTCTTCACGCTGAAGTGAGTTGGCTGTCGAGGGGCAAAATACTAACCCGACTGTTCGCCCTGCTGGAAGAAGTCAAATTATTTTTCCAGCAGCAAAATAATCAGAAATTTCAAGAATTCTTTTCCCGATGAGTGGGTGGCCAAGCTTGCATACCTGTCAGATATTGCTTCGGTGTTAAATGAACTAAACATATCCCTGCAAGGACAACTTAAGGACGCGTTCACACGAAGAGGTAAAATGGATGCTTTTCAAAGAAAAATATTGCTGGGGTAAACGAGGTTTACTAAAGAAGATCTGCAAATTATTTCAAATTTTGATGAATATATGAGAAAGAAGGATGCAAACCGGCAGGTGGTAACCATTGTTCAACATCACTTACAATCACTCACGTAATCTTTTGGTGGTTATTACCTAAAGAAAGAAGATCCCAGACATGGCAATATGTGGATAATAGATCCATTTGCAGCAAGCATTGAAGATAGCAATTTAAGCATGAACGAAAAAGAAAGCCTCGTCGATGTATCATCCGGTGACAGTCTCAAAGCTAATGTCCAGTCATCCTTATTAAGAACTCGTTTTTGGTTGTCCATAAAAAGTGAATACCCATTGCTGAGTGAAAAAGCAATGAAAATTTTGATTCAATTTTTAACAACATATTTGTGCGAAAAGACATTTTCATCCCGGTACCCAGGGGGGAGTTCCTAATTTAGGTTAAGAGACCCGAACTTACAGTGCTATGCGCTTTTTGGCAGGTGAAAGAGAATCTAAGAGAGATAGGAGCAGATTGCCCTGATAAAATAGCACGAAAGAAAAGTATGGAAATATTAGAGCGCAAGGAGTAAACGGTTTCCCGTTAAGTAGTGAAGTTGTAAGCTCCCTACATACTTACCTGTAACAACAAGCCGTTCTGAGCGATATTTCTCTCCGCAGAAAAATGCCCGGTATACCGCTGCCACAGATAAGTACAGGGGGAAAGGAAAGGAAGGACACGGGAAAGGGTGAACATGAAATTAACAAAACATCACACACAGAATAAGTCTCCCAGAGGAAAATCGACGTTCAACACCGGATAAAACAAAACTGGCCATTTGCTCAGCGTTCCTCTCGGGTCCGCTATTTGCTTCGTTATCATCAGCCAATGAGAGAAAATATTTTTCCCCATTAGTTTAAATTCTTTTTCTCAGGTTTACTTTTGCTGATTCTTGCCAGACATGTCAGAGTAACCGTAGCTGAGGTGGTGTGAATACAAGATTACACCGATCGAGGTTCATCTCGGTACCAGGCTCGGCTTGAAATAATGACGGCTCTCCGTCTTGCAAAAACGTCATTGGAGCCAAAAATCCATAAACTTCTTACAAACAAGCTGGAACAAATATCACACTAAAAATGTGTAATACTTAAATAAGCTTCAATTATTTTGTAATAATTAAACTAACTTTAATAATTTTGTTACAATTAAACAACATTTAAATATTTTGTTATGATTAAATAAACATTTATAATTTTGTTATAATTAAATATACATTTATAATTTTGTTATAATTAAATAACCATTAATAATTTTGTTATATTAAATAGGTGGATTTCATATTAATAAAATGAAAGTTCTCTGATCATCATTTTACAAATGTATTTATCTTTTTAAAAAAAATCACATTAGTGGTCCGCGGGATTTAAAATTATGAATTTAGTTGTCCGTGAGGTCCGAAAGGTTAGCGACCGCTGATTTCGATGACTAATTTCCTCATATAATTCTTCAACCTCTTCTTGAGGAGGACTTGTAGTGGGTGCATAATCTTGAATAATCTGAGCCTGGTATCTTCTCGAGAGTTGGATAACAAGTCGTGCAGCTCTGTCAGAAGAACTTTCAACTTCTATAACTTTATCCTTCAGTTTCTTGTTTATTATAAATCCAACAGCACTAGTTCTGCCAGTATCTGTCCCACGATAATAGAAGAGATGTCCACTTTTAAGTTCAATGAGGTATCTTTTTCTCCTTACCCCACTTAGCTCGACGATGTCCTACTTGATCCTTTGTAGTTCTTTTTCCAATTCAGGGAGCCTTGAATTAGAAGATAGGGAGCGTCCGTTATATGTAGCCAAAGTCAGAATCAGATGGCAGCCTAGTCCGGTCCTCCGGTGATTCTTAGCACCATCTGCTTTCAAGTCGCACTGGCCGCTGCCTTGGAAAGGTACGTTCCAACCGCCAGAGACTGAGGGTCAAGATTTAAATTGTGGAGTCATTTTGAAGGGGTATGGCCATAACTCACACACACATACACACACACGCGCACACACACACGCACACGCACGCACGCGCACACATACACACACACACACACGCGCGCACACATATGTATATATATATATATCCCTCGAGATTGTAGAGTACTGGAAGAAGAGAATGAGAGAATAGACAAATACAGGGGTCTGGCTATGGAAACTACCCGACTTTGGAAGAAAACCACAACAGTGGTACCAATATTAATCGGCGCACTAGGGGCTATATCACCCAAATTCATGGACTACTTTACCCGACTTGGAACAAGAACAATAACAACTGCCGAGTTAAAAAAGACTGTAATCATCGGCACTGCAGCAATTATTCGTCGATACCTGTCCAAGGCTTAGGCCTCTGTGTGAGGTTTGCTTTGTACAAGAACTTCCAGTGATAATGTGATGTCTTGTGTCGTTTGTGTGAAAGTTTTACTGTGTTATTTCTGAAAGAATAAGTTTTACATATATACACTGCCGGACAATTGCTAAGGACGCATGACAATAGCAACCATAAAATGGAAGGCAGGAAAATGTGGAAATTAGCATAAGTGCGGGATACAGTAAGACGTGTTGTGCGTATGCAAATTTTGGATTGCCGAACTTGTTCGTGACGTCATAGCGCTGATAAGAGATGTAAAGGATTTGACGCGTAGTGACCGTTGTTGTTCAAACGCAAAGTTGAAAGGGAAAGAATCAATTGACGAACTTGCAATTTTCAGTATGTCTTCCCGACATCACCTAGATGATTTTACGCGTGGCCGTATTATTGGCAAGATTGAAGAAGGGCGAAAAATAGCAGATGCTACCAGGAAGTTCGACGTCAGCCACAGTGTTGTTTCAAGGCTTTGGAAATCATTTCAAACAAATGGAGAGTGTAGCAAACGCCACGGGGGAGGTCGTATTCGCAGTACGACACCTGCAGAAGATCGGTACATAGTGCTATCAACAAAAAGACACCGGCGCAGCACAGCTAGTGAGGTAACAAATCAGTTTATGGCTGCTACTGGCAAGCGGATCTCCCTAAAAGCTGTAGCCAGACGTTTGCATGAAGGAGGACTGCATGCCCGCCGTCCTGTTGTGTGCATCCCATTGTCCAGACGTCACCGTACCGCATGTTTGCAATGGTGCCATCAACATCGCAATTGGACTAATAACGACTGGTCTGCTGTCCTCTTCTCAGATAAGAGAAGATACAGTCTATCGTCTGATTGTCGACGACAACTGATCTGGCGTGATAGTGGTACTGCATATTGTCCAGCAAACATACAGGAAAGGAACCGATATCCGACATGTAGTGTCCTGGTATGGGCTGGCATGAAGATCAATGGCCGTACGTACCTCTATGTGCTTCCAACTGAGACTATGACTGGCCAACGATACATTAATGATGTTCTGCTACATCATGTTCGCATGTTCCGTGGTGTTGTCGGTGATAGATTCATTTTCATGGACGACAGCACAACATGTCATCAAACAATAGCTGTCCAGGAGTGTTTTGAGAGCGAGGATATTCAACGCCTCGTATGGCCAGCACGTTCTCCAGATCTGAGTACCATTGAATATGTGGGATGCTTTGAGGAGGTGTTTTGCTGGTCGCCAATGCCCTCCAATAAAAAAGGACACCCTCATCCGTGCACTGACAGAGGAAAGGGGTAAATTACCCCAACAGCTGCTTCACAATGTTGTGCAAAGCATGACACGACGTGTGGAATCTTGCATTGCCCTCCATCTTGGCCATATCACGTATTGACATCTTCAGCCGGAACGCCTGCGGATGGTAATTGAATTTTTTCACGTTTACGTATTCTGCTCAAAATGGCCTCTTTGTCCCTTGAACACGTTCCAAAGCCTTCTGGATTTCAGAGCACAATAAATTGTCTTTCTTGTAATGTCCTGGCATTCTGACATTATTTTATTTCACTTGGCATCCAACCACACTTACTTTTTTATGCGCTATATAGCCGTTTATGATCCGTCCTTAGCAATTTTCCAGCAGTGTATATAAACAGCTAAGGGAAAAATTAATAACAACTCTGGAAACTTCTTAGGTTTTTGGGTTCTCCGTGTTGCTACAAAAGTAAATATGCAGATAATACTGACAATATATATATAATTTCAAAGCACGTTTTATGCAGAAGCCAAATCAATTTACAGAATGGGAATATCTTTAATATAACTCAAGGTTTGAAGGAAAATGTGCTGCGAAACAGAAGTCATGACAAAGTAACATGTTTAATTCAAATACAATTACGTACCCAATATTTCGTTGGGTTGACCTTTCGTTTTAACAATGGTTGCATACCTATTGGGCATGTAGTCAACCAACTTACACATCATATCGGAAGAAATACAGTTGTGCCAGACGTCAGTAACTGCGTTAATCAGTTCCATTTCGTTTGTGGAGTGACGTTCGTGCACTTTTATTTTCAGAATGCGCCACAAATTCTCAATCAGGTTCAAATCTGCCGAATTACCAGGCCAAGGAAGAGGTACCTCATTTTTTTATTCAGGACACTTAAGTCGATTTAAGTAGTATTCATGTCCGCATATATTGTAGCGAAGCTTTTTATAACGATCACAAATCTCGCTTCAGGATATATTCTCTCTTTCATTCTGTCTGTAAAACCAAGCCGGTTTCATTATATGTTTTTCACAGCAGAATAATTTTGTATCGAACAAAACGTCGGATAAATTAATACCTTTTTCCCCCTAATTTCAGAGTTATGTGCCTGAAAGTACAGTTGCAAATATTTACTGGGTGTTTTTAATGTAAGTGAACATTTTCTGTTTGATTTGGTATTCCGAATGCTTTTCTTTTGTTCTTTGAGAGAAGAAACAAATAATATTTTCAAAAGTGAAAATATGTTGTGAAAGTAAATATATAAGAATAATAACTTTTTCTAGAAATATGGATAGGTTTCCGTAAGTGTACATTTGAAGATTTTAAAATAAAGTTGCATCAAAATTTAATTGAAATGCATGCACTATTTTAAAAAATGATAGTTTAGAAAATAAATGTTACCATAATTTTGTTCATGCTCTTCGTTTAGTTTTTTGTTCGCCTTTGTGTAGTCTTGGTTGCAAAACTTGTAAGACTAACATTATAACGAAACAGTTGAAAAAATGACTATATGCGTCAACCAAATAACACGTTACTCTACTTTTTACTATCACAACTCCAGCCAGACGTCTAACAGAAACTGAAAATTTTGAGATACTGCGAGTACATTTTATAAATAGCAATAACACTGCTGTACTAAAAATTGAATTACTCATCACGTTATCGAAATTGAAATTTGATGAGAAATTTTGCTATTTAACTCACATTTTTTTGTCTATAGGTTTTGACAAACGACATCAGGATCACTGTTTACCTCTTTTTGTTATTCAGGACACGTAAGTCATGTTCAATTCAAATACAATTACTGCAGTATCGTTAGTTGTAATAAAGCTTAAGGAGAAAAGACATTAGCACACGATACTGACGGGGACACAGTCAAATTTTTAATCGCTCTGTATTAAGATAATTAGGTATACAGACAGAAAAACATATTTCTCTTTTATATCTGTTACTTGAATATTTAATATAAAAGCTTGAAGAAAATTAGGTCATTTTGGTTTTGTTGTACTTAAGAGTGAGTTGCAGACAACTAAGCACTGTCGTACATTACACAGCTGATGGGCGAAGAATAGAAACCGTTCGGTAAAGTCATAATAAACGCGTTTGGCCAGCCCTGGTAGCAAATTCGGTATGCAGTCAACGTAACATTGAGGCAAGATCGGTTATTATTCAACGTTGCATGGAGGGAAATTCGGTTAGTAATCTACGTTGTATGGAGGTAAGTTTGGTAAGTATTCAACATTGCATGGAGGCAAGTTAGGTTAGCATTCAACGTTGCATGTAGAAAAGTTTGGTGAGTATTCAGATTTGACTCAATGGCGGATCCCCATGTGCGTGATTTTGCATAATTCGTGCACCAATAAGAGGCAATATCCTCACATTTCGGAGGGGGGGGTTGCAACGCAGCCTAAGTTCATACACGTTCAGTTGGACGACCTGAAATTAGGGTGACCGGGACGTGTAAGACCCTTTCGTGAAATATACTTTGAAACATTTGGTGGTCACTTTCTCTGGATGTATTTATTACCGTTACTATCAGTCACGCACAACTGTGTTTGCCAATACCAAAATCCTTTCAGGTACGTTGAAAATACTGCTACTTATACACTGAGTGGCCATTTAATTATGACCACCTGACAGTTTTCAGCAAATGAGCCATGGCATGCACGCTGTTGCCACCAGAGGGCGAGGCAAGTATACAAAGGGAAAGCTTAATGCTTACGACAGTAGTAGAGTGATTTTGGGTGACGAGAAGGGCGAAAATGCGATTTGACGGACTTTCAACTTAGGATGATTGTAGGAGCTCGGAGCCATGGAGTGAGTAGCACCGTAACCGCCGCATTCGTAAAATGTTCCAGAGCAGCTGTTGTTGAAGTGTTTAAAGACTGGACTTTCAGCCAAAAAGATGGGTCTCTACGTGCAACGTGTGGTCGTCGTCGACTAGTGACTGCTCGGGCAGAACGGAGAGTGTCCATACTGGTAACAGACAACAGAAAGGCCACAGTGCAGCAAATTGCAGACCATCTTAATCAAGGATCCCCTCAAATGATCTCTACACGCGCTGTGCTCCGTACACTGCATCGGATGGGATATGACAGCCGAAGGCCTGTTCGAAGACCTTTGCTGTCTGCAGTTAACAAAAGAAAACGTCTCCAGTTCACATAGGAGCACAAGGATTGGACAGTCGATAATTGGGAACAAATTATGTGGTTCGATGAATCACGTTTTTAGTTGAACCATGCCGATAGCCGAGTGAGAATTTGGCGGAAATAGCACGAACGCATGGACCCCAAATGCATTGCTACAACCCTTCAAGCTGGCGGAGGCAACGTTATGGTTTGGGGAATGTTTTCCTGGCATGCTTTGGGCCCTTTAATTCGTGTTGATCAACGTGTGACTGGCACATCATATCTAAACATCGTTGCAGACCGAGTGCATCCTGTCATGTGGATGGTTTATCCAAATGGCGATGGCTACTTTCAACAAGATAATGTGTCCTGCCAGAGTGCTCTTATCGTACAGGATTTGTTCCAGGAACATGCCCTTGAGTTTGCGTTGCTTAGGTAGCTCCCACAATCTCCAGATCTTAACCCCATTGAAAATTTGTGGGATGAAGTTGAACGAGCCATCAGACAGCTGGATCCACAACCCTGCAAACTCACACCCCTGGAAAGTGCTATTCATCAAGCATGGTCTCAGATTCCATAAACCAACATCTCGTGGAATGTATGCCACGAGGAATCGGCGCAGTATTATAGGCAAAAGGTGGCCCAACGAAGTACTGAGGGGGTGGTAACGATAAAGTGGCCACTCAGTGTATAATACAAATTGCAACTATATTGTTGTTAGCTTGAGTCAACATAAACAGTATTGGATCTCACACGTCGTGATTATTTTAAGTGTTAATCGCGGGAAATTCAACATCTTTTCGATAATGTATACGAATTAAGTGCAATTATAGTACAGTTTGCCCAGACATCTCCATTATTCATACGTAGATCTTTAAAGAAAGTGCAGACATCTCCGATTTGATTCCTTATGTTTTCGTTTTCTGATATTACTGCTGGCATTAACAGGAACACGTAGGAAATATGTCTCATACGAGGTATCAACTTATGGTGCGGCACAAAAGGATTGCATCTTTATTTTCAGTCGGAACACAATATTATATAAGTAGTTTCTGCTTAATTTCGGACCATATATTGCTGTTTCCCTTTTTAAGATCTTGAAAAAGTAAGACCTTTCTGGTGATTCTAATACGACTTTGTTTCAAACATGTTAGGTTACCTAAACTTTCAAGAAAATAAAACTTTGAATTAATTATTCTCTTTTGAAAACATAGTTTGGTACGCCATAGGTATAAGAATACCGTATAAACCTATGTGAACATTATTTATAGTTGAATATTACATTGGAAAACATGGTTTCTAGCTTATTTTTGATAAAATAGGTAAGACAAAATTCCTACCACATACACTTGCTCATTTCATTTAGACGTATTTTTATTTCAATGCCTATCCATGGCACAACATTCAAGTAATGTACAAAACATATTTGCTGTTTAAAATAATAAGTAATATCCATGATTAGCGCAAACCGGTTAACCCAACGAGAATAAGGTGTATTGGTATTCTTATTTATTTCAACCTTTCATTGCGCTGCACCACTTGTAACCTGTGATTTTATTCAAAAATAATGTTTTTTTATTGTACGAAAGCTAATCATTTCTACAGGATACAAACAGCGGCATTTGTATATACGAACAGAGCTCATAGCCACAGCATATTTTGCATATGTAACGAAACCACTGTATATTTAGAAAACGTTTTAGATATAATAAATAATTTTTAAATCTGCTGCATATCGTTACCTTTATATACGTTTCATCAAGTCTGCTTTTATATCTTCTTGCAGACAACAGGATTAACACTGTTTCTTATTTTCTAATCTCAAAGTAGAACGCAACTAAATTTACGATGAGTGAATACCTACAAATAAAGAAATGCGTTAGTAATTGTGCTTTCTTAACTTCTACTGAGATACATAAGATGATATGAAACACTCTCAATTTACCCTTTCCAGGTATTCTGCACGTGATTCATAAAACATTACGTTTTAAATCAGATATTTTTCTTTATAAGCCTCACTTGGCACGGATAAAACTGAGTTCAAGAATAGCCATATTCCACTGATTGATCTTCGTATGACGTGATTTAGTGAGAGTGACATTTACTTTTAGCATGCATTTCCCTTTCCGAATAACCTTATGACGATGGAGCGTGTAACGACCTGGAAGGAGTGTATCACCTTTGTGAGTAGCTAGTAATATAAGCATTCATGAATCGCAGTTGATTCGATCATAATTTATTCCTAATCCTTCGCGGTCAGTTAAGATTTTGCCCTTTACACTAATACTGTTGACATTTTTAAAGAGTTCGACTTTTGGGTTTTATCTACATGATTTTTAAATCGTGCGTTACGTTTGTGTAAGGGACGTCTTCGCCTCTGTTATCTATACATTTTTTAATGTTGTCTCATATGATTGAATGGATCACGGACATACGCTCTTTTGACTTACAATATTCTGTGGTCTTGGTCTTTGAAAAGGTGCTTCTGGAATATCTTGCCTTTCTGCAGGAAAACGTTAATAAGCTCCGTCATTCACTCATAGAAAGCGTAACGGTTAATGCAATTTCCTTAAAAAAGAAATTAATTCGATTTTTAAATTTTAGTTGAAGCTTCTAGAAATCAGCCAAACTGTTATGCCATTAGAATGGAATAAATCCTGGAGATATTTGATTTCAGTTTACCAAATATAGGCTGCTGGTAGTGTGCTGTGGTACGAATTATAACTCGTTCAACCGTCTCTCAAAATCTGCGGTATAGTTTTCAAATATTTATTTCAACAGGCACTTTTAAGCGCAATCTTATCTTCGTAGCAACTGTTCCCCAAATTCATATTGGAAGGGAGCTCCTCAAAAAAAATGCAAAATGGGGGAGATGTTTGCAAACTCGCTCCCACAAAAAAAAACATGATGCCGTTAGCAAATTGCAGTCACCTGCCGAAAATAGAAAAACAGAATTCAGTCTCTTGTATTGTTATTTGCTTCTAAATTAAATAAGGCGACTCGTGTGTTATGTGTGTGTATGTGAGAAAGAGAGAGAGAGGTAGCGAGGGAGATAAAAATATATATATATACACTGGTGGAAAGTGAAAAAAGAACACCAAGAAAGAGACGTCTGATACCAACGAAATTTATACAGCATAATAACGGAATACATAGGATAACGTGATAAAAACCTTATGGCAAAATACAGCTGTATTTGCTGGTAAACTGAAATATAACATTACCATGTAACATGGTTAGTACGAGGTTGAACCGACATGAACTGCGTCATACTGTGCAATTCTGGCATGGAGTCTGTCGTACAGATGCTGGATATAAGTTTTGGATATTGAATTTCAAGCATTCTCAACCTGGACGCGTAAATCGGGGATGGTCGTGTCTGGCCGTGGAGACCGGATAAGTCGTTGTCCCATAAAATCCCACACGTGTTCAATGGCGGACAAATCCGGTGAACGTGCAGGCCATGGAAGTTGTCTCACACCCTGAAGTGCATGTTGCGTTGCACGTGCCATGTGTGGGCGTGAGTTATCCTGCTGGAAAACACCACGATGGACCGACCTTACCAATGGCACAACAACGGGCTGAATGAGGTTGTAGATGTAGGAGGGGCTGTTTAACGTACCCAGTACAAACACTAGTTGTGTACGGGAGTGATAGCTGATCACTCCGCACAACAGGAGACCAGGTGTAGGCCCTGTGTGTCGCTGGCGGATGCAACAAGGGTGGAGACGCTCCCCTGTGAGTCTGCGAACACGCATACGGACATCGGAAGCTCCCAAGTAGAATCTGCTTTCATCGATGAACACGACAGATCGCCATTGCGTTCTCCAGTGCAGACGTTGGCGACACCACTGCAGCCGTTCTTGACGGTGGGCTGAAGTCAGAGGTACACATGCCAGAGGCACACGTGCACGTAGTCCTGCACCCAGTAGACGGTTGCGGATTGTATCACACAGTCACCTCAGGTGCAATGGCAGCTCGGATTTGCGTCGCAGTGGATGGTCTGCTTGACAACGCCGCTCTTCTTATGCGTCGATCGGTCCGCTCATCAGTCCGTCTGTGACTCCCGGTTCCACGTGTTCTCGTGTGGGAATGTTCGTCGGATCATCTTCGCCACCATTGTACCACTACCGATACTTCCCGTCTAAGTCGCTCCGCAGTACGACGATACGACCTCACGGATTCGCCGAGTCCGACTAGACGACCTCGCTCAAAGACCGATAAGTGCTGAAATCGTACACGTCTTCCATGTCCAGGCATTGCAACGTCTTCAGGGTCTTTGCACGTGTCCGTACGCCGACGACTGATTACATTCATTTTGCCGTACTCCTTAAATACCATCGACGATAATTTGTATATTATGCAGTGCTGTGGCGTAAACGCTCACCGGTTGGTCCCAAAATTAACATCACCCCTACGTAAACTCGACCCCATTAACATATGTAAATTTCATGATCTTCTTCCAATTCCTTCTTGCTGTTCTTTTTTCACTTTCCGCCAGTGTATATATATGTAGAGGGAGAGAGAGTACCTTCCGAGAAGGAGCCTTTGTTTCCAATTCTAGATAGTATCATATCTGTTAAATAACGAGGTTTGCTAAACAGAAAGTTGGGGACTACTTACCCTGCCCTTTAAGATTTAACAAAATGACAATGCTTTAAATTATGGATGTTCTATTTCGGTAGAAGTGGCATTACCTCAGAAAATTATTATTCCCTCTCACATTTCATATTTTGGATTTTAAAGCCACTTGTTTTTAGCTTTCGGTAGTCGCTATTTCTCGAAGGTATGCTTCACGATTCACCATTTATTCGCAGAGGATGTTTCACGATGTCTTTGATTGTTCGCTTCAAGGTTTAACGCCCGCCGTGAGCAACATTATGGATTATAAGTGGTGAACTGTCCCTCATTAAGGGCCATTGGGTCCAGGGAAGGGAGAGAGAAAGTGCATTCAGACAAACACATTATACATGTCTCACCAGGATGCGAACATGGAATTTATGGAAATGTCGAAATGCTAATTCGAAGATCACGGTCCTAGGTTTAACCATCAGGCAACAGCACATCCGTTTTCCAACATTTTCCTTAAGTCAATTAGCAGAAGAACAGTAGCAGACTTATAAATTAAAAAGAAGCAACGAAGATAGGTTGATGGGATGCCGTATAAAGCAACGAAGATAGGTTGATGGGATGCCGTATAAAGCAACGAAGACAAGTTGATAGCAGCTGAAAAACACTTGCCCCCAGTTTTTTTAATGGCAAACACGAACATTTAGAGGTTGATTTTGTTCTATGCATTGGCTAGGTAAATTCTTATCATTAGGCAATTATTGATTAAGTTACTTCTTTAAAATTCCAGATAGTTTGGGAATGTAAACCCAATTCAATCATTCAGCTTAAGTAATAGTTTCTTTTAAAAATTCAAATATCGGCACGGATTACCTTTGAGAATACCGCACGGTCAAATATCCAGTTCCTTTCATAGTTACAGTTAGTGAGGCAAGAAAACATGTGCTAGAAATCATATTTTGCTATAAATTATATTTAGAACACGGATACGTAATGTCTGCTTTATAAGATGATGCCGGGCAAGTCTACCTAAAATAAAATGAGAAACGTTGTAACAATTAAAAAATAGTATAACTGTAGTCTGCTGTCTAAACGCCGATAGCGCCGATAAAAAATGTATCTTCATATCGTAGGACAATTTTAAAATGCTGGCTGTTTTATTAATTTTCATCGTATATTTTATTTTATGTATTTTCATTCACTACTTATAAGAATTAGGGTTGCAACACAGAGGAACGCATGCTTGTTTTTTCTTCCTTTTACAATCCTTCAATTAATTTTAACATATTACTTAAATGAACCTCGTTTAACAGGCACCCTGGCTTAACTCCTTGTTAGCGCGGTGAAAAGGGTATTATTGGTTTTCAGAACTGTCTCCAGAGTTTGGAGACCACTTAGCTAGACACATTCAAAATCCTGCTATCCAGATTTCCAATGCCCGGCTTCTAATCTACCGATAGCTGTCCACCTAAGCGATTAAGAGGAGCTTTTCTTACACTAACAGTTCAACTGAAGCCGGCCGCCCCGGTTGCGCAGTGGTCTAAGCGATGGCCTCTGATCATTTGTCCGAAAGGGGTCCGGGTTCGAATCCCGTGAGGCATGCATGTTGTGTTTGTCTTATGGCACTGGCTCTCTCCCTTCCCTGAAACCAGTGACCCTAAATTAGGGACTGGCGACTGCTTATAGCCCATTGAGGTGCTCACGGTGGTCGTTAAACCTCCAATAAAAAAAACAAAAAAAAAACTGAAGCCTCAATTGTCACATCCCGCTCAGAACAACTTTTATCAGGATCGCGCACCTTCCGTCTCCATGACGTATAGGCCTCATTTGCGCATTTGGAAAGAAACTAGCACGTTGTGGCTTGGATACGTCCACTTAGCCATTCACTTGCACATATGTCTGAAAACTCCTTACGATCGGAAGTTTGTTTCGGACATATTTTATATTTTTGTATTTGTCGCGTTATTTTTGCACACAAGTTATCTTTGAACTGAAAACCACAATTTCCCTGCGAAGATATTTTCGAAAACATGTTAGGATAAATTCGTACTGTAGCTTATATTAGCTACCGAAATTTTAATTTTCCATTCCGCTGTTCCGTTACTGTTGCGAACGAAAGCTGTAATATAGCACACATGTCGACTGGGGTATGATAGTCCAATTAATATTTTTGTAATGCATGATAGATTTGTTTCAATTTTTTTCCGCAATTTAACGCATTACTCTTACCATTTATTACAAGTAATTTTTTTATATTTGTTTTTTTGCAATATGTTTTGCAACATCCGATATCTCATACAAAACCTTTTATATATTTCATGTGAAATCATTTAGATATTTCTGCTTTAAATCTTTTTGTGGTACGACAAGCATTCGCATCCATAGATGTCAGTATTTTATCAATAAAATAAAATATAATAAAAATCCTCTTTTAAATGTTGTCGATAATTTGGAGGTATTTGATGTTTTAAGTTTGAGCCTTTAAGTAGGCTTTGCATTGACAAAAGATTGTTCACACTCGCGAACGAAGGAAAGGGATATACATCACAACTTAATGATTACCGGATATATTATTGAATTAATAAATGATACGAGAAACAAAATATGAAGTGCTGTAAAACGTTGTCAGCGTACTTTAAATGTGAGCTTTGTGAGTTGAACGAAATAGTGTGGACATGGAATGAACATAACGACATATCATGTGTTTCTATGGTAGTATAGTCGAAATGAAAGAGAGAAAATTTCTGAAAATATTCAATGAACGGTGATATAAAAGAACACTTTATTATTTAAAAATGTGAAGGAAATGTGTCTGAAATGTGTTGGATAGAGGTAAAGTGCAAACCAAAATTCGGAGTTGAAAATGCACTGAACCAACAGATGAACAAAGCACCAATAACAAGGTGATATTTACAAATTACCAGTGAATTCAGGAAGTATTGCTGAAAAACGAGGATGCAGAGAATCGTAGAAAATGTTCGAGGTAAAATATTTAAGGATGCGTAAAGCCGAAATTTGGAAAAGATGGAAAAAAGATATATTGATTCGCCATTCGACTTTTGAAGTACAAAATGCAAAATTAAGATGGCATGGAGTGAGTCTCTAGAAAAAAAAAAGATCCGGGAGTAAAGTCCTGTCTCGTCAAAGGCAATTAGCAGATTGTCTGGTGAACGGCGGGTATTCTGTATACGTATATGTAATCCAACGTGTTCTGGAATTCTTACCAAACCGTATATGTGCTGTGATTCCCGATAAAGGAACTCGAAACTGGTGTTGAATAAAAGATTCGTATTCAGTGGGCAGTATATGTATTATTTGATATAGGAACAGCAGTCAAGAAGTTCATAACTTCCCTGGATAGCCCTCTATTATGCATGTCTAAGGATCAATTTGTCATTCTCTCTTCTTGCAGCCCAATGTTTTATGTGATAAAGTGATTAGTCCTTTTATTGCTATTATGATGTGGTATTTACATAATAAATTCCTCTATCAATATGCAATTACCGTGATGTATGTAATGAATGCTGTGTATGTCATTGTCGTTCTAGTTGATTTTTTACCGCAGATTTTATACCATGTTACATTTTTATGCATTATTACTTTGTCATCTTTCTTATATTCGGTGTTTATAACTTTATTTTAAATATTCACGATTTGCTTCCTGTTTAGGCTGTCGGGATGCCACAGGTTTTAAGCTCTATAGACGCCTACTCTAAACACAGCTGCTTTGAACCCTTTTCCGACATTGGAATCCGGAAAGACGAGGTTGATTACATCGCCTGGTTTATAATATAAATCGAAATCGGGGTTACATGTTTCATTAGGTTTGAGAGCTACGTAAAGCAGCAGAAGTTTAGTGTTTCATTCACTTTTATTTGGTGCTCCACTCACTCTGGGGTGAAATTTCTCATACCGTTTAAGTTGCCAATCTTGTGAAAGGAATAAGCAACGGGCGACTCCCAGGTACAGCTGGCAAATTTTTGATTCCAGTAATGAGGAAGATTTTTTAAGTACCGCGAACTCGTTTGTAAACCGAAATAGTGGGTGAGCGATATTTATCTAAAAAATTTTGTATTGTTTTTTGTAAGAAATTTGCTGGTAGTTGCAAAACCGTGTTATTTTCTGAATTACCTAAATCACATAGTAGAAACGGATTGTGAAGATTTTCCACTTCATTTGACTGTTTCTAGATTAGCTTCGAGTATTAATGCCTCTATTCCATCTAAAATTTTCCAAATTTTTTTGTATAAATACCTGGAGAGAATGGAGTGCATCACATATTAATATTATTTTTTGTCCTATATAAATAATTGTACCCTTTCTTTCAAATCAATGCTCTGAAGCTTTACTATTCATCCGTATATTTTAATTCGGAATTATTGCCTTATAAAACGTTTGCTCCATGGCACGCGTGCTGCACTCAATTTATGCATTTTTTTATTAGGGACGACCCTGTCACCTCTAACACCTTCAAACTTTGAATATCACTTAGTTTCACTCGCGTAGGAAATATGCATTCTTAAAACATTATCGCAGGTAGAAACCGAATAAATGAAATCTGCACAATATATTTCTCTGTTGGCCAAATGATATGCTCTAGAAATCATAACCATCTGACATATCATCGGCACTATATCGATAGTGGGGAAACAGTGGGATTTAGGGGCAAACTATGATTGGATGCCCTTAATTTCTCATTTATTGATCTACATTCTTATCCACGTCTGAAAGAAAGAAAAAATTTGCACTGAATTTAAGACAAAGTTTAATACCAGCACAATATTTCACCAAAGAAGACGGACTCTAGGTAGAAATAAAAACGATAACATTACTGAAACTTTTAATAGAATTTGTTGCAGAGGTTAATTTCTAATATACTGCCACCTTTATTTTCAGAAAATATATTTTTTGTTTGAAAAATGTGTAAAGGTTTCAGAATGCAGTTTCTTGCTTGGAAAACATTGTGTGGAAAGCCTTTGCTAGGCATTAGTTTCAAGGAAAGCCACATTCAGGTAGCCACAGCTACATACTGCTTTAACATACTTTTTCACGAAAGATTTGAGTGCTGGGAACCCCTTATAAATATCCAAACTCACGCACTCAATTTTTATACCTGATTTTTAGGACATTTAGTTATTAATTGCAATTCGAAATGTTTTATACATTTCAAATTTTCTCATTTTTATTGTCACAATATTATCGCATTTCATACATTTATTTTAAGTGGTACTCAAAATTACTGGTTCGACATTACTGAGGTACTTTCTGTAATCTCAAAGTTCCATGCCGGTTGAAGCTTTCAAAAATATTTAATAATTACACACATCCTTAAAGAGACTTCAGTGAGAAGGATGCTCTAGCTTTGGATGGCAGAGAGCTTTAAAATCAGGAACCACAGAAGATAAGTAGCCTTAAGTCAATTTCAGCACTGAGTCTGTTTCTCTGCATTTTTTTATATAGGCATATGAAAACAAAAATTTCTAGCACAACTACGTGGAAGAAAACGTAACAAAGCTAAATGGCTTCATTCGCTAACGCTGGGAAATCCTCTGAACTTAACGAGAAACCAATTAATGACAAAGATTTAAAACTTTTCCGTTTTCAAATTCAGTGAAAATTTCATGGAGATGCTCCTTTTCATTCTCGCTTAATGCGTAGGATTCCAAATATGCTATCTCTTCAAAGAGATTGAGAGTCCATTTGTTATTATTGGACATGTTATTTTTAAGATAGGCATATGAAATAGAAAATTTGAGTCAGTTGTTATTATTGGACATAGCAGGGATATGTTTCCTGAATGTTTTTGCAAGTCTCATCAAGTGTCCCATAAGCATGTTCTTAACGTTTTCCTCTGTGTTTTCTTCGTGTTTCGTAGAAACGCAGCTTTTCGGAAGCTCATTTTCTACCAGGAAGACGCAAAGGCTGTCAACGAAAAAGTACGGGGGCTTACATCAGAGAACGTGTGGAAAGTTCAGAGTAGTGATAAGCCTGGTAAAGGCTGCACTAACCAAATTTCGTGCGGGATCGGATTCAGGAAAGCCTGCATGAGAAAACGATTATGAGTATGAAGTATAGAAGATTTTGTATACTGCGCGTGTTGGATGTCAGTGAAGCCAGAGTTGTATATAAAAATCGCTGTAAAAGTTTGAAACGGCAACAGTAAGTACAAATTATCTGGTAGTTTATATTTCTTTGTGAGGCTAACTTATGAACCTCAGAGGCCGTGGCCGTCTTGTATGTGGTGGTGCCTTCTGATCAATCGTTCTACGCAAACAGTGATTCATTTGAAATTACAGAATGTGATTTCACATGAATTTCTTTTTATTCTCATGAGTTCCTATTACATAATATAATTTTACAATAATCCTTTCGTGTGAAATTATAGAACGCAATTCACATTAATGCTGGGAAGTCATAAATGATGAATTAAGTACTTGCTCTACAACAGCACTAGACCTTTTCTGGAAACAAAAGCACCAAATTTGGGTCGAGTGACTGAGTTGCTTAAAGTAGTGCTCAAACACGAAACAAAAAAAGGAAAAGCATTTTTTTGCGTGTAAAACATTTAGAATTACGCACAAAAATGAATAATCAAGAAATGTAATAAAACTTATTAGAAAAGTCGCTCATCGTAAACGTCTATTTGAAAAGCATTTGAGGATTAGCTTTAAATTCCAGCTTCAGACCTTTTAAAATTAATAAAACTACCAAAAACTACTACAGTTACTAAAACTACTTTAAAACTACTAATTTGAGATTTCAGATCTTTTAAAACTACTAAAACTACAAATAAATACTAAAATTAGTAAACCTACTTTAAAACTACTCATTTGAAATTTCAGATCTTTTAAAACTACTCCAGACTTCCATTTAGGTTTAACAAAAGATAAATGTTCTGTTCTACAGTATTACTCACAAAATTTCTAAATATACATATTTTTCTTGATAAGCTACTGTATAAACGCTTTAGGTCTTAAAAACTCTACAGCGCTAACAGAAACCTATAGTTCAGCGCTCGTAGAAGTATTTAAGTGCCCGGTTTCTTACGGTAACACAATATATATATAATACCCTGTACACATAGTGTGGAAGAGAAGAACAAACATCCTGTGTAACAATAACCAAAATTTATGCGGTATGCCTACCTACATTACCGATGTCGCTAGAGAACTTCAAAATCAGATCCGTCGACAGGCGATTGAAATTTAACGGTAGGTTTATATCTATGGATTGAATGATGAATTTAAGCGAGCATTTATATTTTCGGCCCTCTTGTTATATCCACAGATGGGTCGACCACGGGCAGGGGAAAAGCTACATAGCTGAGTTTATAACCCATCTTGAAACTAATAATCCGTAGTATAAACCGCAAAACCTATGCATGACCTCAACGCAAAGTAACGGGATGGCAAACCTGCCGCATTTCTACAATTCTAAAGTGCTTGGACTACTTTGGGGCAGAATACCATATTTAACCCTTAGAAGTCCTTAATAGATCCATCAAAACCCAGATTCAACGACCAGGAGTAGAAGTTGTTGCCATGGTTTGCAGGTAGACATTACACCATAAAAGGGAAAAAGGGAGTAGGCACGTTTGGGATGGCGGATGTAAAACAACGCACTCGCTTTGAAATAAAGTTGAGAATGTCATACTCTGTCTGCAATTGAGAATATTTCAAGAGCTCTCAAATCTTTTGTAATACAGAAACGGCATTTCTGGATATTAAAACTTGTTTGAACTTCCTTAAAGCAAAACTGCATGTCATAACGTATTACTTTTTTTTTACTTGCAAACATTATACAGGGTGCAAAGTAAAATCCTAACTCACCCCAATAAGTTCGGAACGAACCGTGCTAGAGCCATAAAACTTAGGTGCAGGCATAGTAAAGTGATCATGACCGATCCGATGACATCGATAACAGCGTTCCTAGTGATGAAATGAGGAAATTGGCAAGTCAAACTCGTTAACCAAGAGAGATAATGAAAAAATGTCAAAGCCAAAGTTCTAGAACGTCATTGACTTAGTAGTACTCAAATGACATCTTATGTCCACCAAAAGAGTGTATGGAAGACGTGAAACGCTGTTGATGGGGAATCCGTTTCTTTTCACTAACGCAGCACATATTCGCACGTAAAGTCTCAAATGATTAAACAAGCAGCGTTATATGCCGATCATTTCCTAAAAGGGCACAAAAAGCTGCGTACGAATGCAAACGATTAAAAACACCTAACACCCAACCTGGGGTATGAAACCCAGTCAGAACGATAGGGCCTTTAAAAGAGAGAACGTTCACGTGCGGTTCAACCGGAAGACGTCCTGGGACATGTCCAGGCACATGCACACAGCAGTACTAGAGCCGTCAGTGTGTCATATGGTTTGACAGCCTCTCGTCAGTGGCCACAAAAGGATTCCTCATCAGCAGCGTTTCGCGTCTTCCAACACTTTTGAGGTGGATGTAAGATGTCATTTCGTACTAAGTTAACGACGCTCTTCAATTTTGTTATTGACATTTCTTCTTTACTTCTCTTGGTTTGCGAGTTAGACTTGCCAACTTCCTCATTTCTCCACAAGGAGCGCTGTCATCGGATCTGGCATGATTACTTTACTGTACCTACGCCTAAGTATCATGGCTCTAGTGCCATTTGTTCCAAACTTATTGTGGTGAGTTAGGTTTTTGCACCCTGTATGTAGATATTAAAAGTTCAATATTATATAAGTTTACAGAATGCTGAATATATTATAATATTATAAGCCGTAAGATGGGGACCTTTTTATGCTACCTCACATTTCAGGTAACATTTGAAAATTAGTGTGCCAGATCCGTGGCCCAAAGCAGCATATATGTCGGAGGTATTAAAAATATTAGCCAAAAGTTAACAGTACATTTTAAACACACAGTAAACTATGAGCAACAATAAACTATGCAAAGGTTTCGAAGGCAACACATCACAGTAAAACATTAGGATCTAGGAAATCCCAGCACCGTTCATTCTATGTCCTAGAAATGCAGATAAAAGTACAAGTTTAACGCAAATTAATTTACACCAAACATGTTCTACATATACACTGGTGTGCAAAAAGTAAGGACAAAGAGATAGAAACTAGCATAACAGCGGAACGAGCAGGCAGAACGGACAGAAATACCACTCAGCAGATAGACTAGGTTCCGGTACGGTAGGGCATGCAAATATATGCAACATGACGTAGGGGGGTCGGAAAGGTATAAAGCACACGAGCGGTGTAATCTCAGCAATTCGGTGAAAGCTATTGCACGGTGTACATAGGTTTGAACTACGTCGAGTTGCTACCACCGTGTGATATGGCCAACAGGCAATCCAATAAACGACATCTGGATGACTTCACCCGAGATCGCGTTATTGGGAAGTTGGAAGAAGGTCGAAGTGTGACTAGTATGGCCTTGTAGTTCGGGATCGCTCACAGCATCGTTTCACGAGATTGGAGAGCATTTTAAATGACAGGAATAGCTGTCCGAGAAATTAGCAGTGGTGGTCCACGAGCAACCACGGCGGCGGACGACCGGTACATTGTCCTACAGGCGAGAAGAGGCAGACGGCAGACAGCGGCAGAAATCGCAAGGCACATGCAACAAGCAACTGGACGTCCATTATCGCGTTTTGCCGTGACAAGGCGGCTGCACAAAGGTGGTCTATTTGCACGACGACCAGTACGGTGTGTGCCATTAACGCCTGCTCATCGGAGACGGCGGTTTCTGTGGTGCCAGGAACAGAAGAACTGAAAACATCAGCAATTGGGTCGAGTTCTCTTTACGGATAACAGTCGATTTAGCCAGACGATCGATTCTGGACGTATACACATCTGGAGAGAGCAAGGAACACGCAATCATACCTCCAATCTCATCGAAAGGGACCGTTTTGGAGGTGGCGGATTTCTCGTTTGGGGCGGTATCCTGCTTGTATGCCGTACTGACGTCCACATCTTCCAAGGATGTTCAGTCACTGGTGTCCGCTATTGTACCGAGGTTCTCCTGCCTCACGTGCGTCTGTTTAGAGGTGTTGTGGGTCCTGAGTTCCTCTTCATGAACGACAACGCTACACCTCCTCGTACAGTGGCTGTCGCAGAGCTGTTGGAGAGTGAAGATATTCAAGGCATAAATTGGCCGACAAGGTCCCTGGACCTAAATACAATCAAACACGTGTGGGACCTTCTCGGGGACCCTTGGCAGCACGTTACCAGCCGCCAGAAATGATTGCGCAGCTGCGATTGGCGCTACAACAGCAATGAGTTGCGATGCCTCAACAGCTCCTTGACAACCTCGTCCTCAGCATGGACAGACGGTGTAAATCCTTCAACGCAGTCAGGGTGACCATATCCCCTACTAAAGACTGGAGTTTTCTTGGTAGCCGCCTGTCAGATGGACGTTTCTGTCTTCTGTCCAGTTGTGCTCGAAGCTACCGTTTCAATAAAGTGGCTTTGTATCTTTGGATTCCTTGTTTGGACGGTTTTGCTCACTTGTCCCATATTCTTACACCTTGGGGATCTTATGGTATGATTTGAGTCTATGTGGAACACTTCTGAACGACGTTACATTCGAAAAACCGTCTCGTCCTTAATTTTTGCCCGCCAGTGTATATATCGCTGCACTCGTTATCAGCTCCATGGTTCTCATTTAAACTTTCGATTTCGTATTTTTATGGAATAATCAGCACATTCGTGAACTGTTTCTAGTTTATAATGTGAAAAAATGAATTATATTAAACTGAAATGTAATCATCAACGGCTAAAGATTTGAGGTGCTAAATCGTAAACGCCTTTGTAAAGGCACTCACTGTGTTATAAGTTTAGAAGCAAACCATGTTTCAGTGGTGTGAGCGATGATAACCAAACTGAAACAGATCACTAACATTTTTAGTTGGAAACAAAAACCACGATGATTCTAACTTTCGTCCCTTTTTGAACAAAGCAAAACCTTATATATAAATGTATATATATATGTGTGTGTGTGTACGTGGATATGATCTATAGGCTACAGCACTACAGATCATATCTACGTACTGGGAGAACTAATTGAAACAGCGAGGGAATATGAATTTCCCTTCTGCATGGGTTTTATCGATTATGAAAACGACTTTGATTCAGTGAAACCATCAGCAGTTACAATGGCTTTGAAATCCTGCAGTTTTGAAGATGCATACATTTATATTATTAATAACATCTATGAAAATGCAAGTGCAAAGATTCGGCTGTTTGAGAATACATCACACATAAAAATTGGAAAGGGAGTGAGACAAGGTAACACAATATCACCCAAGCTCTTTAATGCCACATTGGAAAATGTCTTTCATTCATTGAACTGGGAAAACAAAGGGATAAAGATTATTGGATATTTTCTAACTCACCTTCGTTTTGCTGATGACGTAGTTATTTTGCCACTTCCCCGTCAGAGCTGCAGAGTATGATTCAGGAACTTGCTAACAAGAGCAAAGAAGTGGGATTAAAAATTAACTTTTAGAAGAAAAACGTGATGTACAGTGCTTTTACAAGAAATTGAAGATTTATCGATTGATGGAGAAAAGCTGGAGATAACAGATGCGTACCTTTACCTTGGACAGCAGATATCAAGTGAGGGTTACATTGATGAAGAAATTAATCGGCATATAAAACTTGCCACCAGAGCTTTTAGAAGAAACCGCATAATTTTCAAGAGCAATATGCTATTATGTCTTAAAAAAAATGTTTTATCAATGCATCCTACCAGTGCTTACGTATGGTGCAGAGACTTGGACCTTTACTAAAAGAGACATACAAAGCCTGCACACAACTCAAAGAAAATGGAGAGGTGCATGCTTGGTGTAACCAGGAGAGATATGAAGAGCAACTCTTGGATCAGAAAATCACAAATGTGGAAGACATCATGATCAGAGTAAAATCCCTGAAATGGCAATGGGCTGGACATATTGCCAAAAGAACAGACCATCGATGGCCTGTCGAAATTTTAGATTATAATCCAAGGGACAGGAAAAGACCCAGAAGAAGACCACATGGGAGATGGGTGGATGAAATTTGAAAGGTTGTGGGAGTAACTTGGAGGAGACTGACACAAGACAGACCGTTCTGGAAGAGGCTTGGAGAAACCTTCGTCCAGCAGTGGATTGATAATTGTTGACAATGATCATAGTGATGATATATATATAAACACAATTTTACTTACATCAACGAAGAACTCTCCAAGGAAACCCCCGAATGATCCATGAACTAACGAACGTAAATCACAACACATGCTGTTACAAATATACCCACAAAAATAACCATAATAGAAATTACAATGATAGCAAACACATGAGGTCGGAAACCGATAGCCACTCATCATGGAAAGACACCACGGAACTGACCTTGGTTCAGGTTTCATGCGGATGTTGATTTACTGAAAAACAATCTTGTGCAAGTTCTTGGTACGCGTTCTTTTAAGCATATTTCCTTATACACCGAGTGGCCACTTTATTATGACCACCTGACAGTTTTAAGCAAATGAGATATGGCTGCATGCTGTTGCCGCTAGAGGGCGAGGCTCGTATAAAAAGGGAAAGCTTAGTGCTTGCGACAGTAGTAGAAGTGATTTTTGGGTGACGAAATGGCTAAAATATGCGATTTGACGGACTTTCAACGTGGGATGATTGTAGGAGCTCGGAGCCATGGAGGGAGTATCACCGAAACCGCCGCATTCCTGAAACGTTCCAGAGCAGCTGTTGTTAAAGTGTTTAAAGACTGGACTGTCGGCCAAAAAACAGGGTCTCTACGTGCAACGTGTAGTGGTCATCGGTTAGTGACTGCTCGGGTGGAACGGAGAGTGTCCAGACTGGTAACAGACAACAGAAAGGCAACAGTGCAGCAAATTGCAGACCATCTTAATCAAGGATTCCCTCAAATGATCTCTGCACGCACTGTTTGCCGTACACTGCATCGGTTGGGATATGGCAACCGAAGTCCTGTTCGAACACATTTGCGGTCTGCATTTAACAAGAGAAAACGTCTGCAGTTCGCACAGGAGCACAAGGATTGGACCGTCGATAATTGGAAACAAATTATGTGGTCCGATGATTTACGTTTTCAGTTGCACCATGCCGATGGCTGAGTGAGAATTTGCTGGAAAACGAACGAACGCGTAGACACCAAATGCAACGTTATGACTCCAAATACAACGTTAGGCAACGTTATGGTTTGGGGAATGTTTTCCTCGCATGCTTTGGGCCCTTTAATTCGTGTTAATCAACGTCTGACTGGCACATTATATGTAAACATCGTTGCGGACCAAGTGCCTCCTGTCAAGATTGTGGTTTATCCCAATGGCGATGGCTCCTTTCAACAAGATAAGGCGTCCTGCCATAGTGCTCGTATTGTACAGGTTTGGTTTCAGGAACATGCCGGTGAGTTTATTTTGCTTAGGTGGCCCCCACAATCTCCAGATCTCAACCCCATTGAGAATTTGTGGGATGAAGTTGAACGAACCATCAGACAGCTGGATCCACAACACTGCAATCTCACACTTCTGGAAAGTGCTATTGATCAAGCATGGTCTCAGATTCCACAAACCACCTAACAACAGCTCGTGGAGTCCATGCCACAAAGAATCGACGCCGTAGTAAAGGCAAAATGTGGCCCAACGAAGTACTGTGGAGGTGGTCATAATAAAGTGACCACTCAGTATATATATATATAAAGCTAGATTTGGATAGTGTCCGACAGGTCACACGGAATGTAGAATATTGAGTTTTTACGAATTGGTGTATCAAACGTTGCAAAGTGTAAAGGTGACGTTTGATACAACAACAGTAAATCTGAGGGAACAGCTTAATGATATGTACTTATGTATGCATAAATAACAGTACCTTTCAAAAAATTTACGAAGGAAACGACAATGGTGTATTTTTTTCTGCAGCTTACATTTCTATCGATAATCCTGCCCAGTATTGCTGATCTACACCAACGGACACTGAAATTTGTGCACCTAGAATAAAACATTCTACAAAAGCGAAATTTTTTAAATAGCTAGCGTGCGGGCTGGTATGCAAATGATCCGCGTAAGGTGCGAGTGCGCTTGACCGCACACCTTGTGATGGCGCAGTAATCACTATCCGGCAGTCTTGTCAACAGCCGCGATCTAAGTAAGGACACGAATAGTGTAATGTAAGCAGTCAGACATATGGGACAGAATGCGAATGTGCAGGGGTGTTGAAAAAGTAGGCCATCGTGCTTTGATAAAATGTTTCCTTTAAGGAAATTTCAAGGACAGAGCGGATGTATGTGGCAAGAATTCAGTGGAGTACTAAACGAATGATCAAAATTAAGATAGTTGTTTTACAGATGTCACCAAATGACAAACGGACAGATGAATTAACCTAATTATGTTTGGTATCTCAGAGTAAGGTCTCCCGGGCTGAAAAGAGTCAGTTTCTTTTCAAATCGGTTAGTTTGCGGGAGAGATACGTTGGTTCTGTATAACTGCGGACAGAAGGATTTCAGTTTTTCTAACAGCCGTGAAGAATATGCTCCTTTTGTTACTGTCACAATTGCAAAATTTAGACTGCCCCCATAGGTCACGCTGTGCCGAAGGACGTAACCCTGGAATATTTTGTGCCAGGAATCGGATCGACGGCATGAGTGTTGGCTGTATTTCTGTGTGGATTTCGAGAAATGCTAAAAATATTATATTACCTGAAAACAATAACTGCACCTTGTTTTTGAGATTAAAACAATTTCTTTTGGAACCAAACTAAAATGAAACATGCTAAAAAACGAAAACTAATAATTTTTTGATTCTGGAAGATATACTCTATTCGAAATGATCGCCGGTTCAGTTGGTGAAAATTGCAGGACGCATAAGTTCTAGGAGGCAACAGCAGTTTTACCATCACGAAATGAAGCTTAATATCCGGAAAGACTACGATCAGATGTCTGATTGCACAAAAATGATTTAAAATGTTTATCCTTGGAAGCCTAGTAAAAGGCGAAAATTTTAATCCACATATGTTAATAGTACCATCGCCAAAGCATTAATATACTTTTATATGAACATTATTTTCCGTATAATAAACTTCATATAAATTTAAAGAAATCAAAATTTTTAAGTGCTTACCCGACTCATGTAAAATTGCACGTTTGTAATATAAGCTATATTACAAACGTGGAATTTTACATGAGTTATGTATTAATTACCACATAATGAGTGTTTATACACTCATCGTCAAAAATAGTTTTACACAGAAGAACGTGTCGGATTACAATGCTATTCGGAAGAAAGGTAAAGCTTAAAAGGAACAATAAATGATTGAACATTGAGACTGATACGGAAAATATTTATTGGGCTACATATCAATAAATAGTGTCTCTCAGTATGGAATTGGGCCATCATGTTTACTCACACAGAATACCAGACGTCTATGTATAGGGTTATGCAGGTTCCTATTAGTGTCCTGAAATAAGCCATCCTATGCATTGGAACTAGCAAGACCTTCCCTTTGCTTTTGATACATATCTGAAGAAATTAAGTTTTTCGGTTAACCATTAAATTCAATTGTGTCTTATACATTTCGAAGATCAATTTGAGACTTTCACTAACAGTGTCAGCAAAACCCTATTTTATTTATTTTTTTTCATTATTCAATGAGCAGTGGAAATTTCGAAGCTTTTTTCTCTTCCTGTATCTGTAGGAAGTTCAATGTCAAATTCTTAAGTGGATGTGTTCTACAGCACATATTGTTAAGATAATAAGCAAAATAAACACGCATCTGTACATGTAAGTGATACTAAAAGTTGAAATTTAGTGAGGTGAACAATTGCTCACGAAATTAGTTCCTCAACGGACTTTTCTTTCTCTTAGGCCCGAACAGGCTAACTTCGATACGCTGATGCTAAACACGAAAAAAATATGTGCTAAACATTTTTATCACTTGTTTTCTGACAAATACCCGGTACGTTTAACTTTAAACTCGTGTGTTGCACAGAATATAAATTTAAAAAAGAATCATTGGATACTTCAGAGTACTGAAATGGAATTAAAACTATTTAAAGCTGTTTGTTATTCCGAATTACAAATAACGATATAACTTTGTTCAAAGAAAGGCAAATGCTAACAATGTCATTCAAATTTCGTGAGATGGAATGTTGCTGCACGTTCTCGGAAAACCGTTCCTTAAATGTTTTCTTAGATATAGACTTTTTATCCCAACCCAGTAAGATGTTCCCGATCAAATATAACATTCTGAAAATTGTTTTAGAGGATATTATCTGCTTCTAAACTCCGAAGCGAAACAGCGCTACACAGAAAAGTCATAACATTATAAACACGATGTTTTTTTAATAGAAGCAACGGCAGGTAAAAACGGCCGCCTGTGTAGGGCATAAAAAGGTATAAATAATATCTGATACTGAGTTATGTTATTCAGTATTACTATTATCGTTCTTTAAATGGGAACGGCTGAGGACAAGCGAGTATGAAAAAGACCAATTTGTACTATTCAAACGTGTGGCTCAGAAAACGTCCGCGACAGCAAGGCTTGTTGTGCACTGCCGGTCACCCGTGGTTAGTTTCTTCAAAAATTGGAGAGAATAAGTTGAAACGACGAACCTTCGTTTAGGTGCGGTCCGCCTTGCTCACTGATGAACAAGCATTGTCCTGTATGGTACGAACTAACAAAAGGAATAGTATGGTGAGACTGGACAAATTTCAATTCCATTGATAGAAATACAATGTCACAAGACAGATTATCTGTTACACTCGTGAAAATGAGTTTGCGCAGCTGCAGGATGACCGAAGTGCCATTTGTTACCTCGGTCCACCGTCAAAAGCGCCTACACTGGCATCAAAACTATACCTTTAATAATTGGAAGAATAATTCCGTTGAACTTCGTGTCCTGTTTCGCCATGCGGACGAACGGGTACGTTTCCGTCGTTTACCTGGGAAAATGTTGTAACCATGATTCACAGTTGAAAGGAAACCAAGCCGGTAGAGAAAGTGTATTGCCTTTGCCAATGTTCTGCTCGGAAGACCTGGGTTCAGGCAATTATGTACAGAAACCTATAACGTCTACCACCACCTAAACAACATTGCAGACCAGATACATCTTTTTATGGAAACGGTATTTCCCTCTAGCAGTGCATTCTTTCATCAGGAATGAAGCGCAATGCTACGCTATCCATATTGTTTAAAGTATGATTCGCTGGACATGAGTGGTGTCGTGGTGTCTTCACTGATGAGTCACGGTTTGCATTTGTCGACGATGACCAGCGCATACGTCTCTAGAGACTACCTGGCCAGCGCACGGATCCTGCCTTCACCGTGGAACGGCAAACTGGCAGTGAGTGTCACGGGAGCCATTTCCCACGTCAGCCGGACACCAAATTCCTCAGACATTAAACCCAGCGAGCATCCGTTGTTTGTGCAGGAACAAGAAATGGAATCTGCGGCGGCTCAACCACGTAACTTACAAGAGTTAAACCATCTGCTGGTAACGTGAAGGTACCAGGTACCACAAGACTCCCTTAGAAATATTCTAGCGTCCGTTACTCGGCTTTGGTAAAAGATGTTTTGACGACTTATGGAGCACCAGAATCATATTTGGTAGATCAAATAGAAGCAATCGCTCTTTCCACGTTTATAAGTGAGTAGCGGGAAAATTATCATCGGACTCCACCGGGAATCCAACCCAGGGTCTTCAAGTTACGCGCCGGACCTACTACCACTGCACCACATCGGCCTCGACTTCCTCCAGACTCACATACGACTAACTACCAAAACCACGTGGCATGTTGCATCTTAGAGCCCAGCACAATGCTGGGGATTCAATAAAGATGGTAAGCAGCAACTAAACAAAAAATAACTAGAAGTCGAATGAATAATTAATACACACAGTTGACGTGAATTATGAACCTCAAACAAAAGTCATTTCTCTTGGTGCAGTGGCAGTATATTCGGCGCGTAACTGGAAGACACGGGGTTTTCGTGACTCACTTATAAACGTAGAAGGAACGATGACTTCGGTTTGATGTTCCTAATCCACGTCAATTGTGTGTATTACTTATCATGTTAGGTAGGTCGTCATAATATTTTGGCACTTGAACGTATTTGTATTGAAAAAATAGCAAAGACAATATGAACGTAGAAAGAGCGATGACTTTGGCTTGATTTTCCTAATGCACATCAATTGTGTGTATTAATTATCATGTTAGGTAGGCCGTCATAATGTTTTGCCACATGAACGTATTTGTATTGAACTTTACACCTCCATCTGCAATCCTGCGTTTTTTTAACAAAAAATCTTCGCACTATCCTTTACTAAACACAGAGCTCTTCAATCTTTTTTTTTTAATTGCATTTGAGATAAATGCATACCGATAGCAAAGAATTAATTACAAATTCCCTGTCTTAATTGTATGATAATTAGTCCAGAATGAAGTATCATAATTTTGCAAGGATAGGATAAAATAGTGTCAGGTTCTTACGTATTAAATTTCAAAAATCATGCAGTCATTAAAGCACTAGCTAAATATATGAAAAAAATAATACACTGCCGGACAATTGCTAAGGACGGATGACAATAGCAACGATAGCAACCTCAAAATGGAAGGCAGGAAAATGTGGAAATTAGCATAAGTACGGGATACAGTAAGACGTGTTGTGCGTATGCAAATTTTGGATTCCCGAACTTGTTCGTGACGTCATAGCGCTGATAAGAGATATAAAGGATTTGACGTGTAGTGACCGTTGTTGTTCAAACGCAAAGGTGAAAGGGAAAGAATCAATTGACGAACTTGCAATTTTCAGTATGTCTTCCCGACATCACCTAGATGATTTTACGCGTGGCCGTATTATTGGCAAGATTGAAGAAGGGCGAAAAATAACAGATGTTGCCAGGGAGTTCGACGTCAGCCACAGTGGTGTTTCAATGCTTTGGAAATCATTTCAAAGAAATGGAGAGTGTAGCAAACGTCACGAGGAGGTCGTGTTCGCTGTACGACACCTGCAGAAGATCGGTACATAGTGCTATCAACAAAAAGACACCGGCGCAGCACAGCTAGTGAGGTAGCAAATCAGTTTATGGCTGCTACTGGCAAGCGGATCTCCCGAAAAACTGTCGCCAGACGTTTGCATGAAGGAGGACTATACGCCCGCCGTCCTGTTGTGTGCATCCCATTGTCCAGACGTCACCGTACCGCCTGTTTGCAATGGTGCCATCATCATCGCAATTGGACTGATAACGACTGGTCTGCTGCCCTCTTCTCAGATGAGAGTAGATACAGTCTATCGTCCGATTGTCGACGACAACTGATCTGGCGTGATAGTTGTACTGCATATTGTCCAGCAAACATACAGGAAAGGGACGGATATCCGACATGTAGTGTCATGGTATGGGCTGGCATCATGATCAATGGCCGTACGTCCCTCTATGTGCTTCCAACTGAGACTATGATTGGCCAACGATACATTAATGATGTTCTGCTACTACATGTTCGCATTTTCCGTGGTGCTGTCGGTGATAGATTCATTTTCATGGACGACAACGCAACATGTCATCGAACAATCGCTGTCAAGGAGTGTCTTGAGAGCGAGGATATTCAACGCCTCGTATGGCCAGCACGTTCTCCAGATCTGAATCCCATTGAAAATGTGTGGGATGCTTTGGGGAGGAGTCTTGCTGGTCGCCAATGCCCTCCAATAAACAACGACACCCTCATCCGTGCACTGACAGAGGAAAGGGGTAAATTACCCCAACAGCTGCTTGACAATGTTGTGCAAAGCATGACACGACGTGTGGAATCTTGCATCGCCCTCCATGGTGGCCATATCCCGTATTGACATCTTACGCCGGAACGCCTGTGGACGGTAATTGCATTTTTTTCACGTTTACGCATTCTGCACAAAATGGCCTGTTTGTCCCTTGAACACGTTCCAAAGCCTTCTGGATTTCAGAGCACAATAAATTGTCTTTCTTGTAATGTCCTGGCATTCTGACATTATTTTATTTCACTTGGCATCCAACCACACTTACTTTTTATGCGCTATATAACCGTTTATGATCCGTCCTTAGCAATTATCCAGCAGTGGAATTCGAATTAATCATAGCCCGTTTTTTAACTATGTTCCTACTATGATTCTTTTTATAACGTTCCAATTTTGCGATAGAAAATATTAAAACAGCAGACCCATTTTCATTCGATATAAATCGCCACAAGAACCTGGCATAAGAAAACACTGATAAATAATTAAATAAATTGGAGAAATACAAATTAGAATGCGTCTTATAATTAAAAATTAAATAAATATACTAAAACAAATTAAATCAATTTAAATAATATAAATAAAGTATTAATAAAAACGCAGTGGTTTGAACATTTACAGTCAGCTTTTTTCACATTCTTACCATTTAGCTTTTGTCAATGCGTATAATCTACAACTCTAATTTCCTTCAGAGCTTTTCACCTTTTCCTTTCCTATCCGAGCAACTGCACTTTCCTTCTTTTAGTGGCTGTTGAGCCTACTGCATCACGCACTTTCCTTTTTAGTGAGACTTCAGGCGAATCCCCCTTTTAGGAATTGAAATGATTTCGGGGGTACTGTATCAGAATACACTCAATTGATTTTCCTAGTTGTCATAATTTTCAATCGTAAATCTTTAATTACCGATCCGCGATTTAGAAATAATTTGCAAATTTGCTGACAGCAAAGAATTCAACTTGCAAAGCCATAATAAGAGATAATACCATGTATTGATTAAGTGTTTTGTAGAGAACCCGTACCAAATCCCCATTTGTAGCTGATGAAAACCACTGTTAACAGAAGACCATAATTGTCTTGAACATGGCAACTCAATCATCTAGTTAAAGGCGAAATGTTATATCTGATATATCTTAAAAAGAATATTCTAACCATGGAGGTAGGAAATACAGGAGACGCCTTAACCCCAGATTTCTGAAGCCGATGTGGTGTGATATCGCTCCGCGTGCTTGGCTACCTGAAGATCCTTGGTTACCCTTTTGGTCGTGTCTGCCGTAGGAAAGCATTGAAAATTTGGGATTTTTAGAAGCTCATATTTTTTGTTAAACTGGTTTGTTAGCGTAGATTTTTTTTTCTGTGTTTGATAGCATACTTTAGCTAGCTCATATTTTGTTTCTATGGATTCCTGCGTGGCATTCAGCTGTATAAAGAAATTTGAGAATAAAATACCAGGTGTGTCATTCCACCTGTTAGTATGACTTTGTTTTGTTTTTGTTAGTATGACTTTGTTTTGGTTTAAATGCTTAAGCTCTTTGGGATTCAATCGTCGATTGCAATTTACTGTGAATGGCTACTGTATATTATGGTGTGATTTTCTTGCTTTTAGCTTATTATGTAATGTTTTAAATTTGTAGCAAAATTAAAGAAGTAGCTGGGTTTACGTAGGTTATACAGACCACTTTACGAAAGTTGTAGCAAATATTTCTAGAATAGCGTAGGTTATGTAATCAGAGGTTTATTCATAACTGAGCCACGTTTAAAAGGATGTTGAATATAATTATATTAAGATAATCGTCTTTGAATTATTAATAACCCACCAATAATTACGACAGTGTACATATCCAAAAACTTTGCACTGTAAACAACAAAGATTTGGGTTAAGAATTATGTACATTTACCAAAGGTTTATCCTTTTTTTCCTATTTTAGGGTTTGACCAGTATACTAAATGTCAGATTTGACCGTAATACTAGCTGATGACTTTACCTGCACCGTCAAAGTGTTGACTTCGCCGGGAAATGTTGAACTCTCTCATAAATTTTGGGATTCATAGGATCCTTGACGGCGCTGCGATAGCTAGCACGTCAGTCACCAGAAACCACAGTCTTTCACTCGGACAGATTCGGTCTAGAGACCTTTGGGGATCTGCCTCCCCCACGGGACCGGTACCTTACACTCTTCTATCATAACACGTGTATGCGACGTGCTATGGGCAGTCGGGGCAAACAACTTTTCGAAAAATTTCCCATCTCGTACCCGGGAGATCGCCAGCCAAAGCGAGTTTTTGGAACAAAAGTCCTTTATTCGGTATCAACGGTGACAAAATACATGCACATTACACTGAGGGTCTCATGCACCCCTCTCACAAATATTCAGACATTTAATCACATTAGGCACACATAGAAATTATTTACATGGTCCACAGCGCTAGGGCCAGTGCTGTGGTGATGACTCCGGGCCAGGGTCATGAAAAATACCTTGGTCCATAGACCCAAAAGCTCAATATCGAAAACAACGTACCTCTGAGGGTACTACCATCTGTCAACAATAGTTGACCCGGCTTTTCCTTTGCTCAAGTTCCCTAATTAGACTGGGACACGTCTCACTGAAGCTGGAGTGAGAGACGCCCAGCTTCAGGCGGAACTTGGCATTCGCAGCAGTGCAATTGCTGCACTTCGGTGCGGCTTCACACTGGTGGTGCTGGTGCCCAAGTTCACCGCAATTGCCGCACCTTGCTTCGGACTCGAGGCAGTTGCCTCGGAAATGACCGAAGCCGTTACACCGAAAGCACCTGACCTCCCGCAAAAAATCCTTTAGGCGGAGCACTGACTAACCAAAGTTCTGTGTCTTCCGCCTCACCAAGTGCTTGAAGGCCTTGGGCTCCACGTCTGCCACCCAGTGGACCCTACCTCCCTTGCCCTTGATGGGAAAACAGGCTTTAAACCCGTTCTCGAGTACTGGGTTGTGCCCGCGAACCACCTCCTCGAACTCATTTCCTGAGAGATCCCTGTCGACCCCATAGACTATCAACCGGGGGTGTCTCTTTCGTGGGGCCGTGGGAATTGTGCAATCCTTGGTCAACGGATTGCTCCTCTACTCCTGGGCAAGGCGATCGAGCTCCCCGGGACGGGAACACTCCACCGCGACCCCACCTTTCCTAATGCTCTGAATGCTCTTGACCCCTATCTGCAGTTTAGTTGGGTTGACTGTAGTATTCAGGGTCTTCTTCGTGTCCTCTGAGGACGCACTCTCGACTGTGGGGTAGACTAAAAGCACATGTCTCTTGTCTTCCGTATTTTTCTTATTTTCATTCTTAATCGGGGCGGGCGAAGACCCTTTCGCCGTGCTAGCCCCTTTCCTAGCCACTTCGGCGTAAGAAACCACTTTGGCGACGGCTTTGCAGCTCGACTCCTGCCGAACGGACAGCCTGCCTTCAATATAAGCCTCCCGATCAGCTTGCTCGTAAAAGCCTTGTTAATACTATTCAGGGCCGCTTTCACCTTTTCTCTCTCTAAGGAAGTGACCCGCGAGTCCATGAGAACGGACTCTACTTCCCCAATGAGGGTGAAAATGCAGCTCATGAAAGCCTCAGGTGTAAGCACCGGGGTGCCCTGGGATGCTGGTAGACCACCAAAGGTGTCCGTAGGGGACCAGCGGACGACTCCTCAGCAGCCCGAGAGGGTTCGGGCTGGGATGGTATTTTACCCTTCCTTGCCATTGGCGGAGGTGGCAAGGGCGTGCTTACACCACTAGCTGACTGAAAAGGCTCAGTCGAGGGTGAGGCTCCCTTCTTGAGTGTAGCGGCTTTAGAGCCCTTCGCTGGGGGAAGCGTCTTTGACGGTTTCCTCCTGGCATTGGGCTCCACCTTCCGGCTGTTCTCGGAGGTAAGGCTAAGCCCTTTAGCACTACTGACAGGGCTTTGTAGTGCTTCGGCCGCTACCTTCTGCGTCCGGGTTGACCCGGACGATTTCAGGGCTGACCCCTTAGGTTTCACTTTACCCTTCAAACCTTAGAATCCGGGCTTTCGGGCTTTGGGCTGACAAGGGATCAAAAAGTCAGCGGGGATGGAACGGCGTCGACGTACCCGAAGCTGATGCCAGAGTCGCTATGTGGGCTGAACGGAACTTCGCCCTTACAAAGGCGTTTTCACTAAGTCCCGTCACTGCTCTGATTATCTGGCATTGTATATTGGAGCTCTTCTAAAAAGAAAAATCGCGAGATCGGGATGAAACCCCGTCTCGCGGTTGAAATCGTCAGTTCTGCTAAGCAGTGCAGTATAGCTCAACCTAGACACGCATAGAACTCTAACCCGGCCGGCATCAGAACGACCAGCCAGATTTGACCGTAGCTAATAAATAATGCTCGTTATAAACTAATAGACAAGGTGGTTTTAGATTGTGTGCTACAAGCTCCTTCAATTAAAACTGGACTTCGCAGTACAAATACAAATTCTCTGGATTGACAGAGGACAGTAAAACAGTGAGTCTTGCATGTTAATATCTTCTAATTCACAACAAAACCACTTCATACGTGAAACATAAAATGAAGGTGTTACTAAACACAGTAGATAACAAAAGGGAAAGGTGAAACACAAATGGTGCTCAAATATTTAAAAGATTAAAAAAAAGAAAAAAGAATAGAAATAAGAGACAAATGAAAAGGAAACATTTGAAAGTGACCGAATATGAGTACCTGACAGTGAAGATTTGCGCTTCTGGCTCCCCTCAAGCTATGACCTTGTAAACATATTTATGCACATTATGATTTTAAAAGAAATATTCTCAAAATACATCGAAATACATTAGAATTGTTAACACAGCAATCATACATCTTTGAGTTCCCTGTATTTACTATTCATTTCAAAAATATATTTGATTCTCTTCGCCCACCCCATTTCTAGTCATTGTACATTATTGGTATTCTAAAACGCCATGTTCTCTTACTTAGTTTACTGAGCAGTAAACATTTTAGGATCATCAATTACTTTGATATTCCCTAAATAAGCTACAAATCAAATATATATCATTCACGTCTGGTACCGAATGTTTGCTTTACCGGATTTAGTTGCTATTCTGTGATGCATGCATGTGTTCTGAGATTAAATATTTTTTTCATGCATTTTAACTCTCATGAATAATCTGCATTTTCTGTCTAATATTAAATACAGCATTAATGCTTTAATTAAACTTTCCTTTTTTTGGTTCTCTGTTGTTATTTAAAGTCCTTCTTGTTACCTTTTCTTCCTTTACTTATCAACCAGGTGTTTATTTTATTTTTTGGTAAAATCAGTGATTTGTAGCTAAAAGGTCATTCCCTGCACAGTGGGTGTGGCATGTGTGTTTTGTCTATCGAGCTTATGACCTGTCTCTGTTTTATCAATATAGTGTAATTACTTCAAAGCTGCGGCATGTGTGGTAACTGAAACATTCAAATATTGATTGTGGGTTACTTGCTTACAGTTCATGATCTGATTAATTCAGTATAATTATCCTGCACTGTTTTTTACAACATTGTATATCACTTGTATCCAATATTTTGACAGTTACAGATTTCCTGAATTCTATATTTTTATTTTATATTCTTTGGTATTTTTGTTGGGTATGCATGCATCTCCCACCCTTCGATTTTTGTTTTCCCATTAGGACTGGAGGACTAAGCCTTTTAAGAGAAAATGCACTCGTACGAGCTGTGGCACCCGTTGTATGTGAATACAAGTATTTTGCTGCTGCTAGTGAAGGCTACTGAAGATGAGATTTGAATATTTGAGAAACGTTAAGTAATAAAGTTTTCACTGAAGTAATTTATTTATTTTAAACAAATAAATTACTTGAGTGAAAATTTTATTACTTAACAAATCAGATGAAATAGGCTGTCGTAAGAAGTTCTAGCTTAAAAGGATAGTATTATTTTCGGAAAGCAGATTTTGGTACTGGAGGTGTTACATGGATAACAGTGAACTATAAATGACTTAGTATCTGATGGCAGAAAATTTGCACTTCTATATTTCCCATGCACATCTGATTAGTTATCCATTAATTTTTGAGGCCATAAATTGTAGGTTAAATATGCATTAGCATATGCTCTCTGCCATTAGAGCTAAAATTAATCACATTGTTGTGTTGAAAAACCACACTTTATTTGACCATATTTTCCTATTCTCGAACATATGTTGTGCTACCAACAAACTGCAGGATTTATCCTCAATGAATTCTTTATTAATAAATATAACCTTGCTCATAAATGGTATACGTATATTTCAGAAACCAAATTAAAAATCCTTATTATATACACACGTCTGTTTCATTTACTACTTAAAAGATATCAACTTATTACATTATAAATGTGCCTCTGTTAATAGTGATGTGTATCAGAAGCAAAATATTTTGAATGCAATTGGATTTATTTTAAAAGAGATCTTAGAGTAGGAATTATTTCTGATGCTTATGTAAATCTGTTTTTATCAAGACATTTTATCAACTCAGATTTCCTTTACTGTCAGCAGGACTTGTAAATCCTATTTCCACAAGCTAATAAATTGTATATTTTCTTGTTACATTTTGAACTGCACCCTTTAAAAAGATACTCCCTCCCCTGAAAAAAAGTTTTCTTCCTATTAATGCCTGTAGTTTTAAAATTATTTACATTCATATCTTTGAAGCCCGCCACAGTTCTAACCAAACCAGTAGAAATTCCCTACCTCCATTAGAAGGTACTAAAATCAATCAAGTGCTTAAAGCAATTATAAAAAATAAAATGAGGATACAGTAACGTCATATTTTGCGTCTGATTTTTTTTAATTTCTTTCAACAAACTCGCAGAATTCCCATTTTTTCCATAGAGACTTGGAAATAATATCTAGATATTTCATGAACTTTTGTTTTTTTAAATAATAATGAACAATGAGTGAGAATCCCCCCCCCCTTTCGTTTATTTGCTTAGGAACAATCATAATTGTTCTTCAAGTAAAACACGTGGAATGTCGTTGCTTACTTTCATTTTCCTCCTGACAACACAGCACATGTGTTCCCTCCCTTTAAAGTGCGATGTTTTGAGAAATTCATTCATAGTATGAATTCTCTGAAGCCCGACCATTACAATTTCTATGATAAACAATATTTTACGACAATCCGTTAGGACAGAAAAATTTTAAACGCTTTATAAAATTATGTTTAGTCTAAACACCTTTTAAATCGTCAGTTCATATACATCTCAGTCGTTACGAAGACGCTTTTATAGATATTTTTTCTCCATCAAAATCTTAGTTTTTGTACTAAAATTCCTTTCATGTAAACCTAAGATTTCATTTAACCTATTCCACTACTTTTTCAATTCGCTTATATGTAATTTAAGACAATGTAAATTCTTAACAAAACGATCAGGGTCTCACTAATGCTTTCGAACAGAAAATCGTCTGATTTTGCATCTTGAAACCAACAGCGCCATAGCGGGCGGTACTACTTTCACTGCGGAATTGTACAAACCCGGGTTTACTTTGCCATCATGGGCAGAGTTGGCGACATAATATAATTTTATTCCTGCCTACAAGATCCAAGTATTACTTTAATTTTAAAACAGTTATTTTATGAATCATATACTAAAAGCTTTCAATTTCCTTTTGTTAAATTTAAAAGAGAGTTACACAGTATAAAGGCATAAATTTCAGAAAATATGATTTCTACCACTGACGTACTCAATACGTATAAGTGTAACAAACTTATTCCCGTAAATCTCTAATTGAAATAGGAAACAAATATAATTATAAAAAAAAAAAGAAAGATACTTTGGTGCACCTGAAGAAATAAATAAATAACCCATTAAATTGAGCTACCAGTGGCAGCACAAATAAAGGAAACATAGTAATTTTTTTTTCTTGGTTGGAAGTTTAACGACCACCGTGAGCAACTCAATGGGCTATAAGCAGTCGCCCGTCCCTAATTTAGGGTCACTGGTTCCAGGGAAGGGAGGGAGCCAGTGCCGTAAGACAAACACAACATCCATGCCTCACCGGGATTCCAACCCGGACCCCGTTCGGACGAATGATCAGAGGCCATCGCTTAGACCACTGCGCCACCGGGGCGGCTATAGTAATTTTGCACTTAGGAGTATAAGCATATCATGCGATCCCGCCTACAGAAAGATTAATTTAACGACAACCTGGGTCACGGTACAACGAATTTACCAAAGTTCGGAAAGATATTTAACGACGGCATGCAGTTATATTTCAGGCAGCTTCCTATATTGCACGATACCTTAAAACCTTAAAAACTTAAAAGAGTCAAACACTCACAAGTCCGAAAAGATTTTAATTGATAAAAACCAAACTATTAAAATATGATATCTTTCGGGCTCCCACTAAGCTCATCATCACATGGAAATATATCTTTCGGGCTTCCACTAAGCCCATCATCACATGGGAAAGATATATGAGTATACATTTGTTAGTGTAACTGATGACGTAGTAAAAAGGGCAGGTTTTGGGTGAGCGTACACGTAGTGGCAAGTTTGTAATTCCAATAAATCGGTGTCTTATAACGAAAATATATTTTGGTAGGAATTAATTCCAAGTTATTGTTATACCAGTCCCTTGCATATCAAAAAGGAATATTTCAAATAAGGCAAAAAAGAAATATAACAGTCAAATTGTTAAGCATTTAATGTCCATAGAGTATTAATGTATAAGGAAGGTTCATAGCCACTTCAGCAAAAAAGAGTTTATATATCCTTGGGTCGCTTTTAATTTTCTGTGTGGAGAAACGAGTGCGTCATTAAATACATAAACCCAAGTCTATTAATAAATCCTATAATTCTGGTTATTGTTTAAATTACTTTTTATGTTCCGTATTTACCGAAGTGGTTTAATCCATATAGAAGTCATGACGTCGATTATTACTTCATGGATATTTCCATCACCATCCTCGTGCAGAGGAGGTGTTACTAATTGTCTCCACGGCATGGAGAGAAAATAGGTGCAATTTCATCGAAACAGGTAAATCCCTTGCTGAATATAACCAGACTCTCGGTAAACAGCAGAGAATATCTCTTGTGCTGTGTCACCAAATTATTGGCTTCTTCCCAAACAGGGTTATGCGTTCCTCCGCCAACATTTAATGCTAATGAAGGTTTTATTAATCAATTTTTAACATCGTATGTGTGTATCTTCAATCTTGACCCCAATGAGCGTTGGGTTGATCCTATGTACTGCAGAAGGTGTTAGGTACATCTTCTTCTAGACTTTTTAGTGGAATGCTATAAACGCCATATTTAATATTTATTGTCTTTTGGTCCTTCGTCACCGTCCTTTCTGACCATTGCATAAATATTCTGAACTTTAGAGACAAAAACGAGTTGATAAATGCCTTCAGTCATTTTTTATGCCTGGAGTGATAAAAAAATGTTCGAAGTTACAGGTTACTGTACGAAATAAATTTAAATTACGTGCAACTGTATCATCATCATCATTGTCAACCATTGTCAATTAACTGTTAGACGAAGGCCTCACCAAGTTTCCTCCACAACGGGTTGTCTTGTGCCAGTTTCTTCCATGTCACTCCCGCATACTTTCGAATTTCATCCACCCATCTCCCATGTGGTCTTCTTCTGGGTCTTTTACTGACCCTTACAATCCAATCTAAAATTTCGGCTGTCCATCGATGGTCTGTCTTTCTGGCAGTATGCCCAGCCCATTGCCATTTCAGGGATTTAACTCTGATCATGATGTCTTCCACTCTTGACATTTTTCAGATCCACGAGTTCCTCTTCTTATCTCTCCTGGTTACACCAAGCATGCACCTCTCCATTCTTCTTTAAATTGTCTGCAGCCTTTGTATGTCTCTTTTAGTTAAGGTCCACGTCTCTGCACCATACGTAAGATCTGAAAGGTTGCATTGATCAAACACTTTTCTTTTAAGACATAATGGCATATTGCTCTTGAAAATTATGCTGTTTTTTCAAAAACTCTGCAGGCAAGTTTTGTATGCTGATTAATTTCTTCATCAATGTGACCCTCACTTGATATCTGCTGTCCATGATAAACGTACGTGTCTGTTATCTCCAGCTTTTCTCCATTAATCGATAAATCTTCATTTCGTGTAAAAGCATTGAACATCACTTTTGTCTTCTGAAAGTTAATTTTTAATCCCACTTGTTTACTCTTGTCAGTAAGTTCCTGGATCATATTCTGCAGCTCTGATGGCGTAGTTTGCAAAAATGACTATGTCATCAGCAAAACGAAGGTGGGTTAGATAATCTCCTTTAATCTTTATCCCTTTGTTTTCCCAGCTCAGCGACTGAAAAACACTCTACAATGTGGCATTAAAGAGCTTCGGAGATATGGTGTCACCTTGTCTCACTCCCTTTCCAATTTTTATGTGTGTTGTATTATCAAACAGCCGAATCTTTGCACTTGAAATTTCATAGATGTTATTGATAATATTAATGTATGCATCTTCAATACCTTAGGATTTCAGAGCCATTGTAACTGCTGATGGTTTCACCGAATCAAAAGCTTTTTCATTATCGATAAAAGCCATGAATAATGGAAGTTCATATTCCCTCGCTCTTTCAATTAGTTCTCTCAGTACGTGGATATGATCTATTGTGCTGTAGCCACTCCTGAATCCAGCTTGTTCTCTCGGTTGAGACATGTCCAGTGTTACCTACAAACCGTGTGAAAGAACTTTAGTGAAGATTTTATGAACCAGTGATAGGAGGCTGATAGGTCTGTAGTTCCTGAGATCCTCAATGCCACCTTTTTTATGTAGCAGGATCATTATAGGGTTGTTCCAATCCTCAGGAATCTTCCCTTCATTAAAGCATCGAGAGAAAGTTTGTGCGAGTACTGTTTCGATTTCTCCACTTGTTTCTTGTATGATGTCTACAGTAATTTCATCTTCTCCTGGAGCTTTTCCCCGCTTCATGTTCTTGATTGCATGCAATTTCTAATATGAGGACTGGAAGAACCCTGGTACTGGTAGCTTCCATGATGTCTGGAGTACATGCATCATCCATTTCATATAACTTGGAGGAGTAATCTTTCACTCTTGTCAAACTTTTGCCTCTATTTCTTTTTACAGAACCATCTTCTTTTCTCAGGGCCATAATCTGTTTTCTTCGCTTACTGAGATGTCCCTTTGCTATCTTTAGGCTTTGATTGTTTTCAATTGCTTTCCTCGCTAGTTCACAGTTGAATTTCCTTACGTCTTTAGTGATACTTTTTCGTATTGTCTTGCACAGCTCAATGCCTTCCAATGTGGAAGTCACATCTTCTTTAGTTGTCCTCATCTCTCTTCTTTTTTGCCTCAACATTTTGGTTTTTCCTGATAATTTTCTGTTAACTTCATAAACATCCACTTCTTCCGATGTTAGACCTTCTAAAGCAGAGAATCTCATCTTCAGTTCTAACTTGAAGGTATTATTGTTGTTTTTTTTTTGGTTATGTCAATACATTTTGTTTGTCTTATGAGCTTCCCACGTTCGAGTTTACTGTTGAGGTGCATCTTACATCTCACCAATCTATGGTCACTACTTGTGTTGAACTTGTTCAGCACACTGCAGTCTTCTATGACGAATTTTTTGTTACACATAATAAAATCAATTTCGCTTGTCGTCCCATTTGGATGTCTCCATGTCCATTTCCTGTGCGGCTTTTTCTTGAAAAAGGAGTTCAAGATGAAAAACCCTTCTGCCTCTACAAACTCAACGAGAGTATTTCCACGCCGGTTTCTGCTGCTGTGACAGAATTTACCTACTGAAGTTTCATTCTGTTTCCGTTGCCCTATTTTTGCATTGGAATCTCCCATAATTATCTTCAAGTGCTGCTTACCTTTATTATTTAAATGACGAATTTCCTCATAAAATTCTTCAATTTCTTCTTCAGGATGACTTGTGCTGGGTGCATAAGTTTGAATAATCTGAGCCTTGTATTCTCTCGAGAGTTAAATAACGAGTCGTGCAGCTCTGTCAGAGGAAATTTCAACTTCTATAACTTTATCCTTCAGTTTCTTGTTTCTTATAAATCCAACACCACTAGTTCTGCCAGTATCTGTCCCACCATAGTAGAAGAGATGTCCACTTTTCAGTTCAATGAGATCTTCTCCTTTTCGCCTTACCTCACTTAGCTCGACGATATCCCACTTGATCCTTTGTAGTTCCTCTTTCAATTCTAGAAGCCTTGAATCAGAAGATAGGGAGCGTCCATTATACATAGCCAAGGTCAGCATCACATGGCAGCCTAGACCGGTCCTCCGGGGATTCTTAGCACCCTCTGGGATTCTTAGCAGGGATATAAGGTCGTCTGATGCGTAACATTACAGCCTGTCCTTGACAAATGTCAAACCCGCCTTCTCGTGGTGCACCTGTTCCCACTAAAGTGGCTCTGACGAACGCCAATAGCGGTATAACTATACCATCGGGATTAAATGAAATGCTATCCCACACTCACCAACCCGCTTGGCCAGCTTGGTGAGTTATGGCCAAACCCCTCCAAAATGACTCCACAACTTAAATCTTGGCCCTCAGTCTCCGGCAGCTGGAATGTACCTGACCAAGACATCGGCCAGTGCGACATGAAGGCAACTGTATAAAGAACATTAAGTATACATAAATGTAATTACAATAAGTAAGAACAAGCAAAAATAATATATTAGATTCAACTTATATACTTATTTATATATTGACAAACCTGAACCAATAGAGACTAAAACCTCCATCGGAAATATGAGAAAGTATAGAAGAATCTAAGTTCCCGGTAAAAATTGCAATTCAAAATTTACAATGTTTATTACAATGATTTGTAGAACTCGAACATTATGAAACCAATCCCAAAGGTAGTTTTAGTGGACAATAAGAAAAATAAACGATTATAGATCCGTAAGAAACAAAAATTTATGATTTTATCGAGATCAATGTAAATTTTTTATTTTGAACGGACATTTTTCTAAGGTGGAAGTTCTGGAGATATCGTGGAAGGAGGGTGAAAAAGTTCTTGATTCCAACCTTATTATTTCGAAAATATATTTTAAGGAACTGCAGTTTACAGTTTAACTCTACAAAGTCAGTTTCACGATTTCAGCTTAGAATTTCAGTCTGCAATTTCAGTTTTCGTAACATTAATTGCAGCCTCGCAATTAAAGCTATTAAACTTGAGACTTTAAGAAATGAAAATGAAACGAGTCATTTAAAAATATTATTTCAATAACCTAAATTGATATACAGTGGTTCGCAAAGTCATTAATTTATAAATATTTTTTGCCATTTTTGGGACAAAACATTTATATATATTATTTGCCTTTTTTGGGAAGGAGCTCATTACGAATTCTAGTGCCGTGGGAGCTCAGGACGAATTCTAGTTTATGGGAATATCATCTGTGATTGCTCATTACGTCGCTGACATTTATTTTTTCTTATTCTCATTAGGATACATTTGTGCAAAGCTGATAATATCAACTGAAGGACATTTGTGTTCAAAATAGAGATAAATTACTTTTTACACTGCTGGACAATTGCTAAGGACGGATCATAAACGGCTATATAGCCAATAAAAAGTAAGTGTGGTTGGATGCCAAGTGAAATAAAATAATGTCAGAATGCCAGGACATTACAAGAAAGACAATTTATTGTGCTCTGAAATCCAGAAGGCTTTGGAACGTGTTCAAGGGACAAACAGGCCATTTTGTGCAGAATGCGTAAACGTGAAAAAAATGCAATTACCGTCCACAGGCGTTCCGGCGTAAGATGTCAATACGGGATATGGCCACCATGGAGGGCGATGCAAGATTCCACACGTCGTGTCATGCTTTGCACAACATTGTCAAGCAGCTGTTGGGGTAATTTACCCCTTTCCTCTGTCAGTGCACGGATGAGGGTGTCGTTGTTTATTGGAGGGCATTGGCGACCAGCAAGACTCCTCCCCAAAGCATCCCACACATTTTCAATGGGATTCAGATCTGGAGAACGTGCTGGCCATACGAGGCGTTGAATATCCTCGCTCTCAAGACACTCCTTGACAGCGATTGTTCGATGACATGTTGCGTTGTCGTCCATGAAAATGAATCTATCACCGACAGCACCACGGAACATGCAAACATGAGGTAGCATAACATCATTAATGTATCGTTGGCCAGTCATAGTCCCAGTAGTAAGCACATAGAGGGACGTACGGCCATTGATCATGATGACAGCCCATACCATGACACTACATGTCGGATATCGGTCCCTTTCCTGTATGTTTGCTGGATTATATGCAGTACAACTATCACGCTAGATCAGTTGTCGTAGGCAATCAGACGATAGACTGTATCTACTCTCATCTGAGAAGAGGACAGCAGACCAGTCGTTATCAGTCCAATTGCGTTGTTGATGGCACCATTGCAAACGGGAGGTACGGTGACGTCTGGACAATAGGATGCACACAACAGGACGGCGGGCGTATAGTCTTCCTTCATGCAAACGTCTGGCGACAGTTTTCTGGGAGATCCGCTTGCCAGTAGCAGCCATAAACTGATATGCTACCTCACTAGCTGTGCTACGCCGGTGTTTTTTTGTTGATAGCACTATGTACCGATCGTCTGCAGGTGTCGTACTGCGAACACGACCTCCCCCGTGACATTTGGTACACTCTCCATTTGTTTGAAATGATTTCCAAAGCCTTGAAACACCACTGCGGCTGACGTCGAACTCCCTGGAAACATCTGTTATTTTTCGCCCTTCTTCAATATTGCCAATAATACGGCCACGCGTAAAATCATCTAATGGATGTCGGGAAGACATACTGAAAATTGCTAGTTCGTCAATTGATTCTTTCCCTTTCCACTTTGCGTTTGAACAACAACGGTGAATACGCGTCAAATTCTTTATATCTCTTATCAGCGCTATGACGTCTCGAACAAGTTCGGCAATCTAAAATTTGCATACGCACAACATGTCTTACTGTATCCCGCACTTATGCTAATTTCCACATTTTCCTGCCTTCCATTTCATGGTTGCTATCGTTGCTATTGTCATCCGTCCTTAGCAATCGTCCGGCAGTGTATTACCAGTATCTTTCCTTTCCTATAGAACACATAAAAATGTGTATCGATGTATCCCACATATATAATTTTATAATCGTTTTTTTTACGTAAAACAGAGCAGATAGCTTTAACGACTTGAAGAGTAAGTTTTACTATCGTGAATTCTTGTGTGATTTTGGAATAATTATTCGGTGATGTAAAAAATAATAATTATAGTAACAAAACGGTTTCGTCGGTTTCAGTTTTATATCTTTAAAATAATTTATTTATTAATTTATTTAAATTTACATTATGGTTTGGTAACTCGTTGACAAAAAATGGATTTTCGCCTTGGCTTCACTTCGAATGAGTTGTAGGGATTCCACGTTGCCACATATCTTAATCTTCACACTTGAAATCTGCTCTGCATGGAATGAGTTCGAAAACTAAAGAAAAAAGCATTAAAATAACAGATACTTCACAAAATTTTATCAATCCCTCACGGGCAACAAATTGCATTATCGTTCATGAGATATAAAATAAAGGTACAAAAACCATAACAGCATTTACATTGAATTGTGCTTCAGAAATTTATAAATACATGAATACTTCGGCAATTTAACAACTACGCGGGGTTCAGCTTAAGAGTTAATGGGGCCTTGAATAAGAGATAACTTGCTGTTTAAGAAACACGGTTTGTTTTTTCATCTGATGGTTGTACCTGACTCATGATGGATCAGGATCGAACTACCAATGGTTTGGAATGCTTTACTAAAAGATGGAAACACAACGCGGCACACCGTATAATTGCGTGATAAAAATTCATGTAATATTCTCATGGTCACCCACGTTATTTTCAACAAATCGTTTTTGTTTCCTATGTGTTTTAACACCCTGTATTTTTATGTCTACCACTGCCTAAAAAAAGCCTCGCAGTGTAGTGGGATAGCTTGACGAATCTTTGTGTTTTTTACACCACAAAAATAAACCGATGTGATACGTTATATGCGTTTTCTTGCATATGCTATGAAAATATAAGTGATGCTTAATTTTTGGACATTAGTGTATTTATGCAAATCAGAAAAATGGATATTACGGAAATTACTACATTTGATCCTGGTGTTTAAACTCGTGTTTGCTTCTGTGCTATGAGTTTTCAGTTTCCATCTAAAGCTGTTATGACCTTTTAATTACTTAAAATTCAGAAGAAGTTGTATTTTAACTAGTTGCATCACAATTTTAGCTGCTGTAAGGGAAATAACATTTAAAACATTTTTTGATGTTAGCCCGGGGTCCATTTCGACAAATATTTACAGATAGCACTAGATCTACGTTGTAACATCAGGTGGCATTAGATTTCTGTAGGTCCCTTTATTCGGGAGATCTTCCTTGGTGTCATTTCATTTGCAAAGGCTGTCCCCTTGTTTCTCTAATTCAAGGTCTCACAAGTTTTTATGCTTCACAATTGCTTTTGAAATGTTGCTTCCGTCTGCAGCCTTCATTTGATGTTACGTGGTACCTTTGGTATTAGCGTTCTTCCCATTCATGTGCAAGAATTTGTGATGTCTAGCACATACCTAAATATCATAGCAGACTAGATACTTCCTTTCACCGCAACGCTCTGCCTTCTAGTTGCGTCTTTTTTCAGCAGAATGCCTGTTGTTTTATGCCACGCCCTATTGCCCAGATTGTTTTACTTCGTTTTCACTTGCAGGTATATCCTTACCCTCCAACGTCCCCAAGCATCAATTGAATCCAAACATCAGTGGTTTCTGTATGAAGAGAACACGCGATGAGCGACAGCTCCGTCGTGTAATTTACAAGAGTTAAGGGGCCTGACGGTAACGTGTCGAACCCAGGTTCAATAAGGCAGCTCTAGAAATCTTATAGCGTCCATGGCGCGCCGGGTAAGAGATGTTTTGGTGGTACATGAAAGAAAAACATCATATTATGCAGGTGGACATAGTTTTTCTCATTGATGTATAGCTACAATTAGACAATTTCAGAAATCTTGTAGCGTCCATTGCTCGCCCGTTAAGAGATGGTATGGTGACACGTGAAAGGGAAACATGATATTATGCAGGTGGATATAGTTTTTCTCATCCGTGTATAGATTTAATAAGACAGTTTTAGAAATCTTGTAGCGTCCATGGCTCGCCGGGTAAGAGATTTTTTGGTGACACGTGAAAGAGAAACATCATATTATGCAGGTGGACATAGTTTTTCTCATCGGTGTATAGATTCAATAAGGCAGTTTTAGAAATCTTGTAGCGTCCGTGGCTCGCCACGCAACAGATTGTTTGGTGGCACGTGAAAGAGAAGCATCATGTTATGCAGGTGGACGTAGTTTTTCTCATCGGTGTATCAGTTTCTAAATTTCCAGCGTCTAATGAAGACGAAAATAAAAATACACGAGACATTGTGTAACTAGTTATTTTGCATCAATTGTTCTCTAATAATTTCACCGCTGTATGGATAGAAAAAGATTTTTCTAACAATGTTGTCTAATCGAATATTTTCGAAATATGTACATGTATATACAACCTGATAACGAAAAACTTGTGGAAGAGAGGTCGTAACTCTCAGATTGGTATTTATTCTAAGCATTTCAGAAAAACTTACTTTGTGGAGAATCAATGATGTTTTTCCTGCCTTCAATGCAAATACTTACCTTTGGAATTTGGAATCCCACAAGCAGGAAATTGATATATACAAATGAGAAAATAGCTGCATCTCCCCAACCAAATTACTGCAGTTTTCATTCCAATTACATGGTTCCTTCATGGTGTTGCAATTTAGCTTATATGCTGTGGATATTAAATAGGGGAACCAACTTTTTGTGGGATATTAAACATGGAAACCAACTCGATAACCAAAAGAGTAAACTACTGGTTTGTAGCAGTAAAATATCCACACTATTATCGCTGGTTAGTCTCGTTTCGTCATATTTTGTAGTTTGGTTGGTTGGTTGGTTAGTGGATTTTAGTGGCGCAAGGGCCAGGTTTGTCCAAAGAGCGCCAGAGAAAGAACTATCAGCCACAGATTTTTAAAAGCGTGGAAAATGATTAAGAGCAGACAGGCTTGGTAAAAGTTGAAAAAGAGTATGATGAAAGCTGTGAAGACAAGGTAGTTAATTAGGTTTATATAAAAATTTATTAATTTACTATTATAATTATATTTTTTTTTAAACACAACTACACAAAGGATGAGTCACTCTCCTCCCCCACACTCCTCTGCCATGCTGGCAGAGGGCGGGGACGAACTGTCACTCTCCTCCCCCCCATGTTCCTCTGCAATGTTGTTTGAGGCTGGGGACGAACTGTCACTCTCCTCCCCCTATGTTCCTCTATAATGTTGGTTGAGGGTGGGGACCTCGCTGAGGCCGAGACAGTTGGATGGACACTGCACACCTTTGCGGATTGAGGGCCTGGTCTTCCGCACGTGCAGGCTTTCAGCTGGAAACTGGAAGAGACGGTCGGCTGCAAAAGAGAAGGCCCAGAATCAGGTATTCGAAAAATCTCGAGCTCGGGGAAAAACACCTGTGTCGCTTGGTCAGCTGTAGATCGCTTGGCAAGGGCGGCGAGAGCTACAGGGCGCGGAACAAAGGGCTGCACGGGTTGTGGCAGAGACTGAACTACTGCGGCAAAAGTACGCTGTCGGTTGGTGGGTATACCCAACTTGGCCTTCGCAGCAGGCTACGAGAGGCCCTCCAGGGTCTTGAGGCGCTGGATTGCCATCTCGTCCTTCCATTTCATACAGTTGCGGGAGTAAGCTGCATGGGCCTCACCGCAGTTAACACAGCAGGCCGCAGAAGTGCAACCATCCCCGTCATGTGCACTGGAGCCACAATTTGCGCAACGAGCGGAACTCTTACAGAAACGTTGGGAATGCCCGTACCTCTGGCACCTGAAACAGCGCAGAGGACTGGGAATGTACGGGCGAACTCCACAGACCAAGTAGCCAGCCTTGATTTCGGTCGGAACTTTCGGGGAGTTAAAAGTCAAGATTACATTTTTAGACTTAATCAAGGAACCATCGCGCCGGAACATCATACGACGAGCAGCAATAACACCTTGATCTGCAAGTTCAGTCACCAATTCGTCTTCACTGCATGGCAAGAGATCAAACTCCGAAATAACACCCCGAGAGGTGTTAAGAAACGGGTGAGGTGTCACTTTTACAGGAATGCCTTGAAGACTAGTGAGGTGCAGAAAAGTGTTACTCTGAGAAACACTGCAAGTTTGGACAAGCAGGTCCCCAGAGCGTAGCTTCCTCACAGACTTCAAGGGGCCAACTGCAGCGTCCAAAGCTTTAGAAATGAAGAATGGAGATCTGGTGGACAGTCTCTCATTCGGATCGATGGATTCTACAACTAAGTGTGTAGCATGCGTATTCACAACAATCGAGGGGAGACGACGCTTCGGAGCGACTGGTACAGCTGCCGAAGAAGAGGTTCCACATTCTTGGTCCAGATCATGGTCTAAAGATCGTTTAAGGGTATGAGACTTGGTAGGTTGAGAAGACGAAGGAGAGTCGTTGTCAACGATCATTTGCTCAGGTGACTTGAATTTGGAGCGTTTGTTTTTGGGTTTACCCATGGAAAAAAGGAGAAGGATTCGTCTGCAGACTACTCCACCCACCACCGAGCCCTACAAGGGAGAACTGGAGGTCTGCAAGCCAAGAAAATGACGCTGGACACAGTTCTGGAGCTTATACGTTGCAGATATAGTCCGTTGGCTGTGATCACACGCACTCGGGGGACACTTCGGCCTCCGGGTACCGTCATGCCAACGCCTTTGGCATGATCCCACAGCCCCCGGGCTCACCCTGCCGTGCTATACGACAAAAAAGCCGCTAAAGCCCTGGACACAACTTGGTACAAGACTTCTGACCAGAGGTGGGTTAGTCTCTAGCCTCCCGTTTACAGCGAAGCCGGGGTCGAAGAGGAGTGTTGGCACACAGGAGGCACTTATCCGGTCTCCTGCGACCTCAGCCGCCAGACATCCCATTTCCGCCTCACGGGTCTCCGCACGCGGCAAACATGCAGGTAGGTCTAGCACCCAAACCAGTTAAAAGGAGAAAAGAAATCCAAAGAAGACAAATCCTGGAAGGGAACCTAAACGGAATCTCAGCAACCTACGAACTGAGCGGTTAATATAAAACAGTTAGTGGTGGAGGGTAACAAAACCACAAGACCGGGGTGTTAGTACATAACGTGGTAGCGATTAGGTAAAGTATACAACACGGGCAACTAGCCAGTGGAGAAAATAAAGAAAAACGAAAAAGCGAGACACAAGACCAGCTCGGGATCGTGGGGCCGCGACTCCCCAACAGCTGGATGAACAGCCGTCCCTGCAAACACCAACAGCACCAAAACAAAAAACAGGCGGTGGCATGACAACAGATGTTGACCAGTCACAAGGTCAGCTCGGGCCGTGGGGCGCCGCTCCCCAAATAACTGGAAAACCAGTTATCCCCGTGCGGGGTATTTTGTAGTTTGGCAAGACTTTGATTCAGCAAACCTGTCTGTTTTCCACAACATATATTCTACATTCGATACGGCGATTCTGTGAAAGACCCTTAGCGAAATGTTGTACTTTGTAGAAAAAGAGTGGTTTTACCTTAGATTTAAGTTATACATACTACATTTTGGAGTTTTTCAGCGGTGAAAACTATAATTGAATTATTGTATTTAGAAAACACAGTACCGTGAAAAATAATTCACAGTATTTCTAATTGAAAACAGATTTCCTTCAATAAATATTTGCGAAAGGGTGATATATAGGGTTTTATGAAATATTTACAGAAACATTCAGAATAATATAACAGCTGACTGAATTTTGGAGCTCCATTACAAGCACACTTGGAGCGTCCAGCGATGGAAACCTGTGCAGGTTTTAACAGGATAATGTGTAACACAACAATTCCAACTACTGAAAGAAATCCAGATCTCAATCCAAAGAGTGAAATTTTGAGGTTATTTAAGAAGTGTCCCAAGTAAACGACTGCCCGTTTAACCGACTGCATAAATGATCAGAATCTACTCTCTATATATATTCGTTCCATGGAATGAATCGAGGAATATGAAACGACTCATTTTATTGTTCAAACGTAAGGTTTCTAGTTAATATAACCTATGTGTTTCACATATTTACGATATACGTATTATTTTTTCTGTGGTTATCGTGGCGTAAATTTGTGTAACGCTTAAGCCAAATCGACAATCAGAACGCTGATTATTTAGAGCATAATTCACTTGTAACAATGCCAAAGATTTTCTTTCAGTCACATGAGAACGACAAAAGATCCCACCTGAGTTGTATTTTTTTAAATTGAACAAAATAAACAAGCGTGATTGCCGTTGGTTCCTCTGAGGGAGGGGGAAGTGACCTTACGAAGGACAACGCAGTGTTGATGAATCGGATGTTCAGTGAAACCAAAGCAGCATTATTTATAATAAGTCTCTCAAAAATATAAAACAAAATTTCTCGGGAAGAGATTGTATCAGGTTGTATTTGGTTGTTAGTAAATGGAATAAATCATTCCTCTCTTCTGCTTGAAACCAGAAGCAAAGGAATCCTTTAAGTTCATTTTCTCCCAAACACATTTTGGTATGCCGGCAAACAATTTGCAGTCAATTTTCAATCCAAATAAAGAATTGAAGCAGAATTTTTTTCATTTGTTTAGTTGCTACAAAATCTGTGCAAAGGGAAAATTCGTGTTAAATTTTAGAAAACCAAAATAATTTTCCATTTGAGCAATTTCATGTATTTTTTTGTGCAGCAAACTGAAACACTTGGGCAGCACTACTAAGCGTAACCAAAGCCAGTCTGTTACTAAAGACTGGAAAAAGGCCTTACCTATTTAGCAGACACCGGTAACTATTATTTGAAAAAACAGTGTGTTCTAACCGTTCATATTGGGAATCACCTTAACCGATTAATAGAACCTTAGAAAAATGTGTTTACTTATAACTGAATTCTGATTGCATTGTTCATAGTCATCCTTATCCCTTTTGGTAGTTTCCGTTTTAAAAATACCAGATCTTCTAAATGTACACTACTCATTGTGAAAATTGCAACATAATGAAGGAACCATGCATATCGAATGAAGTTCGTACCACATATTACTGATATGACTGCACATAAGTGATTTAAACCTCTGTGAGCTTCAATAAGATATTCTAAATGGCGTGACATTGACTGGAAAAGGCGTTGAAGGCTATCCTGTGAAATTGCTTGGCAGGCGGCATGTATGCGAGTCCACAGATCATTGGTATTGGCCGCTGGAAGAGTTTGATGTGCCAGTTGCCGAGAACCATATCTCAGACATGTTCCATAGACCACATGTCTGGTGAGTGTGCAGGCCAGGGAAGAATCGCTATGTGCTGTACTGCGAAGGGGCTTGAATATTTCGGGAAACATAAGGTAGGGAATTATCCTGCTGTAATATAGCGCCATATATTCAGCAGAATAATTCATTGTCGCCTGTTAAGAAGCTAATGCAATAACGTTCTTTGGCAAGGTTATATATGGTGCAGTTAAATAAATGTGTGCTTGAAATAAACCTTTGAAGAGAAGATAATAACCGTGTACATTTAACTTAGGCATGATAACTGCGGACTATAAAGAGCCATTTTCTCAGTTTCGGCCGTTCTCTGCAAGACGTTTAAATCTACAGCACTTCGTCTCCGCTTGGTTTTCCTACAAATAGAAAACGCATACCTTAGTGATAGCTAATGTCAGTTGAATGGCTTACTATTAGTGCTCTTTCGTGGAAGCTTGATAAACTGACATCTATATACCTTGATTTAAAAAAAAACACAGATGTTTCTTCCATCCAATTGTGAATATTATGCTTGAAATATGCAAATCTAATCGTCGGAGATTTTCAAATGACTTCATGCGGCAGCAGTGCCTTCATATGTATCGTCAGGAATAAAACAAAGTAATAACATGTATTTACCATTCCGGACATTCCGAACGAAATAAAATAATACATGTGTATATAAAGTGTGACGTTGTTCCATTTTCTTCTCAGAAATGAGACAAACCTAAACAATTATCTATATCAAAATTTGCGATCTGTGTTAAGATGTTATGTCTGAGAAATTGCGGTAAAGAATCAGTAATGTTTCCAGTTCCTCCGAAATTTAGTTACTCTCCGTATCTTGGAAAAAAAGGCAAACATATTTTACTACAGTAGTTTTATGATTCATATGATTGGCCTTTAAAAATAAAGCAATCAAATTTGTGCTTTAAGGTAAACTCAAATTATTATTTTTACCTTGAATAATGCATTTAATGAGGAATATGATATAAGGTAACATTGAAATAAACATATGCCATACCTGAATTTAATGTTAACAAAAGCAGTTTATTGTTCGGAAATTATATTTCTTAAATTTAAATTAAAGTTTGGTTTAATTTATCTGTTCGTCTTTGGAATTCAGCTTTAATTAGGTACCTTGGTTAAACTCCTGAGCGTCGTGAGGGTGAAATGGTTAAGAAATTAATTTGTTCCAATTTTGTACATTAGAGTTCAAATTTGTTCATTAAGCTAGAAATGCTAGCGGGTTGTTTTTTTTACACGAAAGTATTTGTTTTCCATTGCTTTGTGAAAAAAAAAGTTATATTACAAGAGACACAAATCTATGGAAAGTACTTTAACAAGTCTGAAGAATCTGAAGGTAAAATCATTTCCCTAAGGGAGAATTTCCTACAAAAATTTAGATATCTGAACGTGCTTGCTACTCGTGTTCATTCAAACACAATCATGAATTAATTTTATGGTTTCTTTCCGTTTCGACGATGACCGATGTGTTACCTGTCACAATAGGCGATTTGAAAGGGTCTGTAAACCAAATATTTAATACAACGTGATTTCTTTTACTTGTTTACTTTTTACATCTTTGTTTCTGTCCCATCCAGTGTGTTTCTTAACAAACCGTAAAAATTTGTATAATTCTAATGATATTTTGTGTTGGTAATATATTCGTATTCTCAAGGGATGTGATGGTCGTTTCACAAAAAAGAAAGTATCTCACAGTAAAGCATTTGAAGATAAAAGAGAACAAAATATTTATTAACAGTGGGATCACTAAGAAATTTGCATTGTTTTCCTCTACTGAGAAGGAATGCTCATTTATTGAAAACAAAAATATTTGAAACTGAAATATAAGTAACAGTTGGAAACAAGTTCTAATTAGTAACTCATTTTCTTCAACAGTTAAAGATGAGACTTTTATAATTTATGTGTTCAGACTAAAACGATATAAATTTTAGGAAAATTTGTTATCTATTTATTATCTAAGAAGAGCAGTATAGTTTTCTTCTATCCAGCTAAATTAAAGATTTCTAACTTTTAGGCATCTTTAATTTGCAAAGTTGAAAATCCTGTAAGTACTGAGAAAATGTTCATGTATACACATGGCTTATTACACGAATCACGTAATTTTCTGAGGGAAAAATGCTTTTAAATCAAAGTCAATTATTGAAATTGAAATCTATACATGGTTATATTTTACAATTCCTGACTTTCCTTCCTGAAACATTTCCAAATTTAAAATTGATTCCTTTTCTATTTTCAGTTCTAAAGAAGGTCCTTTCCACTGGTACGATAAGAAGTGACCTGCAGATTACAATTAGAAATCCCTATTTGCGATCCAGTTGTTTTTAGCGGATAAATAAAAAAATAACATTTCCTTGTATAAGGAACTTACAGCGCGATTATATTTACTAATTTATACTACTTTGTGAAGGTGAATATGTTGTACACAGAATTGTATTTTAAGGTGTTGTGACTTGAATAATATCCTGACAAATTTATATCTAAGCAGTTTATGTTAGAAGCACATGGGTCAATAACGTTGACATATCAGAAAATGATGGCCAAATTAATGGCAAATACAATAAAGAAGATAAAGATGGACCTTGCGTTTTAAAATTGAAAACAAATTAATAATATAACAAATTTTTCAGATGATAAACTGTAAACACATTTCTTTCTTTATTTATTAATTGTTAGCACATCACTACAGACGGTAAATCTAGTTACAGGAATTGCTATATTTATATTTACAGTGATAATTACCAAGTGATATTTACAATCTTGCGAAACATGTTTAATGACAAAAAGGATTACTTACATTAAAAATACCCAGACATTCTTCAAGTGAGTTGTGAAAGGTATACATTTTACATAATGTAGAATTTTTCCAGCATCAGTTCTGCAAAATGGCTCTCCAAATAATTCACATTTTATCCTCGGGAAATATGGGACATGGAAACTTAATTGTTTTACAAATTGAGTAACATGTATATCTCTATTGATGATGCCGTACAGGAACTTGAGTTAGAGAGCCTTCATTCACGATTGCGGAGAGCTCATCTTGAAAAATGTCAGAAGGCCAGCAGTTGGGATGTCCGCTATATAAACACTGATCGATTTATAAAAAAGGTGTCGAAGAAACGTTTCCTGAGCTTTCTCAATTTCATTTACTAGTGTTAATTTGCTAGGACTCCAAATGATCGCCGCATATTCCAGTAAGGATCTGACCGTAATCTCAAAAATGTCTATAAGTGTCTGAGTATTCGAGTAATACTTGGAATGTCGCATCATAAATTCAGGTTTTCTGTACGCTGTACATACAATTCTTTTGATATGACTTTTAAACTCCAAGCTTGAATCAAACGTGACTCCCAAATCCTGGACTTCGTTTGTCCGGGTAAGAGCATAGTCGCCAGGTTTGTAGTAAAAAATAATTGGTTCTCTTTTCCGCGAAATGGAAACGACATGATACTTGGAGATGTTGAGATGGAGATGGTTTAATGCACATAACTGAAGCAGGTTATTGACGTCAGATTGGTATGCAATGACAAAAAGATATAGAATAATTCTTGGTAAATTATAACTACTCAGATAACACTGGACAAAAATAAAATTGCTTCTGACGGGAAAGTGTGCAATTCTGTATGAAATTAACCCACTGAACATGAATATCGCCATGAAAAACTTTCATTGGCTCTTGTTTCGGAAATACAGCTAAATGAACGTTAACAATTTGTGATTTTTAGTAAACAAGTAGGTATAATGAGTAATATTTTTTTTGATACATATTAATAAATTTATGATAAATATAATAAATGTTAGTAAATGTATGTTAAAATGGTACTGAAATAAAAATATAGTAAGAAAATTAGGTTCGCACGGCGTTTTCCGTACTTTTAGGCACCGTCAGACATGGAAGTATTGCAAAATTGGGTGAGAAGTCCGGAGTTCCCGCGATATCCGGTGTAGTATTACCCGATGTGATGCAATCCTTTCTGTTTTAAGAGCCCAACGGTAAAGAGCATATTCCATTTGTTTCTTTCCCTTCAATGGTGAGTGTACTCTCGTGTTAGCAGCCTGTTAAAGTGATCCTTGTATTGTGACAATACGTAGCTATGCCGCGTGCATGTGTGAATAAGGCGGATAACCTTTGCTATATATGTGCTAAAGTGATATTTGCTGTCCAGAAAACGTGCATCACTCCGGTTGTTAAAAAGGCTTATCATTTGTATTTCGGCTGCAGGATAGGCGACGAGGATAAGGACTGGGCTCCACATGTATGTTGCCGCACGTGCGCAACGAATCTGTCACAGTGGCTTAATGGCAAAAGAAAAACGATGGGTTTTGCTGTTCCCATGATTTGTAGGAGCCCACAAATCACATAAATAACTGTTATTTCTGTATGGTGCCACCAGTGGCTGAAGGTATCACAAAGAAGAAGAAATGGACTGTAGAATATCCAAATATACCTTCTGCTGTACGACCTGTACCTCATTCTGAAGAACTCCCCATTACCAAGCCTCCGACAGATTTTGTTATCGATTTAGATGTGGTCCAGGACGACGATTTGTGTAATCCGAACCGTCAACGTCACGGATTAATAAAAGCGATGACAAATATGCATCTACTGAGTCTATGCTGCATAAAAATTACATCAAAGGAACAGAACGACCTTGCTCGCGATTGAATTTAACCAAAGTTAAAGCAGAGCTACTAGCGTCAAGGCTTCGTCAATGGAATTTTCTAGAACAAAATGTTCGAGTGAGTTCGTTTCGTATTTGTCACCGACAATACGAGCAATTCTTACCAAAAAGTGAAAGCTTTGTGTTCTGTTGCAATATTGACGGCCAAATGCAAGGACTATGAATACAACATGTTACTCAAGAATGGCGTCTATTTATAGACTCCTCCAAGTTGAGTCTTAAGATGGTTTTACTGCATAACGGGAATCAGCTACCATCTATTCCAGTTGCACATGCGGAGCACGTGAAAGAGACCTACAACAACCTTAAACAGCTGTTGGACAACCTTAATTACAAAAATTATGGTTGGCTTATCTGTGCTGACCTGAAGGTAGTGTCTCTGTTGATTGGCCTTCAGCAGGGATACACAAAGCACTGCTGTTTTCTTTGTCACTGGGATAGCCGAGCTACATGTCTGCACTACATCGATAGAGACTGTCCTCCTAGGACGTCTTTGACAACTGGACAAATGAATGTTCAGAACCCACCACTGACAGATCATCAGAAAATCATAATAACCCCTCTGCACATAAAACTCGGTCTTGTAAAGCAATTGGTTAAAACCATGGACAAAATTAAACCAGCGTTCAAGTACTTGCATGACAAATTTCCTCGACTGAGCGAAGCAAAAATAAAAGAGGGAATTTTTGTGGGTCCGCAGATTAGACAGCTTGTTCAAGATTCGCAGTTTGAGGACATGCTTCAGTGTGATGAAAGTGAAGAGTGGGATGCCTTTTGTCAAATATCAACAAACTTCCAGGGGAATTCCAGGGCTGAAAATTACGAAGATCTCATTACCGACCTGCTTGCTCTGTATCAAAAATTTGGCTGTAATATGTCTTTAAAACTCCACTTCCTGTATTTTCCCTGGATTTCTTCCCGGATAACTGTGGCAAATGTAGTGATGAACATGGTGAACGGTTTCATCAAGATATGACCGTAATTGAGAAAAGATACCAGGGAAAGTGGTCCACTTTGATGCTCGCAGACAACGTTTGGGCACTCTTCAGAGATGACCCTCTGGTGGAATGCAACCGAAAGGCAAAGAGAAGTAAAACGTAAAGAACTGGTAACTGATTTCTATCTATGCATGAAAATCTCATGTACATATCTCAAAACTACATTTAATACAAATGTGAAAAAAAAAGAATTACGCTATATAATTTTAATTGTACTATAAAAAATTACACTTACTGTTTTAGATTGTATTTACTTCAAAATAAGTGTAATGTAACGCATGCAATATACATGTATATATATATATATACATGTATATTGCTTTACAGAACCAATTGCTTTACAAGACCGAGTGTTTGATCAATGCATCCTTCCAGTGCTTACGTATGGTGCAGAGACGTGGACCTTAACTAAAAGAGACATACAAAGGCTACAGACAACTCAAAGAAGCATGGAGAGGTGCATGCTTGGTATAACCAGGAGAGATAAGAAGAGGAACTCGTGGATCCGAAAAATGACGAGAGTGGAAGACATCATGATCAGAGTTAAATCCCTGAAATGGCAATGGGCTGGACATACTGCCAGAAGGACAGACCATAGATGGACAGCCGAAATTTTAGATTGGATTCCAAGGGACAGGAAAAGACCCAGAAAAAGACCACATGGGAGATGGGTGGATGAAATTCGTAAATATGCGGGAGTGACATGGAGGAGACTGGCACAAGACAGACCGTTGTGGAGGAAACTTGGGGAGACCTTCGTCCAGCAGTGGATTGATAATGGTTGACAATGATGATGATGATATATATAGGGATGTAAGTTCAGGTGATGCGTAACATCACAGCCTCTCCTTAACAAATGTCAACACCGCCTTCTCGTGGTGCATCCTGTTCCCACTGAAGGGGCTCTGACGACCGCCAATAGCGGTATAACTATACCACAGGGATTAGAGGAAATGCTGTCCCACACTCACCAACCCGCTTGGCCAGCGTGGTGAGTTATGGCCAAACCCCACCAAAATGACTCCACAACTTAAATCTTGGCCTTCAGTCTCCGGCAGCTGGAATGCACCTGGCCAAGGCAGCGGCCAGTGCGACATGAAGGCAGAGGGTGCTAAGAATCACCGGAGGACCGGACTAGGCTGCCATCCGATGTTGACCCTGGCTACCTATAATGGACGCTTCCTATCTTCTGATTCAAGGCTTCTTCAATTGGAAGAGGAATTACAAAGGATCAAGTGGGACATCGTCGGGATAAGTGAGGTAAGGAGAAAAGGAGAAGATATCATTGAACTGAAAAGTGGACATCTCTTCTACTATCGTGGGACAGATACTGGCAGAACTAGTGGTGTTGGATTTATAATATACAAGAAACTGAAGGATAAAGTTGTAGAAGTTGAAAGTTCCTCTGACCGAGCTGCACGACTCGTTATCCAACTCTCAAGAAGATACAAGGCTCAGATTATTCAAACTTATGCACCCACCACAAGTCATCCTGAAGAAGAAATTGAAGAATTTTATGAGGAAATTCGTCATCTAAATAATAAAGGTAAGCAGCGCTTAAAGATAATTATGGGAGATTTCAATGAAAAAATAGGGCAACGGCAACAGAATGAAATTTCAGTAGGTAAATTCGGTCACGGCAACAGAAACCAGCGTAGAAATACTCTCGTTGAGTTTGCAGAGGCAGAAGGGTTTTTCATCTTGAACTCCTTTTTCAAGAAAAAGCCACACAGGAAATGGACATGGAGACATCCAAATGGGATGACAAGTGAAATTGACTTCATTATGTGTAACAAAAAACGCGTCATAGAAGACTGCAGTATGCCAAACAAGTTCAACACAGGAAGTGACCATAGATTGGTGAGATGTAAGATGCACCTCAACACTAAACTCGAACGTAGCAAGCGCAAAAACAAACAAAATGTACTCACATAACCAACCTTAAAAAACATCATAATACCTTCAATTTGGAACTGAAGAACGGATTCTCTGCTTCAGAAGGCCTTACATCGGAAGAAGTGGATATTTCTGAAGTTAACAGAAAAGTAACCAAAGCTCTTACAAAAACAGCAAAAAATTAGCTATGTCTAACAACAAGTTGCATGTAAGCAAATTATCAGGAAAAACCAAAATGTTGATGCAAAAAAGAAGAGAGATGAGGAAAACTAAAGAAGATGTGACTTCCAAAGTGGAATACATAGAGCTATGCAAGACAGTACGAAAAAGTATCACTGAAGACTTAAGGAAATTCAACTGTGAACTAGTGAGGAAAGCGATTGAAAACAACCAAAGCCTAAAGATAGCAAAGAGACATCTCAGTAAATGAAGAAAACAGAGTATGGCTCTAAAAAAGGAGATCGTTCTGTAACAAGAACTAGAGGCGGAATCTTGACAACAGTGAAAGATTTCTACTCCAAATTATATGAAAGGGATGATACATGTACTCAAGACATCATGAAAGGTACCAGTACCAGAGTTCTTCCAGTCCTTTCAGCAGAAGTTGCACATGCAATCAAGGACATGAAGCGGAAAAAAGCTCCAGGAGAAGATGGAATTACTGTAGACATCATACAAGAAGCAAGTGGAGAAATCGAAACAATACTCGCCCAAATTTTCACTCGATGCCTTAATAAAGGGAAGATTCCCGAGGATTGGAACAACGCTACAATGATCCTGCTGCACAAAAAAGGTGACATTGAGGATCTCAGGAACTACAGACCTTTCAGCCTCCTATCAGTGGTTTATAAAATCTTCACTAAAGTTCTTTCACACCGCTTGAAGGTAACACTGGACATGGCTCAACCGAGAGAACAAGCTGGATTTAGGAGTGGCTACAGCACAATAGATTATATCCACGTACTGAGAGAACTAATTGAAACAGCGAGGGAATATGAACTTCCATTGTGCATGGCTTTTATCGATTATGAAAAAGCATTTGATTCGGTGAAACCATCAGCAGTCACAATGGCTCTGAAATTCTGCGGTATTGAAGATGCATACATTAATATTATTAATAACATCTATGAAAATGAAAGTGCAAAGATTCGGCTGTTTGAAGATACAACACACATAAAAATTGAAAAGGGAGTAAGACAAGGTGACACCATATCTCCGAAGCTCTTTAATGCCACATTGGAAGATGTATTTCAATCACTGAACTGGGAAAACAAAGGGATAAAGATTAATGCAGATTATCCAGCCCACCTTCGTTTTGCTGATGACGTAGTCATTTTTGCAACTACCCCATCAGAACTGCAGAGTATGATCCAGGAACTTGCTGACAAGAATAAAGAAGTGGGATTAAAAATGAACTTTCAGAAAACAAAAGTGATGTTCAATGCTTTTACAAGAAATGAAGATTTATCGATTGATGGAAAAAAGCTGGAGATAACAGACACGTACGTTTATCTTGGACAGCAGATATCGAGGGATGGTCACATTGATGAAGAAATTAATCTGCGAACAAAACTTGCCTCGAGAGCCTTTTAAAGAAACAGCATAAATTTCAAGAGCAATATGCCATTATGTCTTAAAAGAGAAGTGTTTGATCAATGCATCCATCCAGTGCTTACGTATGGTGCAGAGACGTGGACCTTAACTAAAAGAGACATACAAAGGCGGCAGACAACTCAAAATTGTAATGGAGAGGTGCATGCTTGGAGTAACCAGCAGAGATAAGAAGAGGAACTCGTGGATCCGAAAAATGACAAGAGTGGAAGACATCATGATAAGAGTTAAATCCCTGCAATGGCAATGGGCCGGACATACTGCCAGAAGGACAGACCATCGATGGACAGTCGAAATTTTAGACTGGATTCAAAGGGACAGGAAAAGATCCAGAAGAAGACTACATGGGAGATGGGTGGATGAAATTCGAAAGTATGCAGGAGTGACATGGAGGCGACTGGCACAAGACAGAACGTTGTTAAGGAAACTTGGTGAGACCTTCATTCAGCAGTGGATTGATAATGGTTGACAATGATGATGATGATGATATATATATATATATATCATCATTGTCAACCTATGTCAATCGACTGCTGGAGGAAGGTCTCCCCAAGTTTCCTGAACAACGGTCTGTCTTGTGCCAGTCTCCTCCATGTCACTCCCGCATACTTTCGAATTTCATCCAGCAATCTCCCATGTGGTCTTCTTGTGGGTCTTTTCCTGTCCCTTGGAATCCAACTTAAAATTTCGGCGTCCCATCGATGATCTGTCCTTCTGGCAGTATGTCCAGCTCATTGCCATTTCAAGGATCTAACTCTGATCATGATGTCTTCCACTCTTGTCATTTTTCGGATCCACGAGTTCCTTATCTTATCTCTCCTGGTTTCACCAAGCATTCACCTCTCCATGCTTCTTTGAGTTGCCTGCAGCCTTTGTATGTCTCTTTTAGTTAAGGTCCACGTCTCTGCACCATACGTAAGTACTGGAAGGCTGCATTGATCTAACACTTTTCTTTTAAGACATAATGTCATATTGCTCTTCAAAATTATGCTGTTTTTTCCAAAAGCTCTCCAGGTAAGTTTTGTACGGCGACTAATTTCTTCATCAATGTGACCCTCACTTGATATCTGCTGTCCAAGATAAACGTACGTATCTGTTATCTCCAGTTTTTCTCCATCAATCGATAAATCTTCATTTCTTGTAAAAGCATTGAACATCACTTTTGTCTTCTGAAAGTTCATTTTAATCCCACTTCTTTACTCTTGTCAGCAAGTTCCTGGATCATACTCTGCAGCTCTAATGGGGTAATTGCAAAAAGGACTACTTCATCAGCAAAACGAAATTGGGTTAGATAATCTGCATTAATCTTTATCCCTTTGTTTTCCCAGTTCAGTGATTGAAAAATATTTTCCAATGTAGCATTAGAGAGCTTCGGAGATATGGTGTCACCTTGTCTCACTCCCTTCTCAATTTTTATGTGTGTTGTATTTTCAAAAAGCCGAATCTTTGCACTTGAATTTTCATAGATGTTACTAATAATATTATTATATGCATCTTCAATAACGCACGATTTCAGAGCCATTGTAACTGCTGATGGTTTCACCGAATCAAAGGCTTTTTCATAATCGATAAAAGCCATGCACAATGGAAGTTCATATTCCCTCGCTCTTTCAATTAGTTCTCTCAGTACGTGGATATGATCTATTCTGCTGTAACCATTCCTGAATTTAGCTTGTTCTTTCGGTTGAGCCATGTCCAGTGTTAACTTCAAGCGGTGTGGAAGAACTCTAGTGAAGATTTTGTAAACCTCCGATAGGAGGCTGATAGGTCCGTAGTTCCTGAGATCCTGAATGTCACCTTTTTTATGAAGCAGGATCATTGTAGCGTTGTTCCAATCTTTAGGAATCTTCTCTTCATTAAGGCATCGACTGAAAATTTGGGCGAGTACTGTTTCGATTTCTCCACTTGCTTCTTGTGTGATGTCTGCAGTAATTCGTTCTTTTCCTGAAGCTTTTTCCCGCTACATGTTCTTGATTGCATGTGCAACTTCTGCTGGGAGGACTGGAAGAACCCTGGTTTTGGTACCTTTTAGGATGTCTGGAGTACATGTATCATCGTTTTCATATAATTTGGAGTTGAAATCTTTAATATATTCATATATATATATATATAGCAAAATCATATACAGGGAAAAACAAACACCAAGAACAAATTTGAAATCCCAAAGCGCCAGAGGCTGTATAGAAGAAAGATCAAATAATATAAAATGTTAAACATAAAAGTAAATTTTGAAAGTAGGAAAAACAAAAAACAAAAAAGCGGAACGAGAAAAAAAGGACAACAATCACCACTTTCCAACCACATAAAGCAGGCGGGCTTCAAGCCACGTAAATTTAACGAACAGAATAACGCTGGGAAGCATATTAATGACTGACTCCTTGTCGGCTTCGTCAAGGACAGGCAATAAGAAAATCACTTATTAATCTACTGAGACCAGATCATTGTGGGTTTCTGCTATTTTAGTTTGCTATAGGGACCGATTAAATTTAGGAGGAAAAATGTCAAATTAAAAAGGGTTTCGTTTCTAATAAAAACCCAAACCCATCAAACTAAAACACGTTGCCCGACCGCACAACAGCAAAGATAATCACACAACAAAATAGTAAAAATAAAAATGAAAATAAGAAAAAAAAAAAGAAAGGGAGCTGAGCTCCCCAAAAACACAAGTCCAGGTAAGAAAAATCCAACCAATAAATGGCATTGAAGGAATATCTTTAAACTTGTCACAGAATAAGTGAAATCTTAATCTTGCCAGCCAAAAGAATAAGCAAGAGACACCAAAAAATTTTAATAATTACCAAAAACATTAATTAAAACCAGAAAAAGCAACATTACAAAATTGAAAAAGAAAGCAAGCAACAAATTTAGTAAAAAGGAGGGAAAAATTGCCCAAGGAGCAATTTGCAGTTACAATTCCGGAGAGTAAATCAAAATGACTAAGTTGCATGCCACAGAATTACAAGAAAAATGCCCAATACCCACAGCTAAAAAACTAAAAAAAATGTTTAACAAAATAAAAATTTTAATACCAAAGTGCAAGAAAGCAAGCACCAGCGAAGCTATTTTTAAGCCCAAGATACACAAGAAAAAATCAAAATTAAGCTTAATACAAATTCACTAATTCCTACAAGAAAAAGAAAAATGAAAACGACTTACATACAGTTAAAAGATGACATTACATGTGAGGCGTTGCTTTGCTGTTACAAGTTCACACATTTACAAAATATTGTACTAATCTTTTGACCCACATGAAGGCACAGAACCACTAAATTGAACTTTTGCAAAGCAACAAAGGGACCCGAAATGCTTTACTAAATTTCACAGGAAACTTGAATCGTGGCCAAAGCTCATAACCTGATTACAAGGAGTGAAAATAGCAAAAAAAAATTAATTCCAGTAAGAATAGTTAAACACACTGGTTGCATATGCTAAGGAACACTTGCATGCTATTTCAATAGGAGAGATTTGGTATAAAGGTTGGCAGACTGATATCAAAATCTCATAAAATCTGATTTAGAATAATAAATTTCATCATATACACATGAAAAATTTGTTAGAAACACATATTTTGATTATGATTTTTGATTTTGGTAAGTGTTTGAAACTCTTTAATTAGTAGCATAAACAGATATTTATAAGGGAAGCGCATCGAGAGTTGGAGGCAAATTATACGCTTCTCTCCCATTGAAATAGCATGCACGTGTTCCTGATCAATGATCAACCAGTGTACCTGCATATTACAAACAAACCGTAGCCAATTCAAATTTGTTATGAGCATATTCCGTTTCAGCACATCGAATTCTTTAAGAAATGGCTATTTTTATCTCGGCAGCATGAACTTCATCAAAAATTGTTGTCCAGTGTAATTACATATCTTTAATTACGATTTCTACAACGGTCTTCGGGGTCCAGAAATTACAGTGATACCTCCATTAACGCAGACCTTCAAACAACCTAACTTCCGAACAACGGAAAACTTTGGTTCGTAATGAAGAACTACCGTAGGATTAACATTAACACTCATCTCTGATCAGTGATCAATGGACATCAATCAACGGAATGTAACTGACACCTTGTCTGTTAGGATTTTATGCAGTTGCGTCAGTACTTCGGCAAGATTAATAAAATGTGGAAACAAGATCAAATATAATTAGTAGGGAATTGTTCCTCAGCAAGAATGTAATGTGTTTCGGTGCGGACAATGGTAAAACGAGTAAAATGAGACAAATGTCAGTTCTACGTGAAGCGAGCTCCAGCTCACGTGTATACTTCATTCGCGCAGCGGAACCTGTGGGTATATATCCTGGTACTTGGAATATTGTCCTTTGGCGTCGGTTTCTTTTGGTTTCGTTCGTGTTAATTATATTCCTGCTTTTCCGAGCGCAGCCAGCTAACTGCCCCACTGAACTTCACTGTGTAACATTTTTTATTCCTGTAGCATAACTTTGCATCCTAGCTAAGGGTCCTAAGGGCTGCTTAAGACAAGAAATCAAGCACTTCTTTTTTTAAAATCCTTTGCACAGTGTTTTATTTATTAAATTACGAGATTGAATTTGATTCAGGAATGTACATTTGGGGAACGCACTGTAACCGTTTTATTTGAGCATAAAATTTATATATTTAATTTACACTTATACGAAAGTAACGGCCCCATATTCTGAGTCTGAGCAGTGACCAGACCTCCATATATTCGAGGTCATATATTTTTCTATTTTTTTGCACAAAATAATGAACAGAAACTTTAGAGAATTATTGTTTTTGTAGATTTTGGCATCACAATTGTTGTAATGATTACTTTATAAGTAAAATTCAAAGAATTCAAACAAAGTCAGAATAATGTAACTTTATCTTTCTCCAAAATGACTCAAGAAAATCCAAAATTACGATAACCGATATTCTCTTCCGTTTTGAAGGGTACCAAGACGACGTTTTGCAGTTGAATTTGATTTACTGTCAGATGACATACGGTAGAAGATCGATAAAGTGATACATTTGGTGTATGTTTAATACGACATTTAAAATTTCGATTTCGCTCATCCCTCAACGGCGGAAACATCATTTTTCTTCTGGCCAAGTACACGAATTTTTGGTAGTCCGATGTTGGCTCCCACATAGTCGAATCTGTTCCTTTAGAAATATTTTTAGTGATGCACTGCACAAAAAACACATGATTTAACGGAAGTCAAAAAAATGCTATTTGATTCAAACCCAACGCGAGTACTGCATATGCCTTCACCTTAAGTGATTCGATACACCTTAATTAGTATTGAATAAATAAAGAATAGTTAGTATTAATTTTACTGATTATTGATTTACCCTTTGTTGACATTTATTTGCTGTTAAGGGAAAGGATGTATTATATTTAGTCCCATCAGAAATTTGTTTTCGTATACCATATAAGTGACTCCGTGAGAGATGTGCAATTACTCTGTCTTCTTCCACATAGTTTCAGCAGCTATGAAATTCTACGAGTTAAATATATTGATCCGCGGAACAAAACATTGTTACTAAGATATCCGTAGATATTAGGTTTTGAATAAACCTCAAGCTTTGAAGGGAACATATTAGCCGATTTCAATTCAATTACAAGAACCGTTAGAAATTTTAAAAGAGTTGTTAAGTTATTTACAATTCTGCTCATTTGATTTCCGTTGAAGACAGAAGAACCAAAAGGTTAAGTCCACCTGACTAAGTACACGTGTCTGTCCTTCACGTACCGCCAAAACAGATGTTTACGGGAGATGCAAGGACTCTACATGATTTCTAAAGGAGTCTTACAGTAAATACACTAAATTCGTTGGACGGATTCTATATCATCGCTGCAGAATCGGATTGATAACTCTGTTTCTAGCACGGAGACACTATCAGAAAAAATCTGAATGGTATTTTTCATACCGGGGATAATCTGCAAAAATGAGAATGTGTACGAAGCTACCATTTGTAACGGGATGTTCGAAAGTTTAAGATATCAGACTTTGTAGCCTGGAAACTATATGTGAAGGCTTAATTTTCCAAATCTTTTCGAATTATCTGCGAGTTTTTTATGGAACTGGTACATGTTTCCTTCCTCGCTATCCGTTTACAGAAAATTATATCAGGACGCCTCAATGTGGCATCACACAATAATGTGGTTACTGAAGACGACTAGACAAAATTAGTTCTTTTCAGTACGAATGACATCTATTAACGATCTCACTGCATACATTCATTCGTTACCCGACTGGTCTTGCGATGTAAGAATGCGACGCAGTGATGATAGCAAAGCCGGTAGGGTAAAAGTAATACCCAAAGAATCGAAATGCATCATGGCTTTATACTGAAAACGATCCTGCAATGTTTTACGTAATTTGCATTGTTCTCTTCAGATATATTGTTTTAAGGACTTATATGTAAAGCAAAAGTGGCACAGTGGATAAAATGAAGTGACACAGTTAGGGAATGTATTATTTCACTTTTTCTTTGCTCGCCGAGCGAAAGTTTATTTAGTATGGAGAGTTGTTGAAGAAAATAAGCTACTGAGTAAGACTTGGTGAATGTCGCAAAGAAGAGTCTACGACAATGAGATACCCGGCAAATACATCTTTGTATGTTTCGCGGGTGCTCTTTGAAGCATGATTCAGCAGCGAAAAAGAAAACCATTTAACAAAATGTTCAATATTATTACTTCAAAAAAATGACCTCATTGAAACTTTGCAAAAATCATTCTGTGTTTAAATATGCATACGGAATCACGCCCTGCGTGTTAAATGTTTAAATGCGCCATTTTCTGACCACCCCCTATGTCTTGAAAATAAGAAAAAAAAACGTATACTTTGTTTGTTTTTTTCACTTGTCATACTACCATGTACTTACCTAAATATGGAATTACGATGTATTTGTCTTGCTTCATTTCCTGGAATTCTTTAATTTTTGAAAGTTACGTCAGCGAATGAAAATTCTTATGCTAATTTGCACTCTTTAAACAAAATAATTATATTTCGGAACTGTCAGTTTTTTATATAAAAAATGTAAAACAGACAACACCTTGACTGAACAAACTATTTCCTTGTTCCATAGCTTGTTTTTTTACTCCATGTTTTTAAACTAATTCAAAAAAGTACAAACCGCTGCCTCATCTGTGTCTCATGTGTCCTTTCTTAAAATGTCAGCGAAGTAATGGACAACAGATTACATCTCTGGTTGATTCCAGAAGATTGAATATTAATACAAATATACTCGTCGATGAAAATTGATATCAACGAACCTGTTTCAAGTATTTTATTCTTCCGTAATAATGAACAGAAGAAACCAAAGAATGCATGGTGAATAATAGCACTGCTAAGCTTTTTAAAAGTTCTTCTAGTAGTAAAAATAACGGGAAGAAAAAAGGCATATTACAAATGCATACTTATACAAAACACCAAGTAGTGATTCAAAACATCCTAGATATAGATGTGCACACATAATTGGTTTTAGTAAATTTTGAGCACCTCAAAATGCAATGTATACAACTGAGAGCATTGCAGTTCATTAAAAATGAAGCAAATATATTTTTACCATTTTGATATTTAGTTAACAAATCATTAGAGTCTGCATATCTGCTAATTCTAGATATTGGATATCTAGAATTACTGAATATATTGAATTATTGAATATCTTGAATTATTTAAGGTCTAAAAATAATCGGCTCCAGTAGAATATGGAGAATTGGAAACGGTACGGAGGAGCGAGAAATTATGCTTTACCACTTCGCAGTCCAACGAAATAATCTGGGGCAGGAGTATTTCAGGTAAATGTTACGAGCCCGTCTGTAGATCAGGTGGATGTGGAAACATTTTATTGGCCCTAAACACACTGGCGATCTCAACCCTTAGCAGAACATCTGGGCTAAATTTAATGGCCGAATACGAACTAGGCCGAACAGCTCAAAATCTTTTCCCGAACTGAATAATGCTATAACGTCAAAATGAAAGGGGATAATCACACCGAGGTACCAAAATCTCTTGGAAAGCCTTCCTGGCTGAGTGGAGAATTCGATAGCCGGAAAATGGAAAACCAAACCGATATTACTGCTTCCAGTATTAAAGAGTGTTTACAGATAAGCGCGTTTGTAGATACTTTGGTTAAGATATGGTATATTATAATGCTTTATTGTATCTGACGTGCTCTAATTTCAACAGTACGCTTATAAAACTTTTTCAAATTTTAAGTTTCCGTATCATAGTTCGCTGAACATACATTATACAAAATTTAATCACTTCATGGGGAAACCAAAAAAAGAAAACAGAAAGAGAAAGCTAAAACGAAATTTTCTGGTGTAAATGAGGACGTCACTTCTGTCCTTTGACATTCTCATTAGAACAGATAATTTTCTACCAGTAACATTTTTTAGAGTCATTCATACTCATTGTGACAGGTTAAAAGAACAAATTCAAATACATCTCCTTGTAATTGATAAAAAATCTACAAACCGAAAGATTTACTCAGTAGTTGCTGAGTTGCCGGTAGTGGGAGTAAGATTAATTTATTCCCTAGCACATAGAAAAGGTACAGAATTTCCCGAATTTCTTTTTGGTTAAAATTGTAACTCTACTCAAATGATTTATTATAGAGATATGTCTTGGACGCACTCCTTATTTCTTGATTGTAGATGTATCATAGTGAGTACTTAAAGGATAAAATATCGATAATCATTTTAAAGCTACCAACACAGGGGAGATTTAAAATTCTCATTTTGCGAATTATGTTTTAATAACTTTCTCATTATAAGGCAATGTTTTTGGCGATATAGGTTTTAAATATATTCTGAGCTGATAAACTGCATTACGTGTTGTAATAGATAACACGAGTAGGCAATTAAAGAAGTGGTAATAAATGCTTTACCAGTTCCGTAATAAATTCAAAATGCACCGTGAAATGTTTTCTTTTGTTGTGTTTTTAGTTTGATACGTTTTCGAGCAGCGTTTCTTTGATGAATTTTTAATAAAGATGGAGCATATGGCCACGGGTTACAGTTGTCCAAGCTCTGGGTTCTGTCTATTCGATCGAGATTTTCAAGATTCGAATCCTTGTGAAACACCGATGTTGAGGTTGTCTCACGGCTCTGAATTTCTCATTTCACTGGAACTGCAGCACCAAATTGTGGTCATGCTTCTGCTTATAGCTCATGGAGTTGCTCATGTTGGTCGTTAATCTCTCCCAAGTTTCTGGTGTTATCACGTTACAAATTTACAAAACTTTTAAGTCACTCAGGTCCACGTATTTGAATTGTTAGCCATAAAGAATATATATTTGTCATTTCTTTGTCCTGTGGTATATCCTTTATGTACGAAGCAATGGAATATTACGCAGCTTGAGTAAAACAACAAGATTGCTATACCCTAAAATAGCTTTTGTGGTTACTTCTCGTTTAAATTGCAGAGCCTATGTGTTGCGACTGAGTCCTCACATTTTTATTTTTTCGTACGATTTTGTCGGTAAAAGCGGATATGAACTAAGCACTAAACCAAACCAATAATATTATCATTGCTCACAATGCTGTGGAAATACAACAAAAAACTGTTATCGTGTATTAAAGGCAATCATTTTATTCTTTAGAAAAACTATATTTAATTACAACCAAAAATTGTTAACCAGTGGTTTGTCTTCGCGTCGTTACTTTTTCGAAAGGTCGAATGGCCCTAAATTTTTATATAAACACAGGTAACGACTTTAATTGGGCTACACTTTAAACTTCGGCCCCTGCCGACTGCTTCAGCGAACGCTTGAATGACAAGAGAAACATTTCGCGATATGTGGCGCTGCAGCTGCATCGGTGTTTTCTCCCGCGCTGTGTGTGTTACGTCATCGCTGTTTCTGAGTGCGTGAGTCGTGAATCCCGTGTATTTATTTATGTTCGCCCTGTTCTAAGCAATACGTGGCGTTTGTTTTTTCTAGCGTGCGTTGCAGCTCTGTCAGTCGCTAGTGAGCAGTGTTCCCGTTTACTTGGGACGTGGTTTGAAGCTGCCTGTATTCCTCTTGATAAGGTGATGACTCTTTTATATTGTTTCGCCAAAGGATTGTCCTACGATGATGCAATTGAGGAATCTCCCAAGCGTGGAGTTTCCACATCCTCTGCGACAGTCAGTGACTATTATCAGTCTTGCAGAGAACTAGTCACAGAGTTTATGGTAGCCTACGAACAAGAGGAAAGACAGCATGGGGCACTGGTGTAATCGTAGAACTGGATGTGGCGAAGGTTGGGAAGCGGAAGTATAATCGTGGTCGCTTCGTTAACGACACCTGTATCCTTGGCATCTTTAAATGAGATTCGGCACGATTCAGGGTTGAGATCTGCCCGGAGAATAACCGCTCTGCTCACACACTGCTGCCGGTCATCCAGATACATGCTCAACCTGGAAGACTGTAATGACGGATCAGTGGGCTGCGTACCGCAATCTCCCATCCTGTGATTTCCAACATCTGTCAGTAAACCTCTCGATCAATTTCGTCTATCCGACTACTGGGGCGCATATGCAAGCTGTTGAGAGAGATTGGCGACCCATCAAACGCACACTACCTAATGGAATTCGCAAAGACCATTTGGCAGACCACATTCTCGAATATTTAAACTGACGAAATTGTCGTCTTTCCCCTAAACGTTGTTTTGTGGTGATGATTGCTATCATCAAACAGTTATTTCCTAGTATGTAATGTTTTCCCCTTAAATATTTGTACTAGAGAGGCAGGTTCTCCATGAAAAGGAAACACTTCTTTTCCGTCGTTATGAATATTTAACAACACCTGAACTACAAACATTCCATCAAGGCCCTATTCAAGAGCAGCCATAAAAAAAACTTCCTTTCAAAAAGACCCCCCCCCCGCTGCATATTTTGCGTCCTTAACATTGCTCCCGCTCAACACACACACCGATTACGAAATGCACGGAGCGAAGGGATTGGCGACCCGTCAAACGAAGAGGTTGGCGACCCGTCAAACGCACACTATCTAATGGAATTCACAAAGACCACTTGGCAGACCACATTCTCGAATATTTATTGCAACGAAATTGTCGTCTTTTCCCTGAACATTGTTTTGTGGTGATGATTGCTATCATCAAACAGTTATTTCCTAGTACGCAATGTTTTCCCCTTAAATATTCGTACTAGATAGACAATTTCTCAATGAAAAGGAAACACTTCTTTTCGGTCGTTATGAATATTTAACAACACCTGAACTACACACATTCCATAAAGGCCGTATTCAAGGGCAGCCATATTACAAAAAAAAAAAAAAAACCTTCCTTTCAATAATCCCCCCCCCCGCCGCCGCATATTTTGCGTCCTTAACATTGCTCCCGCTCAACACACACACCGATTACGAAATGCACGCAGCGAAGGAGCAAAAAAAAATCCGACGCAGCTGCAACGCCACCTATCGAGAAACATTTCTCCCATAATTCCAGCGGTGCGTTAGCTAAAGCAGACGACAGGGATGGAACATTGAAGTGCATCCAAAATATGATACCCAGTCGTCCAAAGAAATGTCAGTACTTTGGCGCATTATTTGGTGATGATTAAAATCGATCTGCATTACGCAAGGTACCTATCTTATTACAAAAATTCAGAAAAACAATAATGCACAGACCTAAAGATATGCCCATATATCCATAAGGCTATTTATTAAGAAATATTTAACTATCCTCAGCGGAATGCAGCTCAATATTCGCAAATTAATTTTGTTTAAATACGTGCACACGTCGAAGCAAAACTTATGGACCTACAGTGGAAGCTCAGTTATAATTTTTGCAGTTATATGTTTTTCACTTTTTCATTGAATTTCGCGCTAGTGCACACATGTTACTGCAGTTTCTGTCACTTCTACGATTTGGTTATGCTAAACTCCTCTGTGCTATGTTTGTGATTAAACATTTAATTTTGAATTTGATATTATCAAAAATGTAAGATTATTTTATTATTTTATAAGTAATTAGGTGTATTAAAATTTTGAGAGAATCGAGACAGAGATTTTTAGCTAGGATGAAAGAGATAATGTCATAAAAATTTACTAATACCGTTTAAAAATCTTTTTTGTCCTCTGAAACCACGGCATTTGAGACAAAGATGTTTAGTAAATGTTTAACTCGGTACTAATGTGAAGCACACCAGGGAGAAGTACTGTTTGGAAAGGGTGAGCAAAGTATCTGTAATAGGGGTGTCTACTTCATAATTCAAATGTAAGTTGTTGTTTTTCGTATACTGTAAATATTATATCATGAAAACGTTCTTTGCCTTGTTTTTGTAATGAACTTAAAATAAAAGAGTAATGAAAAAAGGAAAAAAAGAGATTTATGTTTGAAGTGCTGTACATTGTATGTCTTGTGAATTTTTCAATTATCGTTAATACAAATGCATGTGAAGCAATAAAGATGCCTCAGGATTTTTGCAGAAATCTGCTTTTTTTTTAAATTCTTGACTGAAAACTTGTTTTGTGTAAAGTAGGAGACTATTCAAATGTTTTAATCAGAAAATGGGAAACGCAATGACATTAGGGTAAGAGGGGTTAAATTTATAACATTAGGGTTTACGTTTCAAAGGTTTCGTGTCATGCTATTTGTTTTCATGAAAAATTAAGCAAAAATGCGATGCTAAAGTTTATTGCTCGTTGTACCAAAAATAAAAAATATTGGTCGTTGTGCAAAAACATATCGGCAAAATATAACATTCTCAAAAAAAATATAATTAACAATAAAAATTATAAACTCAGTTTTTCCGATTACTGAAGGCAAAGCAAATTATAACGAAGTAAATTTCTCCGTCATTTTTGGTCTACGCCGGGAATCGAACCCGAGGCCGCTTATTCCGGAACAAGTCGCTCTACCAACTGAGCTACGCAGAAGTTTTATTCTGATTCCTATCTGCCTTTATGTCGTGTGAGTCCTGCGGGGCAGGCACGTCCCATCCCCCCCCCCCGAAAGAGGGCCGGGGGCATGGCCCACGGGTCAGCCGTGACCATGAATCGTTGCAGGCAGCCATCCACTGTAGAACGTGCACTTGAGAACTCCCAGTCAATCTGCTGTGTGGAATGCAACATCACACATTTTTATTTTTCGAAGCGCTGGAGAAGGAATTCTCTGATTTTTCCTGGTTGGTTGGTTGGTTGGTTGGTGGATTTTATTGGCGCAAGGGCCAGGTTTGGCCAAAGAGCGCCAGACAAAGAACTATCAGCCACAGATTTTTAAAAACGTCGAAAATGATTAAGAGCAGACAGGCTTGGTAAAAGTTGAAAAAGAGTATGATGAAGACAGGTAGTTAACTGTGAAGACAAGGTAGTTAATTAGGTTTATATAAAAATTTATTAATTTACTATTATAATTTTTTTTTTTTTTTTTAAACACAACTACACAAAGGATGAGTCACTCTCCTCCCCCCACACTCCTCTGCAATGCTGGCAGAGGGCGGGGACGAACTGTCACTCTCTTCCCCCCATTGTCCTCTGCAATGTTGTTTGAGGCTGGGGACGAACTGTCACTCTCCTCCCCCTATGTTCCTCTATAATGTTGGTTGAGGGTGGGGACCTCGCTGAGGCCGAGACAGTTGGATGGACACTGCACACCTTTGCGGATTGAGGGCCGGGTCGTCCGCACGTGCAGGCTTTCTGCTTTAAACTGGAAGAGAGGGTCGGCTGCAAAAGAGAAGGCCCAGAATCAGGTAGTCGAAAAATCGCGAGCTCGGGGAAAAACACCTGTGTCGCTTGGTCAGCTGTAGATCGCTTGGCAAGCGCTGCGAGAGCTACAGGGCGCGGAACAAAGGGCTGCACGGGTTGTGGCTGAGACTGAACAACTGCGGCAAAAGTACGCTGGCGGGTGTTGGGAATACCCAACTTGGCCTTGGCAGCAGGGTACGAGAGGCCTTCCAGGGTCTTGAGGCGCTGGATCGCCATCTCGTCCTTCCATTTCATACAGTTGCGGGAGTAAGCTGCATGGGCCTCACCGCAGTTAACACAGCAGGCCGCAGAAGTGCAACCTTCCCCGTCATGTTCACTGGAGCCACAATTTGCGCAACGAGCGGAACTCTTACAGAAACGTTGTGAATGCCCGTACCTCTGGCACCTGAAACAGCGCAGAGGACTGGGAATGTACGGGCGAACTCCACAGACCAAGTAGCCAGCCTTGATTTCGGTCGGAACTTTCGGGGAGTTAAAAGTCAAGATGACATTTTTTGACTTAATCATGGAACCATCACGCCGGAACATCATACGACGTGCAGCAATAACACCTTGATCAGCAAGTTCAGTCACGAATTCGTCTTCACTGCATGGCAAGAGATCAAACTCCGAAATAACACCCCGAGAGGTGTTAAGAAACGGGTGAGGTGTCACTTTTACAGGAATGCCTTGAAGACTAGTGAGGTTCAGAAAAGTGTTACTCTGAGAAACACTGCAAGTTTGGACAAGCAGGTCCCCAGAGCGAAGCTTCCTCACAGACTTCAAGGGGCCAACCGCAGCGTCCAAAGCTTTAGAAATGAAAAAGGGAGATCTGGTGGACAGTCTCTCATGCGGATCGATGGATTCTACAAGCAAGTGAGTAGCATGCGTAGTCACAGCAATCGAGGGAGACGACGCTTCGGAGCGACTGGTACAGCTGCTGAAGAAGAGGTTCCACATTCTTGGTCCAGGTCAAGGTCTAAAGACCGTTTAAGGGTATGAGACTTGGTAGGTTGAGAAGACGAAGGACAGTCGTTGTCAACTATCATTTTGTCAGGTGACTTAAATTTGGAGTTTTTGTTCTTTTTACCCATGGAAAAAAATTAGGAAGATTCGTCTGCAGACTACTCCACCCACCACCGAGCCCTACAAGGGAGAACTGGAGGTCTGCAAGCCAAGAAAATGACGCTGGACACAGTTCTGGAACTTATACGTTGCAGATATAGTCCGTTGGCTGTGATCACACGCACTCGGCGGACACTTCGGCCTCCGGGTACCGTCATGCCAACGCCTTTGGCATGATCCCACAGCCCCCGGGCTTACCCTGCCGTGCTATACGACAAAAATGCCGCTAAAGCCGTGTACACAACTTGGCACAAGACTTCTGACTAGAGGTGGGTTAGTCTCTAGCCTCCCGTTTACAGCGAAGCCGGGGTCGAAGAGGAGTGTTGGTACACAGGAGGCACTTATCCGGTCTCCTGCGACCTCAGCCGCCAGACATCCCATTTCCGCCTCACGGGTCTCCGCACGCGGCAAACATGCAGGTAGGTCTAGCACCCAAGCCAGTTAAAAGGAAAAAAAGAAATCCAAAGAAGACAAAACCTGGAAGGGAACCTAAACGGAATCTCAGCAACCTACGAACTGAGCGGTTAATATAAAACAGTTAGTGGTGGAGGGTAACAAAACTACAAGACCGGGGTGTTAGTACATAACGTGGTAGCGATTAAGTAGAGTAAACAACACGGGCAACTAGCCAGTGGAGAAAATAAGTAAAAACCAAAAAGCGAGACACAAGACCAGCTCGGGATCGTGGGGCCGCGAATACCCAACAGCTGGATGAACAGCCGTCCCTGCAAACACCAACAGCACCAAAAGAAAAATCAAGCGGTGGCATGACATCAGATGATGACCAGTCACAAGGTCAGCTCGGGCCGTGGGGGCGCCGCTCCCCAAATAACTGGAAAAGCAGTTATCCCCGTGCGGGGTGATTTTTCCTGTCTCGCGGTGTGGAAATAACATCACACCAATGCGAGATTTTGAACGGCCGGGTCATCCGGGTAGTTCGGGCGCCATTATAACTAAGTAAATTTCTCCGTCATTTTTGGTCTACGCCGGGATTCGAACCCGAGGCCGCTTATTCCGGAACAAGTCGCTCTACCAACTGAGCTACGCAGACGTTTTATTCTGATTCCTATCTGCCTTTATGTCGTGTGCGTCCTGCGGGGCAGGCACGTCACAAAATGATTTATACAAACCGCAAAATTTTAGAACAAATCATTGTGAATAAAGAGTGGAAGTTATTTCTTTTATACGCGGACGGTGAGTTTTCGAATAACCCATTCGCTAATCAATTTGCCAAAACGATCGTCTTATATATGATGACTAATAAATGCAGTAAATTACAGCATATAAACATCTCGTTCTTGTATCAGTCAAGAGTTTCGTGCAAATATAAAATAAAAGAATTCTGTACAGCAGCAAAAGATCATGCATGCTTTATATTGCATGTTGGCAGAAATGTAATGAGTTAAATTTAAAAATTCAGTTTCGCAATCCCGGTCAACAAGAGTAAACAATGCTTCCATTATAAAATAAGATTTGTAAACCAGAATGAAATAAAAGATACTAACGAACAGAAGAAGATGTATATTAAAACGCCGATTTCTTAATTTAAGGATACAATTAATTTCTTCATCTGCAACAACCTAGTGTATCGATCCAGGAGTGGTATTTCTCTGTTCGTTATTTCATTGGATAGTGCTAGAGCAGCGAGATCCAGTTAGATTGTGCATTGTCATATTCGTCTTATTGGCATCTTGACTTCGCATATTCGCACGGTAATGTACTAACGGACTTAATGTTAGTGAAGTTTTTATTCGCAATTGTCTTTTGAAAACATTTCTTGTGGTTTGATTTTTGTTGTTTTAGGTCGTTGATTGTCATTTTGTTCCACAGAATGTTTTTGTATTTTCTTTGAAAAAAAAAATATATACTTGAGTTTTACGGCCGAACGATTTGTACATTCTCTGCTTGACGAATTGCAGTTTGGAATTAGTAGTATTTGCATTTTCTCCAAACAACTCACTTTTTGATATCCTGTAAATTGCAACACACACACATATCTTAAATTTGTCCACTCTTTTATATGCTTGGTCTTTAAAAATTAAAGAATTAGAGTTGTGCTACCCTGCACAATGAAATGGTTGATACACTGAACAGAGTGACAACTTCTTGAGTTCAAAATAAACTGGACAGGAGAAAAAACCTGAATTTAATATTATTGTGTTTAGTATAATATTCGAAAAATAATTTTCATGATTTCACTTTGAAAGTTTAGACTGTGGAGTTTTCAGAAATCACCACTTTTCTCTTTAAATTGCCCTTTTTTATAAAACGTAAGTATCTGGATCTCATAGAGATTGTCGTCAGCTTTTTTACAAAAAAATTATTGTACGAAATTTATTTAAGATCTTAACTAAACGAATACCAAATTTTCTGGATTAATGTTGCTAAGTGATGTAATCAGCTGGAATAGTTATTAAAAATCAAATATTTTCTCATTATGCAATTTACTTTGTACAACTGTAAAAATTAAATTTTATATGTGATTTAAGAAACAAAGTTTTCGGATTAACAACTTATGAAAAATAAATTAAGTAAAAATATGACATTTTTGCATAGATCTGCTTACTATCGTAATTTTGTATAAAAACCAGAAATTTCAATAATGGACGGAAGTCAGTAGACGTCAATATACGATACACTGGACAATCGCGAACACATAATCCACAAAGTATAAATTTTATTATAAACATGTTAAAAACAAAATATCTTTTGGTTCAGCAGCTGAACCAACATCAGGTTAAAAACATCGGGTAGTTACAAGCGTTTGGGTGTTAAATACTGTATAATCTGGACAGATCTTAAAAAAAGCAGAAACGAAAGATACTGTATTTTCGTTCAAAGCAGAAGATATTTCTGTTCTGTTAAACAAACGTTGAGATTGAACTGTATGACCTGCACCTATTGCTGGCTAAAACGTTACCAGAATTTCCGGACCTGGACCGCAAAACTTGGTCTAGGAGTTCCAATATGTCGTTTACTCATAAAATGACATTAGAACGAAAATTTGAAAAACTATCGAATAATAGCAACAATAAAGGAAATTCTACTTCTCAAAGTGATGAAGTCTTTAAGGATAACGAAGTAATATCTAACCTTTCTTCTTTTAACCCGAGCAAAATTCAAAAACGAGTTTTACATTACTATTCAAATCTCGCAATTTCAAAAAAGATGCCAGTATCCAATATGGTTGCGTCAGTTGAAGATTCCCTGACAAAAAGCGATCTAAGCATTGATGAGAAAGAAACGATTAGACATTGTGTCAGCCTTGTAATAACGTCAAATTTCTTTCCATCATTCAAACCCAATCTCAATAAGGAAGAATATAAAGCTTTAAAAGAATTACAGTCAAATCCTGATATCATCATTACTAAAGCCGATAAAGGAGGAAAAGTTGTTATTCTGGACAAAAAACATTATGAGGCAGAGGTCGAAAAACGTATTTCCGAGGGACCGTATAAAGAAATTAAAAAAGATCCATCGGAAAAATATTTAAAAGAAGTTCGGAAAGTAGTAACAAGTTGCGTTACTCTTAACCAAAGCTCAAAAAATTATCTGAAACCCTCGTATGCCCGTTGTCCGCGTTTCTATGCACTTCCGAAGATACACAAGATTGGCGTTCTTTTCCGTCCCATCGTCAGCAATATCGACTCTGCTACTCATAAGTTGGCCAAATTTCTAGCTTCGAAACTGTCCACCATAACGACTTTTTCAACCAAAACTGCTGTAAAGAATTCCACTGAATTTGTAAATGTGCTTAAACAGCATCCATACAACGATCAGTTCATGTTATCGTTCGATGTTAAATCCATGTTCACCAGTATTCCACTAAATGGAGCCCTCGAATCTTTGAAAGCAAGTCTCATTGAACATCATTTCAGCAAACCGGAAGTTGAAGAAATTTTGAGATTAGTGGAAATTTGTATCAAACAAAACAGTTTCTTATTTCGTGGAAGATTTTTTCAACAGACGGAAGGCCTTGCAATGGGAAGCCCACTGTCGCCTGTTTTATGCGAAGTCTACATGCGTCACTTCGAGGACAAACTGTTTCAGCTCGTTACATTCGACCTGTGGATTCGATATGTAGATGATACCTTTGTCCTCTGGAAAGGCAGGAATTCCGAACTACCTAAATTTGTTGAACTTATCAATTCAATTGATCCTCATATACAGTTCACATGTGAGACTGAAAATAATGGCTTCTTACCATTCCTAGATGTCTTGGTGTCACGCTCTGAAGGATCCTTTAGTACAACAGTTTATCGAAAGCCATTTGCTGTTTCCTTACCTCCACATACAAAATCAAATCACCCATGGAAACAAAAAATGTCTGCTTTCTACACATACGTATATCGTGCAGTACATGTATGCTCAACTGAGGATTCCTTGCAAAAAGTGCTTGATTTTCTTAAACGAACTGCAGTACACAGAGGATATAGCCCTTCCGTGATAGAAAAAGCGGTCAAAAATTTAGGAAACCGAAGCCCGTCTGCTCGCTCACGCTAGTAGACCTCCCAGTACGAACGAATTGGGTGGTTATCCCATTTGCTGTTCAGATTTGCTTCAGAATTTCAAAAATTCTCAAAAGTGTTAATTTCAAAGTGATTTCCAAACCCATAAACAAGATCAATTTTTACGTATCAAAAGACTACGTCCTAGACATAAATTCCTGGGGAATTTATCAGATACCTTGTGAATGTGGACTTTCATATATAGGACAGACCCGCAGGGCTTTACGTTTCCGTGTGAAGGAACACAGAACTTACGTACGGAACTATGAACAGAAGAAGTCATCAATAGCCCAACATTGTCACAAAAATAACCATAAATTTTTGTTTGGAAAAGCTATTCTTATTGATAAACCTGATTCGACTAACAAGCTTAATGTATTAGAAGCTTTCCACATATACCGGAATTCTTCACGACTTGTCAATGACATGACGTCTACGCTATTTCTTTCAAGCGCTTGGAAACAACTCACCAAAAACCGTGACCGTCAGAACTCTGATGATGTCACAATGATTTGAATGTTTACGCTCCATTCGTCCTGATGATGCCGAGCCAGACGCGCTGAGAAACTATAGTCGATGTTAATAAAACATTTAATTGTGAAAAAACGTTGATATTTTTTTCTAAATGAACATCACCAGTGTGTAGTCTTGAATTATATATAAAGATTTTGTATTTTTAACGAGTATATAATAAAATGTGTACTCTGTGGATTATTTGTTCTTGATTGTCTAGTATATCGTGTATTTACAGCTACAGGCGTCATTGGATTATTGCATCTATTGGATTATTGAATATCTTCATAAAATGCAGAACATCTTTTACATTGTATCTGAAATTTCATTCTCCAAAGTCAGGTATAAATTCAGCGTAGAAAGAATACATTCCGCCCTGATACATTCCAGCTATTATTGCAAAGGTTCCTTATTCGTTTGACGTCGAAAGTGATTTACTAGGGAACAACCTGTTGAATCCATGTTGGCTCTATTAGATTACATCTTACTGTTAGTTATTTTTTTATAAATCTTCAGGCCTTGGCGTGGGCAAACGAAGTTATAGAACTATCTACAAGGCAAAGGAAAACAACCAAATTTCTTAAAAGATCAAATCAAGAATGCAAAAATATAGCTAGGCAAATTTGTCTTGGATGTTTGTTTGAAAGGGACACAGGAAAACATAGGGGTCAGTCACGGTGAAGATCTTCATAAAATGTTTCTCATTCACAGTAAATTATTTTCTCATACACAGAATTCAATCGATACGTGAAAAATACTGATTTAAGTGGTGTGATTGAATATTTTGTTAATTTGCAAGGTTCTAATGCTTGTGAGGTATTGGTTATCTCACGGCACTGAATCTCTCACTTCACTGGAGCTTCAGCACCAAACTGTAGACATTCTTCTGCTTATAACTCATCGAGTTCCTCATTTTGGTCGTTAATCTCCCCTACGTTTCAGGTGTGATCACCTTACAAGTTTACAAAACTTTTAAGTCATTCAGGTCTACGTATTTGAATTGTCAGGCATAAAGAATATATATTGGTCATTTCTTTGCCATTTTCTATACCCTTTATGCACGAAGCAATGGGGTATTACGCAACTTGAGTAAAAAAAATTATTGCTATACCCTAAAATCGCTTCTGTGGTTACTTCTCGTTTGAATAACAGAGCCGATGTTTTGCGACTGAGTCTTCAGATTTTTATATTTTCGTACGATCTTGTCGGTAAAAGTACTGAGCACTAAACCAAACAAATAATATTATCAATCCTCACAATACTGTACACTAACACAAATATATTGTTAACGTGTATTTAATGGGATTCACTTTATTTCTTAGAAAAAAATCCTTTTAATTACTGACAAAAATTAAAATCTAATAGATTGTCCTTGCATCGTTACTTTTGGAAAGGTAGAATAGCCCTAAATTTCTATATAAACATAGATATACGACTTTAATTGTACTAACAAGTCGTATCACAAATTCGTGATGTAGAGAGAAGATGTGCACGTTCTTTTGTAAAGCTATGAAGCCCAGTCGTCCAAAGAAATGTCAGTACTTTGGCACATTATTTGCTGATGATTAAAATCGATCTGCATTACACTGGGTGTCGAAAAGGGCTAATATTCGCACACTTTTATGTGATTTGCAAAAGCTGCTACGACTTATAATGTTTGACTCGTGATACTTTAAATGAATTAGTTGCGCAGCGAGCGTAGTGAAATCTTGAAAGTTCAATCATTCATTTGAAGAAGAAATCGTGAATGGTTTTTTGCGTGAATGATAAATGACAGCTAAGTAAGAATGGTTTGAGGAACCTCTAACAGATAATTTTGCTGTAGGCCTAGGTGTTGTTTTTAGTGCAAATTTGAACAGCTTTACTTTTTTAATAATCAATTTACATAAAATACCGAATGTATTATATCCTTCCTCAATGATTCCTTGAGGATTCCTTTTCGATCTCTGTTAACATTTAATAAATACCCAATACTATTGCAAGTTAGAAAAACCGGAAAATATAACTTCTTTTTTAGAAAATGGAATTTTCTCGATGGAATCATCGACAACAATTTTAAAATGCAAAGGCTTTCTAACCTAGCAAATTACCAACGTTGAACTACAGTTAAGGTCATAATGTGTTAAATTTTGTATTGCCAGAACTCATTACCGTAAATTTATTTTAAAAATTGAGTATGGAATTTGATGTTTTTGTCTGATCTGAAGTCCTTTTGATTTGCAAAATGTAATAGTAATTTGCAAAACATGCAAATATCATCGTCCATATTTAAATTTTGATGATGAATTATGTGCAACGGTGGAGTGGGAATTCATCCTTTTAACTTTCATGGGGCGTTCTTATAGGTATGCAAGATATCCACGTACCCTGTGAAGCCACTGCACCACTGCCACCGCGTAACCTATTTTTGTAAATTCGCATTCATTTGAAATTATTCCACATTTATTTTCAAGAAACCTGACCAAAAAAAGAAAAAAAAACCCCCGCTGGACGTAAAGCTGTAAATAGGTCCCTTTCTATGAGAACAAATTCCATACTTGGGGATATTACTTTTTAAAAACCGCTGCGTCTCTTAGATCATGTTCATACTTTTCTAACATGTCGGTAGATTCTATTTTTTAATGTATTTGCATTTGCACTGCTAGTGTATATGCAAATTGTTTCAATGCCACAGCAATGCTAATTATAGTGGTACAATGTGTGGTATACTCGGTAGTGTACATACACATCTGTATAGAAACTTGTGTATAGAACATGACAATAAGGGAAGACATCATGATCAGAGTAAAATCACTGCAGTGGCAATACCCTGGACTTACCGCCAAAAGAACGGAAGACCGATGAACAATCGAATTTTAGACTGAATTCTAAGGAACAGAAAAGGACAAAGAATCGGACTAAATGGGAGTTGGATAAAATTCAAAAAATGCGAGAGTGTCATGGAGGAGACTCGCTCAAGAGAGACCGTTGTAGAAGACCTTCATCCAGCAGTTAACTGAAACGGGTTGACAATTTGTACTTGAAAATATGTACCTTCATCCAGCAGAAACTGATAAGGATTGGCAATGATTATTATCATGATGACTTAGATATCTTTCCACAGTACGAAGAAATACATAATTCGGTCAATTATCTATCTGAGAGATTAACAGGTGAAGTTTGTTTTCTTCAGAACGAAATATAAAATATTAAAATAAGCACAGGGCAGTTGAATTTACGCTAATCAAATTGTTCTAGTGTTCAGAGAAGGCGATAACTATCATTATTTCCTGCAGAGGGTATCGTAATAACAGTTCAACCTGAAAGAATCTATTTATATTCCATACTATTCACCTAACGGCTCGCACCAATTTATCTAGAATATTGGTTATAATAAATACTTTCCTCACCCTTTTGTTAAATTCAGTGACAAAGTTTACATTCGTTTAGCTGGCTTATTACCAGCAGCAATTTGAGAAGAGCTACTGGTTGTTGCGTCGCAGAAGCTTTTATTAAGAAAAATACGTCATTTACAAATTGAGTAGGTAATGGGATCGCTAGAGTCATTAAGGTAAAAGTTCAAAGGGTACAACAGATTTTCCAGGAACTTACGATTTTCTCTCAAATCTTTAGGATTAGTGAAATATTTATTAATTTCATGTTCGTGTATTAACCAATTTTACATAAAGAGAGATATACACTGTGTGATAAAGGAATAAGTGAACAAAGTAACGTGTTTACACTCTGACCTCTTTAATGTAAAAGAGATGAGCATTTTTAACCTGGTTCAGGTATTGTTGATGTAATGTCACCTCACGGAAAATTTAATTTTTTTTTTTAAATTTTCCGTGACCTGACAGAAATGAAGGGATAAACATCATAATAAACTAATAAATAAAAGCAAAATGCATGTTCGTTTTCATAACGGTTCTACGAAAAAATATATATCTCTGGGGCAAAACGTGCGCAGATTGTGAAAACAAAAATTCAGTGAAAAATGTGCTGAAAAGGTAACTTCAAAACCAATATAAATGATGTTATTCTTTTGTATGTACTTTGGCATGTGCGAAAATGATTTACTAGAATTGGGTTTGCACTTTTTTGTGTTACAGTGCAAATGGTTTCAGTTCCACGGAATTAAAGGTGACTTTGAACTGCGAAAAAATCAAAGTTTACTACATTAGCGACGGAGTAGCGAAGAAACAGGCACAGCGAGTCACAATCTTGCGTTTAAGAGTGAGATAGTCATTCTACATCACAGGAGTGACAAAGAAGCAATGGAACGGTGAGTCATTGTCACAATCGGCTTGGTTTGAATTTTTCAATTACGAACGTGAAGTAACAGGACATGGAAAATGGGAAATGAATATACGGTCGGGTCATATTGCCGTAGCCACCAGCTAATATCCAAAGATGCCGCCCTGTGCAGCGCGGACGTCAGCTAGACGGGCTGGAAGTGACTCAATAAGGCGATGGAAGGTGTTCTCATGTATCTGGAGCCATGCTGACTACAGAGTATCTGACAGACGCTGGATGGTGCGTGGTGGAGGATCCACAGAGAGAACAAGTTCGAGGTGGTCCCACATTGGGTTTAAGTCCGGGGAATTAGCGGGCTTGGGAAGTACATTTAAGTCTTCAACGTGCTGTTCCAACCACTCTCGGACATTTCTAGCTGTGTGACACGTCTCATTGTTGTACAGGAAGATCTCATCCATCCCAGTGACGACAATCAGCATGTACGCGTGTACGCGGCCTGCAAGGATAGATTCATAGCGAATTCTGTTCATAGTGACTTCCACAGGTATTAGTGGACCGAGAGAATGCAACGAAAACATTCACCAGACCATAACACTGCCCCCGCCAGCTTGTGTTCTGCCAGCAATACTTGTAGAAAGTTTGTTCTCCGATGTTTCTCGCCTTATACGCCAACGTCCATCAGTTCGATGAAGGAGAAAACCTAATTCATCAGAGAAGGCAATGTTTTACCTATTAGTGAAGTTCCAATTCCGATACTGACGTAGAAATATATGTCTTTTCTGCCAATGCACATTTCTTATACGCCAACGTCCATCAGTTCGATGAAGGAGAAAACCTAATTCATCAGAGAAGGCAATGCTTTACCTATTAGTGAAGGTCCAATTCCGATACTGACGTAGAAATATATGTCTTTTCTGCCAAATGCACATTTCTTACCATAAGTGCAGCAACCATTCGTTTCCATCGAAGAACCATACGCAGCAGTGTTCGTTGAACTATCGTTTTAGACACACTGCAGTTCTCTGGTTCATTCGGCTACTGAGTTGCTTCACTACAGCACTTTCAAACTCACGCACTTTCGAAGCCGATTTTCACCTCGCAGATCAATGGCACGCGGTGCTCCGCAATTTTCACGTCGCTTAGTTTCAATGGTACCGTTTCTCCAATCATGATACACTTTAAGCACAGCAGCACGGGAACAATTCACAGACGGAACTGTTTCATAAATACTGCTCCCTTGGCCCGATAGCAGAAAATAATCCTATTTTGAAAATCTGATAAATCGTCCTTTTATCCATAAAAAACCGAGTGATATGTTTTCAGATTGCCTACAGTACACTTTATATATCCTCGAAGCCAGCTCACGACACGTACCATGTTTCATTGGCTACGGGCTATTAACGTCGAAAGTCGGAGGTGGTCACAATAATGGGACGACTATGTAGAAAGCTCAGAGCAGTAGCGACTTCTACGATATTTCCGCAGAAAACAAAACAAATTATTTAGATATGATCACATGCTATCATAACTTATGTCCTAACACTGACTTTGGACCCAAAACGTTGTTTTATCATGGATAACCAGGACATTTTATGCAGTGAATTCCGAAATGTATCTTCTTTATCCACTTGTTGAAACATTGACAGTGAGTAACGCTGTAATAACAGTGAAGTGACTTTAGACCCATCTGTATAATACACATGTTGTTAATCGTGCCTAAATGTAAGTAATTGGAACACGAGCAGATTTCGTTTTTCTAAAAGCCCTCCTCGGTATGTATCCATGGATAAGTTATCCATTCACAGTCCACAAAAGTTCAAAACAGAGATTAAGTAAATAACTTGGACACGAGAAGGTTTCTTTTTCAAACTGCGTTGCTTACAACTAGGATAATTTATTCATCCAAAGTCCATAAAAATTATTTTCTCTTTGAAAGTTAAACAACCACCGTGAGCAACTCAGTGGGCTACAAGTCGTCGCCCGTCTCTAAATTAGGAACACTGGTTTCAGGGAAGGGAGAGAGTTTGTCGGAAGGCAAACACAACAGCCATGGCTCACCGAGATTCAAACTCGGACCTATCTCGGACGAATGTTCAGTAGCCATTCCTTAGAGCACTTCGCACCGGGCCGACCGATGGAATTTTGCCAATAACAGCAATACGAACAGATAACTCTTTCGAACAGCGTTGTTTAATATGTATTGCTGGATTATTTATTCATCTCCAGTGCCCAGAAGGACAAAACCGAGTTTAAGCCCGTAACTGGAAAACGAGAAGATTCAATTTCCAAAATGCGTTGCTGATTATGTATTCATGGATAACTTATACATCCAGAGACCACAGAAGTTTAAAAAAAGCAGATTAAGGCAATAACTAAAAAACGAGGTTTCCATTTCCGAAATGAATTGCTAAATACATATTCATGGATAACTTATTTATCCGCAGTCAACTGAAGTTCAAAGCAGAAATTAAGGAAATATTTGTAAAAAGAGCAGATTGCTTTTACAAACCGCTTGCTCAATATGTATTCATGGATAATTTGTTCATACACGTTCCACAGAACTTCAAATCATGGTAGAGTTGCGTGTTATTTTTTTCCAAAGTAATCAAAAATGATGAAATCGAATTACTGATAGCTTACAACATTGCTCTTCAAACATTTTGGAAACAAGTTCAATGGACGTCAGTCAAGATGTGTTTCTAAAGTTGTGACCTCGTTGCCGAGCATTATCACCATTTCAGGTATAAGCGAGAAACCTATTGCAAAAAAACCCCCAAAACAGCCACCAAAAGTGTATTAATTATTCATTCTCCTCCTAGTTATTTGTTCAAATGCTGCTTACCATCTTTGGTGAATCTTCAGCATTGTGAGGGGCTCCAAGAAGGAACCTGCCATGTGGTTTGACCGTTAGTCGCATGCGAGTCGGAAGAGTTCGAGGCCGCTGTGGTTTAGTGGTAGCATGACCGGAGCCAAACTGGAAGACTCTAGGTTCGATACCGGTGGCGGCCGATGAGATTTTTCCGTGACTCACTTATAAACCTTGAAAGAGAGATTACTTCTATTTGATGTTACTAATCTACGTCAATTGTGTGTATTAATTACCATAACGTAATTCATGCAGAGAAGCGGTTGTAGGCAAAGCTTTCCGTTAGGTTTAGTTACTTGCAAAAGTGAAAGACCAGTAGTTTTTATCAACCGTTTCAACAAATTGCACCACAACAATGCCTGTTTTCTCCCCTTCATTCTTTTACGTAGAACTACGTCTTTCTTCGTGTTGGGTAGGAACACGGATGCAACGAAAACATGTCACACTTTGAACGCTTAAAGAAAAGGCTTATCAAAACTAATGGTCGTAGCGTAATACATTATCCATTATAAGATAGCTTATAGAGTGGCATTGATAACATCACGAGTTTCAACCCTCCACCACTTCGATACAGTAGATTTATAAAGTTAACCTGAATTTCGCGAGGTTTAGTTTTGCCGCACGCAGTTTTACAGTGTATAACAAGTGACCAGATAATGGTAGCGGTGACCTCAGCCCTTCATTCCGTAGCTGACGGTATGAGGTAACGGACGTAATTGATGAACAGGAATAAAGTGCAAATAAAATTTATTTATTTTTTTTTTTAAAAAAAGGTGACGAAAATGTAGAAGGGCCGCAGAAATTCAGGGAAAAATTTTATAAGAACCGACCAAAGTTAAAGAAACAGCTACAGCAGAACGAGTGGAATCGGAAGAAGCCCAATAAATCATCAATCGAACGGTCACGGGAATGTAGGGGTAGTAAAAAGTCCGCGCACCAGAATACATCTCACTGGAGTTAGAATCTAGGGTCACGGCCTTCCACTTCCACCGCACACGTTGAGCATGAAAAGCAAAAACAGATGGAGACGGATGTCATCGATCAAATATTCAAATTTTCACATCGAGCATGGAATACCGATGTACATCGCCAGTCTCCAAACTTTCGCCGGATAATGAATGTATTACATCTCAAAGCTTTACGCCTCCGATGCATTCTGAATCCAGAAAACAACAAGAGCAACAACAGGAAGGGTACGTTAAGACCGAGACGTATCGCCAAATTTATAACAAGGGAACTAAGAAGTTTGAAAAATTGTTTCTCAGGAACGATTTCCTTTGAAACAATATTATAAATAACAACTGACAATGATGATAATAGGCCTTTTACATCTACTAACATTAATTTATAATGAGCATAAGTTACTATTTGTAAATAAAGTAACAACGTACATGCTCACTGAATCTGTAGGAAAACAATTAAAGTAAAACAAGTATTTGCAGAAAAAGGAAATCAAGATATGAAACAAAATGCAAATTTTCAGACACTGCAAATATATATCTCTTGCAATGGAATTTACACCGGGAGTGCTAAAACGAAAATGATGCACCTAAAATATTCATACAGAACAAATCTTCATATTGTAAAATACAATTAATAAAAAATGGATGCCAAATCGTCTCATTGTGCATACGTACATAATATTTGAACTTCATATGTTTAGTAGGTGAACAACTTATCTAAGAAAGGCATAATTTGTGATAAATATTTGCAACACAAACAGGAGAACTTCGTTCTAAAATTGATTTCCTGGAATGCCATGCTTTTTGTAATCTACCTGTGTTTTATCATAACATACAAAGGAATTATTAGATTCCTCTTCTGATGTACGTGGGTATTATAAATTCTTCTTTTAAGGGTTATTTAATATTCCTATGGATAAATAAATCAGTTCTTAAGTAAATCATCCATTTTTTTTTGGATTTAGAGAAGATTTCACTAATAATTTAGAACGATCACTTGCATTGGCCCCTGAGGTTATCTTAACTTCCCATTGACACTGAACTTTGTGGGTGTTTTTGAAATGGCTATATATTTCTAGAAATGGAATTCACCTCCAAATTACCTTACGATTTTTTGAGCTAGTGAGTAAGAATTAAAATTTGACAAGAATAAGAATGTATCCAAATAGGTCCAAGAAATGTAATTACAGTATGGGAAACTAACAGGTACCTCAATTTTCTCATACGAGCACAGTATGTACCAAGAACTTGCTTAGGTGGATGGGATTGTAAACCGATCGACCTTGTGATACCCAAATTAAGTTAGAGACAAATCATAACGTACTGATTTAGGTTTACTACATCTTAGCAAGTCGAAGAATCAGATCCAAAACAATCGATAACAAAACTGGTTTCTTCTATTAATCTACTGTATTCTATGCACCTTCCGCTACTCCCTGAATTTGTAATACGATTTTATCGGATTGTCGAATTTTTAGGGTTACATTTCGTTTGCATTCATCACAATATAGCTACCAAATGTTCCAAATATAGTAACGCTTCCATCATTAATAAAAACCTTGATGACACAAAATATAAGTGAAAAATATAACGGGAGTTTTTGCGTTCTTTATATAATATATTTATATAAAAATAATTAAAAAGGCCTGTGAAATAATATTTAGTGCTTAAGTAAAAGCAAAATATTATTAACTTCATTTGTTACGTAATAGTAGTGAATATGATATTAATTGAATAAAAACTGCTAAAAATGCCAAGGACTGTGAGCAAATAAGGCTTAGACCTATGAGAAAAATTTTTGTGAAAACGTTAAGGCGGGATATTATTGACTTGGGTTGATACGTAAATGTTATGAATGTGACATCGATAAAACAAAAACTGTTAAAAAGGCCTACGCCTGATGCCTGTGGAATAATATTTAGTACTTAAGTTGAAGCGCAATATTATTACCTTGACTTGATACGTAAAGGTTATGAACATGACATTGGTAGAACAAAAACTGTTAAAAAGGCCTAGGGCCTATGAATTAATATATAGTGCGTAACTAAAAGCGCATTATTATTACTTTGATTTGACACGGAAACGTTTTAAATATGGCACCGGTAGAAAAAAGACTGTCACAAGGGCCTACGAATATCGCATAGTAATTTAGTGCCTAATTAAGTGAAACAGAGATATTAATAACTTGACATGTTATGTTAATATTTAGTGCCTAAGTAAAAGTGAAGCATTATTAAAAAATCGCTCATTTTCGTCCTAATCAAAAAACATAGTATCATTTCTGCTGTAATTGCTTTGTCTCCTTGAAGGTTTAAGAAATGTGCTATAAAAATTTTTTAATTCGCGAATGTACATTGTTTCTCCAAATCCAAATATAATTGTACCTTGCCTTACGGTGAAGATGTTCTCGAATAAACTCTTACTATAGGGCCAAGAACCGGCAACTGTTATACGGTTCCTTAAACAATTGTGTCCAAATGGCCTGGTGCCTAAATGTCCGGGTGCCCCAATGTCCGGTGCCCACATGTCTGCCCCGTCTTTCAGACAGAAAATCACAAATATGTCTTAATTTTTTAATGATTATGAGATATGAGTGAAAAAAAAGTTGTTCACAGCACTTGCTCAAGTAGGATGAAATATAGAAACACTATAATGTTTTACGCAGTCCAATTTCATTGCTCTAAAAGGGAAAGTGCACAAATGTCCGGTACCCAAATGTCCGAACCCCGTTTAAATCATATAACTCACAATCCGCTGCATATGACCGCGACACGTACACTCACTCCCACCGTTTTTCTACGTGATTCTACTGTAGTTACTTTATTGGTACACAGAAGTGAAGGAACAGATCCTAAACTGTGATTCCAATCACGGTTAAAACTCACTGTTACTTTTGAGTAACAGTCACAGTTAGCGCCCTGATCACCAAGTAGCAGTTAAGCTCATCCTTAGAATGTACGATATCACTGATAAATGTTCGTCTTTGAACTTTGAAATTCAAAATATTTGAAACCTTTTCCATGACACTCGCTGTTAACATTTTTCTGTAGGAACGTGTTTTCTTCTGCACAAGCGAGACTCCGGCATGGACTTCTTTCCATCAGCGAATTGATGACTCAATGATTTACAAAGTTACTAACTGTGCCTACAGGTAACTAAAGGTTCGTCTTTCTTTAGGAACCAAAGTTCAGTAAAAGAATTAGTCTTGTATAAACATATATAAATTATTTTACAAATAATTTACTACAAATTATAAGCTTCAGGAAATGCCTAAAAAGTTCAGATGATATAGCTGTACCCAAATTTGAGTTTTTTTTTTGATTGGAGGTTTGACGACCACCGTGAGCAACACAATGGGCTATAAGCAGTCACCCGTCCCTAATTTAGGGTCACTGGTTCCAGGGAAGGGAGAGAGCCAGTGCCGTAAGACAAACACAACATCCATGCCTCACCGGGATTCGAACCCGGACCCATTTCGGACGAATGATCAGAGACTAGCGCCTTAGACCACTGCGCCACCGGGGCGGCCAAATTTGAGTTGGATATGTGGCAGAAAGAAACGTTGATAATGGAAGCAATTATCATTAGCAATAACTATTTAATTAATAAATTGGAGACACTGTGAATCATTTTAAGTACCACATGGTGGCGCCATTTTTGGTTTGTTGTGGGAGAAACATACACGACACTGGAATATTTTATCCTCAAATCGAATGTGTTCTGGGTCTTTCTTTTTTTTTTTCTTTTTTTTTGAGTGATTATGTTAATTATTCTGGTCGCGTTGATTCAAAATATGATGATTTACACTTCTTTTGAAATTCCTGTACCGTCAAATGATTCCGTTAGTGGTTTGGCATTTGCTGATATGGGAAAACGTGTACAGAATCACGAAGCTTGGATCAATAATTAGGAAACGAAAGTTAACTTTGACGCGAACATTATTGAAGCCAAAAGAAGAAGTGAACAGCCGTGTGGTAAATTTAAGACACTTGTCTGCAAATCTTTGTTTAGAATAATGCTCAAATATGCAGCAAAACTTATTTAATTCAGACACTGTGTTCGTAAATATCATCTCTACACACCTGAAAGATCGTGACGTAAATGGAAAAATGCACGACTTAATTTTACATTTCTGTGTAATTCAAGGACTAAGGCTACCTAAAGCAAAAGGTATTTAAACACATACTTTAATGGCTCATTCATTCATATTTCTGTTTTATGCGCTGTTGCAGTATGTGCACGGCAGGGTATGTGTGCGTCGTTTACCTAGGAAAAGTGTTAGCACCAAAAAGAACCGCGGAACGAAACCAACCAAGCGGAGGTTGTATAACGCTTTGGCCAATGTTCTGAGATGAAACCCTGGGTTTAATTATTCATGGGGAGAAAATTAAGACGTCTACGACCAACTTTAACATAACTGCGTAAGCGTACATCTTGTATGGAAATGGTATTCCAATCAAGTAGTGCCTTCTTTCAGCACGATGATGTCCCATTTCAGGCTGCCCGGATTTTTTTAAATGGTTTGCCCAATATGAGGAATATTTTAAAGAACTGCCCTGGCCTTTAAATTCCTCAGACTATCAATCCAATCGAGCATTTGTGGTTCTTGTTGAATCAGATATTCTGGTTGGTGGTTGGTTATTAGATTTTATTGGCGCAAGAGCCATGGTTGGCCAAAGAGCGCCAGACACAAGACAAACAGACAAAATTAAAAAACGGGGCATAAATCGCAAAATCTGGCTGACCAAGTAACACCGAACCATGAGTACAAAGGAAGGGCCAAAAAAGACAATGAAACAAACAGTATGAAAAACATGGTACAATGGCGAGAATCAAGCCGATTAAGTAAAACTGAGGAATGAGAATGATAAAACACATTACGACATCGAACACAACTACACATAGGATGAGTCACTCTCCTCCCCCACACACTCCAATGTAATGCTGGCCGAGCGCGAGGACGAACTGTCACTATCCTCCCCCTCATGGTCCTCTGCAATGTTAGTTGAGGCTGGGGATGAACTGTCACTCTCCTCCCCCCGATGTTCCTCTATAATGTTGGTTGAGGGTGGGGACCTCGCTGAGTCCGAGACAGTTGCAATGTTGGTCAGGTGGACCGCGACAGTTGGATGGACACGGCACACCTTTGCGGATTGAGGGCCGGGTCTTCCGCACGTGCAGGCTTTCTGCTGAGAACTGGAAGAGTCGGTCGTCTTCGAAAGAGAAGGCGCAGACTCAGCTGGTCGAATAAGCTGGAGCTCGGTGAAATCCACCTGTGTCGCTTGTTCAACTGTAGATCGCTTGGCAAGTGCGGCGAGAGCTACAGGGCGCGGAACAAAGGGCTGCACGGGGTGCGGCAGAGACTGAACCACTGCGGCAAAAGTACGCTGTCGGTTGGTGGGTATACCCAACTTGGCCTTGGCAGCAGGGTACGAGAGGCCTTCCAGGGTTTTGAGGCGCTGGATCGCCATCTCGTCCTTCCATTTCATACAGTTGCGGGAGTAAGCTGCATGGGCCTCACCACAGTTAACACAGCAGGCCGCAGAAGTGCAACCCTCACCGTCATGTGCACTGGAGCCACAATTAGCGCAACGAGCGGAACTCTTACAGAAACGTTGTGAATGCCCGTACCTCTGGCACCTGAAACAGCGCAGAGGACTGGGAATGTACGGGCGAACTCCACAGACCAAGTAGCCAGCCTTGATTTCGGTCGGAACTTTCGGGGAGTTAAATGTCAAGATTACATTTTTAGACTTAATCAAGGAACCATCGCGCCGGAACATCATACGACGAGCAGCAATAACACCTTGATCTGCAAGTTCAGTCACCAATTCGTCTTCACTGCATGGCAAGAGATCAAACTCCGAAATAACACCCCGAGAGGTGTTAAGAAACGGGTGAGGTGTCACTTTTACAGGAATGCCTTGAAGACTAGTGAGGTGCAGAAAAGTGTTACTCTGAGAAACACTGCAAGTTTGGACAAGCAGGTCCCCAGAGCGAAGCTTCCTCACAGACTTCAAGGGGCCAACCGCAGCGTCCAAAGCTTTAGAAATGAAAAAGGGAGATCTGGTGGACAGTCTCTCATGCGGATCGATGGATTCTACAAGTAAGTGAGTAGCATGCGTAGTCACAGCAATCGAGGGGAGACGACGCTTCGGAGCGACTGGTACAACTGCCGAAGAAGAGGTTCCACATTCTTGGTCCAGGTCAAGGTCTAAAGACCGTTTAAGGGTATGAGACTTGGTAGGTTGAGAAGACGAAGGAGAGTCGTTGTCAACTATCATTTTCTCAGGTGACTTAAATTTGGAGTTTTGTTTTTTGTGTTTACCCATGGAAAAAAGGAGGAAGATTCGTCTGCAGACTACTCCACCCACCACCGAGCCCTACAAGGGAGAACTGGAGGTCTGCAAGCCAAGAAAACGACGCTGGACACAGTTCTGGAGCTTATACGTCGCAGATATAGTCCGTTGGCTGTGATCACACGCACTCGGCGGACGCTTCGGCCTCCGGGTACCGTCATGCCAACGCCTTTGGCATGATCCCACAGCCCCCGGGCTCAACCTGCCGTGCTATACGACAAAAAAGCCGCTAAAGCCCTGCACACAACTTGGTACAAGACTTCTGACTAGAGGTGGGTTAGTCTCTAGCCTCCCGTTTACAGCGAAGCCGGGGTCGAAGAGGAATGTTGGTACACAGGAGGCACTTATCCGGTCTCCTGCGACCTCAGCCGCCAGACATCCCATTTCTGCCTCACGGGTCTCCGCACGCGGCAAACATGCATGTAGGTCTAGCACCCAAACCAGCTAAAAGGAAAAAAGAAATCTAAAGAAGACAAATCCTGGAAGGGAACCTAAACGGAATCTCAGCAACCTACGAACTGAGCGGTTAATATAAAACAGTTAGTGGTGGAATGTAACAAAACCACAAGACCGGGGTGTTAGTACATAACGTGGTAGCGATTAGGTAAAGTATACAACACTGGCAACTAGCCAGTGGAGAAAATAAATTAAAACAAAAAAGCGAGACACAAGACCAGCTCGGGATCGTGGGGCCGCGACTCCCCAACAGCTGGATGAACAGCCGTCCCTGCAAACTCCAACAGCACCGAAATAAAAAACAAGCTGTGGCATGACATCAGATGTTGACCAGTCACAAGGTCAGCTCGGGCCGTGGGGGCGCCGCTCCCCAAATAACTGGAAAACCAGCTATCCCCGTGCGGGGTCAGATATTCTGAAGTGTTGCCACTCGAACATGTAATTTGCAACAATTAAACGACCTGATAGGGTGCCGTGTTGAAAACGAACAGCACAAGACATAATTCATGTATAGTGTTGATGTCTGCCCGGGTAAGAACTTATTTGACGGTAACATGGCACACAGACATGTTCGGCAGGTAGTTGTAATTTTAGGCTATTCGGTGCATTGGAATAAATGAAAATGTACGTAAATATTGAAATATATATCTCTCTGAAGGTTAGCACATATTTCTCTAAAACATAATTTATATTACGAAATTTAAATGTTTCCATTTACTTATTTTAATTATCAATCAATTTCCGAAAACTCCTGACAAAGGGTGTTAATTTAAAGCAACTGTAAGTGTACCAAAAGATACACGGGTATGAAAAAACTAAGGACGAAGAGGAGAAATTAGCGTAACAGCGGAACGAGCAGGCTGAACGGGCAGACAGACCACTCAGGAGATAGATTTGGGTCCGGTACGGTAGGGCATGCACATATATGCAGCATGATGTAGGGACGGGGGGGGGAGTGTCGGAGAGGTATAAAGCACACAGGCGGTGTACGCTCAGCAATTATGTGAAAGCTATTTCACGGTGTACATCAGTTTGAACGACGTCGAGTTGCTGCCACCGTGTGATACGGCCAACCAGCAATCCAGTAGACGACATCTGGAGGACTTTACCCGAGGTCGCCTCATTGGGAAGTTGGAAGAAGGTCGAAGTGTTACTATTGTGGCAGAAGAGTTCGGGATCGCTCACAGCATCATTTTACGAGCTTGGAGAGCATTTCAAATGACAGGAACAGCTGTCTGAGAGATTAGCAGTGGTCGTCCACGAGCAACCACGGCGGCGGGCGACCGGTATATTATCCAGCAGGTGAGAAGAAACAGACGGAAGACCACGGGAGAAATCGCAAGGCACATGCAACAGATAACTGGACGTCCGTTCACGCGTTTTACCGTGGCCAAGAGGCTGCACAAAGATGGTCTATTTGCACGACGACCAGTACGGTGTGTGCTATTAACGCCTACTCATCGGAGACGGCGGTTCCTCTGGTGCCAAGAACACAAGAACTGGGCACATCAGCAATGGGGTCGAGTTCTTTTTACGGATGAAAGCCGATTTAGTCTGACGAGTGATTCTGGACGTATACATCTGGAAAGAGCAGGGAACATAAAATCCCACCTCCAACATCATCGAAGGGGACTGGTTTGGAGGTGGCAGAGTTCACGTTTGGGGTGGTATCATGCTTGGTAGCCATACTGACCTCCACATCGTCCAAGGAGGTTCGATTACTGGTGTTCGCTATTGTTTCGAGGTTTTCCTGCCTCACGTGCGTCTGTTTAGAGGTGCTGTGGGTCCTGAGTTCCCCTTCATGGACGACAACGCTACCTCATCGTACAGTGGCTGTCGCAGAGCTGTTGGAGAGTGAAGATATTCAACGCATGGATTGGCCTACAAGGTCCCCGGACCTAAGTCAAATCAAACACGTGTGGGGCCTTCTCGGGAGACGCTTTGTAGTACGTCACCAGCCGCCAGCAACGATTCCGCAGCTGCGATCGGCACTGCAACAGGAATGAGCCGGGATGCCTCAACAGCTCCTTGACAACCTCGTCCTCAGCATGGAAAGACTTTGTAAATCCTGCGACGCAGTCAGGGGTAATTGTATGTCCTACAAAAGACTGGATTTTTCTTGGCAGCCGCCTGTCACATGGACGTTTCTGTCTTCTGTCCAGCTGTGCTCGAAGCTAGCTTTTCCATAAAGTGCCATTGTATGCATTGGATTCTTCTTTTGGACGGCTTTGCTCACTTGTCCCATATTCGTACATCTTGGGGATCTTATATTATGATTTGAGTCGATGTGGAGCACTTCTGCACAACGTTACGTTCCAAAAACCGTATCGTTCAATATATTTGCAGGCGAGTGTATGAAATATTATAGATTTTCAAAGTCAAATACTGCAAACAAATCAGTAAAGAACAAAATGATTTTGAAGCTAATTCTATAAATAGAACACAATGCCGATAATGAATGGAAACGTATTTTGAATGAAAGTAATACGTACTTTTATCCCATAGTAGTAATTTCAGTTTAGTTGACCGTGGACGTTCTTGGCTCGCGATACTTGCGTCTTATCATTTTTTCTTTCTACCAAATATCTTTGTTTTGCCGTCTTCGTCTCCAGGGGATTTGAAACGAGAAGGTATTTTTCTTTTACTATTAATTGCACTTCGTCTTTTAATGAAACTAACATTCCGTGCTAGAAAATTTTAGAATGTGTATATACAGTATATATACTCTTTTTATAACGTTTGAAAATACGTTTTCGGTGTAATACGGCAGAGCAAAACTCCAAGATTGGCGTTGTACTTAATTAAATACTTCGTGATAACATGTCTTTGAGGGATATTCCTACATACAAACCAGAGAGATAAAGCGATTTTAAAAAGTTATTGCTTTACTTTTGGAGTTTATTAAATGCTGGAGTGCTCGTGGTGTACAAAAATTCTAGTCTTTCCGAAGGACAGGATCATTTTTCAAATATTTGCGTAATTGACAAAGGTTACACAGACGCCCGAGTTTGTAAAATTTCTACGGAGCACTGGCTGTTCTTTTCTTGCGCAAATAAGAACCAACTTCGATGTATATTGAAGAAATTCAAAATAATATTGTCAAGGAAGGTGTCCGTGACAAGCAGAAGATAATTCTTTGTTAAAACGTGTCATCAGTTATGTCATAATGGACGAAAACTTTGGTGTCGAAAAAACAATTTAGCTAACTGTGAGTACGAAAATTATGTTTTGCGAATAAACAATTTACCTATCGTTAAATGCCACAGAAAGCTAAATTATGTTTTACGCAGAACTTTTCTTTGGTGTCGAAACAAACAATTTAGCTGTGTTTGAATACCAAAACATGATCTGCGTATTTATTAATTTGAAAGAGAGCTTTTCATCACGAATTCTGTTACGAGGAATTTCACTAATTTCTGTATGGAAGGGAGAACAAATGTCTGTCTGTGGGTTAGAAATCCGAACATTTATTCAAAATCGAACATTATTTTCATAGTATGAGAAATTTCCCTCTTTAATTAAGATAATGCAAAACAAGTATCTATGAAGAATGATATATTAAGAGGGTCAGATACGTTAAGCTCAAAGAGCATGTTGTCAATGATTTTAATTGCTTTTGGAATAGCTGTTTACGCTTATATTTCTTTGAACGTAGTGAAACCCTAGGTCAGTAAGATTAAAACTTTACCGAAATTGAGTCATAATTATTTTATCTTAATGTTGCGGAACATTTTTTCCAAAGGACACATAGACACATATTAGTGTTTGTATTTGTGGAGGTCATCAAGGTCTACTCACATTTCGAATTTCTTTAATGCAATTTTAACGTCCATTCCTAGAGAAATCCATTGGTTATGACATAAGCCAAATACCAATTGCTGATTTTTTCTCTTGATTTAATGAACATTCCTGTGTACTGGAAAATATGCAGTGAAAATGTTTTATGTGTCTGAATAAATTTTATCCTCCATCGGTTGCTGGGTTTGAAAGTACACGAGAAGCAAATATTTAATTTTGCACTAATCTTTCCAGCACAAAACAGCAAAACACAGCCATTTGAACATAGGTCGAGAGGAAATGTTATTTGTATTTAAAACGCGACGCAGATCAAGATGCGTCCTCACATAGTAAAAGATTTAAGACGAGCACTATAACACATTATTCGAATACGCTGAGTGCAGATTCTAACTAGTTGAGTTATATAGATCGGCAATTTAAATCTGTACGCACATCTGTTCTAAATTTTCATTGTATCATATGTATTTTTAAATTTTGGGACAGAGTATATCCAATATATATCCCATTTTTACGATATTCTTCAATTTTTGAAAAAATACTTATCCAATATCAATGTCTAGGGCTGGACTTTAGTCATTAAAATTTTAATTCGGACAGCTATGAGTTATTTATTTGTGAAATGAGTTTTTATTTATAAATTGTCGATGAAGATTTTAGTGGTAAATTTTCACATTTGCACATTTAGATTTTAGCTTTAAACGGAAAACATGTTAAAACTGTGAGTTATATTTTTGTGCTTTTATCATTGCCATTCGCTGAACAACAGATGATTCGGGCCTACGTGCTGTCCGCTGTCGGCCGATGTGGAATATAAAACTACTTAACTTTTGCACCGATCGAGGTTCATTACTATATCGCTTCTCCCGTAAAAGGAAACTTAGTTATGCGAATTGCGTCACAACTCCAAATTATTTATTCTAAATGTATTTTTATCCTCATAAATTGGAACCTCCCTTTCAAGCAAAACAAATTAAGTACATTATATACCTGCCAAGGAAGAACTGTCTGATGATGATGCAAATCAACACATCGAAGTCGTGTTTTGAGGAAAGACAATTCCCTCAACATAAAAACTGCTAAATTTTTTGTGTCCAATGGATTTTTGGTTTCATGCTGTTAGCTTACGTTCACGTGGACGCGTTCTAGCATCCATGTCGCGGCAATATAAAGAGGAAGTATGATATTTGTGGAGCCGCGTCCCATGTGTAACGAAGACAGATAACATTTTCCTGAAACTTTGTTCTTCTGACGATTGAGTTGTCCAAAACAGAGAGACATATCCGCTTTGAGAGTCATTGGCTGACCCTTGAATTTGTTCTTGAAATTAGTGGCAATTCTGTCCATTCACACCGCGAAATACATGTAGCTCAAAGCACATCAATGAAAAATAAGAAATGTGAAATCACGTCCCAAATGTACAGAAGACAGATAATCTTTCCCTGAAACTTGCTTCCTCCGAAGGCTGGGTTTTCCAAAACGATAAGATATAACCGATTTCAGGGTCATTGGCTGACCCTCAAACATGTACTTTAAGTTGGTTGCAATCCTGTCTTTTCACACCACGAAAAACACGTAGCCTAAATCACGATACTGAAGAAAGCTGAGAATCGTGGAAAAGCATCCAAATTGTACAGGAATGTGGTTCCACATATCACAATCCTTCCCTGAAACATTCTTCTTCCGACACCTGCGTTTTCCAAAACGATAATACATAATTCCATCTGAGAATCTGTGGGTGATCCTTGAATGGTTTCTTAAGTTGAAAGCAATCCTTGTCTTTCACGCCGCGGAATACTCGTCACCATAATCATGGTATTAAGAACAATATGAGTATTTTGGAACCACGTTACAAGTGTACGGGTACAGAGCTCATCATTCTAACAAAAAATTTATTTTACAATTGCTTCGGTGCATCCGCGCGCTTTTTTGCCGGCTGTCTGCCTACGAAAATTCTACAACTGCTGTCTCAGTAAAAAATTTAATTGTTCCAACTGAGATTTTGCCGCCCCGGTGGCGCAGTGGTCTAAGCGATGGCCTCTGATCATTCGTCCGAACGGGGTCCGGGTTCGAATCCCGGTCAGGCATGGATGTTGTGTTTGTCTTACGGCACTGGCTCTCTCTCTTCCCTGGAACCAGTGACCCTAACTTAGGAACGGGCGACTGCTTATAGCCCATTGAGTTGCTCACGGTGGTCGTTAAACCTCGAATCAAAAAAAAAAAAAAACAACTGAGATTATACATATGCAAATTATTTATGTAAGGAAGTGCTAGACTATTTGAATCTTAAATTTTTTGTACGCCGTATCAGATACTCTGGGCTTAGTCTTCCGGCGCTATTGCTTCCAAAATTAATTGCAATAATACTGTCCGTTGTCAATTTTTAATTACCAGCCAGCGAATTAGAGAATTGTTGACAACCACGAATATTATATTTGAAGCAGTAAGGAATACTTCTTTGTTTGGCATGATGTCCTTTAGAGAAGAATGTAGAAATTTTGTATTTGTAATTTTCAAGTCCGGGTTCTTTGTTTTCTTTTTAAAGTACATGTTTACCTTACACATTGATTGTGCGGTATCTGAACTCCAAAGGCCTAGTCACAGGCGAAAGTACGTAAGAATTATACACTCCGATAAGAGTTTGTTACACCAATTTTTTTAAATATTATATTTCTTTCCAGGATATATGCTGACTGCTTAAAATGTGCCAATTTCTAAATTTAATTGAGAGTCACACAAAGGCAGAATTTCAAAGGACACGATCTTAGGCTTTCAATTTTCTGAATACTAAATGTGTAAAAACTTTGAACGGGAAATCCCTTGCTTTAAGATGAAACAGAAAGATGTTATTATAAGAGAAACAAAAAAAGATATAACAGAAACATAAAGATGTAATTTTAAGAGAAGCTAAAAAAATTCCGTGTGCCTGAAGAAAGAGAGGGATGAGCCATTAATTATGTCTATCCCAAACGACAACAAAAATAAACATGTGGCCTTTTTAAATATAATCATTATAATCCAACCAGATAATTTTGTGGCTAAGTTTTGGAGCCAAAATTGAGGATTTTTTCCACCCTCAACAACCCTGAATCTTCAAACGAGAAATAGTCATCAAAGAAGAAGTCCTTTCGATAAATCAGTTAAATCGTACACCTGTGCTTGTTTGATTTCCGGCAACTGAATCTAATAACAGTGCGATTCATTAATAAAAATTATATAACTTCAATCACATGGCATGTGAATAGAAAGAAGAATATTATTTGAAATTGTCTTACGTGTGGCACTATAGTTCTTTCCTACTGCAGGCGTGATGGAGGTTTCACTTGTTCTGCTATTTCTCTTATCAAAAAAAGGAATAGCACGTGTCGTCCTGACATTCAGCTGAAAATCCTCGGATAAATATGCAAATGATACAGAAATCATTACTTAAGGTCCGGTAACAATATGCGAAGCAGGAGTATAACGTCCAGTCATGTGATACGCTGAAACTGGAGATGCCAGTAAATAGAGTATGTGCCATCGCATTTGAAACCTGTCCCGTAGGAGTAATTACTGGTAAGAGCTTCAACGTCACGATAACCAAATAGAAGCTGTCTGGGAATGTGGTTGTTTAATCACCATAATTACTGAATATTAGGGATTTCAGTGAGCCGTTCTCAGCCAGCAACTTGCTAGTTGATGGAGGTTTTCGCTCTTCGGATCACCACTGATCACAAGCACCCCACAAGTCTTGGTGGACTAGAAATGCTCTGACGAAGTTGTCTGACTATAACAATTTGGTCTTTGTGGAACTCGTTGAAATTCTTTACTTTCCTCATCTGGAGAACACGGAAAGAATAACACCGATTAATGGGGCTCAGTATAGTGTAATAATTATACCGTTCCATGACCTCAAGACACATCATCGTTTACGTGCAGATGCTTTGATTTCCAAAACACAGACTGACAATATTTTGGATCTTCTGTTAAAATGTGAATCTGTAAAATATCCTCTTAAATTAAATATGATTTCCTTGACTTAACTAAAAATTTATCTGAATTTTTCCACTTAATTTCAAATGTATTGTATTCACATTACTGCTCTCAACACATTTAAAATTAATGAAAACATTTTGTTTCCCTATTGCAACAAGAACGGCCAGCATTAAATTTAAATTTCGTTTTTCAAGTGATTGACAAAACATGTGCTCCCAGTTGGGATGAACATGCTGCATATTATATAAATTTGGAATATGTTTTCACCTTCCGCTATGAGGGCATGCATTTTTTAGCGACAAACATAAATGTTCTAAAACAGAACATCTGTGTGTATATATTTTAACTACACCAAAGATCTTTATATGCAGAAAATAAAAAGATAAGAGCATTAGCTTGTTTTTAAATTTTGGCAAAATCAGGATTTGACTGCGGTTTTTAAGCATCTGTAGCTAGAAAACGTAATGTGCTTTTAAAATCCAATGTTCATCGTCCACCGATCAATATTGAATTGCAGTATTACTTTAAACGTGTTTGATCGCTTTTCTCGGCCGTCCGAAGGCACAATTGTCAACTGGTGGCGCATAAGGAGACTTTGCAAGCATATGAATCAAAAATATATGAACCAAAGTTATAAACTTTAATTATATGAATTTTAACTATATAGAAATATATGAACCAAAGATATAAACTTTTTTAAATATGAACTTTAATTATATAAAAATATATGAACCAAAGATATAAACTTTAATTATATGAACTTTAATTTTATAAAAAAAAATTAACCAAAGATATAAACATTAATAATATGAACTTTAATTTCATAAAAATGTATGAACCAAAGATATAAACTTTAATTATATGAACTTCAATTATATAAAAATATATGAACCTAAGATATAAACTTTAATTCAAGCATACGTATTCAAAATATACTGATCCTATCAGGCTGGAAACAAGTCATGTCACACTTGAGTTTTGTAATGTAACTCCTCCTCGGATAATCAAGAGTTTTTCAAGACGTCTACCGATAAAAATCTTATACGTGCAGTGAATATTTACACATTTTTAGGACGACAATCCAGTAATTAAATTATGTTTAAATTAAAATTATATATTTCTTAAATGTTTTGTTATGAATGCCCATTCTGGCCTATAAACCTACATCTAGATTTCCAAAATAACAATGCATTTCTTAGAACTTGGAGAGTGAATTTATTCCTCTCATGTTATACTGCTTTTAATACTCCAGTCACTGTTTGGGTCTTCGTTTACAAAGTGCTTTTTACGGCCGTCCGAAGGCACAATGGTCCGCTGGTGACGCATCAGGAGACTTTGCAAAAATATGACTATTGATAAACCCTTTACTCCCGGTTTTTTTTCTAAGGAACACAGTGGTAGCTTTTTATTTAGGAACGGTAGATTTGTCCTGATGGAGTTCTACTCTTTGAAGACTCTGTGAATAAAGGAATGTTACTTGTTTCATTAAAGATACGAATTAAGATATTATTGAGGTAATACCTGGCACGAACTTTAATAATCTTTTCAACTTTTCTTAACTTTAATTTCCCATTGTAGGAAGAAACAACAACAGGCAGGAATCCTTTACTGAAACTTTCTTTGAATTCTCGGAATCAATTTTGTAAGTATTTTTCTGATGTTTTGAGATAGTATATGGAACTTCTATTTGCTACAGCGTTTTTGATAGACCCGCGCTTCATCAATAGTCACAATACATTTCCATGATTCTCGACTTAGTGATTATCATCCACAAGTCTACACCGTGTTTTGCGCTCAGCCACGTGCTTTGTAAAAATGCAGTTAGCATTGTTTTATATTTATTTCTTTTTTTCGGATTCACATCTCTGTTAATAAGTTGTTTACAATTGATACAAAGATTTTACCGATTTATTAATCGCTTTGTGTCAGTGGATTTTCTTTTAATACCAACAAACGTGAGAGATCTTGGGCTTCCTAAAGTACGTGTTCGTACGTGTGAACCAATAATGCAGCCTCGGTAAAACTACCAGTGAAAATTATTGTAAGGGAAAAATGCGATGCAGTTCCTCATTGCAGACCACTATCTTCGCGCTGTGAGATGTTTTCCTCTTATTAACACTTTTCTGGTGAGTTTAGAAATATACTTACTCTCCTGATAATTACAACTCGGATTTTTAAAACAAAGTGTCACAAAATCGCTTTCCATTCTTAGAGCTGTATGTTATCCACATCGGCGTTTTATCTTCAAATGTTTTGGGATATTTCGTCACAAATGAAAAATTCCAGAAATCTTTGTAAAGTACACATATGTTATGGAAATTCCTCCTTACCTGTCGGTTACCACCCAAAATCGCAGAAGTTAGGTGTTGGGCCCTGACACTCTAATCTTTTGCAGCTGTGGCAAACCCGTTATTAAAATTCGACTCACTAAAACAATTTCTTCGTAGGGATAGTGTCTTTTGTTCGTTGAAACTTCTGGTGTCCCACTTACGCTGGGAATCGCTTTTTCGAATTGCTTCAGAGTTAGATCTGTATATGACATTCGTTAACTTAAATTGTAGTGCAAATGCCTCAGATGAAAATTGTTTTTAACATTTGCAAAAGTAATTTTCTTAGTATTTGTCAAGTTGCGTTCATAACGTTCAAGAAATTTCTTGCATTTTGTGCATTTCTGACAAACTACGTTTTCCGACCAAACACGGTGTGACAGAATTACTCTCGTAAGAAGTAATTCTGGCAAATTATATGAGGGAATCGAATCTTTTGCAGAGTCCATTCTTCATATTAAAGAACCTTTCCAAAATGTAGCGGTTTGGCGTTTCGTTTTACTAAAAGGAATTGTTCGAGAACGACTATAGTTCCTTAAAATCAATGTAGATACAGCATGTTAGTTTGGTTTCACACCAAAATTACCTTACTGAATGTGCGTATCAAATACAAATATTCCCTAATTCAAGAAAATCTAAAACACAGGAAAATTTATCCCACAGGCATACCAGCACAGGACTTTATTCTTTCATACTGTATTCTATTTACTCCGTTCTATGTTTCTATTAGTGCATTCACTTCTTCCATTTTAGTTTTTTAACATGCTGCAGCCAAAGAACTTTCAGTAATGTTAAACAAAATAGACACTCCGTTATTCTCCTCTTCTGATTTAAATGAGCGTAAGCGTAAATCAATATTATTGCAATGAATTCACCGAAACAGTTACAGATTTAAGTTAGCTAGTGAAACTTTACGGGAACTACCCCTCATATGTAAGAGGGATGATAGAATATCTCAGACGTTTTAGTGAATATGTATGTGTCTTTTCTAGTGTACTTAGGATTTGCTGGAAAACACATCTGGAACCATGAAACAAAGGTAACGATGGAATGCTAGGGAAAATTGATAACTGCTCTTCATTTTGTCAAACATTATGGACGCGAAATCACTTGTTTCTTCAGAAATCCTCAAAAAGGTCCAACACTTTCATTATTAAAGCTCACATATATATGAAATGGGATGTAAGGTCAGGTGATGCGTAACATCACAGCCTCTCCTTGACAAATGTCAACCCCGCCTTCTCGTGGTACATCGTGTTCCCACTAAAGGGGCTCTGACGACCGCCAATAGCGGTATAACTATACCATCGGGATTAGAGGAAATGCTATTCCACACTCACCAACCCGCTTGGCCAGCGTGGTGAGTTATGGCCAAACCCCTCCAAAATGACTCCACAACTTAAATCTTGGCCCTCAGTCTCCGGCAGCTGGAATGTACCTGGCCAAGGCAGCGGCCAGTGCGACATGAAGGCAGAGGGTGCTAAGAATCCCCGGAGGGCCGGACTAGGCTGCCATCTGATGCTGCTTGTCTACGTACAACGGACGCTCCCTATCTTCTGATTCAAGGCTTCTTGAATTGGAAGAGGAACTACAAAGGATCAAGTGAGACATCGTCGGGCTAAGTGAGGTAAGGAGAAAAGGAGAAGATCTCATTGAACTGAAAAGTGGACATCTCTTCTACTATCGTGGGACAGATACTGGCAGAACTAGTGGTGTTGGATTTATAATAAACAAGAAACTGAAGGATAAAGTTGTAGAAGTTGAAAGTTCCTCTGACAGAGCTGCACGACTCGTTATCCAACTCTCGAGAAGATACCAGGCTCAGATTATTCAAACTTATGCACCCACCACAAGTCATGCTGAAGAAGAAATTGAAGATTTTTATGAGGAAATTCATGATCTAAATAATAAAGGTAAGCAGCACTTGAAGATAATTATGGGAGATTTCAATGCAAAAATAGGGCAACGGCAACAGAATGAAACTTCAGTAGGTAAATTCGGTCACGGCAACAGAAACCAGCATGGAAATACTCTCGTAGAGTTTGCAGAGGCAGAAGGGTTTTTCATCTTGAACTCCTTTTTCAAGAAAAAGCACACAGGAAATGGACATGGAGACATCCAAATGGGACGACAAGTGAAATTGATTTTATTATGTGTAACAAAAAATTCGTCATAGAAGACTGCAGTGTGCTAAACAAGTTCAACAGAGGCAGTGACCATAGATTGGTGAGATGTAAGATGCACCTCAACACTAAACTCGAACGTAGCAAGCTCATAAGACAAACAAAATGTATTGACATAACCAACCTTAAAATACACCATAATACCTTCAAATTGGAACTGAAGAACAGATTCTCTGCTTTAGAAGGCCTAACATCGGAAGAAGTGGATATTTCTAAAGTTAACAGAAAAGTAACCAAAGCTCTTATGGAAACAGCAACAAAATTAGCTGGGTCTAAGAACAAATTGCATGTGAACAAATTATCAGGAAAAACCAAAATGTTGATGCAAAAAAGAAGAGTGATGAGGACAACTAAAGAAGATGTGACTTCCAAAGTGGAATATATAGAGCTATGCAAGACAGTACGAAAAAGTATCACTGAAGACGTAAGGAAATTCAACTGTGAACTAGTAAGGAAAGCAATTGAAAACAACCAAAGCCTAAAGATAGCAAAGGGACATCTAAGTAAGGGGAAAAACAGATTATGGCACTGAGAAAAGAAGATGGTGCTGTAACAAGAAATAGAGGTGAAATTTTGACAAGAGTGAAAGATTTCTACTCCAAATTATATGAAAGGGATGATACATGTACTCCAGACATCATGAAAGGTACCAGTACCAGAGTTCTTCCAGTCCTTCCAGCAGAAGTTGCACATGCAATCAAGAACATGAAGCGGGGAAAAGCTCCAGGAAAAGATGGAATTACTGTAGACATCATACAAGAAGCAAGTGGAGAAATCGAAACAGTACTCGCCCTAATTTTCACTCGATGCCTTAATGAAGGGAAAATTCCTGAGGATTGGAACAACGCTACAATGATCTTGCTACATAAAAAAGGTGACATTGAGGATCTCAGGAACTACAGACCTATCAGCCTCCTATCAGTGGTTTATAAAATCTTCACTAAAGTTCTTTCACACCGCTTGAAGGTGACACTGGACATGGCTCAACCGAGAGAACAAGCTGGATTCAGGAGTGGCTACAGCACAATAGATCATATCCACGTACTGAGAGAACTAATTAAAAGAGCGAGGGAATATGAGCTTCCATTGTGCATGGCTTTTATCGATTATGAAAAAGCCTTTGATTCGGTGAAACCATCAGCAGTTGCAATGGCTCTGAAATCCTGCGGTATTGAAGATGCATACATTAATATTATTAATAACATCTATGAAAATGCAAGTGCAAAGATTCGGCTGTTTGAAAATACAACACACATAAAAATTGGAAAAGGAGTGAGACAAGGTGACACCATATCTCCGAAGCTCTTTAATGCCACATTGGAAAATATCTTTCAATCACTGAACTGGGAAAACAAAGGGATAAAGATTAATGGAGATTATCTAACCCACCTTCGTTTTGCTGATGACATAGTCATTTTTGCAACTACCCCATCAGAGCTACAGAGTATGATATAGGAACTTGCTGACAAGAGTAAAGAAGTGGGATTAAAAATGAACTTTCAGAAGACAAAAGTGATGTACAATGCTTTTACAAGAAATGAAGATTTATCGATTGATGGAGAAAAGCTGGAGATAACAGACACGTACGTTTATCTTGGACAGCAGATATCAAGTGAGGGTCACATGGGTGAAGAAATTAATCGGCGTACAAAACTTGCCTGGAGAGCTTTTGGAAGAAACAGCATAATTTTGAAGAGCAATATGCCATTATGTCTTAAAAGAAAAGTGTTTGATCAATGCATCCTTCCAGTGCTTACGTATGGTGCAGAGACGTGGACCTTAGATAAAAGAGACATACAAAGGCTGCAGACAACTCAAAGCAGCATGGAGAGGTGCATGCTTGGTGTAACCAGAAGAGATAAGAAGAGGAACACTTGGATCTGAAAAATGACAAGAGTGGAAGACATCATGATCAGAGTTAAATCCCTGAAATGGCAATGGGCTGGACATACTGCCAGAAGAACAGACCATCGATGGACAGCCGAAATTTTAGATTGGATTCCAAGGGACAGGAAAAGACCCAGAAGAAGACCGCATGAAAGATGGGTGTTTGAAATTAGAAAGTATGCGGGAGTGACATGGAGGAGACTGGCACAAGACAGACCGTTGTGGAGGAAACTTGGGGAGACCTTCGTCCAGCAGTGGATTGATAATGGTTGACAATGATGATGATGATGATATATGGAATGCGCATGAAAACAATGACTGTAAAATTACTGGGTACATCACTTTTTTAAGCTTCGCTTATAAATGAACATGCGTCCATTTATCAACACCTTTGAGTATTTTTTGTGAAAATTAAAGTATATTAAAAAGAAAAGTTAAACATCTTTGCTGGCGTTTTGCCTTTTAAAATGAATGAAACGTGAGTTTTTCATTATATGGGAATGACATTAAATTTCAGTGTGAAAGTCAGTGTGATGTAAAGTTAGGAAAATCACGCAATTGTTGTCAAAATAACATGGGGTATATCCAATGCTTAATGACGTGGTCAAATTTCCTTCCTCAAATAATTTTTTTTTATGATTTCAAGCAATGCTATTTCATTTAGTTAGCTGATGGTCATTTAAAAAGAAATTCCTCAATGACTGAAATATTATTCCGCGAACAATGACTATAACGTTTTTTTATAGACATTGCCAGTTAACAAGATAAAGGACGTTGTTCTGCAATAGAAATGTTTCGCACAGCAGCAGACTTACACATCCCCGTGCATTGATCAGATTATTCGCCCGTAATTCAAGGCACATTCTCAATTTGTTTTGTTCGCAGCAAAATAAAATTGCCTGAGTTTTATTTTTCAGTCGCTTTTTTTAGCATTTATGTCACTAAATTATTTTGGTGATTATGAAATAACCACGCATGGTTCCTAAGAAATCTCGTAAGGTAAATTAAGTTAAAATTAAACAAGAAATCGTAGAAATATGAAGAAAGCATTAATATCAGTGCGGTCCCTAAAAAATTTAGCACGTGGTTACGGGGTGATCTGAACTTATTGTACTGGTAGGCAAATTTAAATAAGTGACAGCTAGAAAAATACCATTATGTACCTCTGTTCTAAAAGATAGAACGCTGATCGCCGAAAAGGAAATTTGACTTCGGCTTTGGTTCAGTAGACCTTCGAACGCTTCTTATTTTTTCAGACTGCGATAAAATGTGATCGAAATGATGTGTGGAACACTTTACTAACTAGCAATTGTGATTGCTCACTTGTCATTCGAATTTTCTCTCGCACTTTTAACGAGCTTAAGTACAACAGATTCCTTCGATTGTATCTTTTCACTGGTTTATCAAACTTCTGAATTAACATGTGGAATTTAAATATAGACATTTTGTTTTAATAAATTTTGCCCAAAAACTTAAGCAAGGTTATTTTTGACATCTCTCTATCAATCGATTGGCACAGATGATCCTTGTGGAAGAATTCGGGTGTCATGCCATTTTATATATACACTGGTGGCCACCCAAAATGCAACACCAAGAAGGACACGAGATAGCAAAGCCAGATTTACTGGACACATAACAACAGATACAAAGATGAAACGATTGAGCTTACAGGCCCGTGCGACTTGCGGAGCACGCAAACATCAATAGTTCGTGTGGCCCCCATGCATGGCAATAACGGCCGCTACACGCCGCGGCATCGAACGGAAGAGGCTTTGGATGTGGGCTTGGAGTATGTTGGTCCAGGTTGCTTCCACACGTTGCCACAGTTCATTGGGCGCAGCCGCGGGTGGTGCTTGCCGGGCCACCCGGTTGCCGATCAGCGACCAGACGTGTTCGATGGGCGACATATCGGGAGAACAGGCGGGCCACGGCATCAGTGACACCTGGTGGGCCATGAAGAACTGTTGCACGATGTGTGTCACGTGCGGGTGCGCATTGTTCTAATGAAACGTCGCAGCAGGCATGTCCTGCAGGTAAGGGAGGACAATGGGCTCCAAAACGTCGGAGATGTAGCGGTGGCTGTTGAGTGTACCGGCGATGCGTGCCAGAGGGGTGCAGGTGTCATATCCAATTGCGCCCTAAACTATTACACCAGACGCCTGACCGGTATGGCGATGCAGGCGTCATACAGTATCTCGCCGCGGTTCCGAACATCCTGGTGCTGCAGGCAGAAGCGGGATTCGTCGGAGAAGACAATGTCGTGCCATTCCGTAGTGCATGTGCGGCGTTCAACGGACCACTGCCGCCGCACTCGCCGGTGGTGTAACGTCAATGGTAATTGAAGCAATGGGCGCCGTGCGACAAGTCCCCGCTCCTGCAGACGACTTCGAACGGTACGTGCTAACACAGGTTGTTGCGCAACACATCCTAATTCCTGCGCAAACGTTCGTGATGTGGCGGTGCGAGCCGTCAATGCCCGCCGCACAACATGCCGGTCCTCTCGTTTGGTGGGGTACCGCGGCTGCGGCAATTGCTCACGTTGGGCCGTCCGTCCCTCCTGCACCCAACGAATCTATACTTGCCACACTGCGGGTGGATGTCGTCCCATACGGGCGCCGATGCCTCGGTACGGTAAACCGCTGTCACAATAAGCCAATATTCGTCTTCTGTAGAACTCCGAAACCTGCTGGTATGACTGCCGTATTCTGCGACGAGGCATCAGGAAGCTTCCCACGCACAGGTCCGGCAGTACAACACACTTCCACTACTTACACCCCGCCTTCGGTGCACCCATCTTATAGTGCTTCTCGGTGGGGTGCCGGGCGCACATCATTTGCATATGCCCTGGAATGCTAATCGCGTGCATGTCTTCTCGGGGGCGACGCATGCTGCGAATTTCTGGCCAATCGGATGCCTCCTTCTTGGTGTTGCATTTTGGGTGTCCAGCAATATATATATATATATATATTGGAAAAGCTGCATCTATATCATCAAAATCAGTGTTTAAAATATACTTCGATGCCGGTCTTAGCGATGGAGCCGGGACGTATACTTCGATGCCGGTTTTGGCGATGGAGCTGGGACGTAAACTTGGATAACCCCATGCGATGGAGCTGGAACTCAACCAGTAGGACGAGCACACTTGTTATTTTCTATCTCGTTGATAACTGTACTAACCTGTATAATGCAATTAACTCAAAGAATCAAATGGTCTCTTTATTTTGCATTGCAAAAATCATTTATTGTGGATATATGCAAATTCATCATATATTATATAAATAAAGTAAGTACTATAAAAGCCAATCGTTCTTAAAACATTCCGCCAAAATTTAGTATCATAAATTCCACCAACGCCGGAAATCTTCAGTCGAGCGGTCGTAGAAAAAATAGTATGAATCAAAAATCTGCGTTTCCTTTTATTGGATGGCGAAATAACCATTGCTACCATTTTATCTGAAAAATCCAAAGCTTTCGTTCATTTCTTAACAAAATATTTTAGTGAAATTTTATGGAACATGAAAAGTTCTCCAATTGGAACTGTAGTTAATCAACAATTGAGTGGATTTCAATTCCAATATGCAATCTGCGCTTAATTTTAATATCCAAACGTATAAACATTTCTTTTTAATCCATAGATAATAGAAACTTGTTATTTGAAGTAGAAAGTCTGTAAAGCACATTTCCAAATGATACAGAACTGGAATTGGTGTTCAGACGAAGGCTAAATCATACGCTTAATTTTAATGTCCAAACCAATAGACATCTCTTTGTAATCCATAGAAGATAATTTGAAACAGAATGTCTGCAAAGCATTATGTTTCAAATGCTTTGCAGACATTCTGTTTTTTTTATGTCTGCAAAGTTTTAAATACAAGTTGGTCAGAATCAGTGAAATGCCTTGAAAATTTCTAATTCTGATTTAAAATTAAGGGAGACCAAAGGCTGCTTCTTTTTATGTCAAACCGTATGCATTGACGACACTACGCTGTTCTAAATCTTAAAACAGTTACGGATTTTAAATTAGTTTTATTTCACTTTATTACTTTTCTCTTTCTTTAAATGTATGTTCAAAAATGATTTAATAGATTCACCGTTCGGAGAACGGGCATGATGTTTAGTATTTTAAAAAGTAAAACTCATTTAAAATAATTTAATCTAATAAAATTTGTTCCCCATAATTCAACGTAAACCAATTCAATTCCTCGTGTCTTTGAATGAATACTTAAATTGGTATCTATTCTTTTAGGGTCTACAGCAATAAAATTTTAGGAATGCATTTTTATTCCTTTTTCTAGTTTGATATCTATCTTCCTTGAAAAAGCCATACCTGCGTATGCTTGGAAAATTTAAATTCTATTTTACGCTAAGGAATATGGATTATCGGTATAATTTTCCTATTAAGTATAGTTGGTGTACAATTCCTCGTTATCAAATAGACTAATATAAACTATATACTTTATGATAACATGTAAATAATTTTGTCCTGACCGAGCTGAGCAAGACGCCCTTCAAAACAATAATAGATGTTAAAATAAATATTTAATTGAAAATATACCTTGGAATTATTCTAATCTAAACTACTCCGTTACTTATATTTCAAACTGAATTCTGAAGATCTATAGTGCAATACGGCAAAGTAAATGAAAAGGAAATACTTCCGCAATGTAGCAAAGACTTCCCATCATTTAAGTTATTTCGGTTTACTTTGAAATATCGTAGGCTTTTCACTCGCTGTTACCTACATTTCTCTTATTATGTTGAAACTGTATTCTGTAAAACTTCGTGTCACAACCGAGTCAAGATTTATGGTCCGGTGAAAGCATTCATGAATTCACTGGTTTACATTTAAAGTACAGTGACAGATTTTTTAACTATGGCACAGCATTTGGCACTGTTTAATAAATAAACTACACATATAGAAAACAGTTCGTTCGAATAATGCTTCTTCTCTGTATCAGAAATTTGGCTGCTCTACTTTGATTGAAACAAAGCAATGATAAATGGCTATACTTAAATGATTTACTATATACTTTCATATATATTCTGGAAAGAAACGATTATATGAGCAAAACACAAATCTTTTTTTGTCAATAAACTCCGACTTTCTTCCTCTCTTCCGTGCCCCTTTCCTATCGGGTACTCCAGCGAAATATCCTAGGTTCATGTTTCTAAGGGTTGTTTAAGACCCGGGGTCAGGCACTGACTTTCTAAAATTCTGTACTGATGATCGAATCTGATCTTTTAAATTAATTACCGAAACTTTTGCATACCTGATGGACGCTTTTTTTGGGACTAAGATCTCTTGCAGATTAAACGAAAGGTCACGTTGCTGAATGATATTCGTTAACTGTTAAAGGAGTAAGGAAAGAATGTTGCTAAAAATAACGGTTTAAAACATGATGAATTAGGCTCGTCTCTCCCATAACCGTAATTTATTAACCATAAAGGAGTGCAGCGTTGTATAAAATTATGCATTTGTATCTTTTAGCGTTAACAGTAAATATATATTTTTCCTGATACCTAATTGTTGTGTAGATCTTGTGTTTGTTTATCATATTACCGATGACAATTTGAGAACAAAGATCAACTGGGTGGGTAAACAACTATGTTTCTGGGTCGCATAGCCGTAGTGAGGTTTTCACAATTGTGAAACACAGCTTGTTCAAAATTGCACTTATCTGCAACAGCAAGGTCCCAGGTCTAAAGGTAACATAAGTACATTTAATCATTGACATAATTTGCAGATGTTTTACAGCTTTTTAAAAGGAATATCTATAAATACACCTTTGTCTAGAAGAGACAAATCGGGAACGCGCCTAAAATCCATATTCAAAGTAAAACCTGAACCACGTCGATATTCATATAAGCGTCTCGGCGCAACCAGGTTTCCGATAGGCAAACGAAAGTCACGTGACCCAATCCTGGCATCGCTCTGGCTGTTTCGACTCTCGGCACTCAGCAACTATGTAGCGAGTCGAAATACGTGCATAATCAATTGTTCTAAAATAGCCTGCAATCTGGCGCACGTGGGTTTCTCACTTTTAACATCTATTCAGTGTGGGTTTTTACTGGCTAACATATAGGGGTGTTAGAACTTTTTTACTAGCTCAATGTGAACAAATAGTTAATTAGGTCGGTGTTGGGTATTTGTATGTGACACGTTTTGTTAGCACGAGAATAATGACTCATTCCTCAAGTTAGTTTGCTTCTAGAACATCTACTTTTTTAACTACGGTGTATAATTGGCTTACGGGTGGTATTAACATTTTCCTTTAGCTGACAGAAGTGGTTACGTTTTTTTCCGTTTAAAATCTTATGGTGATATATACGTATATACACTGCTGGCCACCCAAAATGCAACACCAAGAAGGACACGAGATATAAAAGCGAAATTTACTGGACACATAACAGCAGATACAAAAATGAAACAATTCAGCTTACAGGCCCGTGCGCCTTGCGGAACACGCAGACGTCAGTAGTTCGTGTGGCCCACATGGCTGGCAATAAAGGCCTCTACACGCCGCGGCATCGAACGAAAGAGGCTTTGGATGTGTACTTCGGGTATCTCGGTCCAGGCTCCTTCCACACTTTGCCACAGTTCATCAGGCGTAGAAACGGAAGGTGCTTGCCGGGCCACTCGGTTGCCGATCAGCGACCAGACGTGTTCGATGGGCGACATATCGGGAGAACAAGCGGCCCACGGCAGCAGTGACACCTGGTGAGCCGTGAAGAATTATTGCACGATGCGTTGAAACGTGCCCGCTGGCAGGTCCTACAGGTAAGGGAGTACTACAGGCTCCAAAACGTCGTAGATGTAGCGGTGACTGTTGAGTGTACCGGCGATGCGTACCAGAGGGGTGCGTGTGTCATATACAATTGCGCCCCAAAACATAACGCCACCTGACGGATCGGTATGGCGATGCATAATGCATGCGTCATACATTCTTTCGCCGCGGTGCCGCAACACGCGGATCCGACCATCGTCGTGTTACAGGCAGAAGCGGGATCCGTCGGGGAAGACAATGTCCTGCCATTCCGTAGTCCAGGTGCGGCGTTCAACGGCCAACTGCTACCGCACTCGCCGGTGGTGTAACGTCAATGGTAATCGGATCAATGGGCGCCGTGCGACAAGTCCCTTCTCCTGCAGACGACGTCGAACGGTACGTGCTGACACAGGTTGTTGCGCAACACACCCTAATTCCTGCGCTAACCTTCGAGATGTGGCGGTGCGAGCCGTCAAGGCCCGCAGCACAACATGCTGGCCCCTATATTGGTGGTGTGCAACGGCTGCGGCAATAGCTCACGTCGGTGCGTCCGTCAATCCTCCACAAACCAAATCCATACTCGCCTCAATGTGACTGGATCTCGTCCCACAGGGGCACCGATGTCTCGGTACGATAAACCGCTGTTGGGATAAGCCACTATTTGTCCTCTGTCGAACTCCGAAACGTGCAGTAATGACTGCCGTATACTGCGACGAGGCATCAGGAATCTTCCCACGCACATGTCCGGCAGCACAACACACTTACACTACTTACACCCCACCTTCTGTGCACCCATCTTATAGTGCTTCTCGGTGGCGTGCCGGGTGCACATGATTTGCATATGCCCTGCAAAGCCAATCGTTTGCATGTCTTCTCGCGGGCGACGCATGCTGCGTATTTCAAGACAGTCGGATGCTTTCTTCCTGGTGTTGCATTTTGGGTGGCCAGCAGTGTATATATATTTGTGTCATTAAATTTGGAGATTGTGGGATAGTATTAGTGCACAGACGCTTTAATCCCAAGTTTGAATTTTCTGTCTATCTCATTACGAGATCAGCAGAGTACAGTGATTTCAACTTTTCAACATTGGTTTTCTCCCTTTTATCCAAGTTTTGTTAGAAAGGTATAGCAGTGTTAGTGATTTTTCTCAACGAGATGTGAGCTACTGCTTTTTTTCTCACATTTTTCTTTCTTAGTGTTAAGCTGCTAGTCGAATTACATGAAGAAATCATGTTTTTTACACCCAACTCGCATTGTGATGCACGTGAGTTAGTCACTTTTAAGACTTATTTGAAGCTTGCTTCAAATAAGTCTACTTCAAATAAGTCTACATGGGGGGAAGAAAGGGGGCCTTTTTAATAAGCTAAATGTGGACCAGTGGTCCAACCTATCCTTTATGAGCTCAGAGTTCCTTCGGATCTCCTAGGGTTTTTTTTAAAGAACTGGAGTACCCACCTCTTTGTTTTTTCCAATTTTGAGGCGATATAACAGGAGGTTTGTATTTTTATGTGACAAGTTTGGTCAGCGAGAAAATGTTGTCCCTCTCCACCAGTTATCTTATTTCAGGAACGGATACAGAGGGGGTCGCCCTCTCCTCAGGACTAAGGAATACCTTCGATATGTTTAGTTTTTATAACAAATTGAATATTTTTTCGTGAAAGATAATATTATTTAAAAGTATATTATTTTCCTTAATTAATTGGAATAATTTATAGACTTACTAAGAACACTTCTTAATTTTGAGGAAAAATATCAAAAAGTTATCAAGTGTTTCGGGACACTTGCCTCCCCCCCTCCCTGACGAAAATCCTGGATCCGCCAATCTTTTTTCTACTGCTCCTAGTTTTCTTATCTGTTAATGGAGCACACGTTTACATAAATTAGTAAAAATTAACAAGAATTGCTATCACATTAAAAAAAACGTTTTGGTGTGTAGATGTATTTACAGACCGGGATTACGCTGTCAAATTTATTTGCGTACAAATAAATTGCAGCTTGAATCCCAACTTAAACGATTTAATCAGCGATAGACTTTTAAAATTGGAATGGCTATATGATTATATGCGTTACAAATTTTTGTTATACACCTTTCAACAGTTGCGTTTTTTTTGGAAGAGGAAAGTTTCATTATTATGAATAACTTAAATAGGTGCCTGAACCCTGGAGCATCAACGTAGTCAGCATCTATGAGAGACTGTGCAACATACTTCTTATTATTTTTATAATGGGGTTTGCTTAATATACAGATTAGACTTTAGTTAAAAGTCTGATATAGAAAAATATCCTGCTAATCTTAAAAGATCCACAATTTGTGAAAAGCTTTGTTTCTAAGCTTTCATTTTTTACAATTTTTCAATAGATTCATGAAACTCACAGCCCCAACGTAGTTAGCATTTATGTATAGTTATCTACAGTATTGAATCCTTTCCGGAATCCAGCTTCTTTTCCTAGCAAAACCCCTATATTAAAGTTGATGCGATGTTATGTTTGCAGTGTATTTCACCCTTGCTTCCCAGTGATCTACAAGCAGTGGCAAAGACTGCTTGTAGACAATATATCTCGGCGCTTAGCAAAGCCACATTGCTGAGCACCGAGATATAAGGTTCAGTTCGCGCACAGAGCAGAAACTCGAGAGGCAGCTGTGCCGGGATCGGATCACGTGACTTCCGTTTGCTCCTTGGGAACCTGGTCGCGCCGAGACGCTTGTGACATACATCTGGTCTCTTCAGCGCACATTTCTGCTATGAGATACTTGTCATGCAAAATGAAAAAATATACCTGCAGGTTAGGGCTTCTACTGTTGTACGATCGTCCACACTATTTTACAGGCACTTAGATGGGGTGGTATAAAAATAACTTGTCTTCCGGGAAGCCAAACACACACACACACACACATACACAATTTATTTTGCAGAACGAACTTCCTTACTATGAGAGAGAGAGAGAGAGAGAGAGAGAGAGAGAGAGAGCCAGGAGTAGGATGAGTAATCCTGTGTTACGTAGGCGGTTACCCAGCTCTACACCGAGGCTTTGTTCTTTGGACACTGCCAACTTCTTTCTCGGATGACTTGTGATCCCCGCAGAACTGCAATAGCACACAATATCCAAGAGTTATGTATTGCTTTTTTTGGTTATTCCGCCCCCTTAAATCCCCAAATTCACTGCTCCTAGGTATGAATTAAATAGAACTACGCCTCCACGGCACACCTTAATTGAAATCTTGCTCTTCCCTCCAACTGATCTTTCCTCTAGGGCCTCTTTACCCTCGACGTTCTCGAACATGGCCCGAATTCCCTTACAGTGGCAAATATTCATTTTTCTCCCCTGTTAGAAACATGAATTCATTGTTCTTTTGTCATTGAGCAGCGCGACTTCTGAGGAATATTTAGGTCTCCCTTCTAGGTAACCTCGTCAAACGGAAAACGGGTCTTCTAAAATACAACGAGAATGTGTAAGAAAATTTGAATTCGTAACTATTAGCAGTAAATTTCCGTTAGAAAGAATTCGACATGATTTCCTAAAGTCGTTCGTTATAAAACAAAATATTCCTAATAACATGATTCATATTTTCCAAGAAATTTTAATTTAATAACAAATTTAGAAAATTTGACATTAAATTTTCCTTTAAAATGTTTTCACTTTCAGATGTGCTTATAAAAACAAATAATCATAAAAAAAAATTCGAAACAACACTTCACTTGTACGTAAGTACATGGAATACGTATACGTAATCACACCACCTTCATTTGTACAGATTCAGCAATTTTTTTTTTGTACAAGTCCTTTTGTGACTCTAGAAATCAGAACGTTTTGCAGGGAACGCATACGTGGAAAAAAATATCATCAGAAACGTTTGTCTGTCAAACTGAAGTCATCGCTCTTTCCACGTATATAAGTTATTCACCGAAAAATTCTCATTGGCTGGCACCGGGAATCGAACCCAGGGTCTTCCAGTTACGCGCCGGATATGCTTCCACTGATCCACAGCGGCCTCGAATTCCTTCAGACTCAAATACACTGACTGGGAAGCCAATTGGCAGATTGCTTCTTGGAGCCCCGCACGATGTTGGGGATTCACCAAAGATGGTAAGCAGCAACTGAACAAATAATTAGAAGGCGAATGAATAATTAATACAGACAACTGACGTGGACCAGTAACATCAAACAGAAGTCATCTTTCTTTCCACGTGTGTCTGATAGGAAACAAAATAATGCACTTTTTAGAACCATTAAAGTGCCTCCGATGTATTGATGTTTGGCAACGCAGTCGTTAAGTCTTCGTCACGTCTTTACTGGGACATCCTGCTTCGTCGATCGCACAAAGCAACGAACTGTTGTCCCACTGGAATCCGCCCCCTCTGGAATCAAGCATTGATTGTCATTTTTAGTTTTAGCCTGCTGGTTGATTCGGCAATTAGGCCCGAGTGCATGCAGACATTAGCCTCGGAGGACCTACAACAATTCGCGAATTTCGCTATTACCGGAAGGCTGGCGCTTCCAAAGTTTGACCTTTCGCAAATTCGATAAATCTTCATTTCTCAGTAAACGCTCACACCTGATAAACTAAACTCTTCTGTACAAACGTTTAGCTTGAAGGCCACATCAACTTTCAGATTATTTCAGTATCAGTTGTGTATAAGTTTCAAAATTTGGTGAGCTCTAATTGTATGTATCTAAGAAATACAGCTTGAAGAAAATATCGTGTTTTGATGATAGCTGCAGTCGGTTGAACGGTCAAAGGTAAGCTATCAATTCTTGCAAAACAAAACAGTCTGCAAGAATAAATGTAATATCATCTTAAACACCAAGAGAACCCAAAGTCGTATTAATATTGTATCTCTTATCTTTCTGATGCTAAATATTATTTTAAATTTTATTTACCCTGGTGTGCAAAAATTACGGACGAAGAGGAGAAATTAGCATAACAGCAGAACGAGCAGGCAGAACGGACCGAAATACCACTCAAGAGATAGACTAGGGTCCGGTACGGTAGGGCAAGCGGAAATATGCAGCATGACGTGAGGGGGTGGAGTGCCGGACGGGTATGAAGCACACGAACGGTGTACGCTTAGCAATGCGGTGAAAGCTCTTGCACGGTGTACATCGGTTTGAACGACGTCGTTCAAACCTGCCCCGGTGTGATATGGCCAACAGGCAATTCAGCAGACGACATCTGGACGATTTTACCCGAGGTCGCGTCATTGGGAAGTTGGAAGAAGGTCGAAGTGTAACTAGTGTGACCGAGGAGTCCAGGATCGCTCACAGAATCGTTTTACGAGCATGAAGAGCATTTCAAACGACAGGAACAGCTGTCCGAGAGTTTAGCAGGAGTCGTCCACGAGAAACCACGTGCCGACTGACCGGTATATTGTCCTACATGCGAGAAGAGACAGACGGCAGACAGCCTGAGAAATCGCAAGGCACATGCAACAGACAACTGAACGTCCGTTATCGTGTTTAACCGTAGCCAAGAGGCTGTACAAAGGTGGTCTATTTGCACGACGACCAGTACGGTGTATACCATTAACGCCTTCTCATCGGAGATGGCCGTTCCTGTTATGCCAGGAACACAAGAACTAGACACATCAGCAATGGGGTCGAATTTTCTTTACGGATGAGAGCCGATTTTTTCTTACGAGCGATTCTGGACGCATACACATCTAAAGAAAGCAGGGAACACGCAATCACACCTCCAACATCATCGAAAGGGATCAGTTTGGAGGTGGAGGAGCTCTTGTTTGGGGCAGTATCATGCTTAGTAGCCGTACTGACCTCCACATCTTACAAGGAGGTTCAGTTACTGGTGTCCGCTATTGTACCGAGGTTCGTCTGCCTCACGTGCGTCTGTTTAGAGGTGTTGTGGGTCCTGAGGGACCTTGCGGGCCAATCCATGGGCCCACAAGGTCCCTCAGGACCCACAGCATGAGGGACCTTGCGGGCCAATCCATACGTTGAAAATATTCAACGCATGGATTGGCCCGCAAGGTCCCGTGACCTAAATTCAATCGAACACGTGTGGGACCTTCTCGGCAGACGCTAGGCAGCACGTCACCAGCCGCCAGCAACGATTCCGCAATTTTTCGGCAGCCGCCTGTCACATGGACCTTTCTGTCTTCTGTCCAGTTGTGCTCGAAGCTACCTTTTCAATAAAGTGCCTTTGTGTCCTTTGGATTCCTTGTTTGGACGGTTTTGCTCACTTGTCCCATATTCCTGCATTTTGGGGATCTTATGGTATGATTTGAGTCGATGTGGAGCACTTCTGCATGACGTTACATTCGAAAAACCGCCTCGTCCTTAATTTTTTCACGCCAGTGTTTGATTTAATAGTGCTTTTTATGAAACATATATAACGGTACTGAACGTGAAATACATATCATTTTATGCAAGTAGGAAAAGAATTCCCCCGAAGACATAATTCTTCGTAAAAAAAAATATGAAGCAATAATTCTGCACATAAAAAATATATTCCTCATAAAAGAAAATACGTTCCAGGACGATGTAAATTTTCAAGTTTTCTGCAGGTTACATGGAATACAATGAAAATATGCCAATAATAGCAATACTACATCTTGTTAAAAAATGTATAAATTTATAATATCACACGCAACAAAGTACCCAGTTTGACAATTAAAGCAATATACGAAAATATTGTGAGCACTGATAGTGTCGTGTGATTAAATATTAAAAATTTGTTCAGCTCCATTAGAAATCTAAAACGGTTTTTTGCAAGATTAGGATTTTACATAGTGTTTCTAGATATTTCCGATTAAGAAAAATTACTTTACGAAGTTACCCCAATCTAATTTGTTCAGATACAAATAAATAATAAGTTATTTTTCGGTCAGTAATTTAGTACCCTACACTTCTGATACGCCACCTTCATTTCGTAAAGTTATATCATTTGTAGAAGCATACGAATTCTAGTAACACTCGCGGAAAAACGTTTTTTCTTCCTTTTCCGCCCAAACATTTCTCTGGCAAATTGGCATTCCTTTCCAATTATTTTCAACAGTTTCCGCCAAAGGTAGTCATGATATCCTAAAGTCTGTAGCCCCGAACTTGATTTTTTTTTGTGTGTGTATTGTGCGTTTTAAATTGATTTGATCATCTTAAATGATTGTACATCTAATGATCATCCATCTAATGATTTTGCATCTAATTGATTGTGCATCTTAAACTTGATTTCAAAAATCCGCCATTATTGTGTATTCCACAGACGCCTGACATATTTTAGACCACTCTCTTAATTTCTGAAATTACTCATACTTCCCTTTATATCTTTGAATTATATCTTTTACCGTCTTTGTAAAACTTTTGGAATCAGTCGGCAAATAAACATTTCTTTACTTTTCCGCTGATTCTCTTTTCTGGTTCTTCAGGCAGTATTATTATTATCAACAAAAGGAAAAGAGATGAAAGGCGCAATTTAACATGCAAACAGATACTTATCTCCGTACAACATATCATTACATAAATTGCGAAAACATTTTTCGAATCCTTGTACCTACCTAAAGGAATATTTGCTACTAGACGTAAACCCATATATTTACTAAATCTTTAACCAAATAATTATAAATAAAACTTATTTTACAAGTAGTGTACTTAAAACTATGCGCTTTAAAAATCAACACTTTTTTAAGGTAAAACTTTATCCAATTTCGCATTAAATGTGTGTGTGAAGGAAGCATTGATAAAATATTTGCTTATATTATACTTCATATTATTATTACATATGATATTTATAGTATATTTTTCGCTTCTTCTGGAACATTTTCTTACAGAATATTTTCCTTGAAACCTCTTTCCATTTATCACATGTTTCTTCTAGATAAAAGCATGATTATTAAATACATATCTGTTTTTCGGAAAAAGGCGAATATTGATGCCTAATAATGCTCCCGTGCTGCTTCTGTGGCAAAATTGATTAATTAAACTTATAATTATCTGTATTTTTCGGTTGCGTAAATTACCCCTCATTAAGGTAAATATCATACTTTAATAAATCAAGAGAAAAAATTTTGGCACAGATATCTGAGATTCATCGCAAATTCAGTTAAAATATTTTCATTTCACATATTTGACCGAGTAATTTAGCTGGCTACTTATCTGCCGTCAGCAAAAGTTAAATGTATATCCTATTTGCAGTGAAACAGATTTGTGGAATTTTTGTGTCTCTATGAAATCTTCAGAGAAAATAAAAAAGTTATAAAGTTATACCTTTAAACTCTCAATACTTCGACAGAATTCTCTATTTGAGAGATTTACAAGTTTATTGCAGTACAATGGCGCATATTTTTAAACCACGGAGAAATAAAATTTTAACATTTTAAAATTATTATGCGAATTCAATACGCATAAATTTTATTATATATATATTTTTTATTGGATGTTTAACGACCACCGTGAGCAACGCAATGGGCTATAACCCAGCAAAAACACAAGTGCTGGGAAACTGCTGGCCACCAGTTGGCAATGATGGGTCACTGCTGGCTGAAATCTGACGCTCACGGCCCGATAGCGGTCCGTTGGTGGCAGCGCTATTAGTTGGCGAACCAGTGACGGCCCTGCAGCATCGCCTTGAATTGTGGGCCTCGAAGCAAGTGCCACCAGTGGCCCGTTGCTGGCAAACAATGCAACCCCAACAGCAGGTGGAAGCAACGGGACTGCGCATGCGCAAATGCAACGCTTGCTGTGTCTCTCATGGTACGAGTTAGTTGAAGACGACGCTATCGCCATCGTGTTATTTTAGTGGATGTTAAGAAAAAAATCCCTATGGAGAGAGGCGAATTAATTTCCTAATGAAATTCCACGTCGACGAAGATATAAAACTAAGCTATGAAATACTAGATTAGAGCCATGAAATACACACACTCCATTCCCATGAATAACAATTTATGGGAATGAAGTGGGTGAATAACAAGAAAAAAAAATTAAACCGCTTGAAACAAATGTCTTGGAAAACCATTAAAAAAAACGTTTGTTGAGAAAAACAAAAGAATTATACGCGTACAAAATTTATTAATTATTTGAAAGAAAAAAAGCAACGCTATGAGGATATAATGTACTCATCCATGATTTGAGTACACAAGACTGGGAGGATTTCGCTTCTAAAAATAACGAGAAGTAAAATATAATATCTTTCCTCTTTAAAACAAACGTAGCTTCGGACAACGGAAATTAAAGATACAGCGTTTAAAATGTAACAGAATGTAACATGAACCCGAATAAATACATATTAATTCAACAGACAAGGACAGTACAAAACTTTGGAAAGCGACCCTAAGTATGTATGCTCCTTGAAAATGAGTGAAGTTCCTTTAAGGTAAAAAAAAAAAACTATTGTTACGTTGAAAAAATAAATTTATGAATTATATGAAACTGACTTTTATGAAAAATACCTCGCAATATTGTAAACTGAACGAGGGAACCATTCGATTTCATATTCCGCACAAAACAGACAACTTTAAGCACAAGCTCGTGCGGGGTAAATTAGTCCGGTCGGAAGAGAACTCAGCTCCCACGCAAGCGGCCCTGGTTCGTATCCACTCAGATTCAAACAGCCGTTTTTCTGGTCTGTTGAGAAAATCTTACTAGCGCAGTTCTAAGATTCGGAAGTTTCGTAAGAAAAATAAAGGTGTATCTTTGGGGAACTGCGGTTAGCCTTGATTTTTTTTATGGCTACTACTGGAAATTGGACGACAATATGCGGCAAGCCCCCAGTTACGTCACGTGGTTGCTGGCTGCCACTACCGGCACACTAGCGGACCACATTAGGCTAGCCATCATTTCTGGCACGTGCTTGCAGGGCCGCTGAAGTGCCACTTGTGGCAGCTACTGCTTCTAATGGACAACTGATGGCCCTGTGCTGGCATATGACAACTGATGGGGTGCCAACTGTTGGCCAGCTGTTGGCCTGAACTGCTTGCCCTTCTGTTGGCCACCCGGACTATTTTGTTGACGGTTCGGCAGCGGCAACCTAGCGATGGGCCATTGCTGGCAGTGCTGGCTGCCAGCAATGGCGCACTTGTGGCCCAGCATGAATGTTTCGCTGGGAAGCCGTCGTGTGACCCTAATTTAGGGTCATTGGTTCCAGGGAAGGGTGAGAACCAGTGCCGTAAGACAAACACAACATCCATGCCTAATCGGGATTTGAACCCGGACCCCTTTCGGACGAATGATCAGAAGCCACCGCTTTGACCACTGCGCCACTACATTAACCACTGCGCCACGGCTATTACATTTTCGAGGAAAAAATTGTTTTAATGACCAGAATGCTTCTATTTCTCTGTACAACGTTCTTGAACCTACGACTAGAGTACTAACCATTAGCGTTAAAGATGGGAAATGTATCAACGGTGTCGAATTTTCAAAGATTTGACCTGAAGAACATGAAAGTGCGCCACTGATGTCAATCGAGTGTCACTGATTTTCGGAAAGCCTCAATTATAAATCGGTCATGAGTTCCCCACTACTATAATTCATCTTCACATCGACATATGTAATGTAACAGCAGGTAAGATTTCAAATTATCTAAAACCATCAAATAATATTTACGGAAAAACACGTTCCTATAAATAACTTATGAAATTTGCGGTAGTGCTGACTTTTTGACTAAATTTTGTCAAAGAAAATTCCTGAGCTTCTTTCTTGAAATATGCTAAAATGCTCTTGAAAATATCAAACGATTACTAGTTTTACAAAATGAGGAATGTGTCCAAAGTATCAAAATTTGATTCCTTACCTTATTTGGTTAAGCATCCAAAGAAATTTAGGAACATCGGTTTAAAACAAGGACTTAAAGAAAAGGTAACAGAAAATGTAGGTTACTCTTATTTTCTTTCTATCTCTTTCCATTCCTCACTACATTGTACCCCTAAAACAGTAAATATGTCAATTAATACGTCGTTGTTGTTCTTTTCTGATAATCATTTGACGAACATCACCCGTTGCTACAATTTTATGCAAGCGTTGATTAAAATTCTCAATCCTCTTTTCCCACTGGGAGGAGCACACATATAGTGCAATTTACAAAGTACAGAAAATACGTCTATCGAAGATCTAAAAGCCAAAAAACAAACTAGACAGTATTTCAAAAAACAAAAACAAAAAAAGAACACAGCGTATCAAAAAGGAGATGTATTTTTTTTCGCACAAAAATGAACCACTATGCCGCCGGAATTCCTGCGCATAAATGGCACGAAGTGCAAACAATCTTTGATGTTTATTGTTCAATCTGGAGGACTGATGGATGGTATATTTCTTCATATGTAATTTTCATCATGAAGAAATACTGTGAATTACCGTGGAAATGAAAAAAAAAACAGTATTTTAAGGGTACCATAGATGAAGTAAACATTGTGCACAACGCAGCCAGAGATGTCGCTTGAGGATCCATGGATCTGACGTTTTCTTCCATGCCACCCCAGAACGATTCTACAGGATTTAAAACAGGGGACCTGGGGCCAACTGCATGGTTCCAAACTAAGATGTGTTTTCCTCATCGATCGTGCCTGGGTTGTTGGGCCTCTGTGGAACCGCAAATTGCCCAGCCGGAACATACCAGCGGCCGCAGGATGCGCGATAGCCATGAAAACGTGTAAGTGATCTGCCAGCACATGCTCGTTCCCCACAGCGGTTCAAAACATCTCCAGACACATTCTCAGACATAATGTGTTCCATTATGATGCTCCTCAGTCCTATACTCACCACCACCTTTAACAGAGCCGATCTGACAGGACGAGCAAATGGCCTCTTGTTTCGGCACACTCCCGTCAGTTCGGTTCAGCTGAAAATGTGATTCATCTGACCACAAGATACGTCTCCACTGTGCGTAGGCCCATTTTTGATGTTCTCGCCTCCAGGCGAGGCGTACCTTTCGATGACGAGCAGTCAACAGTGGCCCACAACTGAACAATGGCACATGACCTATGCTTGTTTTAGAGTTCACGCTTTCGAAGAAAGGAGCTTTTATCTTTTTTCTTTCGCCATGAGGGAACGCCCTCGCTGTTAATTTCAACCAACAATCAACGCTGTACCCGACTTTTGCAAAAGCAGCAAATCGAATTATTTATGGCACTCAAAAATTCGTAACACTAATGTATCGGAAGTCAGCCCCCTAGGCGCTAAGGATGGAAAAAAATCTCGATATTTATTAACATCGATGATTTGCCACCAATGATCTGTGTTTTAACCTGGATGTTGCAGAAGCCGATACATCGAAAACACATCGAGGTTTCGTGACCGATGTTTGAAACTGGTAGAGAATATCTTCTACGAAAGGTAAAATGCATTTCTTTTTGTTACATTCTTATAAAAAGGAAAGAAACATCACCTTTCTGTTGGCTGTTTTAGTTGATTCGTTGGCAAAAACCGAGATCTTTTACTCCAAGGCATCGAAAAAACATCGAGGTTTCTACCGATACATCGGAAAAATATCGAACGTTTTATGAAGTATTATTAGTTACTTCTGGTTAAATTTGGGAGCAATCACCATTATATTGAATAGGTTTTACGCATCGATGTGCCCATTCGCTGCTGCATATCAGAAAGTGTGAAATCTTTGGCTTGTTAGAAAGACATCGTGGTGAACGTCGATACATCGTACGTTTTAACGAATATTGCGTTACTAGATGTTGAATTGTTATGTATCACTGTTACATTGAACACAGATTTTACAAAGCTATTGCCCATTCATTGCTGCAGATGGACAAGTGCGAATTCTTCAGATTATTAGCGAAACATCGAGGTTTCCACCGATGCATCGAGCATTTTAACAAATATTATGTTATTGGATGTTGAACTTGTGAGTATCACTGTTATATTAAAGACAGATTTTACTAACCGTTTGCCCTGTTACTGGTGCATGTGGAAAAGTGCGAGTTCTTCAGTTTATTAGCAAAACATCGAGGATTATACCAATGCATCGAACAAAAATAGACGTTTCTACTAATACATCGAGCATTTTAATAAATATTATTAGTTATTCGATGTTATTGGTGAGTAATCACTATTATATTGAACAGAGATTTTGCACATCAATTGCGTATTTACTGCTGTAGATTGAAAACAACGAATGTTTCGGCTTATTAGCAAGAACATCTAGGTGTTCACCGATACATTTCCATCCTATCAATGTTTTGGGATTGAGAACTTCAAAAGTTCTCAATCCCAATTGAGAAACCATCGACGGGCCCAAGTAACAGCGGACAGCACGTGAGACTCTCAGTGTGGACGCCGGATCAAAAGGTGCACCAAATTATCCACACTGAACCGGAACAATACAAACATCTGCCTTAGCCCATCGTCAAAGGTAGATCTGGATAGTTTCAGCTTACAACATTGTTTACAAGTTCCCTAAAATTTTCAATTTATATAAATAAATTTTTCGAACAAATTACTGCGTGTAGAACCGAATGTGCTTGCATTGTGTTCATGCCAAGCAACATGAAATCATAGGTTACTACCCTACTCGGCAATCCAACCAAGTAGTTAAAACCCTGTAGAAGTGCAACATGTAATCGCACGCGACGTTTGCCAACACGTTTGTTCACGTCTTAGGTCGTAATTTTTACTATTTAAACATCGTAACGTAAACTTTGAGATCAGTGATGTCCTCAGCTTTGTCACCCACTCCCATCTCCGGGAGGCGGGGGTACAGCTGGAATAAAAACGGAAAATAAAATGTCTATTGTATATGTTTATGTTTACGTTTCTTTAAGACACAGATGATTTAAAAACCTTTTGTTCAAAATTTCGTGTGCTTCACGAAGTCCATAAAAACATTGAGGTAATGAAGTTTTCCGGAACACATTAGGCAGCAAAAATGCTCGTTGATATTTATTCTTGAGGTCATTAATAAGTAGGAATTGAGAACATCGTGCAACTTTCTGTTCAGTTCTGCTTTAATAATCCCCCTCCCCCCAGTGTTCAGCTTTTTGAAGTTATATCAAAGTAGTGGACAAAATAATGCGAGTATGATCCGAATATCGTGAATCAAACGAATCCTTAATGTTTGAAAAATTGTTGCCCCAATATAAATTGTACAAAAAAGCCTTCTGTAGTGCTTTCGAAAGATTTGAGGATGGGCAAAGCAGTTTCTTATAGTTTTCGCTGTGTTGCCCGAAAAAAAAAGTTGTATTAAAAAATCCTGTAAATTCTTCAAGCATCCTGCATAATTCTGGGTACCCTTGAAAATACGCGGCCCGGGGCTGCAGCCCTCCCTAACCTGCCTTACAAATGGGCTCTGTTCTTGTGTGACCACAGGCGCAAAACCAGTAAGCCGAGATTTTGTTACCACGCAACATCTTCACACTGTGCACCCAGCCGCAAGTATACACCTGGACCTGGTTTACTGATGTTTGCACACACTTTCTGAAACTCTCACCACTGCCCAACAGCCAACACCAATCAAACCCCCGAGTATGAATGGGCAAAAAACCTGGATGTTTTCGAACATCGATGTTGAAGAAGCCGATACATCGAAAAAACATTCTGGTTTCATTACCGATGTTTGGAACTGGTAGAGAATATTTTCTACGTAAGGTAGATGCATTTCATTTTGTTACATTTTCATAAAGAGGAAATATCACCTTCCTATATACTGATATAGTTGATTCGTTGGCGAAAACCGAGATCTTTCCCTCGAAGTCATATGAGCCGATGCATTGAGGAAACACCAAGGTTTCCACCGATACATCGAAAAAACATCGAACGATTTAAGAGATATTATTAGTCATTTGGGGTTGAATTGGTGAGCAATCACCATTCTATTGAACAGATTTTACCCACGGATATGCTCATTCGCTGCTGCAGATCAAAAAGCCTGAAAAGTTCGACTTGTTAGCATTACATCGAGGTTCACACCGTTATATCGGAGAAACGATCGAGGTTTCCACCGATACATTGGGCGTTGTAACATATATTACGTTGCCAGATGTTGCAATGTTGAGTATCGCTGTTACATTGAAAAGAAATTTTACAAATGGATTGCCCATTCATTGCTACAAATGGAAAAGGGCGAATTCTTCAGTTTATGAGAAAAACATCAAAACATCCAGGTTCCCACCCATGCGTCAAAGAAACATCGAGTTTTTCACGACGCATCGAACGCTTTAACAAATATTATGTGATTGGATATTGAACTGGTGAGTATCACTGTTATATTAAAGAAATATTTTACAAATCGTTTGCCCATGTCCTACGTCAGGTGGAAAAGTGTCAGTTCTTCAGTTTAAAAGCGAAGCATCGAGGTTTACACCGATGCATCGAACAAAAATAGAGGTCTCTGCAAAACCTCTGTTCAATATAACAGTCATATACTAATGCATATTCAATATAACAGTCATTACTCACCAATACCGATGTTATTGGAGAGTAATGACTGTATATTGAACTGAGATTTTACACATCTATTGCGTATTTACTGCTGCAGATTGAAAACAGTGAAATTATGAAATTTTCCATTTTTAGCAAAAACATCGAAGTTTTAACAGAAACATTGAACATTTCCACCGATACTATCGATTTTTTGGGAATGAGTAACCACCGATGCCGATTCTCGATGTTACCCAATGATGTACCCATTCCCTAATTCAAATTCTTTTTCAAGGACAACTGTACTTTTAGTAATACACTGCCGGACAACTGCTAAGGGCGGATGACAATAGCAACGATAGCAACCATAAAATGGAAGGCAGGAAAATGTGGAAATTAGCATAAGTGCGGGATACAGTAAGACGTGTTGTGCGTATGCAAATTTTGGATTCCCGAACTTGTTCGTGACGTCATAGCGCTGATAAGAAATATAAAGGATTTGACGCGTATTGACCGTTGTTGTTCAAACGCAAATTTGAAAGGGAAAGAATCAATTGACGAACTTGCAATTTTCAGTATGTCTTCCCGACATCACCTAGATGATTTTACGCGTGGCCGTATTATTGGCAAGATTGAAGAAGGGCGAAAAATAACAGATGTTGCCAGGGAGTTCGACGTCATCCACAGTGTTGTTTCAAGGCTTTGGAAATCATTTCAAACAAATGGAGAGTGTAGAAAACGTCACGGAGGAGGTCGTGTTCGCAGTACGACACCTGCAGAAGCACGGTATATAGTGCTATCAACAAAAAGACATCGGCGCAGCATAGCTAGTGAGGTAGCAAATCAGTTTATGGCTGCTACTGGCAGGCGGATCTCCCAAAAAACTGTCGACAGACGTTTGCATGAAGGAGGACTATACGCCTGCCGTCCTGTTGTGTGCATTCCATTGTCCGGACGTCACCGTACCGCCCGTTTGCAATGGTGCCATCAACATCACAATTGGACTGATAACGACTGGTCTGCTGTCCTCTTCTCAGATGAGAGTAGATAGTCTATCGTCTGATTGTCGACGACAACTGAACTGGCGTGATAGTAGTACTGCATATTGTCCAGCAAACATACAGGAAAGGGACAGATATACGACATCTAGTGTCATGGTATGGGCTGGCATCATGATCAATGGCCGTACGTCCCTCTTTGTGCTTCCAACTGGGACTATGACTGGCCAACGGTACATTAATGATGTTCTGCTACCTCATGTTCGCATGTTCCGTGGTGCTGTCGGTGATAGATTCTATTTCATGGACGACAACGCTACATGTCATCGAACAGTCGCTGTCCAGGAGTGTCTTGAGAGCGAGAATATTGAACGCCTCGTATGGCCAGCACGTTTTCCAAATCTGAATCCCATTGAAAATGTGTGGGATGCTTTGGGAGGAGATTTGCTGGTCGCCAATGCCCTCCAATAAACAAGGACACCCTCATCCGTGCACTGACAGAGGAATGGGATAAATTACCCCAACAGCTGCTTGATAATGTTGTGCAAAGCATGACACGACGTGTGGAATCTTGCATCGCCCTCCATGGTGGCCATATCCCGTATTGACATCTTACGCCGGAACGCCTGCGGACGGTAATTGCATTTTTTTACGTTTACGTATTTTGCACAAAATGGCCTGTTTGTCCTTTGAACACGTTTTAAAGCCTTCTGGATTTCAGAGCACAATAAATTGTCTTTCTTGTAATGTCCTGGCTTTCTGACATTATTTTATTTCACTTGGCATCCAACCACACTTACTTTTTTATGCGCTATATAGCCGTTTATGATCCGTCCTTAGCAATTGTCCAGCAGTGTATTTCCAAGGAACATACTGATAAGTACTTATAAATAATTACTGTGTGTTTTTGTTTAGTAAATAAAAGATAACCATGAAAGATATCACTGAATTCACGTATTTCTAAGAATATGTTTTAGAAAATGAAACTGTGGAGATCCTAATTGAGATATCCTACAAAAGTGAAAAACCAGAGGTTGTGATTTTTTTTATCAAAGTGTGAAAATAATTCCGAATTATAGGCAGTAACAAATATGAGTAGCTTTTAGTGACGGCACGTGGAAATAATGCTAGTTAGAAACACAGATATAAGTATCATATCACATATAAATATATATAATCTACCAAGCTGATATTTAGTGCATAAACCCTATGCTCAAATGACAGTCATATCCTTATAGACCTCCAGGTGAAAGCATTTTTGGAGAAATTCCCCTGAAATTTTAGACTAACACTGATTTTAAACAACTTGCCAGCATTCCTACAATACGCTGGGGCATAGAAACACTACAATTTAAAAAAGAAGTATTGGATCTTTCTTTATTATATTTTTGTGGTTTTATATTTTCATTTCCACATGGTCTCATTTCAATATGTTGTTTCATCGAAACGAAAGAATAACAAATATTTTATCAGGAATATAAATGCCAAATTAGTTCGACCCCACGTTATATAAGGTACATCATAAGATTTGTATGGATAATAATGGATTGCCGCAATTATTTATTTTTCTGCATTATATATTAAGCAAATATGAATGCGAGATATAACCTTTCCTGTTAGATAAAGTATTGGTCATTTTGTATGTGACATCAATCCCAAGGGAAATTGTGTCACAGTGAAGAGGACTATCAATTTTTTTTTTATAATTTTTCCCTTTTTTTAATTTTTCTGGGTTTTTCGAACTTATTGAGCAATGCGATCAGCTACAAGTAGTCACAGTCGCTAACTTAGGTCCACTCTTTCCAGGGAAGTGAGAGAGACATACCTAAACAAGCGCACCATTTCCTTGCCTCACCCCGGAATTGGAAATCCTACCTGTCTAGGCAGAATAGATTGAAGCACGCGCTTCGACCACTACGACGACAGGACAGCTGTAGCATTTTTATGAGTTTAAACTGGGGCACCGTGTATCTGATGCAGCTGGCAACATTGATACCGCATTTTGAAAAAGCACCGTTTATGAATTCATGAAAAACTTGCATTCCTAAATTTCCGCGCATGAAATTCTTCTCAAAAATGAACTTCACGGTAAACCGGAAGGTGCTATTGATAATGATGTGCTGGAAGACTTGATGGAGTCCATACACATAAGACCGTACGTGACTTTGGCGAGGAATTTTGTGTACATTATGCAATAATATCCTATCAGTTTACGACCGCACGCAAAGTAAAGAAAGTGAAATGAACCGCTTCGGTTTGTTCCTTCAGAAACGTTTATGATTATAAGCACACTTTTGCTTTGAAAATGATTTTAAGAATCTGTAACTTTATTTCCTTACAGGAAGAAAATTCAGGAAAATTATATACATCAGCATATTGAAGACATAGGACACAAAAGAATGGAAAAGACCAGCAGTGAACTTTCTTAAAGAAGTTTCACTGGTTTGTTTTTCCCTATTTACAGAGCTGTTTTATAATTGGTGAGAGTAAACGAAAAGTGTTGATGGCCGGGGTGAATCAATGTTGCAGAGAATAATTTCGCGGCACACACTGTATTACTTTTACAATTAGACGCATATTTTAATATCAATAACAATATGAATGCCCGTATCGTGCTTCAAACAGCAAACTTGTAGCCTACGATATTTGTGATTAGTTGAATAAAAATTCACATACAAATGGCCGTTTCCGAAATCTCCAGTCACTTCCATTTAACGAGAAATTTTGCCTTTCAATAGTGCTAGTTAGTGAGATGCACTGCTCCATGTGCGAAAGATGGACATTTTTATTTTATTACCTCTCTTAATTTAGAAATGAAAAAAGGGAAGATAGACGTCTGACAGAAAAGAAAAGAATGAGAACGATAATAACATTTTGCAGACAATTACCATCCCTGTGTTTATGCTAACGGGTTTATATCTTGACCAGGTTACACTTTCGATATCACTGTCACATATTTTGCTTAAAACACAGATGAGCATATTATTTCAGAAAATATTACTTTAGTAGAGAAATTCGGCCGTATGATCTACGGAAGTCAGGAATAGCAGACATCGTTATCTTTGCTGAGACACTAGCATAATACCACCTAACATCTGTGACAGGAGCAATTCAGTCTCTTTTTGATGAAAGATGGAGCAAACGGTTTATACGCTGGAATACTTCATCTAGTCGAAGCCTAAATACCTATGCATCTTTTTTTTGTTCGATCCTTCTAACGGTGACGATTCTGAAGACTATCGTTTCTGTAATTTATGTTTCTTATTTGCAATTTCCTTTAAAAATCAGGCTTCTAGAAACGATAACTTCGTACAAATATTAATGTAATTTTACATCAACATGAACCATCGCTTCTGTTTGTGCTTCACATTTCAGAGGCACTGTGATAGTTTCTATAATATAATAAAACGAACTGTAATAACTGACATTCATGCCCAATTTTCCAGACAAAACCCAAGCAGCGTGAATGATGGGAACACTAGGTTCCTAATTAATACAGGTTAATAGGAAGATACTTATGAAAAAACTTACAGGTGAAAATTTCAGAACAAATTCTGCACCAGAATGCCGCAATGTTCCGAAGTTTTTTCAAAACATGAGAAAGAAACTTTTCTTTGTTTTGTTGGGTATCTCAGCGGACAGTGCTCATTAATGTAGAGCAGTGGTCATCAACTTTGCCCAAACGGACCACTAGTGGGAGATTCAAACTTTCTTTATGGGCAGTGGGGGTTTTGTCCGTTGTTAGAAATATTTTTCTTCCGCCATATATCGAATACATGGCTAACATCTTCTCGAGTTGGACTTTTTAAAATATGTTTTTGCAATTTACTATGGAATTCCATCTTTACATTTTCAATATAGAAAATAATTAAAACAAGGTAATCCGTAGATAATGGCGGCGATTTGTTGTTTATTTGATGGAAGAAGTGCCAAACATTTTGCGTATTCATTGTGTGTTGCACAGACAACATCTTGTATGAAAACATTTAAGTACAAGTCTGCATTCATCATTAAGTATAATAATAATTAAAGCTGTAAATAAAATAAAATCTAATGCCAAATATGATAGAATGTTTCTACAGCTGTGCCAGGACAATAATGAACAAATTGTTAGGTTACTTTTACAGACAGAAGATCAATGGCTCTCAAAGTTACATGCTTGTCTCGGTTTGTAGCATTATACACTGACGGAAAAAAAAATCCCAACACCACGAAAAAATAGTTGTAGAGGAATGAAATGGCGGTAACACATTTGTATAGGTAACATACATATGTAATCGATTAAGGTTTCAAGATCACAGCTTAATGTAAGCGCGAGAAGAGCCATTTTAAATGTGAAATGCTGGTACATTAATAACCGGTGTAACCGCCAGAATGTTAAATGCAAGCATGCAAACGTCCATGCATTGTGTCGTACAGGTGCTGGATGTCAGTTTGTGGGATGGAATTCCATGCCCGTTGCATATGGTTGGTCAATACAGGGACGGTTAATGCTGGTTGGGGGTGACCCTGGAGTTGTTGTCCAATGATGTCCCATACGTGCTCGATTGTAGAAAGATCTGGTGATCTAGCAGGCCACGGTAACATGTCGTCACTCTGTAGAGCAAGTTATGTTACAACAGCGTTATGCGGGCGAGCGTTATCCTGTCGGAAAACACCCCCTGGAATGCTCTTCATGAATGGAAGCACAACAGGTTGAATCACCAGACCGACGTACAACTGTGCTCTCAGTGTGCGTGGGATCACCACGAGAGTGCTCCTGCTGTCATAGGAAATTGCTCCCCAGACCATAACTCCATGTGTAGGTCCGGTGTGTCACGGCCGCAGACAGGTTGGTTGCAGGCGCTCAGCTGGCCTCCTTCTAACCAACACACGGCCATCACTGGCACCCAGGCAGGACCGGCTTTCATCAGAAAACACAACAGATCTCTACTCCGTCCTCCAATGAGCTCTAACTTGACACCAATGACGTCGCAAACGGCAGTGGTTTGGAGTAAGTGGAATGCACGCTCCAGGGCGTCTGGCTCGGAGCTGTCCTTCATGTAACCGATTTGTAACAGTTCGTTGTGTCACTGTGGGGGCAACTGCAGCTCGAATTGCTGCCGCAGACGCAGTACGATGCGCCACGGCAATACGACGTACACGGCGGTCTTTCCTCTCAGTAGTGCCACGTGGCAGCCCAGAACCCTGTCTTCTTGAAGCAGTACCTTCTATTGACCACCGCTGCCAACAATCATGCACAGTGGCTACATTCCTGCCAAGTCGTTCTGCAATACTGCGGAAAGAAAATCCACCTTCTCGTAGCCCTATTACACGACCTCGTTCAAACCCGTGAGCTGTTGATAATGGTTTCTTCGTCTTCTTAAAGGCATTCTTGACTAACATCAATACACTACGTCTAATCTCAACGATAACTAACGCTCACGAACGTTACAGCGCGTATTTACAGCACACCTGCTTTGCATGTTCCGAGGGGCGCTACTAGCGCCACACGTATGCACCGAGCGCGAAATTTGCATAGACGTCATCTTACAGATGTACTCTCACCGCCTATTAACTGTAGTTTATCTAACACAACCCCTTCTTGGTGTTGGGATTTTTTTCCGTCAGTGTATGGTAGTGTCATACAGTTTTCTGAAAGTAATAATGAGGCTGATCTCTCTCAACAATTAAAAACAGCAAAGAATAATGCCTTTTATTTGACAGATATTTTTAAGAGATTTTACGAAATTAATTTTCAGCTTCAAGGAGCCAATTTAACTCTTATCAGCTGCAAAATTATTGTGTCATTATTTATCGAAAAACTGAATCATCTCTGTCATAAGCTTTTGAAGAGAAAATTCCATCAGTTTCCCGCATTGTCATCTATAAAAGATGGGTTGCAACTCCAGAAGAGATTGAAAGATACAGTTACCACCTCAACGAAATTAAATTGGATATGGAAGAACGATTTATGGATATTTTGAACTTGAAGGTATGTATGACTGGATGATAATACATTTTACTGCAAATTTTGCTAAGGTTGATATGACTTGCGAAAAAGAACTATAAGAACTTGAAAATGATGAAGAGAGCAAATATAATTTTGATAGTGCTGGATACCAAAAACTCTGGCAAAGTAAAATAAAATGTCTGCGTTATATCCAAATATGTGGAAAATGATAATAATTTATTGATACCTTTCCCTACTTCATATCTTGTAGAATCAGGCTTTAGTGCTGTCAATCACCTTATCACCAAACAGAGAAACTGTCTGACTATCACCGAAAGAGGAGACCTTCGTTTTGCCTTTACGAAATTCGAACAAGATATCAATACATCAAACAAAAATCTTCGCTCTTTCCACGTTTATAAGTCACTCACGGAAAAATTCTCATTGGCCCCACCGGGAGTCGAACCCAGGGTCTTCCAGTTATCCAGTTACGCTGCTGATATGCTTCCGCTGCACCACAGCTGCCTCGAATTCCCCCGGACTCGCACACGCTAACTGCCAAGCCAATTTGGCAGGTTGCTTCTTTGAGCCCCGCACAATGCTGGGGATTCACCGAAGATGGTAAGCAGCAACTGAAGAAATAATTAAAAGGCGAATGAATAATAGAAGGAGAATGACCCTGGGTTCGACTCCCGGTGGCGGCCAATGATAATTTTTCCGTGACTCACTTATAAACGTGGAAAGAGCGAAGATCTTTGTTTGATGTTCCTGGTCCACGTTAAAAATCTTTATTAAGATATCAATATTTAGTCTCACAGCATCAGCCTAAAGGATCTCATTAAGCATTAATTAAAGGTAATTTCAATAAACTTCATTGTTCTCACATTTAAAATTCATTTTCTTCAATTTAAGCAGCTGCCAAACTTGTAGGCCCTGTATCGATGGAGATGCAGAAATCCATTAAATTAAAATTATTCATGTATAGACATACATAAAGCATAAATAAAAAGATAAATTTAAGTACATATATTTTACAAACCCTCCCCTCTAAAAATTGCTTCGCATTTGCGCTAAATTGAGTTACTGCGGCACCAGTGAGCTGTAAGGAAATTTTAATGTCAACAAAGTTACAAAAGTGGGCGTGAAGTATTAAAACCTTGACGACCCCTGACATACCATTTGTTCCAACAAGTCAACCCGAACATCACACGTACGGAGGAACTGCTGTGCAGGCGGCATTTTTCCGATCATATATATGTGGGTTGAAATTGAATCCGATTTTGGACAGCTTTAGTTGAATTATCGCCTGGACCAACTGCTTCTGTTTTAGCACTAAAAAGCAAACAAATTATTTGGTGAAAGTTCTTTATAATCTGACGACTGAATGCGCATAAAACTTTTGTGTGATTAATATCTGTCCTCTGAAGAAAGGAGTTTATTAAAACTGGACATTTTCATGATTTGTACGTTATTTTCAAACTCCCAGGAAAATTTAAACTTGCAGGTCGAAATAAAAGTGATGTTTGTTTCGGACTTATGAGTTTATGGGGTGGCCAGTTCTGAAATGTTGGAGTTACGAACATTTCATGTTACTTCTTTTAAAAATAACAACAGTTATCCACTGCGTTTTTCTAAGCTATGCAAAAGCCCTTTTTAGGTACTCACTCTATTAGTATTTTCTGAAATATAGTGTTCTAATTTTTTACACTATTTATTAAAATACTTTTCATTCCGTTGCCGTTTTAAAGGTATACATTCAAAGTACATAACTAAACACATGCACTTTGCAAAGCTTTCAGTTTTATGAACAAAATATATACAAGGTGAATAGGAAAGTCCCTTTAACCTGGAATAATTTGCGAAAAGAGAGAGGTACAGTTATGCAAGTGAGATAACGATATAGTAAAACGAGTACGCCCGATCGAATGCAACCAATAGCAGCGCCTCATGTGGCGAAATGCGGAAGTTAGCCATTGCAAATCGGAAACGAAAGGAGATAGAGTAAAATTTCCAAATACAAAGTTGTAGAGCATCAATTAATTAGTAAAAACCGATATTTTTCCCACACGGATAAGACTAAACTGTCGCCTAAATACCCTCTAATGTCCGATATCGATGAGTGACGATTCGAATCTGCATATTCACATTTCGCAAATGTAGCCGTAAGCAAATGCAGATTGTGACGCTGTACCGTACCTACGATATAAAATCCAGTAGCAGGATGTACCCTGATCAGAAGTTTAGGTCTACGTACGCTGTGTGAGAATGGCGGGCTTGGATTTCCAGGTTTAAGTAAAAAATCAGGTGTATGCAACAGCGCCTACAAGTATGCTAGATCTACGTCGCCGCATACAGATGCTTGCAATAGTGTGACACCTTCCATGCTGAGGAATGTGCCTGCAGAGTTACTTTCACGAATACAAATGTGTATCGTGGGCGATGGCGAACTATTTTTTTATCACTGTGCGCCAGTTTGTCTTTTTTGTTTTTGTTTTGTCTGACGTCATCAAATTGTATTGACAAAAATACGCATTTATGCCATAAATTGCTTTTACCTATGCCTGTTCCCTTCGAACTTTCACACAAAAGGTCGCACATCGATTTCGGACATTTTAGGGTATTCAGGCGACAATTTCTCTCATCCGTGTGGAACAAATAAATGTCGTTTTGTACTAATTAATTGATGCTCTACAACTTTGTAATTGGAAACTGGGCTCTATCTCTTTTCGTTTTCGATTTGCAATGGCTAACGTCCGCATTTCGCCACTAGGGGTGCTGCTGTCGCTTGCATTCCATTGGACAAAGTCGCTTTGCTAAACTGCTATCTCACTTGCATAACTGTACTTCTCTCCGTTCGCAAGTTATTTCAGGCTAAAGGGACATTCCTATGCACCCTGTATATATATTTGCATGACGAAAACTATATTTCTTTGCAGCATGGCTGGTGGTGATTTGAAAATAGGTAGCCTTTAAATAGGCAGTAAATTAAAACCAATTAGTAAAATCATGCAATGCATTGATTATGATACGCTTTCCAACATACTAGAAATAATTATTCAAATTTTTACTCAAGTTATTAGGAAAATGGCTGTAGAGTAAATCTCGCTCATGTGTCCTGACCTTTGACGCCATTTCGATGATATTCAACAGAGCCGCTTCATCATACCTCTGGAACAACATAAGTTTTGTCGCAATACAAGCACTTTTAGTCAAGTTATGAGGATAACGGCTGTGGAATACATTTCGCTCGCGTGTCCAGACCTATGACACCATTTCGATGATATTCAACAGAACCGTCTCAGTATACTTCCGGAACAACATGATAAAGTTTTGTCGCAATCAAAGCATTTTTACGTAGGTTATGATGTATAAGATCAATGGAATGGATCCCATTCCTATGCCCTGACCTTTGACCCCATTTATTCCATTTTCAATAGGGTTCATTGCAAGGTGGTACCCTGCCATATTTTAAACATTCATCGACATCGAACCATTTTTACGCACGTTATGACGCATAAGGGCAAATTAATGGATCCGGCTCCTGTGTCCTGACCTTTGACCACATTTCGTCCATTTTGAAAAGGGTTTATTCCCATGTTGTCCCGTACCACATAGTAATATTTCATCGGAATTGGAATTGAACAATTTTTACGCAAATTATGAGGCATAAGGGCAATGGAATGAATCCCGCTTCAATGTCCTAATCTTTGACACCATTTCCTCAGTTTTCAATAGGGTTTAACCCCAAGTGGTCTTCTACCATATACTAAAATTCCATCAACATCTAGCCATTCTTACCCGAATTATCGTGAGGACGGGCAGACAGACAGACGGGCAAAACTGGAGCATATACGCTTCTTCAACCTACGGTTGCAAAGCGTAAATGATCGTGAGGCTTTACATATCTTTTTTGTGTACCAGGGAGGGTCGATTTCGATGCGCAGTAGTAAAGGTATTTTTCGAAGACTCGCGCAAGACGTAGCTGTGGAGGCATACCTTTTGCTTTAATGTCTTGTTTAAATGCGGTTACTACAAATTATATTGTTTGTGTTCGTCTTGCCTTTATTTAATTGTATTTGATCAGTTCTTTGTAATCGAGAGACATATTTTTATTTTGATTCGATAAAGATAACTATTGTGGCTAAAAAAAGGTAAGTGTTATAAAATAACTATCGTGGAAACAACAAATAAATCGTCCTATTGCTGTGCTAGAAAAATTAACGACACCACCGTTCTGAGTTAGTATTTCGAAAGAACGATGCCGTATTGTGCCGTTGCTCTGTACCCATCGCAGAATAGGAAAAAATGAAACTTTGATTATTTATAATCTTTCCTAAAAGATCAAATATTGCCAAAAGCAAGGCTAGTAAAATGTAAAGGAAAAGGTGTTGTTGCCCAAGTGAAACATGCCAAAAAGTGCTCTAAATATTCAACTGAAGATGATTATGGACGTGATTTGAAAAAAAGGTTAGCGAATCTTCGGAAATTAATTTATTTAGAAGGAAAACTTTTCAGTGTTCTAAATAAAAATATTCATTCATTGCAGTAAAAATTAAAATATACAGGTTCCATCACCGAAATTTTAGCGAATTTCTAAACAATAGTCAAGCACAACCTCTATCAGAATATTGAAAAATGCTCGCCATTTAGAGGTCGAAATGTAAAACAGAGGTTAACAAATTTCATCATGCCGTGTGTAAAAGAAAGTCGACTACATTTCGGTAGCAAAAAGAAACAGATTAATTTGCCGACTAATTCAATATAAACTTTTGTTTTGTATCAAAATTTCATATCCCATGACCTATCTATGAGAAAATTTCTGACGCAGAAACTAAAACTGCGGAAATTAGAATAGATAGTGGAATTTTTTGTCGGTATAAATTTCTTATTTGTTTTTATAAAATCTCAGGTCCCCAGTTCCCATCGTGTTGTTTCACAAACGCATATGACAAACAATAAATGCACCTCTGTTATACTTGTTGATAATTCATTCTGAACAGGACATTCTTCTTTTCTTTAGTAATTGCGTGACAAAGTGAAAATTTTAAATAGAGAAGAACTTTAGCTTTTCTTCCTATAAAGTTTAAGTTCTTCCTTTTGCCTTGAGTTACGTACAAACGCTATGTTTTGCTTCCGCTTCATTCCTCCGCAGTGACCTCCTCAGTGACCTCAAATGATAGAGCCAATAAGATCGTAGGTAGGTAACGGACCCAAACTAAGAGATATATAAGAAACTTGTAATGTATAGTGTGCTAAAAAATTGCAAGATACACATTACAAGACGACTAGATTGTGTAACTGGTTCATGAGATATAAGATAAAGATAAAGAACTTACAGTGCTAGAACCAGTTAAAGCTCCAAGGCATGTCAAAATTGAAGAGACATACAGTTGGTATTAAATTTAATTCAGAAAATACAGTTTATTATTGTAACATTGATAACTTAAAAGTCTACAATAGTTTCCTTGGAACCTATAGTCCAGCTTCATCACGACTAAGCGTTTTCATTTCTAGCTGTTACCAGTATCATGAGTCAAACGTCTCGTGCGACTGTCAGTATTGATGAGTGCTTTCCATGCGCTCGATAGGTATGGAGATGAATATAATTCATTTACAAGTTTATTACGGTTTTGAAAAACGTGAAAAACTTCTAAAAAGCCTAGGTCAAATATTAATTTAGGTCTACCTAACAGGTCTGCCTCATCAAACAGAAATTGTTGGTTAATTTTCAAACAGTGCTGTGCTATGGAATATTTTTTAATATATGATTGGTGTACTTTTAATCTGAACGTACGATATCTCTGTGTCTGACCTATGTATAACATGCGACATTGACACTGAATGCGATAGATTCCCCAAGAGTTTATATCAGGAGTTTTGTCTGTTTTTGTGGAGTAGATCATCTTAGAAACATCAGTGAAAATCAATTTCATGACTTAATGCTTTTTGATATTTTGAATCAAATTTCAGGGACGAATGGAAGAATTGCAAAGTTTCGTTGGGTGTTTGAAGAGATCGCGGTAAAAGGGGGCTGATGCTGAGGTTTAGCAAACGTTTTGATATCCGAGTCCACCACTGAATGCCTGAAGCCTCTGTTGATAACATAATATCTCATATACCTAGTTCCTTTTGGAGGAATTCCCTTCCCACTACTAAATTAAGTGCAATGTATTTAGGCCAGACAAAGAAAACTGCAGTGTACTTTTGATTGCTTCCAAATACACCTGCATAGGATTTGCATATATATGTAAATGTATTTACCCTTTTGATGTTCCGTACATTTAAATATCCTAATTTGGAAAGATCATGTGACTTAATTTAAATCTTAATCCTGATCAGGATATACGCTTTTCACCGAATAGGGTGAACTTTGCGAGTTGTTCGAAAATCTATTTTATTGCATAAAACGAGAATGTACTCAAGCACTAAGTTTCCCCATTCAGTCGGGCCAATTTGTTTGTACTCTTCTCATACGCCAACTGATGGGAAAACATTTGCTGATCTGAAGAATGAGAAGCCCTTGCCCGCAGCCAATAGCACTGCTCGTTTTTCGAGTTCAAAAACCCATACGTTATTTTCCCTAGACAAGAAAACGCTCTTTGTGAAAATCAAGGTTATTTTTTCCGATTTCTTTTAGTAAAACTTTTTTCAATAGGGAAAACTAGGGATAAAAACCTCCGGAGATCACGAATCAAGTCAGACACATATTACAATTTAGTTGTTGGATTTAATCGCCGTATACATTTTAATGAGCGATCTGCTAGAACGATGTTTCTTCAGTTCCGAGATATCAGATATATACCACATTTTCAATGTAGGATTTCTTCGGTAAACAGGTCTTGAAGATTATTTCACTACATTTGTTTCTTAATCAATATGCGAGATTTATTCAACTTCAGTTGAAAGAAGCTCGTATAGCACAAATTCCTGTGGTTTCTCTAACCAGCATTCAAAATGCGGAGCATGACTAACCACCACGTTTTTAACCCACTGTTCTCTAGGTCATTCAAGAACATCTTTTGAAGTCAATACTACTCAAATAACTACCGTCTACGCATGAATAAAATATGAGTAAACACCTATAAATCGTTTAATATATATAGGAGAAACCTTACAAAAGACCTTTCGGATGGTAAAAAATGATCCTTCATCAGATATTACAAGTGCTTGTCATACACAATGTATATGCACAACAGGAACAGTACTCAACATAATTAGCGTGATCGCTGGGATTAATCAAGATAATCCGATATTTGATTGGATATTGCTTTTCTCGGCGTTAAAGAGTTTTTGTGTCGAAATTCTTCCGGGAACAGATGTCCAGTCAATTTGAGTCAATTGATTTTACAGTTGAAATTGAAGACAACTCTTTAGCCCTTTTAGATTTATGGTTGGTTCGCAATCCTCGTTCTAGTCAAGTGACTTATTCGGTATTCAGGAAACCGAACTCGTGTACGTCAGTTATTCCATATTTATCGGCTCATCCCTGGTAACAAAAACTCGAAAAAGCTTATGTAAGGTTTTATCTAGATCCATTAAAGGTTTTATAAGTTATTACTCTTATTTTAAACGGGCATATACAGTAGTCATTTGAGTAGTATTGATTAAGTGGCAGGAAGAGTTTTTTAGACATCTTTGAAGTTAACTATCAGACGAACGTTGTAAATGCTAGAAGAACCTTACAAATAAATGATAATAAAGCCTGTTTATATCATATTTACTCAATCACCTTTCATATTAATTTTAAAGAGTCAGTTATATTATTAAAAGTGAAAGTAACTTTTTATCCTATTTCAAAAACTTATCTCCAAGAAATTAAAAAAACGTTGATTGTAATTTGTTTTAGCTAAGAAAAGAACAACTTTTTGTTCTACCTTCACAGCCGGAGAATAACTGTAAGAGAAAAATCTGTATAAACTACGATTAGATGCCACATATTTCAGCGAATTATCGGAGAGTTCAGGGCTATTTTAGTTGACAATATGTCCCTGATCCTCTGGCTGTAAAATTGAAAGCTTACTGTATTCTCTACGAAAAAGTAATTTGAGCATCTGTGGTAAACTATAAACTTCAAACTGCACTTGACCACAATATGAATTGAAAAAATAAATCAACGATATGCTTCTCACAGTCGTAAGTTTCCAAAATCGAAGGACGGGACTGAAATTGGCAAATTCAATAAATTTTTTCACAAACTAAAATCGAATGCAGAGCTAAAGTGCAAACTTGAAATACGACGTATATATTTACAAAACTTCTGAGGATCGCATATTTTGTAACTGTCAGTAAAAACTGTAATCTAACGCAGTAATGGCAAATATTACTTTTCCCTAGAGCAAATCAATCGACTGAATTAAAACAAGTGTTACTTTGGGTAACAAAATGTGTCTTAGAATGGCGAATAAGTTATGTCAATCTTTGAATTTTTATAATAATTTATTTATGGAATTTAAAAGTGCTAGAAACATGCCTAGAAACATTGGCAGAACTCAAAAGAAGAAACCGGTGCTGAACACCAAAGCCGGCTTACACTATCTAATGTCCTGCTGTCTGCTTGGCGGGATATGCGGAGTGTTGTGTTTGTTGAGATGCTGCCGGACAACACTGATATCACCGCCGATGTGTAAAGCCGTCAGCTCGACGATATACACGCATCGCTGACGAGGAAACGACCAGCATTGCTGAACTGCAATGGCGTCCTCTTACAGCAGGTTGGGGATACACCTCACACAGCGCGTGTGACCTGTCTTAAGATGAGGGACCTGCACTGGAAGCTGCTGCCGGACCGGCCTATTCCCCTGATATTGTTCCAAGTGACTACCTCAGTTTCAGATTTCTGCAGGATTTCGAAACGGACAGCAGTTCACTAACTCCGACAATGTCGAGAGCGCATTTACTCATTTTTTTGCAATCAAGCTGAAAGGTATGAAACAGCTATACCGACGAATGGAAGAAGGTGGTGGCAAACGCTAGCGATGTTGTAAAGCTTTTGTATGCGCGTCTTTAATTGGTTGAAATACATATTTGTATACATGACACATATCTTTATGTGCGTCAGCACATAAAAATATTTAAAAATCTATCTTGTACAAGTACAAAATGATCTAATGGGAATAAGTAATAATAATAAGTTTTCGTGAATCATTTTGGCATGGGTGGAATGTAGTTGTAATGAGTCGCAAACTTCAGAAGTTATTTTTTTTTAAATGTGAGCACTAATTTATCTCTATTTTTCTTACCTATTAAATGCTGTACTCCAAAAATTAGAATTTCCGTTTTATATGACGGGAATTAAATTTATTAAAATCAATCACTTGAACTGAATGCATGTTTTAAATTCATAACTTACTGCTAACAAGGCGATCAAAATTTGAGATTAGTACGAAATAAAAAAATTAAAAGAAATATGTGTGTCAGACCTTCAACCATTAGAGAAAACTCCCGGACAAATGGCAATGCGATACGGTATCGAAGCAATAAAATGATCAGAATGTGTACAAATATTTATGAATAAGTACTCTAATTTAAACAACATTCCTATAATCGTAAAACAAAATTATTTTCGTGTGCTTTTGGAAACAAATTTAAACGCAAAGGATAGAAAAATTGCTCTCCGTTTAAAAAGCAACATTATGTAATTTTTAAATCTGGTTTAATACGTTTAGTTTATATTTTTTACTGGCTAACGGGACTCATAAATACACAAGAACGACATATTTTCCTTTCATTGTATGAAATGTTATCTTGATCAAAATTATTAAATGCTGAATATGTAGAATCTGGGGTTTTTTTTAGATAAATGAAATAATATTCTGAAAATGGGGCGTTAAACATAAAAGTTGTACACTACACGTCCCAAGAAATGTGCTAAAGAAAATGTTTAATCGAGCGCAATGTAAATTAATGGGTATGTGCTGACAGAGAGGTTACATAGATGAGTACGTTTGCGAAGCAATCACGTGAGAGCTGAAATAGATAACACTGCATAAAAGTTCGCGTAGCTTAACTTGGTCGTCCTCACCTGAAGATGCGAACCACTACATCGGATTTTTTTAGCTGCGAAAGCTAATGTAAATAATAGAGAACGTTTGTGTTGTATTATATCGAATCCAACCATCACATGTAATCTTTTTGCAGATGCTTTATCATAAGAACGTACACCTGGTGTGGCCCTCAGTCGCAAGGCAGAGGAATCAAATCCTGAAGCAACATATTTCGGATGAATGTGGCGAAGATTATTGTAGGAGGAGTCACCTTATTCACATAATTCGCGTAGACATATATCCGAAGTTTCGATTGCTGAAAACAGCAGTAATGCGTAGCTAGACCGTTGTGCCAATTTTTTCTTGAATAAGTATTGAAATGTAGTTTCTAATGTCTATTACGATTTGAAAAAAAATACAACAGAAGAAATACAAATGACAAAAGAAATACAAATGACAAAAGAAATACAAATGACAAAAGAAATACAAATGACTCGTCGCAACAACATTTATAATTTAATGCTATGATCTGTATATTTATATTCTTTTTCCGATACACAGTTTTGCGGGAACATGGCGAAGTTTGTTAGATACGATGCTGGCCCCATATTTATATTATTTGGTACCGTTGATTTTAAATATCCTATTCAAATCTGTTTTCGTTGCATACAGCTTGTTTTTGCTTGCCTATCTGTTAGGATTCTATCCAGACAGAAAAAATCTATTTCAAATAAAAATTAGTCAGGAGCAGTAAAGACACCTGGTGTGTCTTTATTGCTCCTGACTAATGGTGTGTCTTTATTGCTCCTGACTAATGGTGTGTCTTTACTGCATCCAAATAGTTTGTAATCTTAAACAATAATTTCTCATTGGTTTAACATTACAAACAGTTTGGATGTTAGGAACAGCGGAAATGCATTTACTATTGTGTGAAACGAACATATATTTTTAGGGGACAAATTAGTTGTTCAGCATCGAAGACGCGCTGGTCTAAGCGAAGGCTTGTTACCTTTTGTCCGACATGTATACTGCTTGGAATCTCTTTGTCCAATGGCACTGGCTGTCGCTTTTGCATAGACCAGTAGACCTAAATTATTTACGAGCGACTATTTATAGCCCAAGGAGTTGCTCTTGCTGGTAGTTAATATTCTAAACAAGCAAACACAAAAACCCGTTTTTTTCTATAAGTGAACTCTAATTTCTACTGAGGTTGAACACCAAAAGATGGGGCTACGTTAGTTGACCTAAATAATCAGGAAGATGTTATTTTTACCCTACAGGAAAAATTGCAGATGAATTTGGTTTCACTAGTCCATTTCTCACCAAGAGATTATAGAACAACATTTTTTTTTAATAAGTTCATCAGTTTTTCTGGCATTTTCAAGGACGGAATTTTATGATGTACGAAATTCACCTTCATGTGTTTCTTACCCCTCCTTTCAGTGTACGCAACAAATAGTAAGTATTTCTGTTTCCACCTAGGTTCTGCGCCTTTAGGGATTTCGCATCAAAAGTGCATGGCAAAATTTCCTTTTGTTTTATTCATTTTTTCCGCTTGGCCGTATTGAAAGCAAGAGCCCTAACTTTGCTAAAAATGAATCGTTTGATTTCAAAATAAAAATTCTGTACCTTAGCAATTATTAAGACCCAGAAATCTTCGTGGATTCTGTGTTTCCAATCTATGGCAGCACAAATAATTATATATCGCGAAAATGATTCCGTATACAAATTTTACAGTTTTGTCTTCATATTCCATGTGCGCTAGTAAATGCTTGGTGTAAGGATCTTTAAAGATAATTTAACTTTCCCTCTTGGCTATCAATAGATTCCAATACCACGTTTGAGCCAACTCTTATTATCAAGACAATACCGGCAGCATTCACATTCTCATCACATGTGAGTACCATATATAAAAATAGTTCCTTGTCATAGTGAGACAGAAATGTACACTGTAAAAAATTGCCGTGAATTGTCGGTGTTTCAACCGTATTAAAACGGTTTACGGGTCGTAAGCACGCCAACGGGCTATGAACCCTAAATTTTCGGTAGATAAACTACATGTTCACGGTGTTTAAACTGTTTTAACCATTACGGTATAATACCTGTTTTTTTGCGTGCTGTCGAATGGCAACATCTCACTGGCCGCCATATTGGCATGAAGCAACGGAGGCATTGAAGTCTCTACGTAAAGTAAAGGTAACTCGTGGCGTGTGACTATGATAGTTAAGCACCGCAGCATTTATTTTCGGTAAGTATTTTTTTGTTTTGTGTAAGTTACAGTGCATTATGATGAGAATGTTAGTATTAAGTGGTTTTGGTAACATCTTATTAGTATTAAGTGGTTTTGGTAACATCTGGCAGGCATTAGAATTGAAACAAGTCTGATTTTTATTTCATGTATTTCGTTCAAATTATTTGTTAGGCCGCACAAGTTAATTAAACGAATGCAGTAGATAACTAGTTTTCCTCGCTTTTCCTGTGACTAGGGTGACAACTAGTTTTGGCGAACGAGGTACAAATTGTATAATGATCAATTTCACCCAGACCACGTTGGGGCCAGAAAAGTTTTATTTAGCACACAATCGTAGGTGCTAAAAATTCTAACACCATGCTTCCTAAATCTTTTATATATATATATATATATATATATATATATATATATATATATATATATGTTAAGGCCTTGTAAAATACTTCTGATGTGTTTGCAGACATAAAGAGATGCATTATTTTTAATCTTTGTTCCTAAAGAAATGCAAACGTTGAATCAAGTATAGATAACAAAAATTAGAAATGAATGCACAAAAACAGAAGTTCACACCTAGTTCAGGAGTTTGTCCTTAAAATGTCTGTTTGAAGATGTTGAAACATTTTTTTCTGCAAACCAACTCATTGAAGAAATCTCGCGTGAGCAGTGTGTGTACCTCATCTGTGGTAAGATAGAAATTTATCAGAACCATTCAATTTCTTAAAAATTAGGTGAAATATATCAATTCAATACACAGGTATTTGTGTAGTAATAACTGCCAGTGTTTTTTGTAAAATTACAAAAAAAATGACAGAAATATCACTCACTCATAACTCCAGACATTTCTGTGTGTATGCTCCATCTGTGGTAAGACGGAAATTTATCGGAGCCATTCAATTTATTAAAAATTAGGTGAAATGATTCGGCACACCGGTCTTTGTGTAGTAATACTTGCTTAACTGCCAGTGTTTTTGTAAAATTACAAAAAAAATGACAGAAATATCACCTAACACATTACTCGACACATGTCAGGTAAACTACCAATGCTCTTTATAGCAGTAGCAATATGTTTACTTTATTTTTAAAATGAGTACCCAAAAAGGTTTCTTTCAGTGTAAATCCAGTTGTGTAGAAAGTTTACAAACGTGTCACGCAAGGCAGTAATTACATTAGAACTGCTAAGTGAGCTAAGAAAATCTCTTCAACTGTACTCTGTGTAGATTATAAACATTGCTAGTATACCCCAAAAGTGCCCCAAGATCTTTTCAAATGTAAACATATTTTACGAAAATTTTATACTAAAAGAACACGAACATTGAATCAAGTATAGACAACAAAAATTAGAAATGAATGCACAAAAACAAAAGTTTACACATAGTTCAGGAGTTTAAGTTCATCTTTAAAATGTCTTTTTCCTTGCTTTGAGGTTTGCAAAGGAGTGCACAACATTGTCGAACAATAACTGCTTGGCAATATCATGTACTAATGACATGATAGCCAGACCATTAAGTCTTTGTTGAAGCACTGTCTATCGCAAGTTATTTTTTACCAATGCCATTTTTGAAAAAGAACGCACTACTTGACAGTTGGTTATTGTTACAGTAAAACCTTCTTAACGGACACTCCCGAATAGCAGAAACCTCCATTTAACGGACAGTTTTGTAGTCCCCAAAGTATAGGCGGTTCTGTGCTTTTACCTCTGAATAGCGGACAGCGATTTCAGTCGAAAAAGCTTCAATGCAGATGACTGCGCTCGATTTCTGAACTCGTGACTTGTTTAAACTGTGAGGGAAATGAAATGATTTTATTACAGTTGATGATGAACTGTGTTTTGAACAGACGATAGATGCCAAATTTCATTTCTTCACACACACCCAACAAGAACGACATGGTCGAAGAGACAGTGGACGGAGCAGCAGAAAAGGTGTGCGACATTAAGAACTTCACTGCAGCGGAAAAATTTACTGAAAAACTTCAATTTTTTTTATTAACAAAAAAGTGATTGTTAGGGACTAACACTTTTGATGAATTTGAAAATTCATATTGAAAAAAGGGCTGTAAACGGTGAAAGAAAAAATCAAACACTGTTGTCAGTTTTTTTTGAAGGAAGGATGCTAACAGATAAATTGATGAATTAGCTATGAGTACTTTAAGTTTTAAAACATTTGTTAATCAGAAACATGCATTGAATTACGTATATATATATGTACGCACATTGCATTTTCTCTCATGTTTGAAAATCTCAAATATTTAAGTTACTATCAATACGTACGTATATTCAATTTATGAAGTAATAATTCCGAAACCACAGTATTACTAATGTGGTTTCGGAATTTATTACTTCATAAATATGTACATATAAAGTATGTATATTTATAGATGTAACTTTATTTTTAACAGCAAAAGAATACCGGCCACAAAGTTCGTATTGCTCGATGGCTTTAGTAGACGGGCGTGTACCTCCCAATAGCGGACAGATTATCTGGTCCAGAGGTGTCTGCTATTCAGAAGTTTTACTGTATTACCAAATATAGTTTCAATATAGTGAATAAATTTAGGAAAACAATCAAATTATTATATATATCAATAACTCATCAATAATCACATTAAATGTTTCTACTTCAAATTGTTTCATTACGGCTATTGTCATCTGCATATTTTTATTTGATCGTGATTTGACAAAACTTCCAGGAGATTTTTCACTTAATGTTTTAGCAATTTCTTCATATTTTTCTAAATTATTTCTTTCATTGCCAATGAAATGGGATAGTGATCGAAGAAGGTTACATCCAATTAACAAATCTAGTGACGGCTTTTGTAATTTAGTACTAATCATTCCAAAATATCATGCCAAAGAGCATACATAAAAACAGATTCGAATTTCATAAACCTTTTTTGTAAGGATTTTGCTTTCTGCCGAGGTTCTAGTTTTTTTTTATTAAATTCTCAGATACACTATCTGGAGCACTAAAAATATTGTCATAGTCGGTGAACACTGAACAGTGCTCTTACTCATTAATAATGACCATACCATCTAGTCTTACTCAAGCTTTTTAAGTGAAATAATTTATTATTCATAGTTTGGTTCAAATTGCTAGAAAATATGGCCCATTCATGAAGGGAACTTGAGAGAAAAAAACATAGCAATGTCTGTAGGTAGGAAAAAAAGAGTTGGGGTCTCCAGACAATGGAAGCTGTAAATTTAATATGAATAACTGAAATTATTTCTTCGGTTTACGCTTTTTGGAACTTTTTTTACCCACATGAAGTTTTCAGCCCTCAATAAAATAGGTGTTGGCACACTCATTTTGGACCAAAAACTTCCGAAAAATTCAGGCCCCTGTCAGACTAGGAAGTGGGCCCCTGAACTGACCGTGGCCCTTTTGCACCCTCCCCTTTAATCTGTCTTTGATCTTTTCTGTCCCAGCTGCTATCATTTATCAATGTCATCTATTAAAAATTTCATTTGCTGGTTTTTGTGTTAAAGTTTGTGCTTTCATCCTAATTTTTTTTATAGTCTGTGACTGGCTTAAGTTTTATTACATGCTGGGATGGTAAATAATAACTGCTGGGATGCCATCTCGCTCAACTTCGAACACTGATTTTTATAAGCGGTCAAATTTTAATTTTATTTCTGTAAAAACATAGCAATTGTTACTCAGGGTTGGAGTCTTCATTGTTCTCCAGCCAATAGCTATCAAATAATTGCCTGGCAAATTCCCTTTTTCAGGATGAGTTACCATTGTGTTCTAAGCTTAAATTTAAGAAATTCCTTAGTCAAACTCCGCATTAGCACCAATGCTAAACATAATTGTGACTCCCCTTAACCCTGTTTGCTTAATATATACACAGAGTGGCCACTTTATTATGACCACCCCCTCAGTACTTCATTGGGCCACCTTTTGCGTTTAATACTGTGTCTATTCTTCGTGGCATGGACTCTACAAGATTTTGATAGGTGGTTTGTGGAATCTGAGACCATGCTTGATAAATAGCACTTTCCAGGAGTGTGAGATTGCAGGGTTGTGGATCCAGCTGTCTGATGGCTTGTTTAACTTCATCCCACAAATTCTCAATGGGGTTTAGATCTGGAGATTATGGGGGCTACCTAAGCAAAGTAAACTCACCGGCATGTTCCTTTAACCAATTCTGTACAATACGAGCACTATGGCAAGACGCATTATCTTGTTGAAAATAGCGATCGCCATTGGGATAAACCATCCACATGACAGGATACACTTGGTCCAAAACGATGTTTAGATATGATGGGCCAGTCAGACGTTGATCAACACGAATTAAAGGGCCCAAAGCATGTCAGGAAAACATTCCCCAAACCATAATGTTGCCTCCACCAGCTTGAAGGGTTGCAGCAATGCATTTGGGGTCCATGCTTTTGTGCTTTTTCAGCCAAATTCTCACCCGGCCATCGCCATGGTGCAACTGAAAACGCGATTCATCGGACCACATAATTTGTTTCCTATTATAGACTGTCCAATCCTTGTGCGAACTGGAGATGTTTTCTCTTGTTAACTGTAGACAGCAAAGGTGTTCGAACAGGCCTTCGGCTGCCATATATCATCCGATACAGTTTATGACGAACAGGGCTTGCAGAGATCATTTGAGGGAATTCTTCATTAAATGGTCTGTAATTTGCTGCACTGTTGCCCTTCTGTTGTCTGTTACCAGTCTGGACACTCCGTTTCGCCCGAGCAGTCACTAGTCGATAACGACCACACGTTGCACGTAGAGACACAGTTTTTTGGCTGACAGTCCAGTCTTTAAACACTTTAACAACAGTTGCTCTGGAACATTTCGCGAATGCGGCGGTTTTGGTGATACTCGCTCCGAGCTTCTGCAATCATTCCACGTTGAAAGTCCGTCAAATCGCAATTTTTTACCCATTTCGTCACCTAAAAATCACTTCTACTACTGTCGCAAGCACTAAGCTTTCCCTTTTTATACTAGCCTCGCTCTCTGGCTGCAACAGCATGCAGCCATAGCTTATTTGCTTAAACCTGTCAGGTGGTCATAATAAAGTGGCCACTCAGTGCATACATATAAAAATACTCAACCTTTCCGTGCAGAGAGAGAAATAACTGATTTTTGGAGGGGCGCAATTTTTCTCCTCAGATTTAGCGTTGCAGAGCAATTGAGTAACTACATGGAACGCTTTTCCAACTTTATTAAATCATTAATTTATTATAAAAAATTACTAGCTCACCTTTTCGATATCTATCAATAATACTGTAATCAGTAACGCAAAGAAAAATCTAAAAACATTTTAGTAGATATGGAAAATCATAGACTGCTGTCTGACTTAGACTACATCATCACTGCAAAGTGGGGCTACATGAGGAAGCTTTTTCTAGCTGAAAGCAAACACGATTAAGTTATGAATAGAATTTTATTTTTAATCGGTAAGCAAAATCGTATACAATAACTCATTAGTGGAGAAAATCCACTTAACGATTGTGTGATCTGGGTATGATTCCCTTCCACAACTTCTTAACAGGGTCAATAGCGTGTATGCTACGTGAAAAAATCCCAGTAAAGAAAAGGAAGGTCCCTTGCAATCAGGAGGAAAAGATCACAGGTTGAACATTTTTATATAAGTCTTTTTAGGCCTAATTTTTTTTTTTAGATACTAGGGGGCTGCACTGTGAAACCATCCCTGTGAAAAACTGAACTTAAATGAGTACCACAATGCTAAACTTGATACTAGGTACACTGTTCAAACTCAGAAGATGGAATTGTAAAATATAGATAAAAAATGGCAGCGATCGGTATGAAAACATCACCAGCGTGTAGAAAATGATGCACTGAATAAGATATGACAAAAAAGAGCGTTGGAGATAGGCCTAGAAATATGCATAGGATGCAGTTTATCATTACAGACAATAGCGTTTTGCCATACCCTACTTTTTTTTTAAAATAGAGATATTAATGAAAATTTCCATATTAAACTTTAAATAAGGTTTTGTAATTCAAATATGAGTTTGATATATGAGAAGTTGGATTTGTAAAATATACATAAAAAATTAGATATAACCTTTCATCGCTAACTGCTATTTCTGCATCGCAAAGCTTGAAGCGATACTGCATATTTTTCCCCCTGTTCCCGTGTCAATCGTGAAAGTTTCAGGAATTCTGTTACTGTAATTTGTCATCATTCTCTTGCTGCCAAGAACAAACATCTTGCTTTAATGATTGATGATTGGGTGTTTTGTAATCCCTGCCTGGAACTACTTTTGCTACACAATGAGCTAAGTATGCCAGATTTAAGCCTCAAGCAATGGGGGTTACACATGTTTATAACCAGTGCCGTATTTGGATGGGGGGGGGCAACCGGGCTACAGCCAGAGGTGAATTTTTCCCTAATCTGTACAATTATACGACTGCACAATTTGGTAAAAATTAAACATTATTATTTTGCAGTACTATATTTATAACCAAACAATAGATATGAGTCCTGTGGTATGCAGTTTGATATTTCTTGATCTTTATTTGAGAAATGCTGTAGCTTGTCACCTCAGCCGAACACCTGCGGTTCGTTTCCTTTCCATTGCTAGCAAAATTCCAATACTGTGAGTGAAGTGGGGTGGGGGAGGGTCAAAGATACAAGTTCAGGTTTGAACATAGATGCCACCTCTGTCATGATTACGTTCGTATTAAAATTTCATAAATAATAAACAATAATAAAAATAAAGGCACTTTTTAAAGATTTTATCAAAATAAAATACCAAAATTTGATTTTTGAATCATCAAAAAATCACTAACAAAATATCAATATACACTGGCGGAAAGTGAAAAAAGAACACCAAGAAAGAGACGTCTGATACCAATGAAATTTATACAGCATAATAACGGAATGCAGAGGATAACGTGATTAAAACATTATAGCAAAATACAGCTGTATTTGCTGGTAAACTGAAAAATAACATTTCCATGTAACATGGTTAGTACGAGGTTGAACCGCCAAGAACTGCGTCACACTGAGCAATTCTTGCATGGAGTCTGTCGTACAGATGTTGGATGTAAGTTTGGGGCATTGAGTTCCAAGCATCCTCAACCTGGACGACATTGTATCTTCTTCAGGGTCTTCGCACGTGTCCGTACGCCGACGACTGATTACATTCACTTCGCCGTACTCCTTAAATACCACCGACGATAATTTGCATAATATGCCGTGCTGTGGCGTAAGCGCTCACCGTTCGGTCCCGAAATTAACATCACACCTACGTAAACTCGACACCATTAGCATATGTAAATTTCATGATCGTCCACCAATTCCTTCTTGGTGTTCTTTTTTCACTTTCCACCAGTGTATATTAAAAGAAAAATGAGTAGCGAGGGGGGAGGGGGCAAATTTCATCTAAATCTGGCCCTGTTTATAACAAGGAGGTCCATCTGTTTAGGATGTCTTCTGAGCCACGACTGATCGTTAGTGGTCAGCCTTAAACCAGCATTTGTGCCAAGTCTCAAGTTGAGCACACTAACATTAGGCCACCATGACCCTTTGCCTTTAAGAGATGGTGAGTGGTTAACTGGTTTTGGCAAGTGAAATGCAAGGAACGAAATGAATGGAGGAATTTATGAAGCAGCAGACTAGTGAAAATTGGAATCGGGAGCAATAAGGCCCTAACATAACATTGAGTTGTGCTGCACCTGGCTTTTTTTTCCCCTTTCTTTTTCCAGCATTAAAAAAAAGGCCAAATCCAATTACTTTTGCAGGGTGTTAATAAAAACACCAAATATGTATACATAAGCATGAGGTAATTTCAAAACGTTATTTTACCTTGGACTTCAAGGTGAAATCAAGATGGCTGATGCCATATTTGGTATATCTCCCCATGTTGTCAGTTTGTCACAATAAATGAATTGAAATAATTCCCATAGAACATGCATCATGAAAGGGTGAATCAGTGAACATTTTTACCTGAATGTACCATTCAGGCATCTACCATGTTGCCATTCTGATTGAATATCAGCAGTGAAGTCACATCATCAGTGAAGCATTATGCTGTCTGTACCCACCCTCCATCAGTGCTAAATAAATGAGGCAGAAGGCAAAAGTTCCTAGAAATGAAAATCTTATTTTTTTTAAATTTTTTTAAAGAGAAAAATAGGTGATACATCTATCAGACTTATATAAAAATAGAAAGTAGTCATGACTAGAATTTTTTGTACAAAGTTCATCACAACTTGTATTTCCTTTGACATCTCAGAGTCGAATTTTTTATTATTATAATACAGTACTTTCTCATATTTATGTACAGGGACGGGTTTCCAACTAGGCGCGCGCCTGGGTCTCCAGAGCTTGAGGAGCCCCAAAAGCGTATAATTAATTGGATTTCCAGTTTCAATATGGTTTTCACGGACAAACAAATCAATCCTTAAAGCCACCACTTTGTATTGTTAATTGATATTTTGCTTTCTGATATTAGTAACAACTAACATGTATTTTTTCTTGCTGTTGCTGCTACTCTGATATTTCGAGTTCATATCGATGTACTTATTTTGAAAATAGTTGTTAAAATAATTTAGCTTTGGTTTTAGTGGTAGGTGACAAAAGTATTTGCACTTCCCATGCTTTTCATATTTTAAGGCGAATTCTTAACTGGCCTGATGTGCTATAAATTGCTTTCATGCTACTTCCAGCCAAGAGAATACCCACCCCTCTCCCCCTGCATTGCGATCAGGAATGTTTGTGCGAATGAAATGTCCGGAAAAGGACCAGGCACTTGGATGGCGAGAACGGAAAAGTAGGACAACTTAGTGAACGTTTGTGCTGCCGCCTCGCTCATGGCACATAGATACTCGCTCAGGCAGCTCGCTGGTTGCATGTAACTGCGATGTCCGCCATGGCGCATTTACCCTGCAACTGTTCATATCGCTTTTATTATTATAGGAATCACGACTGTATCTGTTATTGTCAAACAGACTTTACCAGTATTACGGCAAGTTTTACAACCACTGCATATAAAGCCACCAACTAAAGAAGAATTCCTTAGCTTCTTAGCAAATATGACCTGATTCTTAATCAGTTGATAGAAAAGAAAATGAAATATTTCAGTTCAACAATACAAAACGATATGTTTAAGCTTTTGGCTACCGAAATTAAGAAGGAAATTATAATGGAAATTAAAGAGGCACAGGTCTACTCTACCATTCTAGATACAACGCAAGACGTAAGAAAAGATTAACAAGCGAGCCAAATATTTAGTTATGTCACTGTCATATATAACGCAAGACGTAAGAAAAGATTAACAAATGAGCCAAATATTTAGATACGTCACTGTCATATACAACGAAAATGGAACTCCAGTGGAAATTGAAATTAATGAAAGATTTTTAGGTTTTGAAATGTCGAAGACCAAAGTGCAGTAGGGCTGACAGAGGTAAAATGAAAGATGATAAACAAAAACGAACTATTCCTTGAAAATTGTAAAGGACAAGTTTATGATGGAGCCCGCAATGAGGGTGGACACTATTCTTTTGTTTAAAAGAATTAGAAAAAAGAGGGGAATTATTAGGAAAATCGTAGTGTAACCTAACTGGGAGAAAGTTGTGCTTGATACGATGCCCTACGTGCCATTAGTTTCAGGTATAATGACATTTTAGAAGTTTTGACCTAAATCATGCTAAAATTTCATAGCTGCGAAGAGAGGGCTAAAGCCCTCTCTTCGCAGTTATATAATGGATACCTTTTGATTTTGTTGTGTTTGTTCTCATGGAACACAAAATGATTGTTCTCATCCAACACAAATCGCAGCTATGTTTGGAGACCTTTTGATTTTGTTGTGATTGTTCTCATGGAACACAAAATATTGGAAATAGTTAGCAATGTGTCAAAACTGCTGCACTCAAAGGACGCTGAATTATTAAAAGCAGCTGACATACTACAATCAGGGAGTGAAAAACTCTGATTTAAGAGGAGAATTCAAAGATATTAAAAGCACTTCATCTATTCTTGCCAACACATGGAGTGTTGAAGATAAATTTAGCGAAACATGGTCGCATCACTCAAAAAAGTTCTTTGATTAAATAAATCAAGACAGTAGGTTACACAACCCCGAAGAGAAATTCAAAATTAATGTCTTTTTTGCAACTATCGACATCACCATTTCTCAAATAAAATTCCATTTTGAAGAACTAAGTTCGGTAGCAAATAAATTTCCTTTCTTGCAGTCATCTGATTTGTTAAATGCAAATGAAAGTGAATTATTCCAGTCAGCTGAGTCTTGGAGGTTGCAGTACAGAGATTATTTATCTAGTGATTTTTTGTCACAAGTACTTTCATTTAGAAATGCTATGAGCAACCAGTTAAAAAATATTTCTGGTGGCTCTGTAAAAGACCTTGTGGAGCTCATATATTTCAAAAACAGTACAATATTACCCAGTGTTCTGGACCTTGCGACAGCGTTGAATTTTTTTTTTTGACAATCCCAGTGACCGTGGGCACAGCAGAAAGGTCGTTCTCTAAGTTGAAGTTAATCAAAAACTACCTTCGGTCATCGCACACTTAAAGTAGGCTTGATCGACTTGCGTTGATAAAAGCATTTAGAATGACTGAGCCAGTAAACTAGACGTAAAGAAACTGATTTAAATATTTGCTAAGAAGAACGTTAGAAGGGAATCCAGATTTTAGTAATGTAAGTTTTTTTCATTTTGTGAAGTATGCTTGCTTCTTGAATGTAAAAGATATGACACTAAAAAGAAACAATATCGCTGAAGTATTTAAAACTAAAAAAATGCAAACACTTGTTCTTCCTCTTTCTCAAAAGTTATTGTATTAAAGAATTAAACAGCTTTTAAGGAAGTTCGAAACCATACACTCGAAGATCAGTATTTGTTTTTATTTGATTTGATATCGTGAGCATTTGCCATTTAAAGATTTTGCACCTTTTTCCCCGAGTACTAAGTTTATCAAAAATACTTACCGGAATATGTGATCACATAATTAAAGCAATACTAAAGTGATCATGGAATCAATATTTATGCCGCTCTGGTGGCGCAGTGGTCTAAGCGATGGCCTCTGATCATTCGTCCAAAAGGGATCATTGTTCGAATCCCGGTGAGGCATGGATGTTGTGTTTGTCTTATGGCACTGGCTCTCTCTCCCTTGCCTAGAACCAATGAGTTGCTCATTGTGGTCGTTAAACCTCCAATAAAAAAATCAATATTTTTACTACAGCAAAGTTAAATATTTACCCTCAATTTTTGCATTAATTATTACCATGTTGTGGGGGGCCTGTTAGGAAAATTTTGTGCGCTGAGGGGATAATTTGCGTTACTCCACTGGTGATCAGATAATTTCTTTTTGCCAACAAACTTGTTCTCTTCATAAGTTATTGGAAGTGTTTATTTTGGCATAAATTAGCCTAGTGCAAATTTTGCTATGCTCTCAAGTCTCAACCTTTGTTATGGTCTTTTCTTCCTAATCTGTCAAAAACTGTACACAATTCAGAAAAAAATTCTACTTGTCATGTGTGACTGCATTACAAAAATGAACAGGCCACATCTAGTCACCACTTGAAGTGTGGTGACTGCATTACAAAAATGAACAGGCCACACCTAGTCACCACTTGAAGTGTGGTGACTAATACTTGTTACCATGACAGATCAATATTTCCTGGTGAATTTCAATTATTTGTCATCTTTAATTGGGCTTCTTTCTAAGCTGCAAAACAAGAATGCCTTGACAGACAGCGATAAATTTCCATAAAGGGGTTGGTGCTAAAATTTGTTAGGTTTCCCTATTTTTTACCTGCTGACTATTTTTACAGTTCGCATGTTATTGTGGAAGGACAGTGGCCTGGAAAAATCTCGCCTGGTTCCCAAGGGTTGTTACCTAGTTTCTTATATCATGGTTGCCTTGCCCTGCAGATTATTTTGCAGCACTGTGATATCAGTTTCTCAGTCTTAATGAACTTCACCACACTGAGTCTTCCGTACAGTGTTCATGAAGATACGTATTATAATTATTGTGTGTGTGTGTTTGTGTATTGTTTCATTTTTTAGAAGCCAGAATTTTTATGAAGTACTTTATTGTGGTAATGTCTCACTTTAATTGCAGGTACTTTGTGGGAATAAATCCTTTGTGTCAATCTAAGGAACAAAACGGAAGAAACTATGCTGAAGTGAACCCAAAAATTACGAAGCTACGTAACAGTGAAAGAGCACAACAGTCGCTTGAAGGATGTAAGGCTATAAGTGACACATATTTAAAGAAGAAAAAAAAGATTGTCACTATGTGTATATTTATAAATAACATTGGCTATGAAATAAGTTGATCCATATAATAGTTGAAAAAATGTATTTCACCCAATCAATCGGTTTTTTTTTTTTTTGAAAAAATAAAGAATGAAATCCAGTTGATTCAGTACCTTTTCCTTCATATTTAAGTTGATACATATTTATGTAACAGTTATTTTGGTAATGGTAGTCCTAAATCTTAAGAAGCAGATATGTTTTTTTTTGTTTTTTTTTGTCCGAACAATGGAAAAATGAAAAAAATGTTTTTCTAGTTCTCAGCATATGTATAATTTATTTTAAAAAATACTAATGATTCACTATTGTCTTCAAACCAACTGCTATACACCATTATCTCTGTAGTTCTGACATCCGTTTGTTATACTTGCGAACAACCTGCACTTTGGTTTTGCAACTTACCCAAAATAAACTACAATTCTCACACCAGAAGTTGTGTATTTTGTAGGGACAAAAAAATATTTAAAATGTGGTTCACATTGTGTTGTCATGCAGAAATTAACTGTTTTAGTTGTCCTTTGGAAAACTCTAAGGAAGCTAAAGCATTATAATTTGTTCTTGATTTTCAGTGACGTAAATGGTTTTAATATTTTGCATAGGACTTAATGCTCACTCACTCTGTGGCAGCAGATGGACCAACATTGCTAATGCTTCCAGAGGATGGAGATGGAAGAAAGCGCTTGAGGCAATCTGTTGGGGAAAAGCAGAGGTGTGGTAAAGGGATTAGCCAGCATGTGTCGTGAGCATTGAGTTGAGGCGAGATGTACGAATGAGATAGAATGGCATAAATAACAATAATAGCAGGTTTGATGTACATAATGTAAATAGGTTTTTAGAGTTTAGTTACAATTGTTTGTCTTTTAGTACCTGGTTTGGATGTGCGTGAATTTGGTGGTATGTCCATAGGTTTGTGAAGTGCATGTATGCTTAATAGGTTTCCTGAGTTGCCTAAGTTTGGATTTAAGTGTTAGTAAAAGAATTCAAGTTCAGTGTAAAATATTTTTCAAGTTATGGTGAACTTCGGGCTATCCCAAGAATGCTTTGTGTCGCTTAATTTGCTTGTTTCACACGTGTGAAGAACAACAATGGTGAAATGAGGGGGGAGGACCACACCCAGCTGGAGCCTCGACACAGGAAACCCAGAATCCTGACGTGCAAGAAAATGTTCAACAGAAGATAACCTAAAAGGGTAGGCTGATATCTATTACTATAGGATTTAACAATTTCATTTCCTTCAAGTTGTCATTCACCCCAGTGATCTTTAGAGCTGCCATTACATTTTTATCAAGCTGGGTCCTGGAGACCCATAGATTTTAAAAAAGTGGCTACTTTGTGAGATATTCTGGGTCCTTTGAAAAATCAAATGAATCAAGCGAGAATGAATATTTATACGTACATAAACAAATGAAAGATAAATGTAATGTACATTGTTTGACACTTTAATTTATGCTCTTTGAAAACAATTTAAAAAAAATCAAGTGCTGACAATTAAATTTCATCATTTTCAACTACATTACTAAATTTTATCATAATGGAACAACTACCCAAAGATTCATTTTAAGTCATATCAGAACACCAGAGCAACTTTTATTTTTCAAAACACAGGAACTGTGTGGTGACTACTCTTGAACAGTTCTGACTTTTAACGAACAATCGTACAACTTTTAGTAAAGTATAATCGTTCAGTGTTCTCATTAAATGTAAATTTGTTTGTTTTTCATATTTTAAATTTTAGCTATTCCAATATTGATTAAGTGAGCTGAAAGATTTAATAAATTAATCAGGACATTTGTATATTTACATTTAACCTTATATTATACACTTACATAATCTTGAGCAGTGTTTGAATTACCCAGTGGTCCGCTGTCCATTGGCCAGTAAAACTTCCATTGGACCACTGAACTTATTGACTTTACTGGCCCAGAAGGCCAGTAAGTTTTTTTCTCTCACAAGTTCAAAAATTATTTTTTCTTTTACCTTGCTGTATGGTTTCTTTTTAGGCTGTAAACTAATGATAGGTTTAAAAACAAATATTGGATAATTCCATTGAAATGATACGTTATTTTCTACATGTATTGTAAATGTCTTAATTTCTATTTTATTACGGACCAGTAGGTGGTTTGCAAATTCTAGTGGTCTGCTGTGCCAGTAGAAGATCTAGTTCTAATTCTAACACTGATCTTGAGGGATGGTGACTTTCTGGCTGTTTTCGTTCTTTCCCTAATCTTCATGAATTTGACTTTTGCCAAATGGCATGTTCAAAAAATACAAATTAAATGTGGGTTCCCAAAAGATGCGTAGAATTTGAAATTATGGGTCTTTTTTTTTTTCTGTTTTTTGGGTAATTTACGTGTTGCAGCACTGCCAATGTCAGTAAAACTACATAGCATAGGCGTAACCACTGGGGGTCAGGATCCCCCCCGATTTTCAGAGTCGGGGATCCTCATGTATATATTTATAATGTGTGTATGTGTGATCGTACTCCCCCAGATTTTAAAATGTGGTTATGCCACTGCTACATAGTAAATAATGCATAATTGTTTATCAGGTAAAAATGAATTGACAGTGTGGGGTAATATACTTCTTACTCATTTATAAGCAAGTTCAGTGGTATTTGTATTTTAACCGTTTTGTTAGACTGAGTTGCCTCCTAGTGATGACCGCATTCGAAAGCTTTATATATATGTACATCGATCAGCCACAACATTAAAACTACCTTATGGCAACTGTATTCCCTGGCGGAGATGGTGCCTTTCAACAAGACTGCTCCGTGCCACATTGTATAGAAAGTCCTGGAATGGTTCCAAGAACATAACGAGGAATTCCTTTTAATGCCACGGCCCCCAAATTTGCCAGACATGAATTAACAAAGAATTCGCTATACTTGCCATGGCCCCCAATCCTATTGAACAGTTATGGTTTCAGTTGGAGGAAGGAGTACGAGCAGCATCACCTGAACCACAATTTACGGGAACTGGGATCTTCTGTTGCAGTCATGATACCAAGAGAGACGTATCAACATCTCGTTGAGTCTGTCTCAACAGGTTGGTTGGTTGGTTGTTGGATTTTATTGGCGCAAGGGCCAGGTTTGGCCAAAGAGCGCCAGACAAAGAACTATCAGCCACAGATTTTTAAAAACGTGGAAAATGATTAAGAGCAGACAGGCTTGGTAAAAGTTGAAAAAGAGTATGATGAAAGCTGTGAAGACAAGGTAGTTAATTAGGTTTATATAAAAATTTATTAATTTACTATTATAATTATATATTTTTTTTTTTTTAAACACAACTACACAAAGGATGAGTCACTCTCCTCCCCCCACACTCCTCTGCAATGCTGGCAGAGGGCGGGGACGAACTGTCACTCTCTTCCCCCCCATGTTCCTCTGCAATGTTGTTTGAGGCTGGGGACGAACTGTCACTCTCCTCCCCCCTATGTTCCTCGATAATGTTGGTTGAGGGTGGGGACCTCGCTGAGGCCGAGACAGTTGGATGGACACTGCACACCTTTGCGGATTGAGGGCCGGGTCGTCCGCACGTGCAGGCTTTCTGCTTTAAACTGGAAGAGAGGGTCGGCTGCAAAAGAGAAGGCCCAGAATCAGGTAGTCGAAAAATCGCGAGCTCGGGGAAAAACACCTGTGTCGCTTGGTCAGCTGTAGATCGCTTGGCAAGCGCTGCGAGAGCTACAGGGCGCGGAACAAAGGGCTGCACGGGTTGTGGCTGAGACTGAACAACTGCGGCAAAAGTACGCTGGCGGGTGTTGGGAATACCCAACTTGGCCTTGGCAGCAGGGTACGAGAGGCCTTCCAGGGTCTTGAGGCGCTGGATCGCCATCTCGTCCTTCCATTTCATACAGTTGCGGGAGTAAGCTGCATGGGCCTCACCGCAGTTAACACAGCAGGCCGCAGAAGTGCAACCTTCCCCGTCATGTTCACTGGAGCCACAATTTGCGCAACGAGCGGAACTCTTACAGAAACGTTGTGAATGCCCGTACCTCTGGCACCTGAAACAGCGCAGAGGACTGGGAATGTACGGGCGAACTCCACAGACCAAGTAGCCAGCCTTGATTTCGGTCGGAACTTTCGGGGAGTTAAAAGTCAAGATGACATTTTTTGACTTAATCATGGAACCATCACGCCGGAACATCATACGACGTGCAGCAATAACACCTTGATCAGCAAGTTCAGTCACGAATTCGTCTTCACTGCATGGCAAGAGATCAAACTCCGAAATAACACCCCGAGAGGTGTTAAGAAACGGGTGAGGTGTCACTTTTACAGGAATGCCTTGAAGACTAGTGAGGTTCAGAAAAGTGTTACTCTGAGAAACACTGCAAGTTTGGACAAGCAGGTCCCCAGAGCGAAGCTTCCTCACAGACTTCAAGGGGCCAACCGCAGCGTCCAAAGCTTTAGAAATGAAAAAGGGAGATCTGGTGGACAGTCTCTCATGCGGATCGATGGATTCTACAAGCAAGTGAGTAGCATGCGTAGTCACAGCAATTGAGGGGAGACGACGCTTCGGAGCGACTGGTACAGCCGCCGAAGAAGAGGTTCCACATTCTTGGTCCAGGTCAAGGTCTAAAGACCGTTTAAGGGTATGAGACTTGGTAGGTTGAGAAGACGAAGGACAGTCGTTGTCAACTATCATTTTGTCAGGTGACTTAAATTTGGAGTTTTTGTTCTTTTTACCCATGGAAAAAAAGGAGGAAGATTCGTCTGCAGACTACTCCACCCACCACCGAGCCCTACAAGGGAGAACTGGAGGTCTGCAAGCCAAGAAAATGACGCTGGACACAGTTCTGGAGCTTATACGTTGCAGATATAGTCCGTTGGCTGTGATCACACGCACTCGGGGGACACTTCGGCCTCCGGGTACCGTCATGCCAACGCCTTTGGCATGATCCCACAGCCCCCGGGCTCACCCTGCCGTGCTATACGACAAAAAAGCCGCTAAAGCCGTGTACACAACTTGGTACAAGACTTCTGACTAGAGGTGGGTTAGTCTCTAGCCTCCCGTTTACAGCGAAGCCGGGGTCGAAGAGGAGTGTTGGTACACAGGAGGCACTTATCCGGTCTCCTGCGACCTCAGCCGCTAGACATCCCATTTCCGCCTCACGGGTCTCCGCACGCGGCAAACATGCAGGTAGGTCTAGCACCCAAACCAGTTAAAAGGAGAAAAGAAATCCAAAGAAGACAAATCCTGGAAGGGAACCTAAACGGAATCTCAGCAACCTACGAACTGAGCGGTTAATATAATACAGTTAGTGGTGGAGGGTAACAAAACCACAAGACCGGGGTGTTAGTGCATAACGTGGTAGCGATTAGGTAAAGTATACAACACGGGCAACTAGCCAGTGGAGAAAATAAATAAAAACGAAAAAGCGAGACACAAGACCAGCTCGGGATCGTGGGGCCGCGACTCCCCAACAGCTGGATGAACAGCCGTCCCTGCATACACCATCAGCACCAAAATAAAAAACAAGCGGTGGCATGACATCAGATGTTGACCAGTCACAAGGTCAGCTCGGGCCGTGGGGGCGCCGCTCCCCAAATAACTGGAAAACCAGTTATCCCCGTGCGGGGTGTCTCAACAGGTGGGAGGAGGATATATATACATTATATTAGGTAGGTGATTTTAATGTTTTGGCTGATTGGTGTATATAATTACACTGTATTTTATAGAGTTTGTACAAATTATGAACGAAAAAAACTCAAATAACAAATGCACATTATAGATAAGGGAAAACATTACCACTTGCAATTTTGCAAAAATAAGAGGGAAAAAATGTAACTGAACAGCTTTGAGTGAGTAGTTGAAAGAGTGAACTGTTTTTTTATGCATAATATGCAGGTTAGCAGGATAGACAAATTAGACAAAAAAATAATTATTAAACAATGATTAAAACACAGTCATCAAACCAAATCTAAAAAACTGTGGTTTAACATTTTTGTAAAAAATAGTCTTTACATCTTATTTATTTAACAGCCTTTGCCATGTTTTTTCTTAAAAAATACGGTTTATCTACCGTAAAAACTGTTTGGTTAATCTACCGTGTTAAGCCACATTTTCTGGTAGTTTGACCGTTTTTTATTTCCCGGGCATTAGACCGTTAATGAACATTACGGTATGGTACTGTAAAATTACGGTATTTGCACCGTATTTATTTAACAGGCTTTGCCATGTTTTTCTTTCAAATACGGTTTATCTACCGTCTTAAATTTACGGTTGATCTACTGTGTTAGGCCACATTTTCTGGTAGTTTGACCGTTTTTTATTTCCCGGTCATTAGACCGTTAATGAACATTACAGTACGGTACTGTAAAATTACGGTTTATTGACTGGCCACTCAGCTGCCGGTGTATCTACCGTAATTTGACCATGAAATTTTTTACGGTGAAGACAACTTGAGACATTTTGCTGTTTGTTCACTTTTGACAATTTATAAGGGAACCATTTTGACAATTCGGATATGTTTCCAACTTCATGAAGATGTTTTCGCACGGTTTCAACACTAACACCAAATGATTGAGCTAGTTCCCGTCCTGTTTGGCTACTGTTCCGCTTAGTAGCACGTTTCAGGGCTCCTGTGTCAAGGATGACAAGACGATCACTCCGGGGCTTCTCTTAAAGGGATTTATCTCCCTCTTTAAACTGCATAAACCAATTCCGAGTTGTGCCTTCCATTACAGCATTTGCCCTGAATGCTAATCAAATGGAACGTGTTGTTTCTGCAGCAGCTGAAGCGAGTCTAATTTCGGACAACAGCCACAAAAAATCTCCACGGATAACGCTAATGTTATCGCACGTCTTTCCACTACAATAGCGCTTACACATCTGATTCATATCCGCAGAGCATCTTGAGATATCAGCTGTTGGTATACAGCGGGCGGAATCCCATATCACCGAAATTTTAGTCATTACAAGGCGCTTGTTTGTGCTCTCATCGAAAACGGCATGTACTTTTGCGGATACCTGCTAATACAGTCATGAACTCACCGACCACCACCATTAAATAAAGACGCAATACACAAACACGTACAGTTCAGATATCTTAAATTATCTGGCTGCTCAAAGCAGCATCAATGATGTAAGAATAATAAAATCTAGAACAAAAGAAAAGTAAAGCATTCTGGAATAATAAATAAATTTGCAAATATAAAACTGCAAGTTTTTGTTATATATATCGCTCTGTATCTTGACACATATAAACAATAACATGAACAATAAGTCGTAAGTGATGGAAATATATTTTTTAAATGCATCACTTTATCCAAGTTATAAAATCTAGTATTTGTTGCTCTTTACAGAGCCGAAATTTCGTAAATTTTTCATATTGATTTTCAGAAATGGAGTTTAGTTGCTAGTACACAACAAGGGATAACACATCTAAATATTAAAAGCTTTGCTAAATACATTATATCCAAAAAATATTCATTTGTTGGTAACGTTCATTACTCTCACAAATGTAGAATGCTTCTCCAGAAGTCCATTTCTTTGGCATGCTAATATACCGATCAAATTAGGAAATAGAGATTTCGTTTGGGGCCTTAACATTTGTCGCACGGTTCATGGGAAATTAATTTCCATTTTTCCATTACAGAAGTTACGAAGCTATACGTTGTAGGGGAAAGAACTAAAATCTTTCATTGATAAAGAAATAAAATATTTCATTGATGAAGCATGGTGTCATTACTCGAGCCTTGCGTAAATTCGAAATTCCAAAGAAAACAATCGTGCGACTAAACCGTATCGCACTTCTGTGAATGAGAAGACAATTTATGCAGTAATAATTTAAAACCTGATACTAAAAAATCCACTAATAGTAGCACATTTAAAGTATGGGAAACCACAAATTTATTCGTAACGTATATCGATCCTCGCCCCCTCAATTCGGAGTAAGTTGCTCTCCCAACTAAGTTACACTGCCAGTATGCACCGTTACACATATGTCGTCGTGACACGTAATTCACCTCTGATGTGCGTGACATCATATCTCTTTTAATTTTCTTTCATTCCTTTCTCTTATTTTGAAGCGAAGTAAGAATTTTTCATGAATTCCAGATGATGTGTGGTACAAACATCACACATTTTTCGAAGAATGCGACGCGACGGCCAGTAGATCAATTTTTACGTTCTGGCGCCAATGTAAAAACCCAAATTTATCCGTGTCGGAGAGCGAACCCCCCCCCCCCCCTCTTCTCTTACTACGGATAAGCTGCTCTCCCAACTAAGCAACACGGGAAGTGCATGATCGGCGTTGATTATGAACCAAATTCTTGGAACTAATTAATGGGGTAGGACACATACTAGATTGCCCGTTGTCGTCCTCTAATGGACATTTCACAATTTGAAAGATTAACCGAAATTTCGAATTAGTAAGTCTTTAATAATTTTTATGAATTATATTGTTTTAATTTCATAACGGTGAACATTTCGTTTCTTTATGTATTCCAGATTTCGTTACAGGAATGGCACTTGGAAAAGTTTCCAGTTAGTGACTAATTAGCTACAATAATTGCTGGAAGAAGAGTAAAGAATAAGGTTTAATGAAAATGTTTCGCGTACATTTCTAAGATATAACAGTTGACTGTTGTTCTAAGACATGTGACAAACGTACATCGTACACGCTAGTAACTGAATGCAGCCATGTTTCGACGCTTTCAAGGACTACTATAAAACGCAACCATCCGACAATTGGGAAAATAGATTCCCCATGAATAAGTGTCTGAAATATTTTGAAATTAAAAAAGTTTAATACCAGCAAAGGTTTATTATACATCGACTATATTTTCGAAGAGATTTTGGCTGGCCATCATGACGAAGAATGAACGCTCTGTGAAACTATGGTCAATGTATAATAACATTTGATTCTCGTAAACGTTGGTATTTTTATTCTATCCCAACACCGCACATTCTGTAGTCACAAGTTATATATATTTTAAGACTATCGACTAAGAAAATTTTTATAGAAGATTTAAAACACATGTAAATATGACAGAAAATTGCAAACAAAATTATAGAACTTCAAGTGCTGTAAGAAAGATTAGAGAAGAACATACATTTCCCCCTATATGATTGTGTAATTTTATATCTCAGGAAGTAGTAGACAGGGATATTCATCATCCGTTCTTCGTGGGGAAAACAAGAAAAGGAAAGAAAATAAAAAATAAGAAACATCCAGAAGGATTCACTAAATTTAAATGAAAATTAACAATAAAGGAAATACACTGACGGAAAGTGAAAAAAGAACACAAAGAAGGAGACTTCTGATACCAACTAAATTTATACAGCATAATAACGGAATACAGAGGATAACGTGATCAAAACATTATGGCAAAATGAAGCTGTATTTGCTGGTAAACTGAAAAATAACATTTCCATGTAACATGGTTAATACGAGGTTGAACCGCCATGAACTGCGTCACACTGTGCAATTCTGGCATGGAGTCTGTCGCACAGATGTTGGATGTAAGTTTGGGGTATTGAGTTCCAAGCATTCTCAACCTGGACGCGTAAATCGGGAAAGGTCGTGGCTGGCCGTGGAGACCGGATATTTCGACCCCATCACAAAGCGGGCAACGAGTGTCTGGAAACACACAGGCTGGCCTCCTCCGAAAAAATTCCGTCAAACCAAATCAGCTTGGAAGGTGATGATGATAATTTTCTTTGATCATGAAGGTGTAGTTCATCGCTACGGCGGTCCTTCACAAATTACTGTCAATGCTTAGCATTATACTTCATTATTGAAGGGTGCGCGACGACATATATCGATTAAGCGACTGTACCTGGTGGGCAAGTGGACACTACACCATGATAACGCCCGCCCACATGTGGCTGCTTGTGTTCAAGAGTTTCTTGCGAAATGCAGTATTGAAATCAAGCCACAGCTTGTCTACAATATTCTTATCGTTCCGTGCGATTCCCGGTTGTTTCCAACAATGAAGAGAAGTCCCGTGGCGGAACATTCGACACAGATGTTGACGTACTTCAAGCTATACATATATTGCTAAAGCAGCTTCCACAAAATTGCTCTTCCTACCTACTTTGAAAAGTGGACTGAGCAATGTCACCTTTGCATATCACTTGAGTGAAGATATAATATTTTGAGAAAGAATATCATATATTTTGTCGCACCCAATTTTTTTCATTTTTTTGTGATTTTCCTCTGTTTTTTGTAATGGCCGTTGTATAAGTCTTACGAAAATTAGAGCCTACAAAACGGAAGCCTTTCTGATTAATATTGCCGTGGCTAGATCACTTGGAAAGTCATTATGGGTTTTCTCAGAACACCATTTTCCCTAATATGCAATTGTTCCGAAAGGCTTCTGAATTCAAGATCATTTGTTTAAACAACTGCAAAAAACAGATTTATTTTAAAAGACTTTTCTCCATTTGTGACGTGAATCTTCTGTTTTGTATTGTGAAGTTAAAGAATTATCAATGAGCTCTACTACTGCTATTCAAATAATTTGTTGCTAAGATGCCAAAAGCTTTAAATATTCTTACCCAAAATTTCGCTACAGCAATATTTATTTCACTTTAGTTGAAACAAGTTACAAATCAAACATGTTATGAATTAAATTCTAGAACTTCTGTTCTTTATATTTTTTCACTGTTATCAGGAAAATTATTTTTATATGTTTTATACTGTTCTTAAACTTCGCGTTTATGTAAAATTCCACACATTTGGTACCACACATTGGTCTGAAATTTTTGTTACTTCTTTGCATGTTGACTCCAAAAAATTATAAGACATTTCAAAATTAAATATTTAAAAGAGCCTGTATACATACTAATTATCCACGGGTGAATGTCTTGCACCAATACGGAACTCAAAAATATGTAAACAGTACACAAAACGGGTTTTACAAAGTAAAACTTCGAACTTTCGGGTCGGTCGAAATGCGAGAAATGAAAAATATCGAGAGCTAATTTGGTACGTAGGTTATTCATGCCTTGAATAAAGCAATTCAACTGAAAAACTCGTTTGTTCAAATTTGTTCCACAAGTAGAATTGAAAGAATTGCAGATGCAATAAAGAAACAACAGACACGTGCGTGAATTTACTGGTTATTGTGAGCAAAATGTTTCAGGAAAAGATTTGCTCAATATACCGGCCAGCACAAGAGATTACCCATGATGCACTGCAGAAACAGTTTCGTATGCAAATAGTGACATGAAATATCGGCATGCTGCGTCCCACAGGGTTAAAGCTGCAGTGATCAGCCACCCGATAGTCATTATTAACCTTACAAAGAATGAAAGGGTGCTCCCAGTAAAATTTTAACATCACAACCAGAACAATGCTAATTGCTCATTATCCCAATTTCTACGAATCAATGGATTACTGAGATAATCCCTTACACTATCGACACTTTAACAGCAGAAGTATCGTTGTTGACATCCAAGAATTGCAGGTCGTTCATGTGGATAATTCCGTTCTTATAAGAACGGTCACATGCAAAATTGGAATGAACGTGATTTTTCTTTTCTTGCACCTTCTGTGCCATGTCCGCATTGCGGCACAATTTCCAACTATTATTGTTTCCCAGCGAAGTTGTTTCTACGTGCGTTCAACAAACTACTTACAAAGTTTCTACGCGATATCTTCATTTCATGCTTCTCTAGACATCCGAATACAAGGATACTTATTTTCATATGATGTTTTATCTCTATACAAACATATTGAAGCTTCTTAATGCAAGCATATTTAGAAGACTTTCCCGTAAAGAGAAAATATTGTGAATGTGTAGAAAGGTATGGTGATATATGATATTGGGAATGTTTAGAAAGATACGGTGGAAGGTATCGTGCGTGTCTTTCGCTTTTACTTCCCTAATTAAAAACTTTAACTCTGAGCAATTGTTTGACACTTCATTATATGCCGCAATATACTATATTTTCAGAAGATATGGTCTCCGTTTTCTGAAAAAGGAATTCCTAGATAGATGTGCTGAAGGTAAATAAAAGAAAGTTGCTGGAAGTTTACAAAGATCCACTGCGCTGTTGACAAATAATTTTTCTTTCAATGTTCTTTGGAATGGTCGGCTTAATCTGTAAAGTAAACGGCGACCTGTTTCCAGAGTGCAAATTTTCGTTTATTTTTTTTAAATATTCGGTAATAATTTTTGGATATGTCACTGATATATAAAAATATTTAGTTCAGTTAATTGTCTTTAATTTTTTGCTATAAAAAGAAATTTAGGAGAAAATAAGGCATCAAATTGTGTGGACTAATCAAAATTAAAAGTAGTTTGTAAAAGTAAAATATATTTAGCAGATAGTGTGGTATCAACTTGTGTGGTCTAATCACTATAAACGATAGTTTCCTAAAGTTTTCAGTTTTATAATTTAAAATAAAGATATAAATAAACATTTGTTCCAATTTGAATTGGAGTGTGTTGGCCAGTTGTTTAAACAAATTCGCCTTTCAGTAGGTAACCATATCATGAATATTTTGAATAGCATCTGCATAAAGATAAACCATAATATGGGCAGTTTCTAAGACTTTTACTTTAAACTTAAGGGTTTAATACTTTTACATCTTTGGAATTTAACGTTAATCCACTTCCACCCTCTCAGAAAATTTCAAAATAAAGTAAAACCTAGAAAATCCGGCAATTTTCTGATTTCGTTTTCTTGAAAACATCGTGAGAACATTCGATGTTTCACAAATAACGATGGAAATCTCCCTATGTACCGTCTCAACAACACACATTGCAATATCATCCGATCTCAACGTGCGCATTGCCGATAGACGCCCACGTGTACGAGTTACATCGGGAGGTCTCTTAAATTTGTCACCTCATGGAAGTTTACAAAGATCCGCACTGAAGTGACGCGGACCAATGGGCCGACGAATCGGCGTGTATATTTGAAATGCGTGTTGAACGTCTGATGATGAACTGTGGTTGGTGGTAGCAGTATGTGGATTCGATCGTCCTTCATGATGCATCGCAGTAATCGCCCTCGCGATGTATCTTAGTTTCGTCAATCGAAAAATCATAACATCGATGTAAAATTCCACATCCCATTTTCGGGATGTACCGATACATCGCCCAACCCTAGCGGTTACCCTGGCTTTTTTCAGGTTTAGGCCTAACTATTCACCAAATTCAATTTGTTTTCCACAGAGTTTTTTAATAAATAATACAAAACGGTGTTCGCCAATATTTTCGACAAAACTTTTTTTCCATCACTAAAACGATTTGTTTTCCCAAATTTTGAAAAATTCGATCGGCAGTGCGACCTTGCATATTCATGAGGCGTAGTCGCGCAAATTTTCGTTAAACCGACCTCTTACGTGTGCATTCAATAATGCCGTGCAAACGGTGAGATACGATGTCACTTGAGGAAACATGTCCTCCAACAAATAGTATCAGTTACGAGAAATAACAAATTTTCTAAGCATAAAACTGTCACTTGATGAACTTTGTTTAACAATGATCGTATATAAGCCGGACATTTCAGGGTATTTTATATGTTGGGACTTTGTTCAGTGAAGTCCAAAAATGTCAATTAAACGTCGTTTTATAATTTATCGCCATTTGAATGCGTTTCAGACAGGAAAAATTTTCGGCCTGTGTGAAGCGGGCTAATCTACACGACGTTCCCCTTCTTATGTGCAACGGGATGCACGAATTTTTGACCGCTGTTGTTGTCATCAGTAGCTACCCGAGGTTCGTAGGTGCGTCGCAGCGGCAGTTGTGTAGTCCAACAAACGTCAGCACGCTTGCACAGGCGGATTGTCCGACACGCTCGTTTGTCACCAGAAAGCACTGCAGCCGATATTCGACGTCCTGTGTCATCGACCATGGGAGTCGCCATAACGACCCGAATTGTAAACCGAAGATCACTTGTGGCAAATCCGCAAAGTAAGCAACATTTACAGCCACTGCCATTGACAGCCAGCCATCCCAGAGCTCGTATGGTTTGGTGACTCCTCTCATCATCATGGACACGTTGGTAGCTCCACGATACGTGAGAGTCTGCGACGCATTTTGATACCGTTCCAGAAAGCGCTACAACACCCCAATTTTCCAGCAAAACAACACCCGTGCACAGACCGCTCTGATCTCAATACAATGCTTGCAACATGTTCAAACACTGCCATGGTGAGTACATTCGCCCGATTTATTCTGAATCGAAAAACTGCGGAATCGTAACGTACATCGTCTGCAATCGTCTCGGTCTGCGCACGATCTCGATGAATTATGCGAGCAAGTCAGCAGTGCTTGGGATTGCATTCCTCGGGATGATATGATATAACTCATTACTATGCCGTATGTTGCCTGTATTGACGTTCTCGCCGTTCAACTATTTAGTGCGGAATTGTTCTTTTTATCTCATCTGATAATTATTGAATATATACACTACTCGCCACCCAAAATGTAACACCAAGAAAGAAGCATCCGATGGCCTGAAAATCGAAGCATACGTCGCCCGCGAGAGGACATGCAAACGATTAGCATTGCAGAGCATATGCAAATAATGTGAGCCCGGCACGCCACCGAGAAGCACTGTAAGAAGGGTGCGCAGAAGGCGGGGTGTAAGTAGTGGAAGTGTGTTGTGCTGCAGGACCTGTGCGTGAGAAGTTTACTGCTGCCTCGTCGCAGATTACGGCAGTCATTCCATCACATTTCAGAATTCGACAGAGGACGAGTAGGGGCTTATCGCGACAGGGGTTTATCATACCAAGACATCGACGCACGTGTGGGACGACATCCATCCACAGTGAGGCGAGTAAGGATTTGGTGGGTGCAGAAGGGACGGACGGACCGACGCGACGTGCGCGATTGCCGCAGCTACGACACACCACCGAACAAGAGGACCGGCATGTTGCGCGGCGGGCATCAACGGCTCTCACAGCTACATCACGAACGTTAGCGCAGGAATCAGGGTGTGTTTCGCAACAACAGTGTCAGCACGTGCCGCTCGACGTCGTCTGCAGGAACGGGGACTTGTCGCACTGCGCCCATTGCTCCAATTACCATTGACGTTACACCACCGGCGAGTTCGGAGGCAATGGGATGTTGAACGCCGCACCTTGACTACGGAATGGCACGATATTGTCTTCTTGGACAAATCCCGCTTCTGCCTGCATCATCACGATGGTCGGATCCGCGAATGGTGGCACCGCTGCGAGAGACAGTATGACGTCTGCATTATGCATCGCAACACCGTTCCGTCGCCTAGCGTTACGGTTTGGGGCGCATTGGATATGACACCCGCACCCCTCTGGTACGCATCGCCGGTACACTCAATAGCCACCGCTACATCACCGACTTTTTAGAGCCTGTAGTCCTCCCTTACCTGCAGGACCTGCCAGCGACCACTTTTTAACAGGACAACGCTCACCCGCACGTGGCACGCATCGTGCGACAATTCTTAACTGCCCACCAGGTGTCAATCCTGCGGTAGGCCACATGTTCTCCCGGTATGTCGCCCATTGAACACGTCTTGTCGCTGATCGGCAACCGAGTGGCCCGGCAAGCACCACCCGCCGCTATGCCTGATGAACTGTGGCAACGTGTGGGAGCAGCCTGGACCCACATACCTCAAGGCCACATCCCAAACCTCTTTCGTTCGATGCCGCGGCGTGTAGCGGTCGTTATTTTCAGCCGTGGGGCCCACACGAACTATTGATGTCTGCGTGTTCCACAAGTCGCACGGGCCTGTAAGTTCAATCGTTTCATCATTGTATCTGTTGTTATGTGTCCAGTAAATCTGGCTGTGCTATCTCGTGTCCTTCTCAGTGTTGCATTTTAGGTGGCCAGCAGTGTAACAGCAAGGTAAAATCTTATCTATTCCTCTTTGAAGTGTGAACGCTATACAGCAATTTCTGCATCCCGTTGTGTTCACTTATATTGTGATTCGCTTCACCCGACAACTCTTTTTTTCAGTTTTCAATTGTCCAAGTTTCGTTCTCACCTGCCCACGCAAGGTGAATGTGTTGGTTATTAGCAAATACTAATGATATATGAAGTGGACGTAACGGTTATAATCCATTAGCACCAATGTATGTACATCTGATTGTTTGTGATGAAATTTTCCGGTGAATACGTCTGTTGAATTGACCTAACACTTCGCGCAATACAGCTCATTTGTTATAACGAACAATCCTTTTCAGTCGTAATACTGCTTATCTGTTACTACGTACAGAGCTCATCGGTTACCACGTAAAATCCCTTTCAATGGCAATACAGCTCATCGTGAATTTCTGTTTACCTGTAGGTTGGGCCTAGCTTCAAATCACAGACGGCATGTTAATGACGTGCCTGCTAATCTGACGCCAGTGATTCTCTTCCTCTAAACGAGAGCATAAAATTGAATTGGTATCAACTAGCCTAGAATGTTTATCAAACACTATTCATTTTGTTCTTACGTGCGAGCGTAGTAAGGAATCAAAAAGAAATTCAGGGTTCCGTGAAATCCAGAATGAATTCCTTGAAAAAAAATTTCGTGGTCACGCCGTCTTCCGTGGAGAAGAACAAGGAGACCTTTTACCTCTGAATAGCGGACAGCGATTTTAGTCGAAAAAGCTTCAATGCAGATGATCTGCGCTCGATTTCTGAACTCGTGACTTGTTTAAACTGTGAGGGAAGTGAAATGATTTTATTACAGTTGATGATGAAATGTGTTTTGAAAAGACGATAGATGCCAAATTTCATTTCTTCACACACACCCAACAAGAACGACATGGTCGAAGAGACAGTGGACGGAGCTGCAGATAAGGTGTGCGACATTAAGAACTTCACAGCAGCGGAAAACTTTACTGAAAAACTTCAAATTTTTTTATTAACAAAAGTGATTGTTAGGGACTAACACTCTTGATGAATTTGAAAATTCATATTGAAAAAGGGGCTGTAAACGGTGAAAGAAAAAAATCAAACACTGTTGTCAGTTTTTTTTGAAGGAAGGATGCTAACAGATAAATTGATGAATTAGCTATGAGTACTTTAAGTTTTAAAACATTTGTTAATCAGAAACATGCATTGAATTACATATATATATATGTACGCAAATTGCATTTTCTCTCATGTTTGAAAATCTCAAATTATTAAGTTACTATCAATACGTACGTATATTCAATTTATGAAGTAATAATTCCGAAACCACAGTAATACTAATGTGGTTTCGGAATTTATTACTTCATAAATATGTACATATAAAGTATGTATATTTATAGATGTAACTTTATTTTTAACAGCAAAAGAATACCGGCCACAAAGTTCGTATTGCTCGATGGCTTTAGTAGACGGGCGTGTACCTCCCGATAGCGGACAGATTATCTGGTCCAGAGGTGTCTGCTATTCAGAAGTTTTACTGTATTACCAAATATAGTTTCAATATAGTGAATAAATTTAGGAAAACAATCAAATTATTATATATATCAATAACTCATCAATAATCACATTAAATGATTCTACTTCAAATTGTTTCATTACGGCTATTGTCATCTGCTTATTTTTATTTGATCGTGATTTGACAAAACTTCCAGGAGATTTTTCACTTAATGTTTTAGCTATTTCTTCATATTTTTCAAAATTATTTCTTTCATTGCCAATGAAATGGGATAGTGATCGAAGAAGGTTACATCCAATTAACAAATCTAGTGACGGCTTTTGTAATTTAGTACTAATCATTCCAAAATATCATGCCAAAGAGCATACATGAAAACAGATACGAATTTCATAAACCTTTTTGTAAGGATTTTGCTTTCTGCCGTGGTTCTAGTTTTTTTTTTTATTAAATTCTCAGATACACTATCTGGAGCACTAAAAATATTGTCATAGTCCGTGAACACTGAACAGTGCTCTTACTCATTAATAATGACCATACCATCTATTCTTACTCAAGCTTTTTAAGTGAAATAATTTATTATTCATAGTTTGGTTCAAATTGCTAGAAAATATGGCCCATTTATGAAGGGAACTTGAGAGAAAAAAACATAGCAATGTCTGTAGGTAGGAAAAAAAGAGTTGGGGTCTCCAGACAATGGAAGCTGTAAATTTAATATGAATAACTGAAATTATTTCTTCGATTTACGCTTTTTGGAACTTTTTACCCACATGAAGTTTTCAGCCCTCAATAAAATAGGTGTTGGCACACTCATTTTGGACCAAAAACTTCCGAAAAATTCAGGCCCCTGTCAGACTAGGAAGTGGGCCCCTGAACTGACCGTGGCCCTTTTGCACCCTCCCCCTTTAATCTGTCTCTGATATTTTCTGTCCCAGCTGCTATCATTTATCAATGTCATCTATTAAAAATTTCATTTGCTGGTTTTTGTGTTAAAGTTTGTGCTTTCATCCTAATTTTTTTTATAGTCTGTGACTGGCTTAAATTTTATTACATGCTCTGATGGTAAATAATAACTGCTGGGATGCCATCTCGCTCAACTTCGAACACTGATTTTTATAAGCGGTCAAATTTTAGTTTTATTTCTGTAAAAACATAGCAATTGCTACTCAGGGTTGGAGTCTTCATTGTTCTCCAGCCAATAGCTATCAAATAATTGCCTGGCGAATTCCCTTTTTCAGGATGAGTTACCATTGTGTTCTAAGCTTAAATTTAAGAAATTCCTTAGTCAAACTCCGCATTAGCACCAATGCTAAACAAAATTGTGACTCCCCTTAACCCTGTTTGCTTAATATATACACAGAGTGGCCACTTTATTATGACCACCCCCTCAGTACTTCATTGGGCCACCTTTTGCGTTTAATACTGTGTCTATTCTTCGTGGCATGGACTCCACCAGATGTTGATAGGTGGTTTGTGGAATCTGAGACCATGCTTGATAAATAGCACTTTCCAGGAGTGTGAGATTGCAGAATTGTGGATCCAGCTGTCTGATGGCTTGTTCAACTTCATCCCACAAATTCTCAATGGGGTTGAGATCTGGAGATTATGGGGTCTACCTAAGCAAAGTAAACTCACCGGTATGTTCCTTTAACCAATTCTGTACAATACGAGCACTATGGCAAGACGCATTATCTTGTTAAAAATAGCGATCGCCATTGGGATAAACCATCCACATGACAGGATACACTTGGTCCAAAACGATGTTTAGATATGATGGGCCAGTCAGACGTTGATCAACACGAATTAAAGGGCCCAAAGCATGTCAGGAAAACATTCCCCAAACCATAATGTTGCCTCCACCAGCTTGAAGGGTTGCAGCAATGCATTTGGGGTCCATGCTTTTGTGCTTTTTCAGCCAAATTCTCACCCGGCCATCGCCATGGTGCAACTGAAAACGCGATTCATCGGACCACATAATTTGTTTCCAATTATAGACTGTCCAATCCTTGTGCGAACTGGAGATGTTTTCTCTTGTTAACTGTAGACAGCAAAGGTGTTCGAACAGGCCTTCGGCTGCCATATATCATCCGATACAGTGTACGGCGAACAGTGCTTGCAGAGATCATTTGAGGGGATAATTAGTTAGTTAGTTAGTTAATTGATTTTAGTAGCGCAAGGGCCAGGTTTGGCCAAAGAGCGCCAGACACAGAACAATCAGTTAAATATTTTTTTTTTTTTTTTTTTTTTTAGACGCGGGGCGAATTGATTAGGAGCAGACAGGCTTGGTAAAAGTTAGAAAAGAGAATGATAAAAGCTGTGAAGACTAGTACCAAGCCTTATATTGAACTCTCCTAGCCGCTGCGCAATCATGGTGAGGGGATCCTTCATTAAATGGTCTGTAATTTGCTGCACTGTTGCCCTTCTGTTGTCTGTTACCAGTCTGGACATTCCGTTTCGCCCGAGTAGTCACTAGTCGATAACGACCACACGTTGCACTTAGAGACACAGTTTTTTGGCTGACAGTCCAGTCTTTAAACACTTTAACAACAGTTGCTCTGGAACATTTCACGAATGCGGCGGTTTTGGTGATACTCGCTCCGAGCTTCTGCAATCATTCCACGTTGAAAGTCCGTCAAATCCAATTTTTTACCCATCTCGTCACCTAAAAATGACTTCTACTACTGTCGCAAGCACTAAGCTTTCCCTTTTTATACTAGCCTCGCTCTCTGGCTGCAACAGCATGCAGCCATAGCTTGTTTGCTTAAAACAGTCAGGTGGTCATAATAAAGTGGCCACTCAGTGTATACATATAAAAATACTCAACCTTTCCGTGCAGAGAGAGAAATAACTGAAATTTGGGGGGAGCAATTTTTCTCCTCAGATTTAGCGTTGCAGAGCAATTGAGTAACTACATGGAGCACTTTTCCAACTTTATTAAATCATTAATTTATTATAAAAAATTACTAGCTCACCTTTTCAATATCTATCAATAATACTGTAATCAGTAACGCAAAGAAAAATCTAAAAGCATTTTAGTAGATATGGAAAATCATAGACTGCTGTCTGACTTAGACTACATCATCACTGCAAAGTGGGGCTACATGAGGAAGCTTTCTCTAGCTGAAAGCAAACACGAATAAGTTATGAATAGAATTTTATTTTTAATGCGTAAGCAAAATCGTATACAATGACTCATTAGTGGAGAAAATCCACGTAATGATTGTGTGATCTGGGTATGATTCCCTTCCACAACTTCTTAACTGGGTCAATAACGCGTATGCTACGTGAAAAAATCCCAGTAAAGAAAAGGAAGGTCCCTTGCAATCAGGAGGAAAAGATCACAGGTTGAACATTTTTATATAAGTCTTTTTAGGCCTAATTTTTTTTTAGATACTAGGGGGCTGCACTGTGAAACCATCCCTGTGAAAAACTGAACTTAAATGAGTACCACAATGCTAAACTTGATACTAGGTACACTGTTCAAACTCAGAAGATGGAATTGTAAAATATAGATAAAAATGGCAGCGATCGGTATGAAAACATCACCAGCGTGTAGAAAATGATGCACTGAATAAGATATGACAAAAAAGAGCGTTGGAGATAGGCCTAGAAATATGCATAGGCTGCAGTTTATCATTACAGACAATAGCGTTTTGCCATACCCTACTTTTTTTTTAAAATAGAGATATTAATGAAAATTTCCATATTAAACTTTAAATAAGGTTTTGTAATTCAAATATGAGTTTGATATATGAGAAGATGGAATTGTAAAATATACAAATAAAATTACATGTAACCTTTCATCGCTAACTGCTATTTCTGCATCGTAAAGCTAGAAGCGATACTGCATACTTTTCCCCCTGTTCCAGTGTCAATCGTTCAAGTTTCTGGAATTCTGTTACTGTAATTTGTCATCATTCTCTTGCTGCCAAGAACAAACATCTTGCTTTAATGATTGATGATTGGGTGTTTTGTAATATCTGCCAGGCACTACTTATGCTACACAAAGAGCTAAGTATGCCAGATTTAAGCCTCAAGCAATGGGGGTTACACATGTTTATAACCAGTGCCGTATTTGGATGGGGAGGGGCAACCGGGCTACAGCCAGAGGTGAATTTTTCCACTAATCTGTGCAATTATACGACTGCACAATTTGGTAAAAATTAAACATTATTATTTTGTAGTACTATATTTATAACCAAACAATAGATATAAGTCCTGTGGTATGCAGTTTGATATTTCTTGATCTTTATTTGAGAAATGCTGTAGCTTGTCACCTCAGCCGAACACCTGCGGTTCGTTTCCTTTCCATTGCTAACAAAATTCCAATACTGTGAGTGGAGTGGGGTGGGGGAGGGTCAAAGATCCAAGTTCAGGTTTGAACATAGATGCCACCTTTGTCATGATTACGTTCGTATTAAAATTTCATAAATAATAAACAATAATAAAAATAAAGGCACTTTTTAAAGATTTTATCAAAATAAAATACCAAAATTTGATTTTTGAATCATCAAAAAATCACTAACAAAATATCAATATACACTGGCGAAAAGTGAAAAAAGAACACCAATAAAGAGACGTCTGATACCAATGAAATTTATACAGCATAATAACGGAATGCAGAGGATAACGTGATCATAACATTATAGCAAAATACAGCTGTATTTGCTGGTAAACTGAAAAAAAACATTTCCATGTAACATGGTTAGTACGAGGTTGAACCGCCAAGAACTTCGTCACACTGAGCAATTCCTGCATGTAGTCTGTCGTACAGATGTTGGATGTAAGTTTGGGGCATTGAGTTCCAAGCATCCTCAACCTGGACGGCATTGCATCTTCTTCAGGGTCTTCGCACGTGTCCGTACGCCGACGACTGATTACATTCACTTCGCCGTACTCCTTAAATACCACCGACGATAATTTGCATATTATGCCGTGCTGTGGCGTAAGAGCTCACCGGTCGGTCCCGAAATTAACATCACACCTACGTAAACTCGACCCCATTAGCATATGTAAATTTCATGATCGTCCGCCAATTCCTTCTTGGTGTTCTTTTTTCACTTTCCACCAGTGTATATTACAAGAAAAATGAGTAGCGAGAGGGGGGGGGCAAATTTCATCTAAATCTGGCCCTGTTTATAACAAGGAGGTCCATCTGTTTAGGATGACTTCTGAGCCACGACTGATCGTTAGTGGTCAGCCTTAAACCAGCATTTGTGCCAAGTCTCAAGTTGAGCACACTAACATTAGGCCACCATGACCCTTTGCCTTTAAGAGATGGTGAGTGGTTAACTGGTTTTAGCATGTGAAATGCAAGGAATGAAATGGATGGAGGAATTTATGAAGCAGCAGACTAGTGAAAATTGGAATCGGGAGCAATAAGGCCCTAACATAACATTGAGTTGTGCTGCACCTGGCTTTTTTTTCCCCTTTCTTTTTCCAGCATTAAAAAAAAAGACAAAATCCAATTACTTTTGCAGCGTGTTAATAAAAACACCAAATATGTATACATAAGCATGAGGTAATTTCAAAACGTTATTTTACTTTGGACTTCAATGTCAAATCAAGATGGCTGATGCCATATTTGGTATATCTCCCCATGTTGTCAGTTTGTCACAATAAATGAATTGAAATAATTCCCATATAACATGCATCATGAAAGGGTGAATCAGTGAACATTTTTACCTGAATGTACCATTCAGGCATCTACCATGCTGCCATTCTGATTGAATATCAGCAGTGAAGTCACATCATCAGTGAAGCATTATGCTGTCTGTACCCACCCTCCATCAGTGCTAAATAAATGAGGCAGAAGGCAAAAGTTCCTAGAAATGAAAATCTTATTTTTTAAATTTTTTTAAAGAGAAAAATAGGTGATACATCTATCAGACTTATTTAAAAATAGAAAGTAGTCATGACTAGAATTTTTTGCACAAAGTTCATCACAACTTGTATTTCCTTTGACATCTCATAGTCGAATTTTTTATTATTATAATACAGTACTTTCTCATATTTATGTACAGGGACGGGTTTCCAACTAGGCGCGCGCGCCTGGGTCTCCAGAGCTTGAGGAGCCCCAAAAGCGTATAATTGGATTTCCAGTTTCAATATGGTTTTCACGGACAAACAAATCAATCCTTAAAGCCACCACTTTGTATTGTTAATTGATATTTTGCTTTCTGATATTCGTAACAACTAACATGTATTTTTTCTTGCTGTTGCTGCTACTCTGAATTTTCGAGTTCATATCGATGTACTTATTTTGAAAATAGTTGTTAAAGTAATTTAGCTTTTGTTTTAGTGGTAGGTGACAAAAGTATTTGCACTTCCCATGCTTTTCATATTTTAAGGCGAATTCTTAACTGGCCTGATGTGCTATAAATTGCTTTCATGCTACTTCCAGCCAAGAGAATACCCCGCCCTCTCCCCCTGCATTGCGATCAGGAATGTTTGTGCGAATGAAATGTCCGGCAAAGGACCAGGCACTTGGATGGCGAGAACGGAAAAGTAGGACAACTTAGTGAACGTTTGTGCTGCCGCCTCGCTCATGGCACATAGATGCTCGCTCAGGCAGCTCGCTGGTTGCATGTAACTGCGATGTCCGCCATGGCGCATTTACCCTGCAACTGTTCATATCGCTTTTATTATTATAGGAATCACGACTGCATCTGTTATTGTCAAACAGACTTTACCAGTATTACGGCAAGTATTACAACCACTGCATATAAAGCCACCAACTAAAGAAGAATTCTTTAGCTTCTTAGCAAATATGACCTGATTCTTAATCAGTTGATAGAAAAAGAAAATGAAATATTTCAGTTCAACAATACAAAACGATATGTTTAAGCTTTTGGCTACCGAAATTAAGAAGGAAATTATAATGGAAATTAAAGAGGCACAGTTCTACTCTACCATTCTAGATACAACGCAAGACGTAAGAAAAGATTAACAAATGAGCCAAATATTTAGATATGTCACTGTCATATATAACGCAAGACGTAAGAAAAGATTAACAAATGAGCCAAATATTTAGATACGTCACTGTCTTATACAACGAAAATGGAACTCTAGTGGAAATTAAAATTAATGAAAGATTTTTAGGTTTTGAAATGTCGAAGACCAAAGTGCAGTAGGACTGACAGAGGTAAAATGAAAGATGATGAGCAAAAACGAACTATTCCTTGAAAATTGTAAAGAACAAGTTTATGATGGAGCCCGCAATGTAGGTGGACACTATTCTGTTGTTAAAAAGAATTAGAAAAAAGAGGGGAATTATTAGGAAAATCGTAGTGTAACCTAACTGGGAGAAAGTTGTGCTTGATACGATGCCCTACGTGCCATTAGTTTCAGGTATAATGACATTTTAGAAGTTTTGACCTAAATCATGCTAAAATTTCATAGCTGCGAAGAGAGGGCTAAAGCCCTCTCTTCGCAGCTATATAATGGATACCTTTTGATTTTGTTGTGTTTGTTCTCATGGAACACAAAATGATTGTTCTTATGGAACACAAATCGCAGCTATGTTTGGAGACCTTTTGATTTTGTTGTGATTGTTCTCATGGAACACAAAATATTGGAAATAGTTAGCAATGTGTCAAAACTGCTGCACTCAAAGGACGCTGAATTATTAAAAGCAGCTGACATACTACAATCAGGGAGTGAAAAACTCTGATTTAAGAGGAGAATTCAAAGATATTAAAAGCACTTCATCTATTCTTGCCAACACATGGAGTGTTGAAGATAAATTTAGCGAAACATGGTCGCATCACTCAAAAAAGTTCTTTGATTAAATAAATCAAGACAGTAGGTTACACAACCCCGAAGAGAAATTCAAAATTAATGTCTTTTTTGCAACTATAGACATCACCATTTCTCAAATAAAATTCCATTTTGAAGAACTAAGTTCGGTAGCAAATAAATTTCCTTTCTTGCAGTCATCTGATTTGTTAAATGCAAATGAAAGTGAATTATTCTAGTCAGCTGAGTCTTGGAGGTTGCAGTACAGAGATTATTTATCTAGTGATTTTTTGTCACAAGTACTTTCATTTAGAAATGCTATGAGCAACCAGTTAAAAAATATTTCTGGTGGCTCTGTAAAAGACCTTGTGGAGCTCATATATTTCAAAAACAGTACAATATTACCCAGTGTTCTGGACCTTGCGACAGCGTTGAATTTTTTTTTTTTTTTTTGACAATCCCAGTGACCGTGGGCACAGCAGAAAGGTCGTTCTCTAAGTTGAAGTTAATCAAAAACTACCTTCGGTCATCGCACACTTAAAGTAGGCTTGATCGACTTGCGTTGATAAAAGCATTTAGAATGACTGAGCCAGTAAACTAGACGTAAAGAAACTGATTTAAATATTTGCTAAGAAGAACGTTAGAAGGGAATCCAGATTTTAGTAATGTAAGTTTTTTTTCATTTTGTGAAGTATGCTTGCTTCTTGAATGTAAAAGATATGACACTAAAAAGAAACAATATCGCTGAAGTATTTAAAACTAAAAAAATGCAAACACTTGTTCTTCCTCTTTCTCAAATGTTATTGTATTAAAGAATTAAACAGCTTTTAAGGAAGTTCGAAACCATACACTCGAAGATCAGTATTTGTTTTTATTTGATTTAATATCGTGAGCATTTGCCATTTAAAGATTTTGCACTGTTTTCCCCGAGTACTAAGTTTATCAAAAATACTAACCGGAATATGTGATCACATAATTAAAGCAATACTAAAGTGATCATGGAATTAATATTTATGCCGCTCTGATGGCGCAGTGGTCTAAGCGATGGCCTCTGATCATTAGTCCAAAAGGGATCATTGTTCGAATCCCGGTGAGGCATGGATGTTGTGTTTGTCTTATGGCACGGGCTCTCTCTCCCTTCCCTAGAACCAATGAGTTGCTCATTGTGGTCGTTAAACCTCCAATAAAAAAAATCAATATTTTTACTACAGCAAAGTTAAAAATTTACCCTCAATTTTTGCATTAATTATTACCATGTTGTGGGGGGCCTGTTAGGAAAATTTTGTGCGCAGAGGGGGGGGTCGCAGATAATTTGCGTTACTCCACTGGTGATCAGATAATTTCTTTTTGCCTACAAACTTGTTCTCTTCATAAGTTATTGGAAGTGTTTATTTTGGCATAAATTAGCCTAGTGCAAATTTTGCTATGCTCTCAAGTCTCAACCTTTGTTATGGTCTTTTCTTCCTAATCTGTCAATAACTGTACACAATTCAGAAAAAAAAATTCTACTTGTCATGTGTGAATGCATTACAAAAATGAACAGGCCACATCTAGTCACCAATTGAAGTGTGGTGACTCATACTTGTTACCATGACAGATCAATATTTCCTGGTGAATTTCAATTATTTGTCATCTTTAATTGGGCTTCTTTCTAAGCTGCAAAACAAGAATGCCTTGACAGACAGGGATAAATTTCCATAAAGGGGTTGGTGCTAAAATTTGTTAGGTTTCCTTATTTTTTACCTGCTGACTATTTTTACAGTTCGCATGTTATTGTGGAAGGACAGTGGCCTGGAAAAATCTCGCCTGGTTCCCAAGGGTTGTTACCTAGTTTCTTATATCATGGTTGCCTTGCCCTGCAGATTATTTTGCAGCACTGTGATATCAGTTTCTCAGTCTTAATGAACTTCACCACACTGAGTCTTCCGTACAGTGTTCATGAAGATACGTATTATAATTATTGTGTGTGTGTGTTTGTGTATTGTTTCATTTTTTAGAAGCCAGAATTTTTATGAAGTACTTTATTGTCGTAATGTCTCACTTTAATTGCAGGTACTTTGTGGGAATAAATCCTTTGTGTCAATCTAAGGAACAAAACGGAAGAAACTATGCTGAAGTGAACCCAAAAATTACGAAGCTACGTAACAGTGAAAGAGCACAACAGTCGCTTGAAGGATGTAAGGCTATAAGTAACACATAATTAAAGAAGAAAAAAAAAAGATTGTCACTATGTGTATATTTATAAATAACATTGGCTATGAAATAAGTTGATTCATATAATAGTTGAAAAAATGTACTTCACCCAATCAATTGGGTTTTTTTTTTATGAAAAAATAAAGAATGAAATCCAGTTGATTCAGTACTTTTTCCTTCATATTTAAGTTGATACATATTTATGTGTCAGTTATTTTGGTAATGGTAGTCCTAAGCCTTAAGAAGCAGATATGTTTTGTTTGTTTTTTGTCCGAGCAATGGAAAAATGTGTTGGTAAATTTTTTCTAGTTCTCAGCATATGTATAATTTATTTTAAAAAATACTAATGAATCCCCATAGTCTTCAAACCAACTGCTATACACCATTATCTCTGTAGTTCTGACATCCGTTTGTTATACTTGCGAACAACCTGCACTTTGGTTTTGCAACTTACCCAAAATAAACTACAATTCTCACACCAGAAGTTGTGTATTTTGTAGGGAAAAAAATATTTAAAATGTGGTTCACATTGTGTTGTCACGCAGAAATTAACTGTTTTAGTTGTCCTTTGGAAAACTCCAAGGAAGCTAAAGCATTATAATTTGTTCTTGATTTTCAGTGACGTAAATGGTTTTAATATTTTGCATAGGACTTAATGCTCACTCACTCTGTGGCAGCAGATGGACCAACATTGCTAATGCTTCCAGAGGATGGAGATGGAAGAAAGCGCTTGAGGCAATCTGTTGGGGAAAAGCAGAGGTGTGTTAAAGGGATTTGCCAGCATGTGTCGGGAGTATTGAGTTGAGGCGAGATGTACGAATGAGATAGAAAGGCATAAATAACAATAATAGCAGGTTTGATGTACATAATGTAAATAGGTTTTTAAGAGTTTAGTTACAATTGTTTGTCTTTTAGTACCTGGTTTGGATGTGTGTGAATTTGGTGGTATGTCCATAGGTTTGTGAAGTGCATGTATGTTTAATAGGTTTCCTGAGTTGCCTAAGTTTGGATTTAAGTGTTAGTAAAAGAATTCAAGTTCAGTGTAAAATATTTTTCAAGTTTTGGTGAACTTCGGGCTATCCCAAGAATGCTTTGTGTCGCTTAATTTGCTTGTTTCACACGTGTGAAGAACAACAATGGTGAAATGAGGAGGGGGGGGAGGACCACACCCAGATGGAGCATCTACACAGGAAACCCAGAATCCTGACGTGCAAGAAAATGTTCAACAGAAGCTAACCTAAAAGGGTAAGCTGATATCTATTACTATAGGATTTAACAATTTCATTTCCTTCAAGTTGTCATTCACCCCAGTGATCTTTAGAGCTGCCATTACATTTTTATCAAGCTGGGTCCTGGAGACCCATAGATTTTAAAAAAGTGGCTACTTTGGGAGATATTCTGGGTCCTTTGAAAAATCAAAAGAATCAAGCGAGAATGAATATTTATACGTACATAAACAAATGAAAGATAAATGTAATGTACATTGTTTGACACTTTAATTTATGCTCTTTGAAAACAATTTAAAAAAAAATAAAGTGCAGACAATTAAATTTCATCATTTTCAACTACATTACTAAATTTTATCATAATGGAACAACTATCCAAAGATTCGTTTTAAGTCATATCAGAACACCAGAGCAACTTTTATTTTTCAAAACACAGGAACTGTGTGGTGACTACTCTTGAACAGTTCTGACTTTTAACGAACAATCGTACAACTTTTAGTAAAGTATAGTTGTTCAGTGTTCTCATTAAATGTAAATTTGTTTGTTTTTCATATTTTAAATTTTAGCTATTCCAATATTGATTAAGTGAGCTGAAAGATTTAATAAATTAATCAGGACATTTGTATATTTACATTTAACCTTATATTATACACTTACATAATCTTGAGCAGTGTTTGAATTACCCAGTGGTCCGCTGGCCATTGGCCAGTAAAACTTCCATTGGACCACTGAACTTATTGACTTTACTGGCCCAGAAGGCCAGTAAGTTTTTTTTTTTTCTCTCACAAGTTCAAAAATTATTTTTTCTTTTACCTTGCTGTATGGTTTCTTTTTAGGCTGCAAACTAATGATAGGTTTAAAAACAAATATTGGATAATTCCATTGAAATGATACGTTATTTTCTACATATATTGTAAATGTCTTAATTTCTATTTTTTTACGGACCAGTAGGTGGTTTGCAAATTCTAGTGGTCTGCTGGGCCAGTAGAAGATCTAGTTCTAATTCTAACACTGATCTTGAGGGATGGTGCCTTTCTGGCTGTTTTCGTTCTTTCCCTAATCTTCATGAATTTGACTTTTGCCAAATGGCATGTTCAAAAAATACAAATTAAATGTGGGGTCCCAAAAGATGCGTAGAATTTGAAATTATGGGTCTTTTTTTCTGTTTTTTGGGTAATTTACGTGTTGCAGCACTGCCAATGTCAGTAAAACTACATAGCATAGGCGTAACCACTGGGGGTCAGGATCCCCCCGATTTTCAGAGTCGGGGATCCTCATGTATATATTTATAATGTGTGTATGTGTGATCGTACTCCCCAGATTTTAAAATGTGGTTATGCCACTGCTACATAGTAAATAATGCATAATTGTTTATCAGGTGAAAATGAATTGACAGTGTGGGGTAATATACTTCTTACTCATTTATAAGCAAGTTCAGTGGTATTTGTATTTTAACCGTTTTGTTAGACTGAGTTGCCTCCTAGTGATGACCGCATTCGAAAGCTTTATATATATGTACATCGATCAGCTACAACATTAAAACTACCTTATGGCAACTGTATTCCCTGGCGGAGATGGTGCCTTTCAACAAGACTGCTCCCTTCCACATTGTATAGAAAGTCCTGGAATGGTTCCAAGAACATAACGAGGAATTCCTTTTAATGCCACGGCCCCCAAATTTGCCAGACATGAATTAACAAAGAATTCGCTATACTTGCCATGGCCCCCAATCCTATTGAACAGTTATGGTTTCAGTTGGAGGAAGGAGTACGAGCAGCATCACCTGAACCACAATTTACGGGAACTGGGATCTTCTGTTGCAGTCATGATACCAAGAGAGACGTATCAACATCTCGTTGAGTCTGTCTCAACAGGTTGGTTGGTTGGTTGTTGGATTTTATTGGCGCAAGGGCCAGGTTTGGCCAAAGAGCGCCAGACAAAGAACTATCAGCCACAGATTTTTAAAAACGTGGAAAATGATTAAGAGCAGACAGGCTTGGTAAAAGTTGAAAAAGAGTATGATGAAAGCTGTGAAGACAAGGTAGTTAATTAGGTTTATATAAAAATTTATTAATTTACTATTATAATTATATATTTTTTTTTTTAAACACAACTACACAAAGGATGAGTCACTCTCCTCCCCCACACTCCTCTGCAATGCTGGCAGAGGGCGGGGACGAACTGTCACTCTCTTCCCCCCATGTTCCTCTGCAATGTTGTTTGAGGCTGGGGACGAACTGTCACTCTCCTCCCCCTATGTTCCTCGATAATGTTGGTTGAGGGTGGGGACCTCGCTGAGGCCGAGACAGTTGGATGGACACTGCACACCTTTGCGGATTGAGGGCCGGGTCGTCCGCACGTGCAGGCTTTCTGCTTTAAACTGGAAGAGAGGGTCGGCTGCAAAAGAGAAGGCCCAGAATCAGGTAGTCGAAAAATCGCGAGCTCGGGGAAAAACACCTGTGTCGCTTGGTCAGCTGTAGATCGCTTGGCAAGCGCTGCGAGAGCTACAGGGCGCGGAACAAAGGGCTGCACGGGTTGTGGCTGAGACTGAACAACTGCGGCAAAAGTACGCTGGCGGGTGTTGGGAATACCCAACTTGGCCTTGGCAGCAGGGTACGAGAGGCCTTCCAGGGTCTTGAGGCGCTGGATCGCCATCTCGTCCTTCCATTTCATACAGTTGCGGGAGTAAGCTGCATGGGCCTCACCGCAGTTAACACAGCAGGCCGCAGAAGTGCAACCTTCCCCGTCATGTTCACTGGAGCCACAATTTGCGCAACGAGCGGAACTCTTACAGAAACGTTGTGAATGCCCGTACCTCTGGCACCTGAAACAGCGCAGAGGACTGGGAATGTACGGGCGAACTCCACAGACCAAGTAGCCAGCCTTGATTTCGGTCGGAACTTTCGGGGAGTTAAAAGTCAAGATGACATTTTTTGACTTAATCATGGAACCATCACGCCGGAACATCATACGACGTGCAGCAATAACACCTTGATCAGCAAGTTCAGTCACGAATTCGTCTTCACTGCATGGCAAGAGATCAAACTCCGAAATAACACCCCGAGAGGTGTTAAGAAACGGGTGAGGTGTCACTTTTACAGGAATGCCTTGAAGACTAGTGAGGTTCAGAAAAGTGTTACTCTGAGAAACACTGCAAGTTTGGACAAGCAGGTCCCCAGAGCGAAGCTTCCTCACAGACTTCAAGGGGCCAACCGCAGCGTCCAAAGCTTTAGAAATGAAAAAGGGAGATCTGGTGGACAGTCTCTCATGCGGATCGATGGATTCTACAAGCAAGTGAGTAGCATGCGTAGTCACAGCAATTGAGGGGAGACGACGCTTCGGAGCGACTGGTACAGCCGCCGAAGAAGAGGTTCCACATTCTTGGTCCAGGTCAAGGTCTAAAGACCGTTTAAGGGTATGAGACTTGGTAGGTTGAGAAGACGAAGGACAGTCGTTGTCAACTATCATTTTGTCAGGTGACTTAAATTTGGAGTTTTTGTTCTTTTTACCCATGGAAAAAAGGAGGAAGATTCGTCTGCAGACTACTCCACCCACCACCGAGCCCTACAAGGGAGAACTGGAGGTCTGCAAGCCAAGAAAATGACGCTGGACACAGTTCTGGAGCTTATACGTTGCAGATATAGTCCGTTGGCTGTGATCACACGCACTCGGGGGACACTTCGGCCTCCGGGTACCGTCATGCCAACGCCTTTGGCATGATCCCACAGCCCCCGGGCTCACCCTGCCGTGCTATACGACAAAAAAGCCGCTAAAGCCGTGTACACAACTTGGTACAAGACTTCTGACTAGAGGTGGGTTAGTCTCTAGCCTCCCGTTTACAGCGAAGCCGGGGTCGAAGAGGAGTGTTGGTACACAGGAGGCACTTATCCGGTCTCCTGCGACCTCAGCCGCTAGACATCCCATTTCCGCCTCACGGGTCTCCGCACGCGGCAAACATGCAGGTAGGTCTAGCACCCAAACCAGTTAAAAGGAGAAAAGAAATCCAAAGAAGACAAATCCTGGAAGGGAACCTAAACGGAATCTCAGCAACCTACGAACTGAGCGGTTAATATAATACAGTTAGTGGTGGAGGGTAACAAAACCACAAGACCGGGGTGTTAGTGCATAACGTGGTAGCGATTAGGTAAAGTATACAACACGGGCAACTAGCCAGTGGAGAAAATAAATAAAAACGAAAAAGCGAGACACAAGACCAGCTCGGGATCGTGGGGCCGCGACTCCCCAACAGCTGGATGAACAGCCGTCCCTGCATACACCATCAGCACCAAAATAAAAAACAAGCGGTGGCATGACATCAGATGTTGACCAGTCACAAGGTCAGCTCGGGCCGTGGGGGCGCCGCTCCCCAAATAACTGGAAAACCAGTTATCCCCGTGCGGGGTGTCTCAACAGGTGGGAGGAGGATATATATACATTATATTAGGTAGGTGATTTTAATGTTTTGGCTGATTGGTGTATATAATTACACTGTATTTTATAGAGTTTGTACAAATTATGAACGAAAAAAACTCAAATAACAAATGCACATTATAGATAAGGGAAAACATTACCACTTGCAATTTTGCAAAAATAAGAGGGAAAAAATGTAACTGAACAGCTTTGAGTGAGTAGTTGAAAGAGTGAACTGTTTTTTTATGCATAATATGCAGGTTAGCAGGATAGACAAATTAGACAAAAAAATAATTATTAAACAATGATTAAAACACAGTCATCAAACCAAATCTAAAAAACTGTGGTTTAACATTTTTGTAAAAAATAGTCTTTACATCTTATTTATTTAACAGCCTTTGCCATGTTTTTCTTAAAAAATACGGTTTATCTACCGTAAAAACTGTTTGGTTAATCTACCGTGTTAAGCCACATTTTCTGGTAGTTTGACCGTTTTTTATTTCCCGGGCATTAGACCGTTAATGAACATTACGGTATGGTACTGTAAAATTACGGTATTTGCACCGTATTTATTTAACAGGCTTTGCCATGTTTTTCTTTCAAATACGGTTTATCTACCGTCTTAAATTTACGGTTGATCTACTGTGTTAGGCCACATTTTCTGGTAGTTTGACCGTTTTTTATTTCCCGGTCATTAGACCGTTAATGAACATTACAGTACGGTACTGTAAAATTACGGTTTATTGACTGGCCACTCAGCTGCCGGTGTATCTACCGTAATTTGACCATGAAATTTTTTACGGTGAAGACAACTTGAGACATTTTGCTGTTTGTTCACTTTTGACAATTTATAAGGGAACCATTTTGACAATTCGGATATGTTTCCAACTTCATGAAGATGTTTTCGCACGGTTTCAACACTAACACCAAATGATTGAGCTAGTTCCCGTCCTGTTTGGCTACTGTTCCGCTTAGTAGCACGTTTCAGGGCTCCTGTGTCAAGGATGACAAGACGATCACTCCGGGGCTTCTCTTAAAGGGATTTATCTCCCTCTTTAAACTGCATAAACCAATTCCGAGTTGTGCCTTCCATTACAGCATTTGCCCTGAATGCTAATCAAATGGAACGTGTTGTTTCTGCAGCAGCTGAAGCGAGTCTAATTTCGGACAACAGCCACAAAAAATATCCACGGATAACGCTAATGTTATCGCACGTCTTTCCACTACAATAGCGCTTACACATCTGATTCATATCCGCAGAGCATCTTGAGATATCAGCTGTTGGTATACAGCGGGCGGAATCCCATATCACCGAAATTTTAGTCATTACAAGGCGCTTGTTTGTGCTCTCATCGAAAACGGCATGTACTTTTGCGGATACCTGCTAATACAGTCATGAACTCACCGACCACCACCATTAAATAAAGACGCAATACACAAACACGTACAGTTCAGATATCTTAAATTATCTGGCTGCTCAAAGCAGCATCAATGATGTAAGAATAATAAAATCTAGAACAAAAGAAAAGTAAAGCATTCTGGAATAATAAATAAATTTGCAAATATAAAACTGCAAGTTTTTGTTATATATATCGCTCTGTATCTTGACACATATAAACAATAACATGAACAATAAGTCGTAAGTGATGGAAATATATTTTTTAAATGCATCACTTTATCCAAGTTATAAAATCTAGTATTTGTTGCTCTTTACAGAGCCGAAATTTCGTAAATTTTTCATATTGATTTTCAGAAATGGAGTTTAGTTGCTAGTACACAACAAGGGATAACACATCTAAATATTAAAAGCTTTGCTAAATACATTATATCCAAAAAATATTCATTTGTTGGTAACGTTCATTACTCTCACAAATGTAGAATGCTTCTCCAGAAGTCCATTTCTTTGGCATGCTAATATACCGATCAAATTAGGAAATAGAGATTTCGTTTGGGGCCTTAACATTTGTCGCACGGTTCATGGGAAATTAATTTCCATTTTTCCATTACAGAAGTTACGAAGCTATACGTTGTAGGGGAAAGAACTAAAATCTTTCATTGATAAAGAAATAAAATATTTCATTGATGAAGCATGGTGTCATTACTCGAGCCTTGCGTAAATTCGAAATTCCAAAGAAAACAATCGTGCGACTAAACCGTATCGCACTTCTGTGAATGAGAAGACAATTTATGCAGTAATAATTTAAAACCTGATACTAAAAAATCCACTAATAGTAGCACATTTAAAGTATGGGAAACCACAAATTTATTCGTAACGTATATCGATCCTCGCCCCCTCAATTCGGAGTAAGTTGCTCTCCCAACTAAGTTACACTGCCAGTATGCACCGTTACACATATGTCGTCGTGACACGTAATTCACCTCTGATGTGCGTGACATCATATCTCTTTTAATTTTCTTTCATTCCTTTCTCTTATTTTGAAGCGAAGTAAGAATTTTTCATGAATTCCAGATGATGTGTGGTACAAACATCACACATTTTTCGAAGAATGCGACGCGACGGCCAGTAGATCAATTTTTACGTTCTGGCGCCAATGTAAAAACCCAAATTTATCCGTGTCGGAGAGCGAACCCCCCCCCCCCCCTCTTCTCTTACTACGGATAAGCTGCTCTCCCAACTAAGCAACACGGGAAGTGCATGATCGGCGTTGATTATGAACCAAATTCTTGGAACTAATTAATGGGGTAGGACACATACTAGATTGCCCGTTGTCGTCCTCTAATGGACATTTCACAATTTGAAAGATTAACCGAAATTTCGAATTAGTAAGTCTTTAATAATTTTTATGAATTATATTGTTTTAATTTCATAACGGTGAACATTTCGTTTCTTTATGTATTCCAGATTTCGTTACAGGAATGGCACTTGGAAAAGTTTCCAGTTAGTGACTAATTAGCTACAATAATTGCTGGAAGAAGAGTAAAGAATAAGGTTTAATGAAAATGTTTCGCGTACATTTCTAAGATATAACAGTTGACTGTTGTTCTAAGACATGTGACAAACGTACATCGTACACGCTAGTAACTGAATGCAGCCATGTTTCGACGCTTTCAAGGACTACTATAAAACGCAACCATCCGACAATTGGGAAAATAGATTCCCCATGAATAAGTGTCTGAAATATTTTGAAATTAAAAAGTTTAATACCAGCAAAGGTTTATTATACATCGACTATATTTTCGAAGAGATTTTGGCTGGCCATCATGACGAAGAATGAACGCTCTGTGAAACTATGGTCAATGTATAATAACATTTGATTCTCGTAAACGTTGGTATTTTTATTCTATCCCAACACCGCACATTCTGTAGTCACAAGTTATATATATTTTAAGACTATCGACTAAGAAAATTTTTATAGAAGATTTAAAACACATGTAAATATGACAGAAAATTGCAAACAAAATTATAGAACTTCAAGTGCTGTAAGAAAGATTAGAGAAGAACATACATTTCCCCCTATATGATTGTGTAATTTTATATCTCAGGAAGTAGTAGACAGGGATATTCATCATCCGTTCTTCGTGGGGAAAACAAGAAAAGGAAAGAAAATAAAAAATAAGAAACATCCAGAAGGATTCACTAAATTTAAATGAAAATTAACAATAAAGGAAATACACTGACGGAAAGTGAAAAAAGAACACAAAGAAGGAGACTTCTGATACCAACTAAATTTATACAGCATAATAACGGAATACAGAGGATAACGTGATCAAAACATTATGGCAAAATGAAGCTGTATTTGCTGGTAAACTGAAAAATAACATTTCCATGTAACATGGTTAATACGAGGTTGAACCGCCATGAACTGCGTCACACTGTGCAATTCTGGCATGGAGTCTGTCGCACAGATGTTGGATGTAAGTTTGGGGTATTGAGTTCCAAGCATTCTCAACCTGGACGCGTAAATCGGGAAAGGTCGTGGCTGGCCGTGGAGACCGGATATTTCGACCCCATCACAAAGCGGGCAACGAGTGTCTGGAAACACACAGGCTGGCCTCCTCCGAAAAAATTCCGTCAAACCAAATCAGCTTGGAAGGTGATGATGATAATTTTCTTTGATCATGAAGGTGTAGTTCATCGCTACGGCGGTCCTTCACAAATTACTGTCAATGCTTAGCATTATACTTCATTATTGAAGGGTGCGCGACGACATATATCGATTAAGCGACTGTACCTGGTGGGCAAGTGGACACTACACCATGATAACGCCCGCCCACATGTGGCTGCTTGTGTTCAAGAGTTTCTTGCGAAATGCAGTATTGAAATCAAGCCACAGCTTGTCTACAATATTCTTATCGTTCCGTGCGATTCCCGGTTGTTTCCAACAATGAAGAGAAGTCCCGTGGCGGAACATTCGACACAGATGTTGACGTACTTCAAGCTATACATATATTGCTAAAGCAGCTTCCACAAAATTGCTCTTCCTACCTACTTTGAAAAGTGGACTGAGCAATGTCACCTTTGCATATCACTTGAGTGAAGATATAATATTTTGAGAAAGAATATCATATATTTTGTCGCACCCAATTTTTTTCATTTTTTTGTGATTTTCCTCTGTTTTTTGTAATGGCCGTTGTATAAGTCTTACGAAAATTAGAGCCTACAAAACGGAAGCCTTTCTGATTAATATTGCCGTGGCTAGATCACTTGGAAAGTCATTATGGGTTTTCTCAGAACACCATTTTCCCTAATATGCAATTGTTCCGAAAGGCTTCTGAATTCAAGATCATTTGTTTAAACAACTGCAAAAAACAGATTTATTTTAAAAGACTTTTCTCCATTTGTGACGTGAATCTTCTGTTTTGTATTGTGAAGTTAAAGAATTATCAATGAGCTCTACTACTGCTATTCAAATAATTTGTTGCTAAGATGCCAAAAGCTTTAAATATTCTTACCCAAAATTTCGCTACAGCAATATTTATTTCACTTTAGTTGAAACAAGTTACAAATCAAACATGTTATGAATTAAATTCTAGAACTTCTGTTCTTTATATTTTTTCACTGTTATCAGGAAAATTATTTTTATATGTTTTATACTGTTCTTAAACTTCGCGTTTATGTAAAATTCCACACATTTGGTACCACACATTGGTCTGAAATTTTTGTTACTTCTTTGCATGTTGACTCCAAAAAATTATAAGACATTTCAAAATTAAATATTTAAAAGAGCCTGTATACATACTAATTATCCACGGGTGAATGTCTTGCACCAATACGGAACTCAAAAATATGTAAACAGTACACAAAACGGGTTTTACAAAGTAAAACTTCGAACTTTCGGGTCGGTCGAAATGCGAGAAATGAAAAATATCGAGAGCTAATTTGGTACGTAGGTTATTCATGCCTTGAATAAAGCAATTCAACTGAAAAACTCGTTTGTTCAAATTTGTTCCACAAGTAGAATTGAAAGAATTGCAGATGCAATAAAGAAACAACAGACACGTGCGTGAATTTACTGGTTATTGTGAGCAAAATGTTTCAGGAAAAGATTTGCTCAATATACCGGCCAGCACAAGAGATTACCCATGATGCACTGCAGAAACAGTTTCGTATGCAAATAGTGACATGAAATATCGGCATGCTGCGTCCCACAGGGTTAAAGCTGCAGTGATCAGCCACCCGATAGTCATTATTAACCTTACAAAGAATGAAAGGGTGCTCCCAGTAAAATTTTAACATCACAACCAGAACAATGCTAATTGCTCATTATCCCAATTTCTACGAATCAATGGATTACTGAGATAATCCCTTACACTATCGACACTTTAACAGCAGAAGTATCGTTGTTGACATCCAAGAATTGCAGGTCGTTCATGTGGATAATTCCGTTCTTATAAGAACGGTCACATGCAAAATTGGAATGAACGTGATTTTTCTTTTCTTGCACCTTCTGTGCCATGTCCGCATTGCGGCACAATTTCCAACTATTATTGTTTCCCAGCGAAGTTGTTTCTACGTGCGTTCAACAAACTACTTACAAAGTTTCTACGCGATATCTTCATTTCATGCTTCTCTAGACATCCGAATACAAGGATACTTATTTTCATATGATGTTTTATCTCTATACAAACATATTGAAGCTTCTTAATGCAAGCATATTTAGAAGACTTTCCCGTAAAGAGAAAATATTGTGAATGTGTAGAAAGGTATGGTGATATATGATATTGGGAATGTTTAGAAAGATACGGTGGAAGGTATCGTGCGTGTCTTTCGCTTTTACTTCCCTAATTAAAAACTTTAACTCTGAGCAATTGTTTGACACTTCATTATATGCCGCAATATACTATATTTTCAGAAGATATGGTCTCCGTTTTCTGAAAAAGGAATTCCTAGATAGATGTGCTGAAGGTAAATAAAAGAAAGTTGCTGGAAGTTTACAAAGATCCACTGCGCTGTTGACAAATAATTTTTCTTTCAATGTTCTTTGGAATGGTCGGCTTAATCTGTAAAGTAAACGGCGACCTGTTTCCAGAGTGCAAATTTTCGTTTATTTTTTTTAAATATTCGGTAATAATTTTTGGATATGTCACTGATATATAAAAATATTTAGTTCAGTTAATTGTCTTTAATTTTTTGCTATAAAAAGAAATTTAGGAGAAAATAAGGCATCAAATTGTGTGGACTAATCAAAATTAAAAGTAGTTTGTAAAAGTAAAATATATTTAGCAGATAGTGTGGTATCAACTTGTGTGGTCTAATCACTATAAACGATAGTTTCCTAAAGTTTTCAGTTTTATAATTTAAAATAAAGATATAAATAAACATTTGTTCCAATTTGAATTGGAGTGTGTTGGCCAGTTGTTTAAACAAATTCGCCTTTCAGTAGGTAACCATATCATGAATATTTTGAATAGCATCTGCATAAAGATAAACCATAATATGGGCAGTTTCTAAGACTTTTACTTTAAACTTAAGGGTTTAATACTTTTACATCTTTGGAATTTAACGTTAATCCACTTCCACCCTCTCAGAAAATTTCAAAATAAAGTAAAACCTAGAAAATCCGGCAATTTTCTGATTTCGTTTTCTTGAAAACATCGTGAGAACATTCGATGTTTCACAAATAACGATGGAAATCTCCCTATGTACCGTCTCAACAACACACATTGCAATATCATCCGATCTCAACGTGCGCATTGCCGATAGACGCCCACGTGTACGAGTTACATCGGGAGGTCTCTTAAATTTGTCACCTCATGGAAGTTTACAAAGATCCGCACTGAAGTGACGCGGACCAATGGGCCGACGAATCGGCGTGTATATTTGAAATGCGTGTTGAACGTCTGATGATGAACTGTGGTTGGTGGTAGCAGTATGTGGATTCGATCGTCCTTCATGATGCATCGCAGTAATCGCCCTCGCGATGTATCTTAGTTTCGTCAATCGAAAAATCATAACATCGATGTAAAATTCCACATCCCATTTTCGGGATGTACCGATACATCGCCCAACCCTAGCGGTTACCCTGGCTTTTTTCAGGTTTAGGCCTAACTATTCACCAAATTCAATTTGTTTTCCACAGAGTTTTTTAATAAATAATACAAAACGGTGTTCGCCAATATTTTCGACAAAACTTTTTTCCATCACTAAAACGATTTGTTTTCCCAAATTTTGAAAAATTCGATCGGCAGTGCGACCTTGCATATTCATGAGGCGTAGTCGCGCAAATTTTCGTTAAACCGACCTCTTACGTGTGCATTCAATAATGCCGTGCAAACGGTGAGATACGATGTCACTTGAGGAAACATGTCCTCCAACAAATAGTATCAGTTACGAGAAATAACAAATTTTCTAAGCATAAAACTGTCACTTGATGAACTTTGTTTAACAATGATCGTATATAAGCCGGACATTTCAGGGTATTTTATATGTTGGGACTTTGTTCAGTGAAGTCCAAAAATGTCAATTAAACGTCGTTTTATAATTTATCGCCATTTGAATGCGTTTCAGACAGGAAAAATTTTCGGCCTGTGTGAAGCGGGCTAATCTACACGACGTTCCCCTTCTTATGTGCAACGGGATGCACGAATTTTTGACCGCTGTTGTTGTCATCAGTAGCTACCCGAGGTTCGTAGGTGCGTCGCAGCGGCAGTTGTGTAGTCCAACAAACGTCAGCACGCTTGCACAGGCGGATTGTCCGACACGCTCGTTTGTCACCAGAAAGCACTGCAGCCGATATTCGACGTCCTGTGTCATCGACCATGGGAGTCGCCATAACGACCCGAATTGTAAACCGAAGATCACTTGTGGCAAATCCGCAAAGTAAGCAACATTTACAGCCACTGCCATTGACAGCCAGCCATCCCAGAGCTCGTATGGTTTGGTGACTCCTCTCATCATCATGGACACGTTGGTAGCTCCACGATACGTGAGAGTCTGCGACGCATTTTGATACCGTTCCAGAAAGCGCTACAACACCCCAATTTTCCAGCAAAACAACACCCGTGCACAGACCGCTCTGATCTCAATACAATGCTTGCAACATGTTCAAACACTGCCATGGTGAGTACATTCGCCCGATTTATTCTGAATCGAAAAACTGCGGAATCGTAACGTACATCGTCTGCAATCGTCTCGGTCTGCGCACGATCTCGATGAATTATGCGAGCAAGTCAGCAGTGCTTGGGATTGCATTCCTCGGGATGATATGATATAACTCATTACTATGCCGTATGTTGCCTGTATTGACGTTCTCGCCGTTCAACTATTTAGTGCGGAATTGTTCTTTTTATCTCATCTGATAATTATTGAATATATACACTACTCGCCACCCAAAATGTAACACCAAGAAAGAAGCATCCGATGGCCTGAAAATCGAAGCATACGTCGCCCGCGAGAGGACATGCAAACGATTAGCATTGCAGAGCATATGCAAATAATGTGAGCCCGGCACGCCACCGAGAAGCACTGTAAGAAGGGTGCGCAGAAGGCGGGGTGTAAGTAGTGGAAGTGTGTTGTGCTGCAGGACCTGTGCGTGAGAAGTTTACTGCTGCCTCGTCGCAGATTACGGCAGTCATTCCATCACATTTCAGAATTCGACAGAGGACGAGTAGGGGCTTATCGCGACAGGGGTTTATCATACCAAGACATCGACGCACGTGTGGGACGACATCCATCCACAGTGAGGCGAGTAAGGATTTGGTGGGTGCAGAAGGGACGGACGGACCGACGCGACGTGCGCGATTGCCGCAGCTACGACACACCACCGAACAAGAGGACCGGCATGTTGCGCGGCGGGCATCAACGGCTCTCACAGCTACATCACGAACGTTAGCGCAGGAATCAGGGTGTGTTTCGCAACAACAGTGTCAGCACGTGCCGCTCGACGTCGTCTGCAGGAACGGGGACTTGTCGCACTGCGCCCATTGCTCCAATTACCATTGACGTTACACCACCGGCGAGTTCGGAGGCAATGGGATGTTGAACGCCGCACCTTGACTACGGAATGGCACGATATTGTCTTCTTGGACAAATCCCGCTTCTGCCTGCATCATCACGATGGTCGGATCCGCGAATGGTGGCACCGCTGCGAGAGACAGTATGACGTCTGCATTATGCATCGCAACACCGTTCCGTCGCCTAGCGTTACGGTTTGGGGCGCATTGGATATGACACCCGCACCCTCTGGTACGCATCGCCGGTACACTCAATAGCCACCGCTACATCACCGACTTTTTAGAGCCTGTAGTCCTCCCTTACCTGCAGGACCTGCCAGCGACCACTTTTTAACAGGACAACGCTCACCCGCACGTGGCACGCATCGTGCGACAATTCTTAACTGCCCACCAGGTGTCAATCCTGCGGTAGGCCACATGTTCTCCCGGTATGTCGCCCATTGAACACGTCTTGTCGCTGATCGGCAACCGAGTGGCCCGGCAAGCACCACCCGCCGCTATGCCTGATGAACTGTGGCAACGTGTGGGAGCAGCCTGGACCCACATACCTCAAGGCCACATCCCAAACCTCTTTCGTTCGATGCCGCGGCGTGTAGCGGTCGTTATTTTCAGCCGTGGGGCCCACACGAACTATTGATGTCTGCGTGTTCCACAAGTCGCACGGGCCTGTAAGTTCAATCGTTTCATCATTGTATCTGTTGTTATGTGTCCAGTAAATCTGGCTGTGCTATCTCGTGTCCTTCTCAGTGTTGCATTTTAGGTGGCCAGCAGTGTAACAGCAAGGTAAAATCTTATCTATTCCTCTTTGAAGTGTGAACGCTATACAGCAATTTCTGCATCCCGTTGTGTTCACTTATATTGTGATTCGCTTCACCCGACAACTCTTTTTTTCAGTTTTCAATTGTCCAAGTTTCGTTCTCACCTGCCCACGCAAGGTGAATGTGTTGGTTATTAGCAAATACTAATGATATATGAAGTGGACGTAACGGTTATAATCCATTAGCACCAATGTATGTACATCTGATTGTTTGTGATGAAATTTTCCGGTGAATACGTCTGTTGAATTGACCTAACACTTCGCGCAATACAGCTCATTTGTTATAACGAACAATCCTTTTCAGTCGTAATACTGCTTATCTGTTACTACGTACAGAGCTCATCGGTTACCACGTAAAATCCCTTTCAATGGCAATACAGCTCATCGTGAATTTCTGTTTACCTGTAGGTTGGGCCTAGCTTCAAATCACAGACGGCATGTTAATGACGTGCCTGCTAATCTGACGCCAGTGATTCTCTTCCTCTAAACGAGAGCATAAAATTGAATTGGTATCAACTAGCCTAGAATGTTTATCAAACACTATTCATTTTGTTCTTACGTGCGAGCGTAGTAAGGAATCAAAAAGAAATTCAGGGTTCCGTGAAATCCAGAATGAATTCCTTGAAAAAAAATTTCGTGGTCACGCCGTCTTCCGTGGAGAAGAACAAGGAGACCTTTTACCTCTGAATAGCGGACAGCGATTTTAGTCGAAAAAGCTTCAATGCAGATGATCTGCGCTCGATTTCTGAACTCGTGACTTGTTTAAACTGTGAGGGAAGTGAAATGATTTTATTACAGTTGATGATGAAATGTGTTTTGAAAAGACGATAGATGCCAAATTTCATTTCTTCACACACACCCAACAAGAACGACATGGTCGAAGAGACAGTGGACGGAGCTGCAGATAAGGTGTGCGACATTAAGAACTTCACAGCAGCGGAAAACTTTACTGAAAAACTTCAAATTTTTTTATTAACAAAAGTGATTGTTAGGGACTAACACTCTTGATGAATTTGAAAATTCATATTGAAAAAGGGGCTGTAAACGGTGAAAGAAAAAAATCAAACACTGTTGTCAGTTTTTTTTGAAGGAAGGATGCTAACAGATAAATTGATGAATTAGCTATGAGTACTTTAAGTTTTAAAACATTTGTTAATCAGAAACATGCATTGAATTACATATATATATATGTACGCAAATTGCATTTTCTCTCATGTTTGAAAATCTCAAATTATTAAGTTACTATCAATACGTACGTATATTCAATTTATGAAGTAATAATTCCGAAACCACAGTAATACTAATGTGGTTTCGGAATTTATTACTTCATAAATATGTACATATAAAGTATGTATATTTATAGATGTAACTTTATTTTTAACAGCAAAAGAATACCGGCCACAAAGTTCGTATTGCTCGATGGCTTTAGTAGACGGGCGTGTACCTCCCGATAGCGGACAGATTATCTGGTCCAGAGGTGTCTGCTATTCAGAAGTTTTACTGTATTACCAAATATAGTTTCAATATAGTGAATAAATTTAGGAAAACAATCAAATTATTATATATATCAATAACTCATCAATAATCACATTAAATGATTCTACTTCAAATTGTTTCATTACGGCTATTGTCATCTGCTTATTTTTATTTGATCGTGATTTGACAAAACTTCCAGGAGATTTTTCACTTAATGTTTTAGCTATTTCTTCATATTTTTCAAAATTATTTCTTTCATTGCCAATGAAATGGGATAGTGATCGAAGAAGGTTACATCCAATTAACAAATCTAGTGACGGCTTTTGTAATTTAGTACTAATCATTCCAAAATATCATGCCAAAGAGCATACATGAAAACAGATACGAATTTCATAAACCTTTTTGTAAGGATTTTGCTTTCTGCCGTGGTTCTAGTTTTTTTTTATTAAATTCTCAGATACACTATCTGGAGCACTAAAAATATTGTCATAGTCGGTGAACACTGAACAGTGCTCTTACTCATTAATAATGACCATACCATCTAGTCTTACTCAAGCTTTTTAAGTGAAATAATTTATTATTCATAGTTTGGTTCAAATTGCTAGAAAATATGGCCCATTTATGAAGGGAACTTGAGAGAAAAAAACATAGCAATGTCTGTAGGTAGGAAAAAAAGAGTTGGGGTCTCCAGACAATGGAAGCTGTAAATTTAATATGAATAACTGAAATTATTTCTTCGATTTACGCTTTTTGGAACTTTTACCCACATGAAGTTTTCAGCCCTCAATAAAATAGGTGTTGGCACACTCATTTTGGACCAAAAACTTCCGAAAAATTCAGGCCCCTGTCAGACTAGGAAGTGGGCCCCTGAACTGACCGTGGCCCTTTTGCACCCTCCCCTTTAATCTGTCTCTGATATTTTCTGTCCCAGCTGCTATCATTTATCAATGTCATCTATTAAAAATTTCATTTGCTGGTTTTTGTGTTAAAGTTTGTGCTTTCATCCTAATTTTTTTTATAGTCTGTGACTGGCTTAAATTTTATTACATGCTCTGATGGTAAATAATAACTGCTGGGATGCCATCTCGCTCAACTTCGAACACTGATTTTTATAAGCGGTCAAATTTTAGTTTTATTTCTGTAAAAACATAGCAATTGCTACTCAGGGTTGGAGTCTTCATTGTTCTCCAGCCAATAGCTATCAAATAATTGCCTGGCGAATTCCCTTTTTCAGGATGAGTTACCATTGTGTTCTAAGCTTAAATTTAAGAAATTCCTTAGTCAAACTCCGCATTAGCACCAATGCTAAACAAAATTGTGACTCCCCTTAACCCTGTTTGCTTAATATATACACAGAGTGGCCACTTTATTATGACCACCCCTCAGTACTTCATTGGGCCACCTTTTGCGTTTAATACTGTGTCTATTCTTCGTGGCATGGACTCCACCAGATGTTGATAGGTGGTTTGTGGAATCTGAGACCATGCTTGATAAATAGCACTTTCCAGGAGTGTGAGATTGCAGAATTGTGGATCCAGCTGTCTGATGGCTTGTTCAACTTCATCCCACAAATTCTCAATGGGGTTGAGATCTGGAGATTATGGGGTCTACCTAAGCAAAGTAAACTCACCGGTATGTTCCTTTAACCAATTCTGTACAATACGAGCACTATGGCAAGACGCATTATCTTGTTAAAAATAGCGATCGCCATTGGGATAAACCATCCACATGACAGGATACACTTGGTCCAAAACGATGTTTAGATATGATGGGCCAGTCAGACGTTGATCAACACGAATTAAAGGGCCCAAAGCATGTCAGGAAAACATTCCCCAAACCATAATGTTGCCTCCACCAGCTTGAAGGGTTGCAGCAATGCATTTGGGGTCCATGCTTTTGTGCTTTTTCAGCCAAATTCTCACCCGGCCATCGCCATGGTGCAACTGAAAACGCGATTCATCGGACCACATAATTTGTTTCCAATTATAGACTGTCCAATCCTTGTGCGAACTGGAGATGTTTTCTCTTGTTAACTGTAGACAGCAAAGGTGTTCGAACAGGCCTTCGGCTGCCATATATCATCCGATACAGTGTACGGCGAACAGTGCTTGCAGAGATCATTTGAGGGGATAATTAGTTAGTTAGTTAGTTAATTGATTTTAGTAGCGCAAGGGCCAGGTTTGGCCAAAGAGCGCCAGACACAGAACAATCAGTTAAATATTTTTTTTTTTTTTTTAGACGCGGGGCGAATTGATTAGGAGCAGACAGGCTTGGTAAAAGTTAGAAAAGAGAATGATAAAAGCTGTGAAGACTAGTACCAAGCCTTATATTGAACTCTCCTAGCCGCTGCGCAATCATGGTGAGGGGATCCTTCATTAAATGGTCTGTAATTTGCTGCACTGTTGCCCTTCTGTTGTCTGTTACCAGTCTGGACATTCCGTTTCGCCCGAGTAGTCACTAGTCGATAACGACCACACGTTGCACTTAGAGACACAGTTTTTTGGCTGACAGTCCAGTCTTTAAACACTTTAACAACAGTTGCTCTGGAACATTTCACGAATGCGGCGGTTTTGGTGATACTCGCTCCGAGCTTCTGCAATCATTCCACGTTGAAAGTCCGTCAAATCCAATTTTTTACCCATCTCGTCACCTAAAAATGACTTCTACTACTGTCGCAAGCACTAAGCTTTCCCTTTTTATACTAGCCTCGCTCTCTGGCTGCAACAGCATGCAGCCATAGCTTGTTTGCTTAAAACAGTCAGGTGGTCATAATAAAGTGGCCACTCAGTGTATACATATAAAAATACTCAACCTTTCCGTGCAGAGAGAGAAATAACTGAAATTTGGGGGAGCAATTTTTCTCCTCAGATTTAGCGTTGCAGAGCAATTGAGTAACTACATGGAGCACTTTTCCAACTTTATTAAATCATTAATTTATTATAAAAAATTACTAGCTCACCTTTTCAATATCTATCAATAATACTGTAATCAGTAACGCAAAGAAAAATCTAAAAGCATTTTAGTAGATATGGAAAATCATAGACTGCTGTCTGACTTAGACTACATCATCACTGCAAAGTGGGGCTACATGAGGAAGCTTTCTCTAGCTGAAAGCAAACACGAATAAGTTATGAATAGAATTTTATTTTTAATGCGTAAGCAAAATCGTATACAATGACTCATTAGTGGAGAAAATCCACGTAATGATTGTGTGATCTGGGTATGATTCCTTCCACAACTTCTTAACTGGGTCAATAACGCGTATGCTACGTGAAAAAATCCCAGTAAAGAAAAGGAAGGTCCCTTGCAATCAGGAGGAAAAGATCACAGGTTGAACATTTTTATATAAGTCTTTTTAGGCCTAATTTTTTTTTTTTAGATACTAGGGGGCTGCACTGTGAAACCATCCCTGTGAAAAACTGAACTTAAATGAGTACCACAATGCTAAACTTGATACTAGGTACACTGTTCAAACTCAGAAGATGGAATTGTAAAATATAGATAAAAATGGCAGCGATCGGTATGAAAACATCACCAGCGTGTAGAAAATGATGCACTGAATAAGATATGACAAAAAAGAGCGTTGGAGATAGGCCTAGAAATATGCATAGGCTGCAGTTTATCATTACAGACAATAGCGTTTTGCCATACCCTACTTTTTTTTTAAAATAGAGATATTAATGAAAATTTCCATATTAAACTTTAAATAAGGTTTTGTAATTCAAATATGAGTTTGATATATGAGAAGATGGAATTGTAAAATATACAAATAAAATTACATGTAACCTTTCATCGCTAACTGCTATTTCTGCATCGTAAAGCTAGAAGCGATACTGCATACTTTTCCCCCTGTTCCAGTGTCAATCGTTCAAGTTTCTGGAATTCTGTTACTGTAATTTGTCATCATTCTCTTGCTGCCAAGAACAAACATCTTGCTTTAATGATTGATGATTGGGTGTTTTGTAATATCTGCCAGGCACTACTTATGCTACACAAAGAGCTAAGTATGCCAGATTTAAGCCTCAAGCAATGGGGGTTACACATGTTTATAACCAGTGCCGTATTTGGATGGGGAGGGGCAACCGGGCTACAGCCAGAGGTGAATTTTTCCACTAATCTGTGCAATTATACGACTGCACAATTTGGTAAAAATTAAACATTATTATTTTGTAGTACTATATTTATAACCAAACAATAGATATAAGTCCTGTGGTATGCAGTTTGATATTTCTTGATCTTTATTTGAGAAATGCTGTAGCTTGTCACCTCAGCCGAACACCTGCGGTTCGTTTCCTTTCCATTGCTAACAAAATTCCAATACTGTGAGTGGAGTGGGGTGGGGGAGGGTCAAAGATCCAAGTTCAGGTTTGAACATAGATGCCACCTTTGTCATGATTACGTTCGTATTAAAATTTCATAAATAATAAACAATAATAAAAATAAAGGCACTTTTTAAAGATTTTATCAAAATAAAATACCAAAATTTGATTTTTGAATCATCAAAAAATCACTAACAAAATATCAATATACACTGGCGAAAAGTGAAAAAAGAACACCAATAAAGAGACGTCTGATACCAATGAAATTTATACAGCATAATAACGGAATGCAGAGGATAACGTGATCATAACATTATAGCAAAATACAGCTGTATTTGCTGGTAAACTGAAAAAACATTTCCATGTAACATGGTTAGTACGAGGTTGAACCGCCAAGAACTTCGTCACACTGAGGAATTCCTGCATGTAGTCTGTCGTACAGATGTTGGATGTAAGTTTGGGGCATTGAGTTCCAAGCATCCTCAACCTGGACGGCATTGCATCTTCTTCAGGGTCTTCGCACGTGTCCGTACGCCGACGACTGATTACATTCACTTCGCCGTACTCCTTAAATACCACCGACGATAATTTGCATATTATGCCGTGCTGTGGCGTAAGAGCTCACCGGTCGGTCCCGAAATTAACATCACACCTACGTAAACTCGACCCCATTAGCATATGTAAATTTCATGATCGTCCGCCAATTCCTTCTTGGTGTTCTTTTTTTCACTTTCCACCAGTGTATATTACAAGAAAAATGAGTAGCGAGAGGGGGGGGCAAATTTCATCTAAATCTGGCCCTGTTTATAACAAGGAGGTCCATCTGTTTAGGATGACTTCTGAGCCACGACTGATCGTTAGTGGTCAGCCTTAAACCAGCATTTGTGCCAAGTCTCAAGTTGAGCACACTAACATTAGGCCACCATGACCCTTTGCCTTTAAGAGATGGTGAGTGGTTAACTGGTTTTAGCATGTGAAATGCAAGGAATGAAATGGATGGAGGAATTTATGAAGCAGCAGACTAGTGAAAATTGGAATCGGGAGCAATAAGGCCCTAACATAACATTGAGTTGTGCTGCACCTGGCTTTTTTCCCCTTTCTTTTTCCAGCATTAAAAAAAAAGACAAAATCCAATTACTTTTGCAGCGTGTTAATAAAAACACCAAATATGTATACATAAGCATGAGGTAATTTCAAAACGTTATTTTACTTTGGACTTCAATGTCAAATCAAGATGGCTGATGCCATATTTGGTATATCTCCCCATGTTGTCAGTTTGTCACAATAAATGAATTGAAATAATTCCCATATAACATGCATCATGAAAGGGTGAATCAGTGAACATTTTTACCTGAATGTACCATTCAGGCATCTACCATGCTGCCATTCTGATTGAATATCAGCAGTGAAGTCACATCATCAGTGAAGCATTATGCTGTCTGTACCCACCCTCCATCAGTGCTAAATAAATGAGGCAGAAGGCAAAAGTTCCTAGAAATGAAAATCTTATTTTTTTAAATTTTTTTAAAGAGAAAAATAGGTGATACATCTATCAGACTTATTTAAAAATAGAAAGTAGTCATGACTAGAATTTTTTGCACAAAGTTCATCACAACTTGTATTTCCTTTGACATCTCATAGTCGAATTTTTTATTATTATAATACAGTACTTTCTCATATTTATGTACAGGGACGGGTTTCCAACTAGGCGCGCGCGCCTGGGTCTCCAGAGCTTGAGGAGCCCCAAAAGCGTATAATTGGATTTCCAGTTTCAATATGGTTTTCACGGACAAACAAATCAATCCTTAAAGCCACCACTTTGTATTGTTAATTGATATTTTGCTTTCTGATATTCGTAACAACTAACATGTATTTTTTCTTGCTGTTGCTGCTACTCTGAATTTTCGAGTTCATATCGATGTACTTATTTTGAAAATAGTTGTTAAAGTAATTTAGCTTTTGTTTTAGTGGTAGGTGACAAAAGTATTTGCACTTCCCATGCTTTTCATATTTTAAGGCGAATTCTTAACTGGCCTGATGTGCTATAAATTGCTTTCATGCTACTTCCAGCCAAGAGAATACCCCGCCCTCTCCCCCTGCATTGCGATCAGGAATGTTTGTGCGAATGAAATGTCCGGCAAAGGACCAGGCACTTGGATGGCGAGAACGGAAAAGTAGGACAACTTAGTGAACGTTTGTGCTGCCGCCTCGCTCATGGCACATAGATGCTCGCTCAGGCAGCTCGCTGGTTGCATGTAACTGCGATGTCCGCCATGGCGCATTTACCCTGCAACTGTTCATATCGCTTTTATTATTATAGGAATCACGACTGCATCTGTTATTGTCAAACAGACTTTACCAGTATTACGGCAAGTATTACAACCACTGCATATAAAGCCACCAACTAAAGAAGAATTCTTTAGCTTCTTAGCAAATATGACCTGATTCTTAATCAGTTGATAGAAAAGAAAATGAAATATTTCAGTTCAACAATACAAAACGATATGTTTAAGCTTTTGGCTACCGAAATTAAGAAGGAAATTATAATGGAAATTAAAGAGGCACAGTTCTACTCTACCATTCTAGATACAACGCAAGACGTAAGAAAAGATTAACAAATGAGCCAAATATTTAGATATGTCACTGTCATATATAACGCAAGACGTAAGAAAAGATTAACAAATGAGCCAAATATTTAGATACGTCACTGTCTTATACAACGAAAATGGAACTCTAGTGGAAATTAAAATTAATGAAAGATTTTTAGGTTTTGAAATGTCGAAGACCAAAGTGCAGTAGGACTGACAGAGGTAAAATGAAAGATGATGAGCAAAAACGAACTATTCCTTGAAAATTGTAAAGAACAAGTTTATGATGGAGCCCGCAATGTAGGTGGACACTATTCTGTTGTTAAAAAGAATTAGAAAAAAGAGGGGAATTATTAGGAAAATCGTAGTGTAACCTAACTGGGAGAAAGTTGTGCTTGATACGATGCCCTACGTGCCATTAGTTTCAGGTATAATGACATTTTAGAAGTTTTGACCTAAATCATGCTAAAATTTCATAGCTGCGAAGAGAGGGCTAAAGCCCTCTCTTCGCAGCTATATAATGGATACCTTTTGATTTTGTTGTGTTTGTTCTCATGGAACACAAAATGATTGTTCTTATGGAACACAAATCGCAGCTATGTTTGGAGACCTTTTGATTTTGTTGTGATTGTTCTCATGGAACACAAAATATTGGAAATAGTTAGCAATGTGTCAAAACTGCTGCACTCAAAGGACGCTGAATTATTAAAAGCAGCTGACATACTACAATCAGGGAGTGAAAAACTCTGATTTAAGAGGAGAATTCAAAGATATTAAAAGCACTTCATCTATTCTTGCCAACACATGGAGTGTTGAAGATAAATTTAGCGAAACATGGTCGCATCACTCAAAAAAGTTCTTTGATTAAATAAATCAAGACAGTAGGTTACACAACCCCGAAGAGAAATTCAAAATTAATGTCTTTTTTGCAACTATAGACATCACCATTTCTCAAATAAAATTCCATTTTGAAGAACTAAGTTCGGTAGCAAATAAATTTCCTTTCTTGCAGTCATCTGATTTGTTAAATGCAAATGAAAGTGAATTATTCTAGTCAGCTGAGTCTTGGAGGTTGCAGTACAGAGATTATTTATCTAGTGATTTTTTGTCACAAGTACTTTCATTTAGAAATGCTATGAGCAACCAGTTAAAAAATATTTCTGGTGGCTCTGTAAAAGACCTTGTGGAGCTCATATATTTCAAAAACAGTACAATATTACCCAGTGTTCTGGACCTTGCGACAGCGTTGAATTTTTTTTTTTTTTTGACAATCCCAGTGACCGTGGGCACAGCAGAAAGGTCGTTCTCTAAGTTGAAGTTAATCAAAAACTACCTTCGGTCATCGCACACTTAAAGTAGGCTTGATCGACTTGCGTTGATAAAAGCATTTAGAATGACTGAGCCAGTAAACTAGACGTAAAGAAACTGATTTAAATATTTGCTAAGAAGAACGTTAGAAGGGAATCCAGATTTTAGTAATGTAAGTTTTTTTTCATTTTGTGAAGTATGCTTGCTTCTTGAATGTAAAAGATATGACACTAAAAAGAAACAATATCGCTGAAGTATTTAAAACTAAAAAATGCAAACACTTGTTCTTCCTCTTTCTCAAATGTTATTGTATTAAAGAATTAAACAGCTTTTAAGGAAGTTCGAAACCATACACTCGAAGATCAGTATTTGTTTTTATTTGATTTAATATCGTGAGCATTTGCCATTTAAAGATTTTGCACTGTTTTCCCCGAGTACTAAGTTTATCAAAAATACTAACCGGAATATGTGATCACATAATTAAAGCAATACTAAAGTGATCATGGAATTAATATTTATGCCGCTCTGATGGCGCAGTGGTCTAAGCGATGGCCTCTGATCATTAGTCCAAAAGGGATCATTGTTCGAATCCCGGTGAGGCATGGATGTTGTGTTTGTCTTATGGCACGGGCTCTCTCTCCCTTCCCTAGAACCAATGAGTTGCTCATTGTGGTCGTTAAACCTCCAATAAAAAAAATCAATATTTTTACTACAGCAAAGTTAAAAATTTACCCTCAATTTTTGCATTAATTATTACCATGTTGTGGGGGGCCTGTTAGGAAAATTTTGTGCGCAGAGGGGGGGTCGCAGATAATTTGCGTTACTCCACTGGTGATCAGATAATTTCTTTTTGCCTACAAACTTGTTCTCTTCATAAGTTATTGGAAGTGTTTATTTTGGCATAAATTAGCCTAGTGCAAATTTTGCTATGCTCTCAAGTCTCAACCTTTGTTATGGTCTTTTCTTCCTAATCTGTCAATAACTGTACACAATTCAGAAAAAAAAATTCTACTTGTCATGTGTGAATGCATTACAAAAATGAACAGGCCACATCTAGTCACCAATTGAAGTGTGGTGACTCATACTTGTTACCATGACAGATCAATATTTCCTGGTGAATTTCAATTATTTGTCATCTTTAATTGGGCTTCTTTCTAAGCTGCAAAACAAGAATGCCTTGACAGACAGGGATAAATTTCCATAAAGGGGTTGGTGCTAAAATTTGTTAGGTTTCCTTATTTTTTACCTGCTGACTATTTTTACAGTTCGCATGTTATTGTGGAAGGACAGTGGCCTGGAAAAATCTCGCCTGGTTCCCAAGGGTTGTTACCTAGTTTCTTATATCATGGTTGCCTTGCCCTGCAGATTATTTTGCAGCACTGTGATATCAGTTTCTCAGTCTTAATGAACTTCACCACACTGAGTCTTCCGTACAGTGTTCATGAAGATACGTATTATAATTATTGTGTGTGTGTGTTTGTGTATTGTTTCATTTTTTAGAAGCCAGAATTTTTATGAAGTACTTTATTGTCGTAATGTCTCACTTTAATTGCAGGTACTTTGTGGGAATAAATCCTTTGTGTCAATCTAAGGAACAAAACGGAAGAAACTATGCTGAAGTGAACCCAAAAATTACGAAGCTACGTAACAGTGAAAGAGCACAACAGTCGCTTGAAGGATGTAAGGCTATAAGTAACACATAATTAAAGAAGAAAAAAAAAGATTGTCACTATGTGTATATTTATAAATAACATTGGCTATGAAATAAGTTGATTCATATAATAGTTGAAAAAATGTACTTCACCCAATCAATTGGGTTTTTTTTTTATGAAAAAATAAAGAATGAAATCCAGTTGATTCAGTACTTTTTCCTTCATATTTAAGTTGATACATATTTATGTGTCAGTTATTTTGGTAATGGTAGTCCTAAGCCTTAAGAAGCAGATATGTTTTGTTTGTTTTTTGTCCGAGCAATGGAAAAATGTGTTGGTAAATTTTTTCTAGTTCTCAGCATATGTATAATTTATTTTAAAAAATACTAATGAATCCCCATAGTCTTCAAACCAACTGCTATACACCATTATCTCTGTAGTTCTGACATCCGTTTGTTATACTTGCGAACAACCTGCACTTTGGTTTTGCAACTTACCCAAAATAAACTACAATTCTCACACCAGAAGTTGTGTATTTTGTAGGGAAAAAAATATTTAAAATGTGGTTCACATTGTGTTGTCACGCAGAAATTAACTGTTTTAGTTGTCCTTTGGAAAACTCCAAGGAAGCTAAAGCATTATAATTTGTTCTTGATTTTCAGTGACGTAAATGGTTTTAATATTTTGCATAGGACTTAATGCTCACTCACTCTGTGGCAGCAGATGGACCAACATTGCTAATGCTTCCAGAGGATGGAGATGGAAGAAAGCGCTTGAGGCAATCTGTTGGGGAAAAGCAGAGGTGTGTTAAAGGGATTTGCCAGCATGTGTCGGGAGTATTGAGTTGAGGCGAGATGTACGAATGAGATAGAAAGGCATAAATAACAATAATAGCAGGTTTGATGTACATAATGTAAATAGGTTTTTAAGAGTTTAGTTACAATTGTTTGTCTTTTAGTACCTGGTTTGGATGTGTGTGAATTTGGTGGTATGTCCATAGGTTTGTGAAGTGCATGTATGTTTAATAGGTTTCCTGAGTTGCCTAAGTTTGGATTTAAGTGTTAGTAAAAGAATTCAAGTTCAGTGTAAAATATTTTTCAAGTTTTGGTGAACTTCGGGCTATCCCAAGAATGCTTTGTGTCGCTTAATTTGCTTGTTTCACACGTGTGAAGAACAACAATGGTGAAATGAGGAGGGGGGAGGACCACACCCAGATGGAGCATCTACACAGGAAACCCAGAATCCTGACGTGCAAGAAAATGTTCAACAGAAGCTAACCTAAAAGGGTAAGCTGATATCTATTACTATAGGATTTAACAATTTCATTTCCTTCAAGTTGTCATTCACCCCAGTGATCTTTAGAGCTGCCATTACATTTTTATCAAGCTGGGTCCTGGAGACCCATAGATTTTAAAAAAGTGGCTACTTTGGGAGATATTCTGGGTCCTTTGAAAAATCAAAAGAATCAAGCGAGAATGAATATTTATACGTACATAAACAAATGAAAGATAAATGTAATGTACATTGTTTGACACTTTAATTTATGCTCTTTGAAAACAATTTAAAAAAATAAAGTGCAGACAATTAAATTTCATCATTTTCAACTACATTACTAAATTTTATCATAATGGAACAACTATCCAAAGATTCGTTTTAAGTCATATCAGAACACCAGAGCAACTTTTATTTTTCAAAACACAGGAACTGTGTGGTGACTACTCTTGAACAGTTCTGACTTTTAACGAACAATCGTACAACTTTTAGTAAAGTATAGTTGTTCAGTGTTCTCATTAAATGTAAATTTGTTTGTTTTTCATATTTTAAATTTTAGCTATTCCAATATTGATTAAGTGAGCTGAAAGATTTAATAAATTAATCAGGACATTTGTATATTTACATTTAACCTTATATTATACACTTACATAATCTTGAGCAGTGTTTGAATTACCCAGTGGTCCGCTGGCCATTGGCCAGTAAAACTTCCATTGGACCACTGAACTTATTGACTTTACTGGCCCAGAAGGCCAGTAAGTTTTTTTTTTTTTTCTCTCACAAGTTCAAAAATTATTTTTTCTTTTACCTTGCTGTATGGTTTCTTTTTAGGCTGCAAACTAATGATAGGTTTAAAAACAAATATTGGATAATTCCATTGAAATGATACGTTATTTTCTACATATATTGTAAATGTCTTAATTTCTATTTTTTTACGGACCAGTAGGTGGTTTGCAAATTCTAGTGGTCTGCTGGGCCAGTAGAAGATCTAGTTCTAATTCTAACACTGATCTTGAGGGATGGTGCCTTTCTGGCTGTTTTCGTTCTTTCCCTAATCTTCATGAATTTGACTTTTGCCAAATGGCATGTTCAAAAAATACAAATTAAATGTGGGGTCCCAAAAGATGCGTAGAATTTGAAATTATGGGTCTTTTTTTTTTCTGTTTTTTGGGTAATTTACGTGTTGCAGCACTGCCAATGTCAGTAAAACTACATAGCATAGGCGTAACCACTGGGGGTCAGGATCCCCCCGATTTTCAGAGTCGGGGATCCTCATGTATATATTTATAATGTGTGTATGTGTGATCGTACTCCCCAGATTTTAAAATGTGGTTATGCCACTGCTACATAGTAAATAATGCATAATTGTTTATCAGGTGAAAATGAATTGACAGTGTGGGGTAATATACTTCTTACTCATTTATAAGCAAGTTCAGTGGTATTTGTATTTTAACCGTTTTGTTAGACTGAGTTGCCTCCTAGTGATGACCGCATTCGAAAGCTTTATATATATGTACATCGATCAGCTACAACATTAAAACTACCTTATGGCAACTGTATTCCCTGGCGGAGATGGTGCCTTTCAACAAGACTGCTCCCTTCCACATTGTATAGAAAGTCCTGGAATGGTTCCAAGAACATAACGAGGAATTCCTTTTAATGCCACGGCCCCCAAATTTGCCAGACATGAATTAACAAAGAATTCGCTATACTTGCCATGGCCCCCAATCCTATTGAACAGTTATGGTTTCAGTTGGAGGAAGGAGTACGAGCAGCATCACCTGAACCACAATTTACGGGAACTGGGATCTTCTGTTGCAGTCATGATACCAAGAGAGACCTATCAACATCTCGTTGAGTCTGTCTCAACAGGTGGGAGGAGGATATATATACATTATATTAGGTAGGTGATTTTAATGTTTTGGCTGATTGGTGCATATAATTACACTGTATTTTATAGAGTTTGTACAAATTATGACCACAAAAAACTCAAATAACAAATGCACATTATAGATAAGGGAAAACATTACCACTTGCAATTTTGCAAAAATAAGAGGGAAAAAATGTAACTGAACAGCTTTGAGTGAGTAGTTGAAAGAGTGAACTGTTTCTATATGCATAATATGCAGGTTAGCAGGCAAATTGGGCATGTGAAGCCCTAATTAGACAAAGAGATTCATTATTAAACAATGATTAAAAAACAGTCATTAAACCAAATCTAAAAAACTGTGGTTTAACATTTTTGTAAAAAATAGTCTTTACATCGTATTTATTTAACAGGCTTTGCCATGTTTTTTCTTAAAAAACACGGTTTACCTACCGTAATAAATTTTTGGTTAATCTACCGTGTTAAACCACATTTTCTGGTAGTTTGACCGTTGTTTATTTAACGGTCATTAGACCGTTAATTAACATTACGGTACGTTACTGTAAAATTACGGTATTTGCACCGTATTTATTTAACAGGCTTTGCCATGTTTTTTCTTTCAAATACGGTTATCTACCGTATTAAATTTCCGGTTGATCTACTGTGTTAGGCCACATTTTCTGGTAGTTTGACCGTTTTTTATTTCCCGGTCATTAGACTGTTAATGAACATTACAGTACGGTACTGTAAAATTACGGTTTATTGACTGGCCACTCAGCTGCCGGTGTATCTACCGTAATTTGACCATGAAATTTTTTACAGTGATAAGACAACTTGAGACATTTTGCTGTTTGTTCACTTTTGACAATTTATAAGGGAACCATTTTGACAATTCGGATATGTTTCCAACTTCATGAAGATGTTTTCGAACGGTTTCATCACTAACACCAAATGATTGAGCTAGTTCCCGTCCTGTTTGGCTATTGTTCCGCTTAGTAGCACGTTTCAGGGCTCCTGTGTCAAGGATGACAAGACGATCACTCCGGGGCTTCTCTTAAAGGGATTTATCTCCCTCTTTAAACTGCATAAACCAATTCCGAGTTGTGCCTTCCATTACAGCATTCGCCCTGAATGCTAATCAAATGGAACGTGTTGTTTCTGCAGCAGCTGAAGCGAGTCTAATTTCGGACAACAGCCACAAAAAATCTCCACTGATAACGCTAATGTTATCGCACGTCTTTCCACTACAATAGCGCTTACACATCTGATTCATATCCGCAGAGCATCTTGAGATATCAGCTGTTGGTATACAGCGGGCGGAATCCCATATCACCGAAATTTTAGTCATTACAAGGCGCTTGTTTGTGCTCTCATCGAAAACGGCATGTACTTTTGCGGATACCTGCTAATACAGTCATGAACTCACCGATCACCACCATTAAATAAAGACGCAATACACAAACACGTACAGTTCAGATATCTTAAATTATCTGGCTGCTCAAAGCAGCATCAATGATGTAAGAATAATAAAATCTAGAACAAAAGAAAAGTAAAGCATTCTGGAATAATAAATAAATTTGCAAATATAAAACTGCAAGTTTTTGTTATATATATCGCTCTGTATCTTGGCACATATAAACAATAACATGAACAATAAGTCGTAAGTGATGGAAATATATTTTTTAAATGCATCACTTTATCCAAATTATAAATCTAATATTTGTTGCTCTTTACAGAGCCGTAATTTCGTAAATTTTTCATATTGATTTTCAGAAATGGAGTTTAGTTGCTAGTACACAACAAGGGATAACACATCTAAATATTAAAAGCTTTCCTAAATACATTATATCCAAAAAATATTCATTTGATGGTAACGTTCATTACTCTCACAAATGTAGAATGCTTCTCCAGAAGTCCATTTCTTTGGCATGCTAATATACCGATCAAATTAGGAAATAGAGATTTCGTTTGGGGCCTTAACATTTGTCGCACTGTTCATGGGAAATTAATTTCCATTTTTCCATTACAGAAGTTACGAAGCTATACGTTGTAGGGGAAAGAACTGAAATCTTTTATTGATGAAGAAATAAAATATTTCATTGATGAAGCGTGGTGTCATTGCTCGAGCCTTGCGTAAATTCGAAATTCCAAAGAAAACAGTCGAGCGACTAAACCGTATCGCACTTATGTGAATGAGAAGACAATTTATGCAGTAATAATTTAAAACCTGATATTAAAAAATCCACTAATAGTAGCACATTTAAAGTATGGGAAACCACAAATTTATTCGTAACGTATATCGATCCTCGCCCCCTCAATTCGGAGTAAGTTGCTCTCCCAACTAAGCTACACTGCCAGTATGCACCGTTACATGTCGTCTTGACACGTAATTCACCTCTGATGTGCGTGACATCATATCTCTTTTAATTTTCTTTCATTCCTTTCTCTTATTTTGAAGCGAAGTAAGAATTTTTCATGAATTCCAGATGATGTGTGGTACAAACATCACACATTTTTCGAAGAATGCGACGCGACGGCCAGTAGATCAATTTTTACGTTCAGGCGCGAATGTGAAAACCCAAATTTATCCGTGTCGGAGAGCGAACCCCCCCCTCTCCTCTTACTACGGATAAGCTGCTCTCCCAACAAAGCAACACGGGAAGTGCATGATCGGCGTTGATTATGAACCAAATTCCTGGAACTAATTAATGGGGTAGGACACATACTAGATTGCCCGTTGTCGTCCTCTAATGGACATTTCACAATTTGAAAGATTAACCGAAATTTCGAATTAGTAAGTCTTTAATAATTTTTATGAATTATATTGTTTTAATATCATAACGGTGAACATTTCGTTTCTTTATGTATTCCAGATTTCGTTACAGGAATGGCACTTGGAAAAGTTTCCAGTTAGTGACTAATTAGCTACAATAATTGCTGGAAGAAGAGTAAAGAATAAGGTTTAATGAAAATGTTTCGCGTACATTTCTAAGATATAACAGTTGACTGTTGTTCTAAGACATGTGACAAACGTACATCGTACACGCTAGTAACTGAATGCAGCCATGTTTCGACGTTTTCAAGGACTACTATAAAACGCAACCATCCGACAATTGGGAAAATAGATTCCCCATGGATAAGTGTCTGAAATATTTTAAAATTAAAAACGTTTAATACCAGCAAAGGTTTATTATACATCGACTATATTTTCGAAGAGATTTTGGCTGGCCATCATGACGAAGAATGAACGCTCTGTGAAACTATGGTCAATGTATAATAACATTTGATTGTCGTAAACGTTGGTATTTTTATTCTATCCCAACACCGTACATTCTGTAGTCACAAGTTATATATATTTTAAGACTATCGACTAAGAAAATTTTTATAGAAGATTTAAAACACATGTAAATATGACAGAAAATTGCAAACAAAATTATAGAACTTCAAGTGCTGTAAGAAAGATTAGAGAAGAACATACATTTCCCCCTATATGATTGTGTAATTTTATATCTCAGGAAATAGTAGACAGGGATATTCATCATCCGTTCTTCGTGGGGAAAACAAGAAAAGGAAAGAAAATAAAAAATAAGAAACATCCAGAAGGATTCACTAAATTTAAATGAAAATTAACAATAAAGGAAATACACTGACGGAAAGTGAAAATAGAACACAAAGAAGGAGACTTCTGATACCAACTAAATTTATACAGCATAATAACGGAATACAGAGGATAACGTGATCAAAACATTATGGCAAAATGAAGCTGTATTTGCTGGTAAACTGAAAAATAACATTTCCATGTAACATGGTTAATACGAGGTTGAACCGCCATGAACTGCGTCACACTGTGCAATTCTGGCATGGAGTCTGTCGCACAGATGTTGGATGTAAGTTTGGGGTATTGAGTTCCAAGCATTCTCAACCTGGACGCGTAAATCGGGAAAGGTCGTGGCTGGCCGTGGAGACCGGATATTTCGACCCCATCACAAAGCGCGCAACGAGTGTCTGGAAACACACAGGCTGGCCTCCTCCGAAAAAATTCCGTCAAACCAAATCAGCTTGGAAGGTGATGATGATAATTTTCTTTGATCATGAAGGTGTAGTTCATCGCTACGGCGGTCCTTCACAAATTACTGTCAATGCTTATCATTATACTTCATTATTGAAGGGTGCGCGACGACATATATCGATTAAGCGACTGTACCTGGTGGGCAAGTGGACACTACACCATGATAACGCCCGCCCACATGTGGCTGCTTGTGTTCAAGAGTTTCTTGCGAAATGCAGTATTGAAATCAAGCCACAGCTTGTCTACAATATTCTTATCGTTCCGTGCGATTCCCGGTTGTTTCCAACAATGAAGAGAAGTCCCGTGGCGCAACATTCGACACAGATGTTGACGTACTTCAAGCTATACATATATTGCTAAAGCAGCTTCCACAAAATTGCTCTTCCCACCTACTTTGAAAAGTGGACTGAGCAATGTCCCCTTTGCATATCACTTGAGTGAAGATATAATATTTTGAGAAAGAATATCATATATTTTGTCGCACCCAATTTTTTTCATTTTTTTGTGATTTTCCTCTGTTTTTTGTAATGGCCGTTGTATAAGTCTTACGAAAATTAGAGCCTACAAAACGGAAGCCTTTCTGATTAATATTGCCGTGGCTAGATCACTTGGAAAGTCATTATGGGTTTTCTCAGAACACCATTTTCCCTAATATGCAATTGTTCCGAAAGGCTTCTGAATTCAAGATCATTTGTTTAAACAACTGCAAAAAACAGATTTATTTGAAAAGACTTTTCTCCATTTGTGACGTGAATCTTCTGTTTTGTATTGTGAAGTTAAAGAATTATCAATGAGCTCTACTACTGTTATTCAAATAATTTGTTGCTAAGATGCCAAAAGCTTTAAATATTCTTACCCAAAATTTCGCTACAGCAATATTTATTTCACTTTAGTTGAAACAAGTTACAAATCAAACATGTTATGAATTAAATTCTAGAACTTCTGTTCTTTATATTTTTTCACTGTTATCAGGAAAATTATTTTTATATGTTTTATACTGTTCTTAAACTTCGCGTTATATAAAACTCCACACTTTTGGTACCACACATTGGTCTGAAATTTTTGTTACTTCTTTGCATGTTGACTCCAAAAAATTATAAGACATTTCAAAATTAATTATTTAAAAGAGCCTGTATACATACTAATTATCCACGGGTGAATGTCTTGCACCAATACGGAACTCAAAAATGTGTAAACATTACACAAAACGGGTTTTACAAAGTAAAAATTCGAACTTTCGGGTCGGTCGAAATGCGAGAAATGAAGATATCGAGAGCTAATTTGGTACGTAGGTTATTCATGCCTTGAATAAAGCAATTCAACTGAAAAACTCGTTTGTTCAAATTTGTTCCACAAGTAGAATTGAAAGAATTGCAGATGCAATAAAGAAACAACAGACACGTGCGTGAATTTACAGGTTATTGTGAGCAAAATGTTTCAGGAAAAGATTTGCTCAATATACCGGCCAGCACAAGAGATTACCCATGATGCACTGCAGAAACAGTTTCGTATGCAAATAGTCACATGAAATATCTGCATGCTGCGTCCCACAGGGTTAAAGCTGCAGTGATCAGCCACCCGATAGTCATTACTAACCTTACAAAGAATGAAAGGGTGCTCCCAGTAAAATTTTATCATCACAACCAGAACAATGCTAATTGCTCATTATCCCAATTTCTACGAATCAATGGATTACTGAGATAATCCCTTACACCATCGACACTTTAACAGCAGAAGTATCGTTGTTGACATCCAAGAATTGCAGGTCGTTCATGTGGATAATTCCGTTCTTATAAGAACGGTCACATGCAAAATTGGAATGAACGTGATTTTCCTTTTCTTGCACCTTCTGTGCCATGTCCGCATTGCGTCACAATTTCCAACTATTATTGTTTCCCAGCGAAGTTGTTTCTACGTGCGTTCAACAAACTACTTACAAAGTTTCTTTGCGATATCTTCATTTCATGCTTCGCTAGACATCCGAAAATAAGGATAATTATTTTCATATGATGTTGTATATCTATACAGACATATTGAAGCTTCTTAACGCAAGCATATTTAGAAGACTTTCCCGTTAAGAGAAAATTTTGTGAATGTGTAGAAAGGTATGGTGATATATGATACTGGGAATGTTTAGAAAGATACGGTGGAAGGTATCGTGCGTGTCTTTCGCTTTTACTTCCCTAATTAAAAACTTTAACTCTGAGCAATTGTTTGACACTTCATTATATGCCGCAATATACTATATTTTCAGAAGATATGGTCTCCGTTTTCTGAAAAAGGAATTCCTAGATAGATGTGCTGAAGGGAAATAAAAGTAAGTTGCTGGAAGTTTACAAAGATCCACTGCGCTGTTGACAAATAATTTTTCTTTCAATGTTCTTTGGAATGGTCGGCTTAATCTGTAAAGTAAACGGCGACCTGTTTCCAGAGTGCAAATTTTCGTTTATTTTTTTTAAATATTAGGTAATACTTTTTGGATATGTCACTGATATATAAAAACATTTAGTTCAGTTAATTGTCTTTAATTTTTTGCTATAAAAAGAAATTTAGGAGAAAATAAGGCATCGAATTTTGTGGACTAATCAAAATTAAAAGTAGTTTGTAAAAGTAAAATATATTTAGCAGATAGTGTGGTATCAACTTGTGTGGTCTAATCACTATAAACGATAGTTTCCTTAAGTTTTCAGTTTTATAATTTAAAATAAAGATATAAATAAACATTTGTTCCAATTTGAATTGGAGTGTGTTGGCCAGTTGTTTAAACAAATTCGCCTTTCAGTAGGTAACCATATCATGAATATTTTGAATAGCATCTGCATAAAGATAAACCATAATATGGGCGGTTTCTAAAACTTTTACTTTAAACTTAAGGGTTTAATACTTTTACATCTTTGGAATTAACATTAATCCACTTCCACCCTCTCAGAAAATTTCAAAATAAAGTAAACCCTAGAAAATCCGGCAATTTTCTGATTTCGTTTTCGTGAAAACATCGTGAGAACATTCGATGTTTCACAAATAACGATGGAAATCTCCCTATGTAACGTCTCAACAACACACATTGCGATATCATCCGATCTCAACGTGCGCATTGCCGATAGACGCCCTCGTGTACGAGTTACATCGGGAGGTCTCTTAAATTTGTCACCTCATGGAAGTTTACAAAGATCCGCACTGAAGTGACGCGGACCAATGAGCCGACGAATCGGCGTGTATGTTTGAAATGCGTGTTGAACGTCTGATGATGAACTGTGGTTGGTGGTAACAGTATGTGGATTCGATCGTCCTTCATGATGCATCGCAGTAATCGCCCTCGCGATGTATCTTAGTTTCGTCAATCGAAAAATCATAACATCGATGTAAATTTCCACATCCCATTTTCGGGATGTACCGATACATCGCCCAACTCTAACGGTTAATCTGGCTTTTTTCAGGTTTAGGCCTAACTATTCACCAAATTCAATTTGTTTTCCACACAGTTTTATAATAAATAATACAAAACGGTGTTCGCCAATATTTTCGACAAAACCTTTTTTCCATCACTAAAACGATTTGTTTTCCCAAATTTTGAAAAATTCGATCGGCAGTGCGACCTTGCATATTCATGAGGCGTAGTCGCGCAAATTTTTGTTAAACCGACCTCTTACGTGTGCATTCAATAATGCCGTGCAAACGGTGAGATACGATGTCACTTGAGGAAGCATGTCCTCCAACAAATAGTATCAGTTATGAGAAATAACAAATTTTCTAAGCATAAAACTGTCACTTGATGAACTTTGTTCAACAATGATCGTATATAAGCCGGATATTTCAGGGTATTTTTTATGTTGGGACTTTGTTCAGTGCAGTCCCAAAATGTCAATTACACGTCGTTTTATAATTTATCGCCATTTGAATGCGTTTCAGACAGGAAAAATTTTCGGCCTGTGTGAAGCGGGCTAATCTACACGACGTTCCCCTTCTTATGTGCAACGGGATGCACGAATTTTTGACCGCTGTTGTTGTCATCAGTAGCTACCCGAGGTTCGTAGGTGCGTCGCAGCGGCAGTTGTGTAGTCCAACAAACGTCAGCACGCTTGCACAGGCGGATTGTCCGACACGCTCGTTTGTCACCAGAAAGCACTGCAGCCGATATTCTAAGTCCTGTGTCATCGACCATGGGAGTCGCCATAACGACCCGAATTGTAAACCGAAGATCACTTGTAGCAAATCCGCGAAGTAAGCAACATTTACAGCCACTGCCATTGACAACCAGCAATCCCAGAGATCGTATGTTTTGGTGCCTCCTCTCATCATCATGGACACGTTGGTAGCTCCACGGTACGTGAGAGTCTGCGACACATTTTGATACCGTTCCAGAAAGCGCTACAACACCCCAATTTTCCAGCAAAACAACACCCGTGCACAGACCGCTCTGATCTCAATACAATGCTTGCAACATGTTCAAACACTGCCATGGTGAGTACATTCGCCCGATTTATTCTGAATCGAAAAACTGCGGAATCGTAACGTACCTCGTCTGCAATCGTCTCGGTCTGCGCACGATCTCGATGAATTATGCGAGCAAGTCAGCAGTGCTTGGGATTGCATTCCTCGTTATGATATGATATAACTCATTACTATGCCGTATGTTGCCTGTATTGACGTTCTCGCCGTTCAACTATTTAGTGAGGAATTGTTCTTTTTATCTCATCTGATAATTATTGAACGCGGCTGAATATACGCTACTCGCCACCCAAAATGTAACACCAAGAAAGAAGCATCCGATGGCCTGAAAATCGAAGCATACGTCGCCCGCGAGAGGACATGCAAACGATTAGCATTGCAGAGCATATGCAAATAATGTGCGCCCGGCACACCACCGAGAAGCACTGTAAGAAGGGTGCACAGAAGGCGGGGTGTAAGTAGTGGAAGTGTGTTGTGCTGCAGGACCTGTGCCTGAGAAGTTTCCTGATGCCTCGTCGCAGATTACGGCAGTCATTCCATCACATTTCAGAGTTCGACAGAGGACGAGTAGGGGCCTATCGCGACAGGGGTTTATCATACCAAGACATCGACGCACGTGTGGGACGACATCCATCCACAGTGAGGCGAGTAAGGATTCGGTGGGTGCAGAAGGGACGGACGGACCGACGCGACGTGCGCGATTGCCGCAGCTGCGACACACCACCGAACAAGAGGACCGGCATGTTGCGCGGCGGGCATCAACGGCTCTCACCGCTACATCACGAACGTTAGCGCAGGAATCGGGGTGTGTTGCGCAACACCACGTGTCAGCACGTGCCGTTCGACGTCTTCTGCAGGAACGGGGACTTGTCGCACTGCGCCCATTGCTCCAATTACCATTGACGTTACACCACCGGCGAGTTCGGCGGCAATGGGCCGTTGAACGCCGCACCTTGACTACGGAATGGCACGACATTGTCTTCTTGGACGAATCCCGCTTCTGCCTGCAACATCACGATGGTCGGATCCGCGAATGGTGGCACCGATGCGAGAGACAGTATGACGTCTGCATTATGCATCGCAACATCGTTCCGTCGCCTAGCGTTACGGTTTGGGGCGCAATTGGATATGACACCCGCACCCCTCTGGTACGCATCGCCTGTACACTCAATAGCCACCGCTACATCACCGACGTTTTGGAGCCTGTAGTCCTCCCTTAACTGCAGGACCTGCCAGCGACCACTTTTTAACAGGACAACGCTCACCCGCACGTGGCACGCATCGTGCAACAATTCTTAACGGCCCACCAGGTGTCAATCCTGCCGTAGGCCACATGTTCTCTCGATATGTCGCCCATTGAACACTTCTTGTCGCTGATCGGCAACCGAGTGGCTAGGCAAGCACCACCCGCCGCTATGCCTGATAAACTGTGGCAACGTGTGGGAGCAGCCTGGACCGACATACCTCAAGCACACATCCCAAACCTCTTTCGTTCGATGCCGCGGCGTGTAGCGGTCGTTATTTTCAGGAATGGGGCCCACACGAACTATTGATGCCTGCGTGTTCCGCAAGTCGCACGGGCCTGTAAGTTCAATCGTTTCATCTTTGTATCTGTTGTTATGTGTCCAGTAAATCTGGCTTTGCTATCTCGTGTCCTTCTTAGTCTTGCATTTTGGGTGGCCAGCAGTGTAACAGCAAGGTAAAATCTTATCTATTCCTCTTTGAAGTGTGAACGCTATACAGCAATTTCTGCATCCCGTTGTGTTCACTTATATTGTGATTCGCTTCACCAGACAACTCTTTTTTTCAGTTTTCAGATGTCCAAGTTTCGTTCTCACCTGCCCACGCAAGGTGAATGTGTTGGTTATTAGCAAATACTAATGATATATGAAGTGGACGTAACGGTTATAATCCATTAGCACCAATGTATGTACATCTGATTGTTTGTGATGAAAATTTCCGGTGAATACGTCTGTTGAATTGACCTAACACTTCGCGCAATACAGCTCATTTGTTATAACGAACAATCCTTTTCAATCGTAATACTGCTTATCTTTTACTACGTACAGAGCTCATCTGTTACCACGTAAAATCCCTTTCAATGGCAATACAGCTCATCGTGAATTTCTGTTTACCTGTAGGTTGGGCCTAGGTTCAAATCACAGACGTCATGTTGATGAAGTGCCTGCTAATCTGACGCCAGTGATTCTCTTCCTCTAAACGAGAGCATAAAATTGAATTGGTATCAACTAGCCTAGAATGTTTATCAAACACTATTCATTTTGTTCTTACGTGCGAGCGTAGTCAGGAATCAAAAAGAAATTCAGGGTTCCGTGAAATCCAGAATGAATTCCTTGAAAAAAATTTCGTGGTCACGCCGTCTTCCGCGGAGAAGAACAAGGAGAACTGGCATGATCTTTACAACAAAGCTACATAAATAGTTGAGAGAAATGGCTATATTGAATTTCTCTGCAGCAGCGCAGAAAATGAGTAAACTGATCCCTGAATTCTTAGCTAACCTGCAGAAGCATCACTGTATAGTAACTCAGGTTTCCTGAATTTCTTAGATGTTGTGTTACAAAAAGCCTTGTTAGAAGTTGGGTTCTGCTTTAATTAAAAGAAATTCGTTAAAAAATAATTCTGCTAGCAAGGCTAGTTACGAAATGAATATGAGGACAGATTGATTTAAATAGGTGTCTGTTTCTTTATTTTATTTCTTATGGCAACTTTGGCGGAAAGGCGATCATAAGATCGACAAAGAACTGTTTAGGATCTACTTATTTCTTTTTTTGTATTTCAGATTTAAACACAGCTTTTACTCACTTTTATGCAATTTACATAAACTCAAGGTTTCCCTCTTCATATATTTTTTCTTTTGGAAGAAACAGCATAATTTTCAAGAGCAATATGCCATTATGTCTTAAAAGAAAAGTGTTTGATCAATGCGTCCTTCCAGTGCTTACGTATGGTGCAGAGACGTGGACCTTAGCTAAAAGAGACATACAAAGGCTGCAGACAACTCAAAGTAGCATGGAGAGGTGCATGCTTGGTGTAACCAGGAGAGATAAGAAGAGGAACACGTGGATCCGAAAAATGACAAGAGTGGAAGACATCATGATCAGAGTTAAATCCCTGAAATGGCAATGGGCTGGACATACTGCCAGAAGAACAGACCATCGATCGACAGCCGAAATTTTAGATTGGATTCCAAGGGACAGGAAAAGACCCAGAAGAAGAAAACATGGAAGATATGTGGATGAAATTCGAAAGTATGCGGGAGTGACATGGAGGAGACTGGCACAAGACAGACCGTTGTGGAGGAAACTTGGGGAGACCTTCGTCCAGCAGTGGATTGATAATGGTTGACAATGATGATGATGATGATGATATACCTAAAAACTCAAATTTTACTTACAATACTAATTTGTTGGAAATATAGATAAAGAAAACTAATTAGAACGAGTATCTGTGTGAAAACCAATGAAAACTATGAACTTAAAATATTTATTTCCGTTATATTATCAAATCTAAAATTCAAGTCCATTAAAAATATAGACACACTATAAATGCTAGTAAATCACACTGAAATACTTTCACTTCACTTGCATAGAGATTTTACAAAAGCTTTGCGGAAAAGGAGTACCCTCTCCAGGAAGCAGCTTCTCGAACAGGTTATATACGATTAATTCAGAATCACCTCATCAGAGTGCTCTAAAGTGGGACCTACATTGAAGTTATTCTTAAACACTAAGGCTAAAGTAGCAAAACAAACAATAACAATGGAAAATTGTGATTGCCAAATAATATGCAGGTACAATTTTCTCTTCGATAAAGGCCTATTTTAAGGCTTTTTAGGTAAAGTGACATGCTTTAGTTTTATGAAATTTTTGAACTTTAGTATAATTTATTAAATTTATTTTTTCAATGTTCTACTGCATACTTTGCGCAATTTTTAATGTGTGAATAAATAAATATATAAAGTAAAAACTCGATTGAATACGTAACTAAAATTTCTATAAAACATATTTTTTTTTCAAAATTCGATAAGTAGTCAAAAATTAGAAATACGATGTAAAATGGATAAAGTGAAAATTTTAGGAAAGCCCATTTGAATGTTCAATAAATATTACAAGTGTTTTGTAGCAAGTTATTATAATTTGTTAAAGCTTTATAGCACAGGTTACTGAAACTTTATTTTTAAAAAAATAGGTTTTTCGAATCTGAATATTCCTGCATAACTGATTAAAACTACTTTATGTTATTTCTACATAAATCAGATTCAACAAATGTTTTATTTGAGCTGTTCATTGAACGTCGTTTTTTGCCATCCGTCATTTGCCCAGGGTTCTTATCTTTGATGTGCGAAAGTTCTTTCTCATCATAGGACGTACTTCATTATTTAGCGGAATTTATAGTATTCCCGTCTCTACAGATTTGCTCTACCGAAGTTTGAAGTTGGTAATATATATTAATTATCGATCAACAAAAATAGTATACATTATAAACCAGTTATTTCGATGCTCTTGAAGCAAAATCACTATTAGCTTCATTCCACACTGGTAAAATATGATCAGTGAAAGCCGAAATGCAACACATTCATGTTTCTGGTAATGTGAATGGCGGGTTTTTGTAAGACATTTATATCCACAAAAATTAAATTATAAGACAACAAGATTTATATTAATATACATGGAGGTTTCCGTGATGCATGCACAATTCTGCAAATAAAAGTTTCAGTTTGAAAATCAGTAAATGAGCATCACCTGTAGCAGTATTTTTCAACGATAGTTTATAACAGAAATCTTACGAACGTAAAGATATCTAAATATCTATACTGCAAATGAACCTAGATTTCGGCGAGGTTATACGACTTGCGGATTATTTACCCGAAGGCAGCGGATATCCTAGCAATCAACGTTCGTGACTAATACGTAAGCCGTAGTCTTCTTAATTTTTTGCATACAAAGAGTTGAACGCAGGGTTTAACCTGGCATACAGCTGTATCGGCGCGATGTATAACATTTCCATCTAACACAAGCAAGCCTCAGAAGTATAAATATTTATTTACATCTAGAACCAGTATGTATAGACAAAAGCAACTTTGAAAAACAGGCAAGATCTTTCGAGTGTTCACAAGACCGATTATCAAGTTAAAGTGCAGCCCAATGTGCAGTGAACAAGACAATATATGTACAAGTAAACGACCGTCAGGCACATGTAACTATAGGTATAGTTACAGATGCATAACGGTCGCTTACTTGTACATATCTAGTCTTGTTCACTGCACATTGGGCTGGACTTTGTCTTGATAATGAGTCTTGCGAAGACTCGAAGATCGTGCCTGTTTTTCAAAGTTGCTTTTATCTGCACATACTAATTGTAGATGTAAAAAAATAGTTTATACTTCTGAGGATTGCGTGTATTAGATGGAAGTGTTATATATCCTGCCGAGACAGCTGTATGTAAGATTAACTCTATGGCTGCACGAGATACATTGTCTCTTTGCAGGGTTTAAATACAGAACACTGCCCAAAGCCTTGTACAACCTCCACCTGCTTGTTTACGTCCCACCGTGCTGCCTGGTACCAAAACCTTCCTTAAGTAAACGGCGCATACATACCTTGCCGTCCACATGGTGCAACTATATATATGACTAAAATATAAATAAATGAGCCATTAAATTAGCAGTTAACTTACCCGTTGCTTGAGGTAGTATAGTTCCTCAAAACAATTCAGAAAAATAAAATTAAATCGTGAATTTTGTATTTTCCAACCCGTCCTTCAAGTATGTTACGATAATATTTAAGAACACAATGGTTTAGTTCAGTCAGTTATGCTTAATATTTCCGCATCACTGTAAATAATGATTCGCAGATAAGTATCTTAAATTTATGGCACGATTTGTCATTTATTCCCTTTACTTCCTTAACTTTCTTTTCAAATAATTTTACTATCGTTTCACATTAATTGATTTATGCTTTGTGAAACTACAATTTTTCCAGTATTAGCGGAAGCTAAACCACTAATTGAATCATTTAGCGATCTAGGAATTTCAAAGAACATTTAAATTATTTTAAGAGTCAACTCCTCCAGAATAATCAATATAATCTCTTAAAAGAGGCTCGGAGCACATTCACCATGAGGACTTACTTAAAGTATTCCTTGAGAAAGAATATGATGATATGTTTCTCCACAGCAAACGCCAACTTTTGTAATCATGTGGTGCTTAACTAAAACAGTTCGCAGCGTCTACAAGTTTTGAAATGACGCTATAATTGACGAATTTCTCTGAAATTTCGAACTCCCATGTTCTTTATTTTTAAACCGATAATTTTTTAATGTTTCCTATATCACAGTACCCTGTTTTTTGCGTGTCGATTTTCTCGCCTGTATTTGAATTCAAATTGGAAACCTGATCTCTAAATAGCTAGTCTTATAGAGGTTTGTTCGCCACATAATGGATACACAGAACAGAAAAAGAGGGGTTGTGTAAGGTATTTCCTGTTTTTAGGGGTATAATTATTACCGTGAGAAACTGGATGGAGTATAACAGTTATCGTATTTTGGAACCGTCCGTTGGCCCCAAAGCCCGCCAGATTTAAACTCTTTAGAAGCTATCTCAAATACCGTGTTGGGCCGCGTGTGGCCTAGTGGGCAACGTTCGTGACTACCACGGAAAGGACCTCAGGTTCGATCCCAGGCAGGTACGAACGCTCGATCCACTAAATATCCGCCGTGCGTCGGATGGGCACGTTAAGCCGTCGAACCCTGAGTACTGGCCCCCTGGTAATAAATAAGGGCGTCTTCCTCCCACTTTTTACTTCGCTTCCGTGTCACTTTCCTATCGGGCACTCTAGCCCAAATCTCCTAGCTTCCTATTTCTAAGGGTTGTTTAAGACTTGGGGTCAGATACTCCCTTCCCAAAATCATCTACATATGATCACATAATCACATGGAATACCGTGGAGTGAAACATGTAAAAGCTCTTTGGGCGAAGTTGAGCGACTAGTGCTGATTTGTGGACAATGATGCAACCGGTTCTGCTAGGATTACCTCCGGAAGCGCTCCAGCGTCTAGTAGAGGCTCTGCAACAGCTTGTACGCGCTGTTTTTTGCGTTAGAAGAGGAGCAATACGTTATTATGTTGTTATATTTGATGTTTTTTTCCAATGAGTGTATTTTAGTTCATCACAGATACCCGGAGTTTATCATCATATACTTAATCTTAGTTTCTTCAGCTTTGATTTTTTACATTTTTTTTTCTGTTCGCAATCTACAGTGAAAATCTGTTTGCAATCCATAGCCCTCTCGCGTTTGGTCAATAAAGGCTCACGCTCTCCCACTTGGAGCGTGACTACCATCCTGGCGGTTCCACCCTCCAGAACTTCATTACTACTTACTGAAAGTATGTATATATTTCAAAACTTTAATATTTGTTGTAATGATAAACTTTCTGCCATCTTACATCAACCGGGGACAAAATTGTTTAGCAATAGAAGTCACGAACTTTAAATTATGTATATATGTAACTTTAATATCATTTTCCCCCCTCTGTTATCGGGTATTTCTTCGGATTTAGTGGCAACGACCTTTTTTTCGCTGCTATATTTAACTGTCGGATTCCGAGCACTCAGGTCTTTCCATCTGAAGATGTTACTGTAGCAGCCACGAAAGATCTCATGGTGTTTTTAACATTTTAATTTTTAATAAACACTTTATTTTCTCCTGCAAGTTCTAATCGTGCATCTAAGGCAGAATTCTTGTACTTCGTTTGATTTACAGCACGAATATTTAACTGCATTCTTTTAGATTATCGTGTGTAATAATATTCATTTTCTCAATACGTGTTCTGGTTCCGTTTAGTCTGAATTAGTCTTGATTAGTCTTGAGACTGTGTCAATCTTTCCAATGAGTTTTAGGTTTTCAAAGGATTTATTTAGCGTACGTTTCTGCACATAATTATGGGAGTTAGATTTCGTTTTTTTGGTTGATATTTTCCTTTCATAAAGTGGATACAGTAGGTTGACGTGCTTCACACTCGTTGTCTTCCCTTAATTTTGCTAGGTTTATACAGGACAGGTAGTTTTTTTGAAATAACACTTTGTGGTGTACCTGTTCTTCACCCATTAGCTAAAACTGCAGGAATTTGATTGAAAAGTCCTTGTGTAATTTCTTCTTCCAGCCAGATGATGTTTCAAAATATAACATCTTGCGAGACCAAAAGGAAATCATATACTGTGGTATTAGAACCATATGACCACCTATATAATAAATGGAATAACGCTCTTTTCCCGGACGACATCGGTGAGATGGCGTGGTGCGGACGCAGTGACGCCCAGGATTATTGCCCCAGACAAACGTGCCCTTTCCGACAGCATCAGAGCACTGAGAACTCGGAGATGACGGAATTGTATATCTACATTTGAATCTGTCGGTTCAAATAGTCCCACAACTGCTCTTTAGGATTGCTATCCGGTGGTTTTCCAGGCGAGGGAGAACGGAAACATCGCTGTCATGTTCTGGATACCAGTTACCAATACCGTTAGCGACATGGCAGGAGGCACTGTCCTGTTAGTTGACACCATCAGCACCAGGGCAACACGAAGAGACGCATGTTGTCATCAAGAATGGATATACTAAGTAAATGTTCATTTCGTGTTTACGTTGAATTTCTGTGTTGATTTCCGCCGTCTGTACACGATTATTATTCTAAAAAGGAATCAAATAAACACATTTGACTGTTTAGATTATTTATTGTGATGAATTTAATTATTAAATTCCTATAGAAGACATTAGAACTTTCAGGCCCGCAACGGACCCATCTTCAGATCTTATTAACAGAATGGAACTGAGCATGATTTAAATACATTAATGTTATGTGGTCTTCTTGATATTGTGACCTGCTCGTAGTGGACATCATATCTCGTGAAAGGTTTGTTAACATCGATAAATATATTACGTGTCAAGCAACGTATTAAAAACTATGTTTCAAAGAAATAATTGGTGTAAGTCTCTACATGTTATAACTCATTAAGCACCGTTTTCCAAGGTAAAGGGATGTGACAAGGAGTATCATCATTGCAGCATTCTACACCATATTTGTGAATAAATAGACTTTCTAGTAGTAGGATTGATGCTTTTGAGTAGGGCGTGGCGAGCATGGGGGCTTCGTTCCAACATGGGTAATGAGATCCTTTGCATGATAGTCTTGATAGGGAAGTCCTTGATGAGTTTGTCTTTATGTTATATTGGTGCTCTTTTTAACAATTTTTTAATGAGCGAAGTGTAGATCCAACATACACTGACGAAAAAAAAATCCCAACACCAAGAATGGGTTGTATTAGATAAACGAAAGTTGGTAGGCGGTGAGAGTACATCTGTAAGATGACGTCTCTTCTCGCGCTTAGAATAAGCTGTTGATCTGTTGACGTTTTTCCGATCTCTAAATTAATGGGCCAATATTTTTGGGTCGGAAAAACCATCACCAGATCCACGCACTCTCAATGAGAGTGAGATTTTTTGTCATGAGATTATCTCAAATCCCTTTGGCAAGGAGGGAGTTAGAAAAAAAAAATAGATTTAAGAGTCAAGAAAAATCAAGTAAATTCTTTTCATTTCTTTTATTTTCTTTCTGATTTCTCTGTGAAGTGTTGATCTCTGTGTATGTAGTTAAATTTATGTGAATAGGTCTAGGTAAGTTAGCCTTGTGATGTCTGTTGCTAGTTAAGGGAGGTGTAACTAGCTGGGAAGTAGATTTAAGGAAGTTTGACATCATGCTATATTGCTGGTTTTTTTGTTGTTCTTTCATGCAATGTTTTTTTCTTCCTTCCATTGCATTTTTTAGTGCACTGTTTACTTTCAGGGAAGAGATATTAGTGAAGTTGTTTTAGTGCAGTATATGATGTAGTGTATATGAATTGATTTGCCTTAGTTTCTTAAGTGTATAGTGCAGTTTATATATGTATAGTGTTAGATGTATCAGTTTAAAATTATCGGCGACGCCGCGGCGTTCGGCGTTATTGATCGTCGGGATAACGTAGCGATAAAAAGAAAAATTGTAAGGTTGTAGTTCCGTATTTACCGTCGTTATCGCGATTTCTTTTATTGTATTATTATGTAAGCTTTAATAATGGAAGAGTAATTTGTAAACATGTAGTGTTTGAAGTATTTTATCTTATTGTAGTGGTATCTAATGAGAAAATCGCGTGTTTATGCCATATGTCAGTAGCGTGTATTAAAATCGTCGTTGTGTGTATCGGGCTTAATTTAGTAACCTTTTGTAATTAAAATCTTGCTTAGTATTAATATTTAGTTGGTTTTAGTATGAATCTTACTTGGTATTAACTAGTGATAGTATAATTCAGCGACTGATAGAAAAAGCGGGTCGGCGATCGCTCCGTAACGAAGTGACTTTCGTAAATTAATTGCGCGTGCGCTATCGTCAAGGATATTTAATAGCCATTTAGTAAAAGAATAAAATTGTGGCTTAATGCATCAGGGCAAAATAACACATCGTTGCGTTACGCTATTTTTTCGTAATTCCGATCGTCGTACCTGTAGCTAGAGAGAATTCGATTTTTATGCGTTACGAAGTTAATTGTAACGATGTTCGTCAATGTTAGTTAATTTGTTTAATGAATTTTTGTAAAGGTGGTCTCCAAAAGTCTTTGTTCAGAAAGAAAGAACGAAAATGGCTACAGTTCTGGTGTCGCTTTTCTAAAAGCGATAAATTCGTAGAATGGCATCTGTGAGGACGTTTTCCCAGCTTTACCAGTGCAGAAAGTCCGACTTATTTATGCTCTTGTTTACTTCGAAAAGGCATTTTTCGCTTTGCACAGGAACACTTCGGGATTTGGGTGGAATTCTGCGAAGTTCACCGCAGCGCCCGTTTTCGGGGGTCAAAGGTCAGTCATCCATCGAGGAAGTTTCTGCCTCCTGGCGTTCACGCAGCCAATTGGAAAGTCGGCGCTTTCTCGCACATGCGCGGTGCGTAAGGCGAAGAGCATCGTTTTTTTTGTACGCTGAGAAGATGCAGAGATGCAGAGAGAGAGAGAGTTGAGCTAGAAACCACCAAGCACTAAGAAAGGGGAAGGAAAAAAGAAGCTATGCGGGAGAGACCGCGCTTCTAAATCGGAAATGCCGCCAAATTCCGGGAGGACGAAGGAAAAAGATGTCAGCGTCATGGTAGGACCTTTTAATTTGTTTTTAAATGCCAAAACAGAGGAAGCTACTTGAAAGCCCTTATTCTCACAGAGAATTGTAGCTGGGCTGGATATCTTCCACCCGCCAAGTTCGCCAAGTTCGGGAGTCCCACGGAGACGCCGGAGAAATTGCGGCACAAGCATTGTTACTTAAGTTTGAACCTTCGTCCGAGGAAATCTTCTAATCCCTTTCTTATTGCCCACTTGAAGGGCAGGGAAATATATGTCCACGCTGTTCGGAAGCAAGCAAGGAAACTTGCGTAAATTCACGGCGACGGACAGACTCCGTGACGCCGAACCTCAGCAGTTAACGAAAAAAAGAAAAAAAAACCGTAATTCCTCCGCTCAGCTCAAACATTTCTATGCTGTTTAAGTGACAAAGCTTCCTTGAGAAGAGAAGAGAGAGAGAGGAAAGCAAACAAGGAAACAAGAAGGAAAAAAAAAAAAAACGTCATCAACGGCAAACTTTCTTTCGGCGACCACCTAATTGTTTTTGGTTTTAATGTGAAAAAAAAATGGTACGATGTTATTTCATTAAAAATATATATATATATATATATATAGGGGAAGATTTTGTAGAAAGATATTCCTTGTTTTGAAAAGGGAAAGGAAAATTATTAAACAAAGAGGGGAGTAAAGAAATTGAAATTTTTTTTTATTATTTTGAGTGTGTGTAAGGTTTGGCCAGAACCAACAAATGTAGTATAATGTGTTACTGTAAATTAAGAAAAGATTTTTCCAGGTAACTGATCAAAAGCGGTGTGTTGTGAAAAAAAAAAAAAAGGAAAATTTTAAAATGTCACTCTTAACCATCCAAATCTAAATTGTAAAGAGCATTTAGCTCAAAGTTCAACAGTTATTAGATATGCACATGGAGCATTAAGCTCTTAGCACTCTTTGAGTGAATGATCACATTCTTTAAAGATTTTTTTAAGGCAGGCTGGTAACCAAATTGTGCCACTTACCTCCTTCATCCTCTAAACCACACAGGTGAAAACTACTTGGTTTGCAGACCAGGGTTTCTCAGAGGATTATTTAGGACTGTCAACATACTCTGGACTCTAAAATTCATAGCTAAATTCTTTTTTTATTCGGCCTAGCCACCTAAAGTTTTCTTGTATCAAGTGTTTTTCCAACCTGTGCCTGGGAGCACAAAATAAATTTATAGTTAACCTGGAACATATGCTTAATCAAATTATTTTGTGTCGTATGTGAATTTCTCTTGTCGGTGGTGGTGGAATCACCTTCCACTTACTGGGAGTTTTTAAGGATCGTACCTGGGGTGTTAGTCGTTGATGAAAAAAAATTCTTAATTGGGGTCCCTAGATTGATCACCGGCCATTTTCTTCTTTTTAAAAATAAAATTGGTAATATTTGCATTTTTTCAGAAGTAAGTTCATCATCGTAATAGAATAATATCTTAACAACCAAACCACGTCGTATCAAACTGGTTCCCGTGACCAGGATTCCACCCACTGTACCAGAGAGATTCACATTTATGATTTGCTATTTCTGATATTAGGTAATGCTGTGTGAAAATTGTAAAAAGATCAAATTACTCTAGCAACAGTTAAAGGATAAGGTTTTGACATAGAACATAGTTAATTGGGAGAATTTTCTTCATGTTAGGCATTCATTTTCGAAATTTTAGTCAGTATCAAGTGCTCGCAATCATAATTTTTTTTAAGTGTGAATTGGCATTTGAATTTTAGTGTATTGCATTTTTGTATTGTGCTTTTGTTTACATTGGTGAGAAATATTGAGGTAATTATTTTCAATTAAGAAAAAGAGTAAGATATAACTTTAGGCTCAGGTAGAAAATAATTATAGCTCACTAATCTTGGGTAAAAGTAATCATTGATAGTAAATCATTACAGTAACAGCAATCATAGTATAGTGTACCTTGTTTAGATTTACAGTGTATTTTCATTTGTGTGTGTGTGTACAGAGCTGTAGGAAAGATGGTGATACCAGGGACAGAGGGATCAGCTGGTTCAGCAGAAGTAGGGAATAATGGGGGAATGCAAACCTCAACATTCCAGTCTTGATGAGTTTAGTTTCATCATTTTCAGGGGGATCAGATAGTGTTACTATTGGAGAATTTTTGAGTCAGTAGAGGATGTAGCAGGTTTGGATGGTTGGACAGATGAACAGAGATTGCTAGTGGTGAAATGCAAGTGCAAGGGAGAGGCAAAACAATTTGTCAGGGGCTTGTTGGCCAGGGAACGAAGGTTGACTTTTGCAGGTTTGAAAGAAGCATTGTTGGAAAGGTTTTCGTCCGCAGTTCCTTTGGCAGTACGCATGGGGAAATTCACGGGCTGTAAACAAGCCCTGGGGGAATCGGTGAAACAATTTGCCTCCCGCTTAGAAGTACTAGCATTTAGGTATCTTGAGGAGGAATCAGATTCAGCTGCTGTAGGTTCATTCAGGGACAAGAGTCTTCTCTCACAATTTCTTGCAGGGTTAACACCCAAGATAAAGAGATTGGTACTATCTCATAACCCACAGTCTTACCAGCAGGCCAAAGAAAAGGCCTTGTTGGAAGAGAATAATGAGGCATGTATGGGAAGCTGTGTGAGGAGCGTGAGTTTCGTTGAAGCGGAGGTAGAGCAACAAGAAGGTAACGAAGCTTCCTCAGGAAACTTTGCAGAGGTCGCAAGAAAAAGCCAGACAGCAATTCAGGCTCTGGTGGGAGAAGTGAGGAAAATAAAAGATCAGTTAAATGATTTGTCACTACGAAGTTCAGAATGCAAAAATAGGGAAAGTTCTCCGGCGAGGGATTTCAGGGACGGAAGCCGTTCCACTCAATCTGGTCCACCAGAGAGATACAGGAGAAGTAATCGCTCCACAGTTACTTGTTACAGGTGTAGGCGCTTGGGGCACTATGCTAACGAATGCCGTGAGAGTAGTTATCAGCCACAACAACAGTATGATGACAGGGGTAGAGGAAATCCAAGACCTGCAAACAGAGGTCCTCAAGGAAACAGGAGTATGTCAAGAGAGTACCATAACCAACAGCGAGCCCAAAGTGAAAGAAATGGACATTCCAGTAATAATAGGGGATTTAAACTAATAGGGGGAGAAGCTTCCAGGAGTCCGCTTCTATTAAGAAACCCCCTGCTGTAGAGGCTCCTATTGAGTCCTGCCATGCAGATCAAGCGCAGTTTGCAATGCCAGTGGTTCAGGGATTGGTAAATGGAAAAGCCCTGCGACTTTTAGTGGATACCGGAGCCACCATTAGTCTCATCACAGATAAATGTTTGAGTTCTCTTCCGGGAGACAAGTTGTGGGTAGACTGCCCAAACCTGATAGTCAAGGGTGTTTCAGGGACATCCCTGCCCATAAATTGTTGTGTCAAGCTCCAGTTCGAGTTCGCAGGAGAAAAATTTGTTCACCCTATGTATGTAACAAATGCAAAATTGTCTTTAGCTTATGATGCTATTATAGGGTTTGACCTTCTGAAATCTCAAAAATTCATTTTTGATGCTGCCACTGGGTGTATATGGAAAAGAAAAAGTAAAAGTCCACAATGTGAAATAGAAAAGGAACAAGCTATTGCATTAGTAAAGGAAGTTGTTGGTCCAAAGCAAAATAACAGTGAAAGGGAAGGGGCAAACACAACCCCGTGTAAACCTTCCACCCATACGAATCCCGAGTTAACTCAGTCATCATCTCATGGGCATGCTCCATGTAAGGTTACAGCTGGAAATTCATTTTCTGACTTGGGTGAGAATGTTGCTTCCAGATATAAACAAAACCCAAAATTCAGGAAGAAAAGAGAAAGAAAGGCAAAAATGACACCTGTGAAACCAACTCAGTTAAACGCATTCCGTTACCTTCATCAGACATGTCAAGTTCTTGTCTCGTATGTTGTTTGGTTGATTACTGTGATTAGCTCCTTGGTACCTCGCCAAATTCCTTTCCCTTGAAAGAAATTTGAAAACCCAGAACAGTTACCGAGCCCAGTGTTATTTGGGAAAGTTATTCGAAAGGTAATGGTACCACCACGGTGTGAGAAACTCATTCCTATCCATGTTCCAAATTGCTCAGTCCTCGGAGATATTATGCTTTTACAGCCAGTTAACACTCTCCGTATAAATTCATTGTGGGTTGCTCGGTCAGTAAATGATACCAAAGGACAGGTTACATTCATTAAGGTTATCAATACCTCTGATCAAAGCATTCATGTGAATAAACATATGAAATTGGTCACTGCTGAATCCATTAAAGTGGGAAGAGTCGCTTCAGTGGAAAGCCAACTTGATGAATGTTCATCTTGGACAAATAACTTTGATGTGTCCCATTTACCTCCCCACCAACAGGAAAAATTATTGGCATTTTTAAACAAACACCACAAAATTTTTGCGAAGAGTGTGCTCGAATTGGGAAAGTGCGAGACTTTATTGCACCAGGTTCGTTTGACTGATGATATTCCAGTAAGACAGCGCCCCTATAGAGTACCTTATGCTTTAAGACCTGAGCTGGACAGGCAAATAAATGAATTATTAGAGGCAGGCATAATTAGGCCTAGTGACAGTCCATACTCAGCACCAGTACTCTTGGTACGAAAAGCTGATGGCACTTTTCGGCTCTGTACCGACTTCCGGCGCCTCAATGCGAAGACAGTTCCCGATTCTTTTCCCATTCCGAATTTAGTTGAAATGGTCGACGCATTAGCTGGGGCAACTTATTTCAGTACCCTCGATCTCACTTCAGGTTTTTTCAAATGGCTTTACATCCTGAAGATGCATACAAAACTGCTTTTGTGACAGATGGAGGATTGTATGAATGGCTGCGGGTACCGTTCGGAATGAGAAACAGTCCCAACAGTTTTCAGCGTCTGATGGAGATAGTTTTGTCTGGCCTCAGACCTCTCCAAATTGGCATTTATATCGACGATATCGTAGTGGCCAGTAAAACAGTTGGGGAACACCTTGAGAAACTTGAACTTGTTTTTCAAAGGCTCCAATATCACAATCTCAAACTTAAACCAGATAAATGCCACTTCCTGCAGTCTTCAATTCGCTACTTAGGGTTCATTGTGAGTAAGGACGGAGTAAAACCCGATCCTCGAAACATAGAAGCAGTGAGAAATTTTAAAGTCCCCAGAACAATTAAGCAAGTAAGAGCTTTTCTGGGACTTACCGGTTTTTATCGTAGATTTATTGAACAATATGCTAAAATTGCACTACCTCTCACTAACTTGATAAAGAAATCACAGACATTCAGTTGGACCCCTGAAGCTCAATGTGCTTTTGAGGAATTACAACAAGCTTTGCTGAAAGAACCCTGTATTAAGCTCCCAGACTTTGAAAAGGAATTTACACTGGCTTGTGATGCGTCTCAGAGCTCTATCGGAGCAGTCCTGCAGCAGGAATATGAAGGGAAATTACACCCCGTTGCTTTTGTTAGCCGTAAATTAAAGGGCGCAGAAATAAATTATTCTGTAGTCGAAAAGGAAATGTTAAGCGTGGTATTTGCTATAAATTATTTTAAACAGTACTTGTATGCCCGTCATTTCACTGTTATAACTGATCAGGCTAGTTTGGCATATGTTTTCAAATTGAAAGATCCTACTTCTCGTATTGCACGGTGGTGCATGTCTCTTCAACAGTTTGATTTTACCATACTTCATCGTCCAGGAAAATCTAATGTAGTAGCTGATTATTTATCTAGACATGTACAGGCAAATGAAGTAGAAGAGAAAATTTCCAACGTGACTTTGGAGCGAGCTAGGGTTAGAGAACTTCAGCGAAAAGATAAAAAATTGTCTAAGCAGATTGAACTGCTTGAGGGAATGGGTGATGGAAAAAAATGCAAAATCTCAGATGAATTCTATTTGGATGATAGTATGCTATGGCATTATGCCCTTCCAAAATCAGGGAACACTAGGAATCAGCCAGTTGAACAGTTAGTCGTGCCTGAAACAATGATTCCAGAGGTACTAAATGCATGTCATGATGCAGTTGCCCATCAGGGTTTTCACAAAACACTGGAACGAATTAGGACACAATTCTATTTTCATAACATGTATGTCATTACAAAAAATTATGTTGATACTTGCCACTCCTGCTTAAGCAAGAGGGGGCACAAACCAAATATGAAGGCAGCTCTGATAAGGTCTCAGTTAGCTAGCCGGCCTTTTGAGAAAGTAGCGATGGATATTGTAGGTCCAATTACAACTACTTTTTCTGGGAACAAATATATTCTGGTGATAACAGATTATTTTACTAGGTGGCCTGAGGCATATGCTTTGCAGGATGTAAAAAGTGAAACGATCGCCAAAGTTTTGGTGGAAAATTTTATCGCCACCCATGGAATCCCGGATAAAATTCTGACGGACAGGGGGTCAAATTTTCTCTCAAAGGTAATGATGCATCTCTATGAAAGGTTAGGCATAAAGAAACTAAACACTCTGAGTTTTAGGCCCCAGACAAATGGGCAGGTAGAGAAACTCAATCATGTGCTTATACAGGCCATTAGTCATTTAGTTTCTGAGAGTCAAGAAGATTGGGATAGATGCCTCCCTCTGGCTTTATTGTCCCTTCGCACGTCAATACATACTAGTACAGGAGAGACTCCTGCATTTTTGACATATGGAAGAGATCTTGTATTACCTTATAACCTAATTGGAGGCCCTGCTATTCGTACCTACGCATCACAGTTAGAATACTGCGATGAAATGACCAATCGACTTAACCTTGCTTTTGAGGCGGTTAAGCAGAATTTGGAAAAGGCTGCAGACCTGCAAGAGAAGCAACGGGCAAAAACAGCTGTGGATAAGCACATTAAGTTGGGAGACAAAGTTTATCTGTACAGTCCTGTGGTGAAACCAGGTAAATCAAAGAAGTTGAGCAAGTTATGTACGGGGCCATTTAGAGTTACAAAATGTGTATCCCCAGTAAACTATGAAATTGTATTTATCGCTGATCCTCGTCGAAGAGAGAGAGTGCATGTGGATAGGCTTACAAAAATTAGGGACAGAATTGTTTTCTCAGGAGAAGATAGTAGTTCACACAGTCCGGTGCAACAAGAGGAGCACCAGGAAGCTGAGAATCAGCAGGAGAATGACCCAGAGGAGTATGTTAGTGATACAGTTATGTATTTTCCTGCTCAAAGGAGGAGTACAAATATACCTATTCTCAGAGGAAATCCAGAGTTCATCGCTCCTCAGAAAAGCTCGAGAAGTAGCACTCATGTGTCACAGTCTCCGAGCCAAATAGTTGCTCCAAGAGAGAGAAGGTTAAGAAGTAATGTGGTTAACACCAATCCGTCGAGATATGTATTACGCCCCGGGACAGCCGTGGTTTTGTGATCAGACAAAACCATGTGTGAGAATTTTGTTTTGCAAGAAAGTTATATAGAAGCTTCATTTGTATATACTTGTACAGTGGTAAAGGTGCACCTTGTATGTAAAAACAGTTGTTGAATTGTGTTAAGCCCATGGGCTTCTTCTGAGTGTAATTGGGGGTGTTCCTTTTGAGTGTAGTTTTTGCTTGTGGTATGAGAGTGAATGCATCTTGTTCTTTAAGTTAGGAAAAGAAAGGCTAGAACAGGAACAACTTCAGAAGTTAGAAAGAGGAAGACTTCAGAAGTTAGAAAGAGAAAGACTTCAGCAGTTAGAAAGAGAAAGACTTCAGAAGTTAGAAAGAGAAAGACTTCAGGGGTTAGAAAAACAAAGACTTCAGCAGTTAGAAAGAGAAAGACTTCAGCGGTTAGTTTGTGATGTGCCTCGAGATGGTATTGAGGTGAGAGATGTTTCTGGGGAAAGTGAATCCAGGAATAATGTGAGTCAGTGAATCAGATGAGAATTTTGTGAGATTTGTACGTGAAATTATTATGTAACATAAGGATGGTATTTAGGGATAACTAGATGATGTTTTTTTTTATTCTCTGTTGTGGTTGGTAGCATGTAGTATTGCACAATGGTATTCTGGAAGTGACCAGATCAAGGTGAGTCCTGCATAAGTACTCCAAAAGTGAGAATGGTGTGACATTTTACCAGGTATTATGTTGAGTGAGACATGTTCAGTGCATGGGAAGAGAAAACTGATGCAGAAGTTTTCTAAGCCTTACCCTTACGGAAAACAGGATTGGCAAATTCTATCCTATGTTGATAGTTTCCTTTTTTTTTTTTACTGGTCTGTTTCTGTGGGATAAGCCTTGCATAGTGTTGAAAAAAATTTCTCTGTGTATTTTTTTATGGTGTTTGGAATTATGTAATCCATGTTCAGTATTGCATAGCATTAGAAGTTTTGTTGGTGTAGTTTTCCGTTTGCGTCATGTGTAGGTTTCTTTTGTATCTCTGGTGTGAGTGTGAATACATCTTGTTCTTGCCTTTGGACTTTTAGTTCTTGGAATGAAAGAAAAAAAAATTGTTTTTTTTTCTTTTCGCTTCGGAGGAGGATGTGATGATCTGTTGACGTTTTTCCGATCTCTAAATTAATGGGCCAATATTTTTGGGTCGGAAAAACCATCACCAGATCCACGCACTCTCAATGAGAGTGAGATTTTTTGTCATGAGATGATCTCAAATCCCTTTGGCAAGGAGGGAGTTAGAAAAAAAAATAGATTTAAGAGTCAAGAAAAATCAAGTAAATTCTTTTCATTTCTTTTATTTTCTTTCTGATTTCTCTGTGAAGTGTTGATCTCTGTGTATGTAGTTAAATTTATGTGAATAGGTCTAGGTAAGTTAGCCTTGTGATGTCTGTTGCTAGTTAATTGAGGTGTAACTAGCTGGGAAGTAGATTTAAGGAAGTTTGACATCATGCTATATTGCTGGTTTTTTTGTTGTTCTTTCATGCAATGTTTTTTTCTTCCTTCCATTGCATTTTTTAGTGCACTGTTTACTTTCAGGGAAGAGATATTAGTGAAGTTGTTTTAGTGCAGTATATGATGTAGTGTATATGAATTGATTTGCCTTAGTTTCTTAAGTGTATAGTGCAGTTTATATATGTATAGTGTTAGATGTATCAGTTTAAAATTATCGGCGACGCCGCGGCGTTCGGCGTTATTGATCGTCGGGATAACGTAGCGATAAAAAGAAAAATTGTAAGGTTGTAGTTCCGTATTTACCGTCGTTATCGCGATTTCTTTTATTGTATTATTATGTAAGCTTTAATAATGGAAGAGTAATTTGTAAACATGTAGTGTTTGAAGTATTTTATCTTATTGTAGTGGTATCTAATGAGAAAATCGCGTGTTTATGCCATATGTCAGTAGCGTGTATTAAAATCGTCGTTGTGTGTATCGGGCTTAATTTAGTAACCTTTTGTAATTAAAATCTTGCTTAGTATTAATATTTAGTTGGTTTTAGTATGAATCTTACTTGGTATTAACTAGTGATAGTATAATTCAGCGACTGATAGAAAAAGCGGGTCGGCGATCGCTCCGTAACGAAGTGACTTTCGTAAATTAATTGCGCGTGCGCTATCGTCAAGGATATTTAATAGCCATTTAGTAAAAGAATAAAATTGTGGCTTAATGCATCAGGGCAAAATAACACATCGTTGCGTTACGCTATTTTTTCGTAATTCCGATCGTCGTACCTGTAGCTAGAGAGAATTCGATTCTTATGCGTTACGAAGTTAATTGTAACGATGTTCGTCAATGTTAGTTAATTTGTTTAATGAATTTTTGTAAAGGTGGTCTCCAAAAGTCTTTGTTCAGAAAGAAAGAACGAAAATGGCTACAGTTCTGGTGTCGCTTTTCTAAAAGCGATAAATTCGTAGAATGGCATCTGTGAGGACGTTTTCCCAGCTTTACCAGTGCAGAAAGTCCGACTTATTTATGCTCTTGTTTACTTCGAAAAGGCATTTTTCGCTTTGCACAGGAACACTTCGGGATTTGGGTGGAATTCTGCGAAGTTCACCGCAGCGCCCGTTTTCGGGGGTCAAAGGTCAGTCATCCATCGAGGAAGTTTCTGCCTCCTGGCGTTCACGCAGCCAATTGGAAAGTCGGCGCTTTCTCGCACATGCGCGGTGCGTAAGGCGAAGAGCATCGTTTTTTTTTTGTACGCTGAGAAGATGCAGAGATGCAGAGAGAGAGAGAGTTGAGCTAGAAACCACCAAGCACTAAGAAAGGGGAAGGAAAAAGAAGCTATGCGGGAGAGACCGCGCTTCTAAATCGGAAATGCCGCCAAATTCCGGGAGGACGAAGGAAAAAGATGTCAGCGTCATGGTAGGACCTTTTAATTTGTTTTTAAATGCCAAAACAGAGGAAGCTACTTGAAAGCCCTTATTCTCACAGAGAATTGTAGCTGGGCTGGATATCTTCCACCCGCCAAGTTCGCCAAGTTCGGGAGTCCCACGGAGACGCCGGAGAAATTGCGGCACAAGCATTGTTACTTAAGTTTGAACCTTCGTCCGAGGAAATCTTCTAATCCCTTTCTTATTGCCCACTTGAAGGGCAGGGAAATATATGTCCACGCTGTTCGGAAGCAAGCAAGGAAACTTGCGTAAATTCACGGCGACGGACAGACTCCGTGACGCCGAACCTCAGCAGTTAACGAAAAAAAGAAAAAAAAACCGTAATTCCTCCGCTCAGCTCAAACATTTCTATGCTGTTTAAGTGACAAAGCTTCCTTGAGAAGAGAAGAGAGAGAGAGGAAAGCAAACAAGGAAACAAGAAGGAAAAAAAAAAAAAAACGTCATCAACGGCAAACTTTCTTTCGGCGACCACCTAATTGTTTTTGGTTTTAATGTGAAAAAAAAAATGGTACGATGTTATTTCATTAAAAATATATATATATATATATATATATATAGGGGAAGATTTTGTAGAAAGATATTCCTTGTTTTGAAAAGGGAAAGGAAAATTATTAAACAAAGAGGGGAGTAAAGAAATTGAAATTTTTTTTTATTATTTTGAGTGTGTGTAAGGTTTGGCCAGAACCAACAAATGTAGTATAATGTGTTACTGTAAATTAAGAAAAGATTTTTCCAGGTAACTGATCAAAAGCGGTGTGTTGTGAAAAAAAAAAAAGGAAAATTTTAAAATGTCACTCTTAACCATCCAAATCTAAATTGTAAAGAGCATTTAGCTCAAAGTTCAACAGTTATTAGATATGCACATGGAGCATTAAGCTCTTAGCACTCTTTGAGTGAATGATCACATTCTTTAAAGATTTTTTTTAAGGCAGGCTGGTAACCAAATTGTGCCACTTACCTCCTTCATCCTCTAAACCACACAGGTGAAAACTACTTGGTTTGCAGACCAGGGTTTCTCAGAGGATTATTTAGGACTGTCAACATACTCTGGACTCTAAAATTCATAGCTAAATTCTTTTTTTTATTCGGCCTAGCCACCTAAAGTTTTCTTGTATCAAGTGTTTTTCCAACCTGTGCCTGGGAGCACAAAATAAATTTATAGTTAACCTGGAACATATGCTTAATCAAATTATTTTGTGTCGTATGTGAATTTCTCTTGTCGGTGGTGGTGGAATCACCTTCCACTTACTGGGAGTTTTTAAGGATCGTACCTGGGGTGTTAGTCGTTGATGAAAAAAATTCTTAATTGGGGTCCCTAGATTGATCACCGGCCATTTTCTTCTTTTTAAAAATAAAATTGGTAATATTTGCATTTTTTCAGAAGTAAGTTCATCATCGTAATAGAATAATATCTTAACAACCAAACCACGTCGTATTACTGTGATCTTGAAACCTTAATCGATTAAATATGTTACCTATACAAATGTATTGCCGCCATTTTATTCCTCTACAACTATTTTTTCGTGGTGTTGGGAATTTTTTCCGTCAGTGTATATACAATCTTTATCTTCAAAGTATATTGTCTTCATTGGGATGACATATACTCTATATCGGTTGTTCAAAAGAACAACATCTGTATCATTTTTTTCCTGAAAGTACATTGTGTGTTCGTACACCGAAGCCAATGTAGGGACGATGACAAACGTTTTTGAGTATATTGATGACGCTGGGAATGTATGGAATTGATCCCACATATTTAACTGGTCTGTTATCTTTTATTAATGTGATATCTAATTTGCAATTTATTTTATTTACTATAGAATTAACGATGTCATCTGAGTAGCCATGATGAGATGCAGATATTTTAAATTTCTAAGGCCTGATTTATCTTTGCATCATAGTAGGTTTTATTATATTTAATAAAACCGACTATGATGCAAAGATAAATCAGGCCTTAGAAAAATTTGACATGCAATTATACCTACTGACCCTACAGCAGCTACAATAGCAGCATTAAGTACGTTGAAAAGTCAACATACTCTTCCACCTACCATCTCAGAGAATATGCAGCCGCCTCCGGTCCTAGAGTCCCTGAACGCTTTGGGAAATTAAAACTACATAAAGAAGGACATCCTGTCAGACAACTAGTGTCTAGTTTTACCAGCCCAACTAGGACATTAGAAGATACTCTAGCTAAATTACTCTCACCATCAACAAAATGTTCTAAATTCTCAGTTTCCAGTTCATGTCAAGCCCTGGCCAAAATCAAAGCGTTTTCATCTAAAGGAACTAATTTCATGATGGCTTCATTAGATGTCATATCCCTTTTTCCGAATGTTCCAATAAAAACGGTGCATAATATTATTGAATCAAAACTAGAATCACAAGCAGCTTTCTCTACATCGGAGATTAAAGTCATTATTTCTGCCTTACGCTTAATACAAAACCGCTCATTTTCCCGATTTAATGGCAATATATATCGTCCACTGGAAGGCGCACCAATGGTCTCCCCACTCTCGCCTATTTTAGCAGAAACTCTCTTACAGAAATTGGAGAATTATGTAATTAAATCGTTTCCAACTCCCCTGGACTTTATTAACGCTACGTGGATGACGTTCTCGTTTTTTGGCATTCCACTAAAGAAGAGTTGAACCAGTTCACAGAATGCTTATCATCTCAATATCCATCTATTAAGTTCTCCATGGAATTTGAAAAGAATTATACCCCACCATTTTTGGATTTTTATTTAAAACGAGACCCTCATACACAAACTGTTCAATATTCGGTGTATCAAAAACCCGCATCCTCTACCGTTTTGATTCCATCTCAATCATCTCATCCATTAAACCAAAAATAAATCGCAAATTAGATACCACATTAATAAAATATCACAGACCAGTTAAATATGTGGGATCACTTCCATACATTCCCAGCATCATCAATATACTCAAAAACGTTTGTCATCGTCACAACATTGGCTTCGGTGTACGAACACACAATGTACTTTCAGGAATAAAAATTGATAGAGACGTTGTTCCATTGGAAAACCGATATGGAGTATATGTCATCCCAATGAAGACAATAGACATTAAAGATAAAGATTGTATATATGTTGGATCTACACTTCGCTTATTAAAAACTCGTTTAAAAGAGCACCAACATAACATAAAGACAAACTCATCAAGGACTTCCCTATCAAGACTCTCATGCAAAGGATCTCATTACCCATGTTGGAACGAAGCCAACATCATCGCCACGCCCTACTCAAAAGCATCAATCCTACTACTAGAAAGTCTATTTATTCACAAATATGGTGTAGAATGCTGCAATGATGATACTCCTTGTCACATCCCTTTACCTTGGAAAACGGTGCTTAATGAGTTATAACATGTAGAGACTTACACCAATTATTTCCTTGAAACATAGTTTTTAATACGTTGCTTGACACGTAATATATTTATCGATGTTAACAAACCTTTCACATGATATGATGTCCATCACGAGCAGGTCACAATATCAAGAAAACCACATAACATTAATGTATTTAAATCATGCTCAGTTCCATTCTGTTAATAACATCTGAAGATGGGTCCGTTGCGGGCCTGAAAGTTCTAATGTCTTCTATATGAATTTAAAAATTAAATTCATCACAATAAATAATCTAAACAGTCAAATGTGTTTATTTGATTCTGTTTTTAGAATAATAATCGTGTACAGACGGCGGAAATCAACACAGAAATAATGGATATGTAGTTATTGGTGTTCAGGGACCCATCCAGTGATACCAGTGGTCACAAGTCATAATAGGAAAACATCCTCCAGACATGCAAACTGCAACCGCAGGCTTGTACTTAACTGACAAGCATGTCTCGGTTTTGTTTTAGTGTCTGATGCCTTATCGGCCAACGCAAGCGCCACCACCCTTCACTTCTCTGGAGTAGAGACCTCGGTTCTTCGGAGAAGTCTACCTTTATCTCTTTCACGGTTTATTGACCGTAGTCGCATGCGAAGTACAGGAGTCGTTGCCGATGTCCTGAGTTAACATTGGCGCCTTTACGCAGCATCGAATCCAGAGACACATGCGAAACAGGATTCACTCAACTATTATCGGGGACATTACCTGAGTGCTTGAGCGTTCATTAGCGTATTAAATTGATGCACTGTTGCGCGTAGATTGCCCTTTAGCAGTCTACGGAAGCGATAATCTCCTCTGTGATCGAAGGTCTTTAAGGTTCCAGAATTATGGTGTAGGGAAGTACTCGGTTCGCCAGCGGTCCATTCTTGGTACACCCTTGCCACTTCACCTCGGAAATATCCCACAAAGTTTGCTATTTCTGAGATGCTTCCACAATTTTCGCGGTAGCAGATGATCATTCTTATTTGAACGTCAGTAAAATCACTACCTCTGCACATTGTGCTCACGTTACGCACGATGGCTAATCTGACCTGGTCAGCCTCTTATACACTGAAAAGCAAATGAATTAGAGATACCTGTCTAGTAAGGTGTAGCACCACCTTTCGCCCTGATGACGGCTGCGATTCATCTCGGCATGGACTCGACAAGACACCGGAAGCGTTGGAAAGTCATACGGATCCACGACCCCTGAACAAGCTCTCACAGTTCACAAATATTTGATGTAGGGGATCAGAGCCTTGAACATCTATCTCGTTGGCATCCCAGATGTGCCCGATGGGATTGAGGTCTGACGACCAAGCTGGCCAAGGAAGCGAGGTCACTTCGGTGGAGTGTTCATCTAAACCTTCGGATATAATTCGGGAGCGATGGCACGGTGCATTATCTTGTTGCAGGATGAGGTCCCCAGTGGTATGTTGAAGACGCACAAACGGGAGCAAATGGCAGTCCATGGTTTCTCGGTAACGTCGACCTGTGAGGAGCGATGTCACACGAACCAGGGGTCCCATTTGAGTCCACGTAAAGCAGTCTCCATACGAAAATGCCACCCTCACCAGCTTGAAGAGCACCCTTGGGGCAAGAAGGATCCATCGCTTCATGTGGTTTGCGCCGTACTCGTATCCTGCCATCCACATGTACCGACGTTAATCTCGACTCATCATGTCCAGACAACATTTTTCCACATATCTAGGGTCCAGTGGTGATATTCCCGCGCCCATATTAATTTTTGCACCCTGTGGTATGCGGTCAGCAGCGGTACCATCATGGGACGATGGCTTCTGTACCACATAGCGAGGAGATGGTTCTGGATGGTGTGTCTGCTTACACCTTTTTGTGCACCAGCGTTAAATTGCAGATTGATTTCTTGCACTGTGGCCCGTCTATCCGTTGTTACAATGCGAGCTAGCCGACGATGACCCCGCTCATCCACACGCTGTTGTCCACGGCAGTTGGCCCTTGCAGGGATAGTTTTACCGAATTCGACGTACTCACGGTGCCCCTGTGACACAGTGGCTCGTGAAAATCCCAGTGCCTGCACGACTTCCGAGATGGAGTGACCCATTCGTCGGGCCCCAACAATTTTCCCAAGATCAAATGCTCTTAGATCCTTAGTCTTACCCATAGTGCGTCCGTAAATTACTGATTTCTGTCTCATCACCCTTATATTGTCGGATCGCTGCATACGACATGTCGTTTCCGTTTACAGGGCCGCCCACAGCGCCACATTTGTATAACACCAGCTGTCTCTAGTGCAATTGCTCTTCTGTGTATGTGCCTATGGTCAGACTTTTCACGTGCAGTCTGTGACGTGCATGAGCAGGTATACCTTGATTCCGGGGGTGGTCATATTATTCTGATACGACTGTGTAATTTCAAAGTACATTTTTTTGTTAATGAAATGGGTTTCGATTCTCCCTTCTTTTAATAGCATTTCCGTCATTTTGGATCTGGAAGATGAAGAACATACTAGAGTGCGTTTTCCGTACAGTGAATATTCTGTGCTTATTAGCAGAAATATGTGCTATTGCTTGTTATCATGCTTGATGTATTCTACCCGGTTTGCCTGACCGGATGTATTTGCTTTGAACGTATTTGCTTTCATTAGTCATTGTGACGCTGTATCATTGAAGGTTTATTTTATCTAGCTAGACAGGAAACTGCATGAAGTGTTACTTTACAAACTGGGCAGCACGTAATATTGTATTTGCGAAATTACAGAATTAGAAAGATGATCAACATTGGAGATTATATATGTGTGTAAAAAAAGGAAGGCGTATTATTAATATATAATGGATTGCAACATTTTGGCCTTCCTTCAAACTGGAGCAAAATTTCAGTACTTCAAATATCAATCGAAGAAATATGAAGATTCTTTACATTAAGCATACAGAAGCAGCGTAGATCATAATTATTTATTATTCATCATAATTCCAGATTCCAAATCTTATTTGTAGATATTCCATAAATTTAATTCTCAGCATGCTTTTTTTTTTTTAAATTACAACGCCCTATGTTTTCACGTAATAAAATAAATATAATTTTTCAATATAGGCAGTTTATTATCTGTATCATAGAATTAAAAATAATTTTATTTTCCATTCATTCAATTCGTACTTCTGCCACTTAATTTTGCTTCCCCTTTAATTAGGTTGGTGCCGAAAGAATTTCAACAATAACTGATTTAGGTGCTTCTCGGAATACCAGCATTTTGGACGGTAAATGTTAAAGCATGATTCAAGATATTAAGTGATATTTAGAAAAATATTTACATCAATGTCTTTTGAGTAATTAAACTGCAAAAAACATTAAACTTATTAGCTTGTTTGGAAGGAAATTACTTGTATCGGATACTTCAACTTAATATTCATGAGTAAAGCTCATTATTACCGAAGACTTGTATAAACCACATAAAACACAAAGCATGCCAAATCAAAGAGTGTGACGGAATGGAAAATATTTATCAACATTTATTCCGAAATGTCTAATGGAAAACAAAATCACTCAGAAGTTTTTCTAACAAAGATGAATACGCGTAGTGAACAAAATTTTAGGAAAAATTTCCTGAATTTAGAAATTCTTGCTAAGAAATAATTTACAGCTCAGAAAATGATGTCAGGCTCGAGAGAGCAAAACTAAGAATTCTTAACTGATTTCCTTTTGAAATACTACACAAGAAGGTTTTCCTTTTCAAACCGGATACAAGACAGCATGACCGGCAAATGAACCTAGTTTCTTAACTACGTGGACGTCGAGTTTCCTTCAAAGAGATGCCGATGTACTGCTGATTCTTCTAATATGGATTATTTCGTGAATGCGCACGCTGTGTCCCGAAACATGTAGCACTGGTTCTCCTGTGTTATACATAAAGCGATACACGTCTGAAAGATTTTGTCAGCATCAACCCGTTCCATGTTTAAATATTTCTAAATAAATATTGACGCTTACCTTGTTGGAGATAGAATTTATTCTTACATTCCGCTCCCAAGAATTTCGCCGTGCATTTTAGTTGGTAGTGAAAAACGGATAGACGTTTAACTTGAGCTGTTACACGAAATCATTTTCTTGTTTTTATATTTGACAACAGGAATCGCTTGTATTTCCCAAGACAGAAGTATTACTTCATCACGAATTAGTACTATAAAACCTAGATTATAAAATGTGAAAACTATCAAAAAGATTATCATGCTATGATAATCTCATTTAAGAGGTTTCACGATAAAAATGATTTTAGTTAAATTCTATGTTTGAATTTTTTTCGAAGGTCCTCTAAATTTGGTAATACTTAGTCTTTACATTCGATTATAAGTGAAGGACCCAGTCGTCTCCTATGCCAATTATCCACGCTTCCGAAGTTTTCTTTCATAAACACTACATAGAAGAAGGCAGGTTTTATGTCACCAAAACTATCAAAACCAAATCAGTCAGTCTCTCACTTTTGCAACAACTATACCCTTGCTAGGAAATACTCATTTGTTGAAATTATGGTTTTTCTCATTGACGTTAATAAATTCTTCACTTTTTTCAATTTCATGCTAATCAGCTTATCAGATTTGCGAAACTGGATTTCAGCTTCCAACCCCAACAAAGGGAATTCGTAAAGTGACGGATAAAGAAAATATGTCAAGAATATTTTCAATACTTTTCTCCCATTCTGTCCGTTAATAGAAACTAAACTTTTTCTTCAAAATGTCGAAGCCAACTGTGCAGCACAGTGTTCAATAAGCTGGCTTATGACGATTCGTCTGAGATTCGTCAGTGTCTGAGTACCTGGAAGGCAAGCATGCTGCTCTATAAATGGGTGAGCTTGTTGCACAGGCTCGCCCCTTTACATGGAATCCACGGCCATAAATTAGGATCGTGAGACTGCAAGTTGGTAAAAGAATTATCATTTATCGTACATACGCTCTACTTTCAGTAATCACAGGAATGTAAACTAAAACACATTTTTCGAAATTTTTACATTAAACCATATCCATAGCTCCCTCAATCCAATAAATAGCAGAAGGAAGAACTCTTGGCAGACGAATATGTATTTCTATTTGAGAAACGGCGTATTCATGTAGTACAAATACATCGGCGAATCATCTGCATGAAAAGAATAATTCAACTCTCAGGAAATTATATAATTCTCCATTTCCAGATTCGGTACAAATAATAAGGGTGCAATTTTTCGTTCTGTTTATGCAAAACAGAAAATGTAAAGACCGAAACAAATATGAAATTCTGTATAAACTTGGTAAGCCGTCTGTACATGATAACTCGTAGAATCAAAAGTGAATTAGAAGTCTTTAAAGTAAAAATTTTAATTCGTTTAAAAATTATTTTAACAAAATATATTTTAATTATTTTTAACGAATTAAAGCCTTTAATTTAAAGGTTTTTGATTCATGTTTATATCTACAAGGTAGTATCGTGTACAGACGGCTTACCAAGTTTATATGACTTGAATTTATAACTACAATATACAGTAGCAAAATACTGTTCTTCACGTGTTTATACTACCAATTTTAAGCAGAAATCAACAGGTTCCTGGTAATATTAACTAAAAGCAAACTACAAGCAGCACAATCAAAAGGACTTACCCCAACTTTGAAAAGTAGGCCTACATCCATTGTTGTCCGGTTTCCTCTGCTAGTGAAAGTATATTAGCCGTCGAAAAAACATATATCACAACGAACGGTAAAAACGACCAATTGCGTAAAACGTGAATGAAACGGCACCAAACCTAGTACAAAATGGTGAAATTCGAATGAAATGGGAACATTAAAATCGATTGAAAAGTAAAACCAACAAAGTTAAAAGTTGAAAATGAAAAAAACACGGAACTTATCTACATTCTACCTATGCTACCAGCATTCATACATGTTTCGGCAAACATTATGCCTTCATCAGTCGAAGAGTTCACAAGTGCCTAGTCCTCCGCAATCGACTCAGATGAAATATGACATGCCTGAATCAAAAGACAGTATGTTAACTTCGTCGCATAAGCATGAACACCTATACCCTACCTCGCAGTTCTTGTATAGCGCCATCTGTGGGTATTTCGCCGACGTATTCGTCCTGCTGATCGACCACGCCAAACAAGCAGAGTTTATCTGACTTCCGTTTAATATTACGTTGATTATCAGAATGTAACGGGTATCTCCATGCGTGTGGAATATCGATAGGTGAATTACTGTTACAACAATTCCCTTTATATTTTTCAATAATTAGAGCCTCTGAAGTGAGAATTTTGTTATGAGATCGAAGTGATGTTAGAATTTTGACATTTTCCAAAACGGGTACACCATTGTGTTCGATGCAATATTGAATAAATGCTGTTTTGGGTCTTTTCTTTTCCCCATTACACACATGTTCTTTTAATCGAGTAATAAAGCGTCTCTTAGTACTACCTATGTACACAGAATCTTTTTGATTGGAGTTCGATATTATCGGGATAAAATATACGCCCGATTTATTGAAAATTGAATTGTTGTCATTGTAAGTTAATAAGGCACCATTGTCGGTGATAGTTTCAGCCAAAAATATTTGGTGCTCTGCACATTCTCTCTTTAACAAATTGGTAATAGGTGGTAAAAAAGAAATTGATAAGTAAGCTTTATATTCACTTTTGTTTATATGCAAAATTTTGACGTTATTTTTTATATTGTTGTAAATGGAATTAATCAATCTACCTCTATAACCAAATGCTTCTGCAGTATTCCTGATCCACTGCAACCCAGCCTGTTCAGATTGTGAGGAAGAATAATGTGTAATTGCTCTTTTGATATAGTAAGAAAAAGCTGCTGTTTTGTACTTCCAGGGATGCCAAGAATCGCATGTGATCAATGCTGCAACATAAGTTGGCTTTCTAAAAACACTATATTCAATTGAATCATCGTAGCGGAATAAACTCAAATCCAAATAATTTAGTTTGTTACAAATTTCTTCTTTTAATGTGGTCCTAATAGTAGGATAAATGCAGTTAAATGCATTTATGAACTTATCAAGTTTCTCTTTAGAATGTTGCAAGAAGAGAAGAACATCATCTACGTAGCGTACTAATAAATAAGGTGAGTCCAGGTTTGGTTGTTGGAAGATTGCTTTTTCAATATGCTGTAATACTACTTCTGCCAACAACCAGGAGAATGGGTATCCCATGGGAGCTGCAAATATTTGTTTATAAATTATATCATCATATGAAAATAATTGCTGTTAGTAATATATTTTAAAGACGAGATAATGCTGTTCCTTTCTTTATTTTAGATCCCTCTGTTGACAACTGCTGATTAATTAAATTAATTGCTTCATCTGTGGGAGTATTCGGGTAAAGTGCTGCTACATCGTGGCTAAACAAAGTATAGTTGAAATCCTGAATATCTTGAATTTTATCAATCAACTCTATACAACTAGATACATTGTAAACATGGTTGTTATATAAAGGTTTTAGGTATTGATCAATAGCCCTTTCTAAATTCATAGTTGGAGCGACATTTTTGTTCACAATCAGTCTAAGTGGTTGATTTATTTTATGTGTTAATGTTTCCGAAGATATTCGGAATATAAGCACCAATGGGTGTGTAGGCTTTACGTTTAATCTCAGCAAGTCGGTCACTATGATTCTTAAAAGCACCTACTTGCCTTATTATACCTTCGCAGGGTCTTTATTCATTTTCACCAGCATTAAATATTCTATAGCTGTCTTCATTTTCTTTTGGTAGTCTTCTTTATTCAAGACAACAAGTTGTTTGCATTTGTCAGACATGATGCATTTAATATTAGGGCTGTTCCTAAGTTCAAGAAACGTTTTCCGTTCATATTTAATAGGAGCATTGAGTTGGTCATTTATTTTATTTTAATGTTTCATCATTTTATATCTTACTGGATTTCTTTTACTAGCTGGTTCCTGTATAATGTTTTAATTTTGTGTAAGGATAATTAATGGCTTTGGTTTATACCTATTATATGCAAATTTGACTCCTCTTTTCAAAGCCTTCACTTGTAGCTCAAACAGTACATAGTCAGATTCATTAATGAACATTTTGTTATAAATAAGTATTTTGTTGTTTTTATGACAATTTGTGTTCTTCTGAAGTAGAATTTCAAACGTTTTTGAAAGTTTATCACGAAGTCGTAAAATGAGACTATCAATAGTGGCATAAATTTGAATGAACTCTATATTTAGCCTATCCACCTGTAAATTCAGAGCCATCAACTTATTATACAATCTGTAATTCTAAATACTTAGTATGTTCAAGTTCTTCATTTTGTCCCTAATAATAGCACGAAGCCTTTTAACCTCACAAGTGTTGCTAGTGTTCTTGTCCTTAGAGTTTAATGGCTTGCTTTTAACTTTTAAAAAACGGGGTGTAACTTTATTGTTTTTAAATAATGTCAAAAATTGCATGTGTTCCTCTACTTTACTTAGCTTGATACGACTCTTCTTAAAAGCCCCAATTACAGTGATATCGGAATCCACTGTCATAGTGTTCACCATCGGCATACCCATAAATATAATAAGTCCGAATATCTTCGGAAAAATCAAAACACATAAAATAAATCAACCAGTTACATTGATTGTGAACAAGAATGTCGCTCCAACTATCAATTTAGAAAGGGCTATTTATCAATACCTAAAACCTTTATATAACAACCATGTTTACAATGTATCTAGTCCTATAGACTTTATTGATACAAATCAAGCTATTCAGGATTTCAACTTTACTGTGTTTAGCCTTGATGTAGTAGCACTTTACCCGAATGCACACACAGATGAAGCAATTCATTTAACTAATCAGCAGTTGTCAACAGAGGGAATTGAAGATAAAGAAAGGAACAGCATTATATCGTCTTTGAAATATATTACTAACAGCAAGTATTTTTCACATGATAAGATAATTTATAAACAAACATTTGGAGCTCCAATGGGATCCCCCTCTGCTACTTGTTGGCAGAAGTAGTATTACAGCATATTAAAAAAACAATCTTCCAACAACCTAACTTGGACTCACCATGTTTATGCGTACGCTACGTAGATGATGTTCTTCTCTTCTGGCAACATTCTAGAGAGAAACTTGATAAGTTCATAAATGCATTTAACAGCATTTATCCTACAATTAGGACCACATTAAAAGAAGAAATTGGTAACAAACAAATTTATTTGGATTTTAGTTTATTCCGCTACGATGACTCTATTGAATATAGAATTTTTAGAAAGCCAAGTTATGTTCCAGCATGCAGATTTTTCTTTCTCTATCCAAAGAGCAATTACACATTCTTCTTCCTCACAATTTGAACAGGCTGAGTTGCAGTGGATCAGGAATACTGCAGAAACATTTGGTTATACTGGTAGATTGATTACTTCCATTTTTTTATTTGAGGTGTAACGACCACCGTGAGCAACTCAATGGGCTATAAGCAGTCGCCCGTCCCTAATTTAGGGTCACTGGTTCCAGGGAAGGGAGAGAACCAGTGCCGTAAGACAAACACAACATCCATGCCTCACCGGGATTCGAACCCGGACCCCTTTCGAACGAATGATCAGAGGCCATCGCTTAGACCACTGCGCCACCGGGGCGGCACTTCCATTTACAACAATATCAAAAATAACGTTGAAATTTTGCATAATAACAAAAGCGAATATAAAGCTTACTTATCAATTTCTTTTTTACTACCTATAACCAATTTGTTAAAGAGAGAATGTGCAGAGCATCACGTATGTTTGGTTGAAACTACCACCGATAATGGTGCCTTAGTAACTTACAATGACAACAATTCAATCTTCGATAAATCGGGCATATATTGTATCCCGATAATAACCAACCCCAATCAAAAAGATTCTATGTACATAGGTAGTACTAAGAGACGCCTTATTACTCGATTAAAAGAACATGTATACAATTGGGAAATGAAAAGACCCAAAACAGCCCTCTTTCAATATTGCATCGAACACAATGCTGTACCCGATTGGGAAAATGTGAAAATTCTAACATCACTTCGATCTCATACACAAATTCTCACTTCAGAGGCTCCAATTATTGAAAAATATAGAGGAAAATGTTGTAACAGTAATTCACCTATCGATATTCCACACGCATGGAGATACCTGTTACATTCTGAAAATCAACGTAATATTAAACGGAAGTCAGATAAACTGTGCTTGCTTGACTTGGTCGATCAGCAGGACGAATACGTCGGCGAAATCCCCACAGATGGCGCTATACTAGCACTGCGCGATATACAAGAACTGCGCGATAGGTGTTCATAGCTTATGCGACGAAGTTAACATACTGTATTTTCATTCAAGCATGTCATATTTCATATGAGTCGATTGCGCAGGACTAGGCACGTGTGAACTCTTTGACTGATGAAGTCATAATGTTTGCCGAAACATGTATGGATGCTGGTAGCATGGGTAGAATGTAGATAGGATAAGTGGTTTTGTCATTTGCATTTCCTAACTTTGTTTGTTTTACTTTTCAATCCATTTTAATGTTCTCATTTCATTCGAATTTCACCGTTTTGTACTAGTTTGGTGCCGTTTCATTCACGTTTTACTCAATTGGTCGTTTTTACCGTTCGTTGTTATATATGTCTTTTTGACCGCTAATTTACGTTTACTAGCAGAGGAAGCAGGCCGATAATAGATGTAGGTCTACTTTTCAAAGTTGGGGTAAATCCTTTTGATTGTGCTGCTTGTAGTTTGCTTTTAGTTATTACCATTAACCTGTTAACTACTGCTTAAAATTGCTAGTATAAACACGTGAAGAAAAGTGTTTTGCTACTGTACATAGTAGTTATAGACTCATTTTCTTTAGCCACGTATTATTCACTACGTACATTTATGCACTTAAGATTTTCTAGTTTACATGACTTAATTGACGATTATTATAATCTCTTATGAAAATCTTATTTATGCTATGCAATTTTTGCCCTCAAAGTATTTATTCATGAGCACAGATTAAGGATTCAAGAACAGTGAGTAACATTAATAACAGAAACTCTTGTTCTCAACATATTTATGGAAATTATACATATCACAATTCTTTTTTAAATCTAAGTACTGAAATTTTTAATTTACACTGAGATATTACACATAAAGGGGTCCCGTTCCTTGCAAAATAAATTCATAGAATTAAAATCCTAATCAGCAAATTGCAGGGTTTTGCGTTTTACCTGGAGGATAACTTTTTCGAGAAAACATTTATACCGTATAATCCTGGAGGTGATATAACAAAGTGTATGAGCCAGATGGATATTTTTAATGGAGAAGCTTGCGATAAGTTACGAAAACGCTGTTGGTAATTATTGCCGAATTTTGAATTTTTGAGTACTAATTTTCACGAAAATAAAGTACCTTTTTTTGTCGATATCTTCGATGCTCAATTATAAAAATCCTTTCTCGCAGGAGCAAAATTGACGCTGATCAGAAGACAGATGTTTACTCTATCCCGCTGGAATATCCTAACGGAAAGCAGAAATGCTAGATAAGAATGACTAAGTGATCGATTCGCACCATGTTAACTGAACAAAAAAGACATGTGAAAAATGAAAATCTTAACACAGCTTTTGCAAACGAAGTTCCTCTGAAAGATGCGGCACCTCACAGAGGCAGCATACACACTTCTGGCACCAGAAACGGCCCAAATTGCGACTGTCATCAGAGAGACGATCCAAATACTCACCGAACTATACGCGTGAAACGATGCTGTCTCAAGTAACCTACACCCCTTACGGACAGATTTCCTGAAAGTTTGACGCTTTAAGATTTCTGTTTTCTTTTGTTTGTTGACGTCTTGTTTACCCGCGTATTTCCAAATTTGCATAATTTGATAATTTGAATGAACTCAAAGGAAATATCTATTTCAAATGCAACGTTTACTTTTAGTTTTCTCATCATTAGTTAGCATCAGCCTGCCTTGAAAAAGACAACCGTTGGTGAGCGAAAGCTCGGAAATACCGATTTGTTTTACCCAATGAAAATCAACGGTTTTTTTACCTAAGTTCCTTAATTTGTTGCATTCGTGCTCATGATTAAAGTTTAAATCTGAATTCGTGTCATATAATATTGTGCGGGGCAGCTGTTTTACCCACATCTATAGATATAATAACTTAGCAGATATTAGAATGTAAAAAAGTTAGAAAATAGATCTGCCAGAAAATAGAAAACTCTTGTTTCCATTCAGAGTATCAGAATGCTTACTATTTAGTGCGTTTAAAGAATATATTAGTCAAGCTTAAACAACTGAAGAGTGTTGCATAATATTTTGAAAAACATGCTGTTTTAAGACAGGATTGATCTAATCGCAATGTTTTCCTTTGGGAGTCCGGTGTTAAAGTATTTCCTGGACTAAAACCATAACTTTTAATTTCAGTTAATGAGATTTTTCAAAGAAATATAAATTTGCCAAAGAGAATGTAAATTTATGCCATCAAATAACGCTTTGCGTTAGAATTGATTCCGGAGATAATGATTGTTCCATGAATCAAATATTGGGAGCAAGTACACGAAAGAAGCAGCATTGAATGCAAATATTTCTCTGACACGCAATTTTGATGTCTAAGGCCAAGTTGCGGAAATACCAGAGACTATCATTTCCTGAAGCCCATTTCAACACATACTATCCAAAAAAAGTAGCATTCTCATTTTTCTTTTTTACGAACGAAATGACGACACCACTTTCTGCTCATCCTGCGGATGACAATAATATCAAATATTATAACGTTCATGAAGCTGAAGGGTGAACAAAATTGAATCGAGCAAAAGAACTTAATGTAGATGATTTTACAGATACTTTTATAAGCATGAATGCACCACGTTTTAACAAACTTTAGTACATGTCTCAAGCAGATATTTTACAAATTTCGAGGCAAGCTAAAGTCTAAAGAATACTGCAGTTAAATTGCACTTGCCAACGGAACTGCTATGCATACATCAGCTAAGTTTTCGAAACTATTAGTTCATATCTCAAGGAGAAATGTTACTTGCAAATACCGATCGGATTTAGAAACTTTTAGTATACACATGCGTATATCTCAAGGAGAAATGTTATTTGCAAATACCGATCCAAATTAATGGCTAGAGAAAAACATGAGCTTGCAATATTACAAAAAAAAATGAGTAATCTTATAAAATTTTATATTTATGAAAAACTGAATTCAAAAATTTCAAAAATCCCTAACTTCAAAATAAGCCTGACAAGCGTAAAGTTCAACACATTTACTTAAAATATTTTATAAGCAAAAATATTATAGCTGCGCTACACTCATGGATAATGAAATTTGCGCACCTAGAAAAAACATGCTACAACCACGCAACTTTGCAAATAGCTAGAGTGCTTGCTGGTATGCAAATGATCCACGTTTGGTGCGATTGCGCATGACCGCATGCCCTGTGGTGGAGTTGCAAGCACCAACCGGCAGCCTTACAAACCGTCGTATAGTCGATGCCCCATGGAAGCAAAAAGCACCGGCCGACGCAAGGAAGAATACAGAGTGACAAGAATGCCGGGTGGATGCAATAGACGTCGATGTACGCAAATTACGGGATTTGAGAGAGGCCTGATCATCGGGCTGAAAACCCAAGGGTGGTCGGCGCGCTGTATAGCCATTAACGTAAATCGTCCTGGCAGTACCGTCCAACTGTGTTAAGAGCAGTAGATTCTTGACGGTACTGCCACACGGTTGAGCGGCTCCAGTCGGACCAGGGAGACCACAGGTAGAGAGAATCGACGGATCGTGCGCAAGGCACAAACGGATCCCAAGGGGACCCGATCCACTATACAGGCAGATGTAGCGGCTCCTTTGTGCCCGCGACCCAATTTCCTTGACCTCACGGCACCGAATCTGCAATCCCAGCGCCCCTTACGTTTGCTGACATTAACACCGGGACATTGCTGGACTCCATTTGCAGTGGTGTCATGCAGGCGCGACGTTTAACGCCACAGACGGACGACGTGTGGTGTTTAGTGATGAGAGCCCCCTCGTTTTGGGGACAAACGATCATCGCCGTACCGCACTATCCGGGATTTGAAGCACACCGTCCAACACGTGTGGGCCAGTCTGTCGCAGGACGACATCCAGCGTCTGTTTGCCTCCAAGCTGGACTGTATTGCATCATAATCGCCGCACGAGGCGATGCAACGCGTTTTAGAAGATGACCGGACTACTTGCCACAAATCCCTCTGTAATTGTCCCGCGGCTATGTTGTTGCCATCATCTGTATCATTACGTCCATAAAATTTTAGTTCAATCCGATACTTCCTTCTTGGTGCTCAAATTTGATTGTCCGCGAGTGCATTTTTAAACTCGGATATAACGGTGACTTGCTTTATCTGAATATTTTACTGAGCAAATTGCCTGAAAATCATCTTCGTACACAATTGTATTATAAACTTAGATCCATCCTCAACCTGATGCTCCGCAGCTTACTCTGCTCCGTTGATTACAAGAAAGCTTTCTTCCCTTCTCGAATCATAAGGGCCTTTGCAGACTTCTCCGCTGTTCCTCGTAGACAATGTTAATTAAAAAACGTTACCGAACTGGTCACTGAAGTAGGATAGCCACGAACTATATAAATAGAAAGATCCAGAAAACCAGAACCATTAATAGTTATCTTTCTATCCCGCAGCTACGCACCGTGGGATCAATTTTGCGGCAAAACAAGTGTTTCCTAACAGTTCAAGAAGGCGCTTAAGAAGATGAATTTCTGTGTTGGCATCAGGTCTCGCGGAATTTATATGTCATAATTAAGGGAAACACTGACAGGCCCCCACTTTCTAATAAAGCAGGTGTTTATGCCATTCCTCTACAATATCCAAAGGGCTCTAAAAGTACTACATTGGAATGACCAATGTAGTACTTTTAGAGCCGACGCAAGGAAGAATACAGAGTGACAAGAATGCCGGGTGGATGCAAGAGACGTCGATGTACGCAAATTACGGGATTTGAGAGAGGCCTGATCATCGGGCTGAAAACCCAAGGGTGGTCGGCGCGCTGTATAGCCCCTAACGTAAATCGTCCTGACAGTACCGTCCAACTGTGTTAAGAGCAGTAGACTCTTGACGGTACTGCCACACGGTTGAGCGGCTCCAGTCGGACCAGGGAGACCACAGGTAGAGAGAATCGACGGATCGTGCGCAAGGCACAAACGGATCCCAAGGGGACCCGATCCACTATACAGGCAGATGTAGCGGCTCCTTTGTGCCCGCGACCCAATTTCCTTGACCTCACGGCACCGAATCTGCAATCCCAGCGCCCCTTACGTTTGCTGACATTAACACCGGGACATCGCTGGACTCCATTTGCAGTGGTGTCATGCAGGCGCGACGTTTAACGCCACAGACGGACGACGTGTGGTGTTTAATGATGAGAGCCCCCTCGTTTTGGAGACAAACGATCATCGCCGTACCGCACTATCCGGGATTTGAAGCACACCGTCCAACACGTGTGGGCCAGTCTGTCGCAGGACGACATCCAGCGTCTGTTTGCCGCCAAGCTGGACTGTATTGCATCATAATCGCCTCACGAGGCGATGCAACGCGTCTTAGAAGATGACCAGACTACTTGCCACAAATAACTCTGTAATTGTCCCGCGGCTATGTTGTTGCCATCATCTGTATCATTACGTCCATAAAATTTTAGTTCAATCCGATACTTCCTTCTTGGTGCTCAAATTTGATTGTCCGCGAGTGCATTTTTAAACTCGGATATAACGGTGACTTGCTTTATCTGAATATTTTACTGAGCAAATTGCCTGAAAATCATCTTCGTACACAATTGTATTATAAACTTAGATCCATCCTCAACCTGATGCTCCGCAGCTTATTCTGCTCCGTTGATTACAAGAAAGCTTTCTTCCCTTCTCGAATCATAAGGGCCTTTGCAGACTTCTCCGCTGTTCCTTGTAGACAATGTTAATTAAAAAACGTTACCGAACTGGTCACTGAAGTAGGATAGCCACGAACTATATAAATAGAAAGATCCAGAAAACCAGAACCATTAATAGTTATCTTTCTATCCCGCAGCTACGCACCGTGGGATCAATTTTGCGGCAAAACAAGTGTTTCCTAACAGTTCAAGAAGGCGCTTAAGAAGATGAATTTCTGTGTTGGCATCAGGTCTCGCGGAATTTATATGTCATAATTAAGGGAAACACTGACAGGCCCCCACTTTCTAATAAAGCAGGTGTTTATGCCATTCCTCTACAATATCCAAAGGGCTCTAAAAGTACTACATTGGAATGACCAATGTAGTACTTTTAGAGCCGACGCAAGGAAGAATACAGAGTGACAAGAATGCCGGGTGGATGCAAGAGACGTCGATGTACGCAAATTACGGGATTTGAGAGAGGCCTGATCATCGGGCTGAAAACCCAAGGGTGGTCGGCGCGCTGTATAGCCCCTAACGTAAATCGTCCTGACAGTACCGTCCAACTGTGTTAAGAGCAGTAGACTCTTGACGGTACTGCCACACGGTTGAGCGGCTCCAGTCGGACCAGGGAGACCACAGGTAGAGAGAATCGACGGATCGTGCGCAAGGCACAAACGGATCCCAAGGGGACCCGATCCACTATACAGGCAGATGTAGCGGCTCCTTTGTGCCCGCGACCCAATTTCCTTGACCTCACGTCATAAATCTGCAATCCCAGCGCCCCTTACGTTTGCTGACATTAACACCGGGACATCGCTGGACTCCATTTGCAGTGGTGTCATGCAGGCGCGACGTTTAACGCCACAGACGGACGACGTGTGGTGTTTAGTGATGAGAGCCCCCTCGTTTTGGGAACAAACGATCATCGCCGTACCGCACTATCCGGGATTTGAAGCACACCGTCCAACACGTGTGGGCCAGTCTGTCGCAGGACGACATCCAGCGTCTGTTTGCCTCCAAGCTGGACTGTATTGCATCATAATCGCCGCACGAGGCGATGCAACGCGTTTTAGAAGATGACCGGACTACTTGCCACAAATCCCTCTGTAATTGTCCCGCGGCTATGTTGTTGCCATCATCTGTATCATTACGTCCATAAAATTTTAGTTCAATCCGATACTTCCTTCTTGGTGCTCAAATTTGATTGTCCGCGAGTGCATTTTTAAACTCGGATATAACGGTGACTTGCTTTATCTAAATATTTTACTGAGCAAATTGCCTGAAAATCATCTTCGTGCACAATTGTATTATAAACTTAGATCCATCCTCAACCTGATGCTCCGCAGCTTACTCTGCTCCGTTGATTACAAGAAAGCTTTCTTCCCTTCTCGAATCATAAGGGCCTTTGCAGACTTCTCCGCTGTTCCTTGTAGACAATGTTAATTAAAAAACGTTACCGAACTGGTCACTGAAGTTGGATAGCCACGAACTATATAAATAGAAAGATCCAGAAAACCAGAACCATTAATAGTTATCTTTCTATCCCGCAGCTACGCACCGTGGGATCAATTTTGCGGCAAAACAAGTGTTTCCTAACAGTTCAAGAAGGCGCTTAAGAAGATGAATTTCTGTGTTGGCATCAGGTCTCGCGGAATTTATATGTCATAATTAAGGGAAACACTGACAGGCCCCCACTTTCTAATAAAGCAGGTGTTTATGCCATTCCTTCACAATATCCAAAGGGCTCTAAAAGTACTAAATTGGAATGACCAAACGTTTATTTAAAATTAGAGTCAACGACCATAAAAAATACATAAAGCACGACAAACTAACCACGGCCCCTTCTAGAGAAGTCAAGTTCGCTGCTACTACATATATGCGATGTTGTAAAGAAATTAGGCTAAAAGCAACTGTGCATTTTTTTGTTTTAGGAAATGGTTTGTAAGCTAATATACTAAACAACGAGATTGGTAGATATAACGCTCAGCCAATTCCATCCTAAATATTTGTGCGAATGTAACGTTTATACGTGTGAGAGAGGGGAAGGGGAAAACGACAGAAAGCAATGAGTTTTGGATTAGCCAGATGCAGGCAAATACCTTGCTCTCCGTCATTAGGAAAAGAGACTGAAACGACAGAACCAAAAATATCTCATGCAATAATCGTCTGTTTGAAATTTACTGCAAAGATTGCAATGTATTCCCAGAGTACTGCAATCTCCAAAGCGATAGAACCATCATCATTGCCAAAAAAGCGAATGTTTTATCTGCCAATATAGGGCATAATTGTTCCATTCTCAGGTTTGGACAACAGCTATCCTTTGAAGCAAGTGAGTTCAAATCCGAGTTTCAACTTACCGCACGCGCCGAGAGATGGCGTGAAACATCTGATGAACATGGAAGAGTTCGCAACCGGTACAGCGAATGGGAGTTTATGCTTCCAATATGGAATTGTCACCGCCGCCCCGGTGGCGCAGTGGTCTTAGCGATGGCCTCTGATCATTCGTCCGAACGGGGTCCGGGTTCGAATCCCGGTGAGGCATGGATGTTGTGTTTGTCTTACGGCACTGGTTCTCTCCCTTCCCTGGAACCAGTGACCCTAAATTAGGGACGGGCGACTGCTTATAGCCCATTGAGTTGCTCACGGTGGTCGTTAAACCTCCAATCAAAAAAAAAAAATTGTCACCAGTTCAGGTAAGGTGCGCAATACAATCTGTGTGAAAAAATTGTTTCTCTACTAGAAAAAATTATCGTTTTTTCCCATTTTTCTTCGATGTACCACTTTTTTTTCAACCTATGGTAAAAGAACAGAACTACATAGTCCCATTGCATTTTTGGTTGTGGCTTACTAATTATTCTGGTAATAACGTCTACATTTTTTTGATATATTGCTTCGTAAAGATTCCTGCCGTAAATGCATTTTACCGTTTATTATTGTGCTTTTTATTATCTCTAATTGGTTCTTGGTTGTGAAAGGTTTTCACTTAGCTCTGAATCTCCAAATTTTCGGAAACACGAAGCTTTCATGTAGACTGATCTGTTTGTGATTATTGAAATCAGTGTTTTGAGATGTTCTCGAAGTTGAGTGATTCATGTGTAAAAAAGGCGGTAAGAATTCGTTACACCGCGGTGTAAGAGAAATGAACTTTTTCTTCGATTCGTAGCGTAAGAAACTCTTCAGTATTTATTCTTCAGTAATTAAATCTGTTAGAAACTTGGACCTAAATCTTTCTTTTAATTCCCATAAGAATAGCCCTGAAACATCGGGCACTGACCGGTTGGCAATTTTAAGGCTACACGTCAGACAATGCAGAACAAACCAAGCAGAAATTTGTTTACCTATTCATGTTTGAAAACATTTTTCGGTTCAATGAAGGTTAACGTAGCTGCGGGTACGGTAGCTGCGAGTACCTCTTTTGCAATAACGAAATATTACACCAGAAGTAAAGTGCTTATCTAAATACACAACGCACAGAAAGAACCCTGCTTGACCAGCGTCTTACAAACTCCTGATCTCATTGTGTTTCATGTATTCTTCCTGAAAGCAGAATCTCTTGGATATTTGTATAGAGGATTACCCATACTGAATCCTTCAAGCTCGGGACTGGGGCATTAGTAAAGATCGCGAAGCAAATTTCATCATATTGGACTTATCTATCTATATCCTACTACATACATAATTTAACATATTTTATGTCTTAAGTAACCTAGTTTTTTTAGAATTAAAGATTATATACACATACATAAGAGAACGGATATGATAACCCCCTTTTAAGTATTTTGGCGAAAACTGTCGTAAGTCCTATGGGGAATATTATTTGTAAATATTTTCTTTTAAACTACGTAAGGATTTCATTTGGTTAAGATACTTTGATGATGTCATTTTCATTTCGCCCGTGCAAAGCTATAACTGGAAATATTTTCCATTTAACTGAAAGTATTAAATTTTCCATTGTTTGAAATGACCCTGAAAACGAATAGAGCTTTATAAATATTTGCGGTACTGCTTTCTAGATTCATTAGTGGACGTAACTGAAACATCGCATACTACACCCCCACAGCATTTTGAACAACATTTCAATTTAGTGTCTTCCACGGAAATGTTTAGTGAATGAGAAATAAAAGTTGTCTAGCTAAGGAAGTACAATATTTATTAAAGGTGAGAAATTTCAATACTTACAAAACAAAAAATTTATAAGTGATGAGAAAATAGTTAGGCCATGAAAATCAGGAGATATTAATCAAATGTATAACTATATAATGCTGAAGATAGTTCTCTCCTGATATACTAGTCTATCATTATTACAAAAGTAATTACGTTTCTGTATATATCGTTTTTAAATTTCTGCAACACGTCCACATGTTTTTGAGGTGTTTTGACGAATCACTTGGGTAGTTTAATTTGTTACGAAGTACTAATTTGAAAAACACTAGCGCTGTTTAAATTGCGTAGAAGATGGGTAAACTTTAATGCTTTCAACGGAAATGTTTAGTGAGTGAGAAATAAAAGTTGTCTAGCTAAATGTGTACAATATTTATTAAAGGTGAGAAATTTCAATAACTACAAAAAAAATTATAAGGAATGAGAAAATTTGTAGGCCATAAAAATCAGGAGATATTAATCGAATTTATAACTATTTAATGATAAATATATTTTTCTCCTGATGTAATAGTCCATGATATCGTTTTTAAATTTCTGCAACACGTCCACATGTTTTTGAGGTTGGAATATACCTTCAAACATATCATTTCGATCTTTTGAAGTTGGTAGTCGTAATGACACTGATTATATATGCACTGCAAAAGTTTATTAATGTAGAAAGTGATGGTTTTGTTTTCATTTTTTCCTGACATGCAGGTAACGAAATATTGCGGCTCGGAAAATGCAATTTTTTTTTTTTTTTTTACGTTTTTCATTATCTGAAAAATGTTGGAAGAGAAATGATCGAATTAAAATGGTTTCACTACATTGATGTCATTGGTAGATCAATAATAATATTTCAAGTTTAAACATCGAATTTGTGTATTTCAACTTCATAAACCTTGTATTTGATTTTCTGCTTAAAACTGCGATTTGACCTAAGCCGTACGGTAAAATTATTTTTCCTTTAGTAAAGCTATATCAGTGAAAAGAAAAATATAGTGTTACGTTTATCCTGTAAATGTTTCGCTAAACCTTTAATGTGATAATTTATATTCCTGACACTTACATGATGTTCCTAAGTGACCAACGTTGTGTGTTAATGGTGCATAAGAAGGATTTCCTGCAACTATGTCCTGTAGGCATTGTATGTACTTCGTAACATATTAAACTACCCAAGTGATCCGTACGTTCATTTTGAAATTTGGAAGATATTCTGACCGGTCCATAAATTCTTCACCTACTGAAAGATTGCATTAAATGGGAGGTACCGAAAAAACTTTTGGAAACTGAGCTACAAGCCAATGTGCTAAAGCTCACTAATTTGAAAAACACCACCGCTGTTTAATGGTTTTAATTAATAATTCAAGAGCTAATTATCTCGTTTTAGACAGTTTAGCCGATGAACAGATTTAAAAAATAAATATTATAAGAGTATATATTAGAAAAGTTTGCAATAGTTTAGTGCCCATAGTCTTCTAATAAACACACCGGTGAAAATGAAACACTTGCAGCAAAGTAATTAAACGTTTAATATGATTTATTTCTAAGTTTATAATTAGAATGTTGTTTAAATATTTCTGAGTTATATAATAAGATATGTGTTACTTCTTTCCACAGGCAAACGTTCAAGCTGAAACTTCTGGAAAATTGGAATGAATCAATCCAAAGATAGATGTAAGTGACTGGCAAAAATTGTTACAGCTTTTGGCCGGTCACAAGGATACAACCTTAAAGATGTTGTTGAATTTGCAGCTATTAACAAAAGAAAAGATACGTGTTTATAAAAAATGGTGTAAGTCAAATTTGTCGGAGAGTAAAAAAACACTATCTTGACAAGTCGTGAAAAGCCCACAATTTCTCACCGGGTCAACGAAAACCTATTTTCAAACACGACAAGTACTCCTGCTATCTATTAGTAACGGACCTCACACGTCTATATCTCAGGAAAATTTCATAAGAAAGGAAGAGCTTTTGCAAGGCTGGATGTTTTGTGACTTCTGCTCACAAAACATCCCGATTAGCTTGGGGAAAAGCTCACAGGGGATGGGCTATTTGTCGGTGGAAAAATGTCATACGGCCTGGTAAATCCGAATTTAGCCTGTTCCGAAATACCGCGAGCTTTACAGTCAACAGACGGTCTCAAGAAACAATCAATCCTGATTGTGTTTAAAGAATTCTTGACAAAAGACATGGGTTTGTAATTCTGTGGATTTTGTTTTAATGTTTGTGAATTAGGCCCATTAGTAAAAATGAAGAGTACGATGTATCATCATGTTCACAGGGAAATCTTAGACAACCATACGTTGCCTTTAGCCCAACATGTGCAGGATCCTCACCTGGTAAATTATCCGATTTACCACGATGACGACTGCACGATTCATAGTGATTAAACCATCAGGAATTAGTGTGAAGAGTATAATACAACTTTGCGACACATGGACTTGCCAGCGACATCCCCAGATTCAAATTCCATTTAAAATATACGAGACCACCGTGAATAAAATACAAAAACAAATTTCAACATCCCAAAAATATCAATGAATTGTGAGTCAAACGTTTATTAGAATGGTTAAATTTTGACTTAAGTTATTTAAATTATATTGTTGAGTACCTTCCATCAAGTCGTGATTTCTGCACGTGAGGATGTAACTAAGTATTAAAAGTAACTTTAGGGTGGTGACTAGTTTTTGTCCGATGTCTGTATATGCAATATCAATTAGATCGTAGTCTGCATGGTCATATAATAAATACATAACAAATACGCCATTAATCCAAATATCCAAATATCCATTAAATTTTGGTTTCTATTTGAATATTCAACAGTATGTACTTTTACAAACAAATGTTCAAGTACTACTAAAGCTGTTTAAATATAAAAGAAAAAAGCATTGTTATTGTAAAGCATTTGGGAGATGTTTCTGAATTTATCACTTAGGGATTTAACAGATATTTCAACATCAATTATAATATTTTGCATAAGATGCGATGCTCCAGAGTTCACAGTGAATATAGTTTCTGCGTGAATAAAAAATTCCGATGCCACAGATTTTTCATTCTGTTAATTTTCTTTTTTTATGCACTTTTTCTCAAAGTGTTGTATTATAAATAAATAAAACGAAACTGTGTATATAAAGTGCGAAAGAAATACGCTGAGGTAGACCATTGGATATGAACCTCTAGACAGGCATCTGAAATGAAGTCATTGATGCCAAAATTTGAAATTCCTAACTTGAACAGGTCCTTGAAACCTCCCATGTCGAACATCAGTGTGACACTGAACCAATTGGGACTTCAACACTCTGAGCACTTTGCCGGATACCTCAGGTGAAGAAGAAGCAGAAGTAATTCTTTTCTTGATGCCAGCTATAAGAATGCTTAAACCACACCTTTGCTGCGCATATTTATTTATAAGAAAATGCCCATATACTGTAGTATTAAAGCAAGCAGCAGGCAAACAACAGCCAAATGTTCATTGTTAATAAAGTAGTGAGGAAGCAGGCGAATAGTTGTTTTGCTAACGAGTGCAATGCAAGAAGCAGGCAAATGTTCGTGTTAAGTGGGAAGCAGGAAAATGTTTGTTTGCTTAAGAAGTGTAAAGCAACAGCTGCAACATGCTACACTCACTGAAACAATATAAAATAACCAGCAGTTAATATCGAGTACATTAAGAGTTGAAAGTTGAATGTGTCAGTATTCATACCTTGTATATTAATTAATTAGCGCGTATTTCATTGCATACTATTCGATATTAAAATGTTATTGCTTAACGTAATCGCTAATGGTGTTGCTTAAAGATTGGAAATAACTTCGTGAAATGAAACATGTAGATATACATAATTCTCAGTAGGAGCCTATGAATAACATATTTTTCTCAACGTTGTAAGGCGTAGTACAGTTGACTAGAACAGAAACAAATAGTAGCGTAATTTTCTCTTGTGATATGAAGAATCGTATCAAAATATCACTCTAAATTCAGGAAACAATAACAATAATGGAGTAAAATATATAACGAGTAATATACTAAGACTGCAATAACCTAGTAAGGTTTAATACAAGTTAGGAAATTAAAAGTGTAGAAACAGAGATACAAATATATGTTTTCTATGGGTGCGGGGAACGTCCCCTCCTCCTCATACGCTTAATTGTTTCGGGGTTTTTCAAATGCACGTCGGAGCTGGTTTAATGACAAGTTTCTGACGCAGAATGCGCTACACTGTCTTTTCTGCTGCCCTGTAAAGGACAACTTCACAGCGTGTGAATGTCCGAGTACGCGTTTCGAATGTATTGTGTTGTAGGGAAGAGAAGAAACAGTAGCATGAAAGAGGTTGTGTATATGGTATACAGAGTTCGACACTCAATGCTGTTCCAATAGTTGAATGGCTGAGATGGTTTATTGTTACTTTTCACTTTACACCTATTAAAGCGGATGTTTATATTATTCACATTCCTTGTGCTTATTTATGAGGAACTACAATTGGTTATACTTCAAACTACGACCCGCTCTCAGCGATTAAAGAGTCAGGCTAGTATGCTACCAACTATGGGCCTCTCGGAAAGATCCTGTGTGTGAGTTATGTAACAGTCCCGTTTCGTGATTATTTTTGGTTTGTCTGAACAGGACGTTTATGAATGCTAATTTTGTCCATACTAAATAAAATTTATTATGACGGAAAAGTTTAGTTTCCTCATGAATGGGAAAGCGTCTATCTGTAAGAATAAATCAATTGATTACGTTAATTTAATATCAATTGATTACATGCTAAGAAAGAACGGTCTAATGATGCGAATCAAGACCTGAAAGCACTGCTCCGAGGAAACACTACAGTTACATCGCAATAAATACTCCAGAATATGGTATACCAAACGAATTTTTTGTTTCCTTCGGTTAATTTTAGATTAAAGGGGTGCAAATTAGTTATACCAGTCACTAACAGTCTCAGTAGAAGTGGTAACATCACAGTGTTACAATTCTACGATTGCCTCATGATATGACACTCCTTTAGGGAAACAAAATACGGGAATCATAGAGAGTCCAAAACGATGAGGCATATCCACATTGGTCATTAGACGAGCCGCTGATATATGCCCATAAATGATCACCAAGACCTAATTTTTTGTTACTTACTGAAATGCGGTGATTTAAACGCAGCAAGATATTAATCAAATTTTAAGATTTTCAAAGTTAACAAAGTTCATGTTTTGAAATACAAAACCTGAAACATTTATAAAACTTAAATGCAACGTTTTGTCTGATGATTTGCTTTTCTTCTTTGATATTACCAAAAAGATAAATTCCTTGAACTAAGACACGCATGAGGTGGAAGATGGTGTAACCACAGTAAGTGATAAAATAAATAGCTGTGTTGCAGAAGAAAATGTCATGTGTAAGAGCAAGATAATGATGACCGAAAAATTTCCATTAGTTAATAAATATTTCAGCTCAGCTTTAAATATAACGAAATATGCTTACATAAAAGATTCGTATAATATTTACTGCATTTTTTTTATTTGTGCTTCTTTGGGGTAAAACCTTTCGCGTTCAACTCGGTGTGCTGTAAATAATTGTCTGTTCCTAATTTAAGGCCACTGATTCCAGGAAAGGAAAAGAGGCCAGTGATGTAAACAAAAAAACAACAAAAAAAATTCATACCTCATAGGATTCGATCCAAGTACCATCTCGGTTGTCCCAGATTGGTCAGTGGATTACGCTCTAACTGAAGACAGAGTTCAATCCACTGTTCAATCTCGGAATGCATTTCGTTTTGCAGATAGCTTGAATATTTTTTTGTGTTAGATAATTTGAAACAAAGCGGTTCCCTCGCTATTTGCAGCTTCTCTTGCACACTGCTGGCCACAGAAAATCCAACATTAAGAAGGAAGCATTCGATTGGCCTGAAATTCGCAGCATGCGTCCCCCGCGATAGGACATGCGAACGATTAGCACTGCAGGGCATATGCAAATCATATGCACCCCACATGCCACTGAGAAGTACTATAAGAAGGGTGCACAGAAGGCGGGGTGTAAGTAGTGGAAGTATGTTGTGCTGCCGGACCTGTGCGTGGGAAGCTTCCTGATGCCTCCTCGCAAAATACAGCAGTCATTCCAGCACGTTTTAGAGTTTGACAGAGGACGAATAGTGACTTATCGCGACAGCGGTTTATCGTTCCGAGACATCGGCGCCCGTGTGGTATGACATCCAGCCACAGTGAGGTGAGTATGGGTTCGGTGGGTGCAGGAGGGGCGTACGAACCGACGTGAGCGATTGCCGCAGCCCCGCTCCACCACGGAACGAAAGGACCACGATGCTGTGTGAACGGCATTGACAGCTCGCGCTACCACATCACGAACGTTAGCGCACGAATTGTGGTGTTTTACACAATACTCTGTGTCAGCACGTACCGTTCGACGTCGTTTGCAGGAGCGGGGACTTATCGCACGGCGCCCATTGCTACGATTACCATTGACGTTACACCACCGGCGAGTGCGGCGGCAGTGGGCCATTCAACGGAACACCTGTACTACGGAATGGCACGACATTGTCTTCTCCGACGAATCCCGGTGCTTCATGCAACACAACGATGGTCGGATCCGCGTTTGGCAGCACCGCGGCGAGAGACTGTATGAGGCCTGCATTATGCATCGCCATACCGGTCCGTTGCCTGGCGTTACGGTTTGGAGTGTAATTGGATATGACACCCGCACCCCTCTGGTACGCATCGCCGGTACACTCACCAACCGCCGCTACATCTCCGACGTTTTGGAGCCTATAGTCTTCCCCCACCTGCAGGACCAGTCAGCGGCCACGTTTCAACAAGACAATGCGCGCCTGCACGTGGCATGCATCGTGCAACGATTCTTCACGGCCCAACATGTATCACTGCTGCCGTGGCCCGCCTGTTCTCCCGATATGTTAAGCATCGAACACGTCTCGTCGCTGATCGACAACCGAGTGGCCCGGCAAGAACCACCCGCGGCTACGCCTGATGAACTGTGGCAACGTGTGGAAGCATGCTAGACCGACATACGCCAAGCCCACATCCAAAGCCTCTTTCGTTCGATGCCGCGGCGTTTAGCGTCCGTTATTTCCGGCCATGGAGGCCACACGAACTATTGATGTCTGCGTGTTCCACAAGTCGCACGGATGTAAGCTTAATCGTTTAATATTTGTATCTGTTGTTATGTGTCCAGTAAATCTGGTTTTGCTATTGCGTGTCCTTCTTGGTGTTGCATTTTTGGTGGCCAGCAGTTTATATACCTACATGAATTATCACCTCCCAACCTTTCTCGTGGGTGACAAAACCTTTTCTTCTTTTCTTCCGTCTGATCTATTTTTTTTAATAGCCATCTTTTCCACCGTACAGACTTCTGGAATTCCTCATATTCGCAGACGTTAACTTAACGATAACAGTCATGAAACTGACCATCCAATTCGAGATTCTCTAATCCACAACTCAACAGCTTAGTTCTTGACACCTCAATGGATAGTGCGGTCATGCCTTGCAGGAATCACAGATATATTTCCTGCTGTTGATGATGGTTGCCTATGAGCATCAGTTGCCTATTAGTGGCCATTGTTCGTTGAAATCATATCTAATGCCTTCCAGGTTTTGCAGGAAAGTTTTCATTGAGGTCAGCAACATATCTCCTTGAGCATATTCTCGTTTACGTTATTTTCGCTGGAACAAATTATGGCATTATTAGACAATCTCAAGGGGGTCTGAAAACAAGTCTAGTTTCAATTTTCAGTAAGAAAACGAAATAATGGCTTTCATATAGAATTATGTAAGAAATTGAGTTTCATATTAGTCATTTCAAATATTAAATGATGGATGTATCTACCTTCGCAGAAGCAGTACGGTACTTTTGCTCAGTAGTTGCCGAATAGCGTTGGGAAAAAACGGGTCATTATTAGTGAAAATCGTATCAGAGGAGGAACGAGCCATGTCATTATCAGTCAAAACTAAAGCACCTTTCAAAACGTACAGAGATTTTCACAAAACACAAATTTGGTCCATGTCTATTTGCACTTGCATTCTTTAAAAGTTTACGTAGTAACCTTGTGTTTCCTAATTCTCAAATCTAATAAAATATCTGGGTAAATACATTAAAATGTTTTGAGAAATGTTACGAAAGTGTTACGACTTCTTTCATGATTGTAATAACAGGGGCAACAATTACGAATAAAAAGCAGGATTATCTTCTACGGTCTGCAACTCTACTGAAAAAATACCATGCATCAATTTTGACTCCTGGTTGTTGTGTCATATGTCCTTATTTCCGTCTTCGTAAAATATTGTTTACAAAGGACCCGTCGAATGCCACTAAATGCGATTAAAATATTCAGTCGAAGAAAAAAATTTCCTGTCTTGTCTTATACAGACTAACAGCAACTTATTTTTATTTTTACCATCAGATATACCAGGTGATCTAAAAATATTTCACATTTTAAAAACGTAATAACTCGCGGAGTTTTGAGAGTAAGGCAACGCGGTTTGCGTAGAAATGATCAGAATGACATCGGGGTTTTTATGAAATCACATAAATTTCTACTCATGTGGATGAGGATGTGTAGGACGACTGTTGCATATTTCTTCAAAGCCGTTTCGAGATTCCCCTGTTTTCGTAAGTAAAAGCCCATCTAAAGACATTCTTCAAAATACACTTTTTAGGATCATATCTAAAACTAATATGAAAACATACAACTGTGTGTAGAAGTTTTAGGTTTTACTCATTTTTTTCAGTTGCTGTGTGTTGGTAAAACGTGGAAGGAGCGATGTATTTGTTTATTCACTGACGCTACGTATTTGGAGGATTTTCACTTTGGATCTCGCCCTTTGGATTTAACTGCTATAATTAATATATAGCCAGTGCCGCTAATGCCCACCAGATGGAGACGTCTCAATAGCTGAGCTCATCTTACGGATTTATAATGTCAGATGCTGACAGAAAAACGCACATAGCGCCGTTGATTGTTGGTCACCGCGATGTAAGGATAACGCGCTCTGCTAGATATCGAGAGATCCAGGATTCAATTCCCCGGCGTGGGCCGAATAGCAATTTTTCCGTTGCTGTGCGTTGCTAAACGTGGAAAGAGCGATGTCTTTGTTTATTTACGGATAGAATTGTTCGTCCGTGCAGGCTCTAGCTAAAAACATTATTTGTATAGCACATTATCCAATATTTACAGCAATATTTTGTATATGCACATTCTATGTGAGCAAATAACATACCCCAAAAAAAATCTCCAAGCTGCTTAAAGAGCAATTGCATCAAACCACTGAAAAAGGCACAGGAAATCGTTTTATTAAGCACAGAAATAAATTCATATGCAACAACCGCCCATGGTTGCGGTCAGCATCAAAACTCTGTGGGGGAAAGTGTAATCCTGAGTCTTTGAGTTTGTCTTTAGGGAATCATGGAAAATGAAAGAGGTGATCCATACTAGACCTATAGATCGCCAACGCCGAATCTAGTGGTTTACTGTTCCACACATTGTTTGGAAATCTCAGACATACATCTTAATTTAAAAGTGTGAACTACAGAACAAAATGAGTTTACAGAAAAATCAAGCTTCTGCATTTTGTACCAATCATAGCAATTACAGAAAAATATCCACCAATGATATTCATGTTGTCACCTAGATTGACATTGGGATATTATCCTGAGTTACAATTTCCTTTGCAGAAAGCTTTGCTGAAACTTCGAGATTTTAATTTCATACATCCATGATTCACTTCTAGTTGCCATCTGATTGTGCCCAGGGATGACGGTCTCTCCGTTCACCTCGTTATATTATTTTCGCAAGAAAAGATGCTGCAAATGGGTTATTCCGTTTTTCAGATCTGCGACTATCCCTCAGGGGTGCTCTTGTCGTTCCCAAGCTTCTTCTTCTATTATTACTACAGCTGCAAACTTTTCTCAGGAAGATATGAAACAAATTAATGATTTTTATGTAAACATTGTGCTTTGCACCAGAATAATGATCTTGATGGATAAATATAACATCGTGGTAGATGTCGAACCCAAGAAATTTTTCTTGCGTATGATGTCCAACTGCAATAAAGAAAAGTGTTAAGAAAAAGTTTAGGAGAAAAATACTCCCTCAATATTTCGTGATAACAGAGAAAAAATGCATAACGGAAATAACAAAACATTTCTTAATTCACTAAGTGTAAGATGTACATGAGAATCGTCAACCACGAAGTGCTGAATATGACTCTTGCAGGGGAAGTCAAGAAGTTCTCAACCGGTCCAATATGGAACGTGATTAGAAATGTTACGGTTGTACGACCTCTACTTCATCTGACATCCTATAAAGGAGTCAATCATGCGAAGAGGTGGTGAGTTTATAGAAACAGTTCAAAATAGTACATGTAATCTGGTGTTAAGAACAGTAATATTCTTTCTGTTGGCTTCCACGATATTTTCAAAATTTAAATTTGTTTCTTACTCGTAAAGTTCACTCATACATGTACAATTTTGGTCTACTTTTAAGGAAAATGCATGCTGTTTATAATTTTATGGAAGTTGCTGGGAACTTTCCATTAGGTTTTTACTCTGAAAATTTAAGAATTCATGTTGTTGGTTTTTTTTGTTTTTGTGTGTGTGTGTGTGTTAGGCTGGTATTGAAATTTTTGATTCACATTTTTAATAGGTGGAGAAATATTTAAAATGGATGTCACACAAACATAATTATTACCAGAACTTAATCCCAAGGTTTAGCGTGGGGAGTGCAATGCAATATGATTAATTCATTCCACACTATTAACATCTAGTATTACCACTTGCGAACAAATTGACTGCCAACCCGTAATTTACAGATATTTTGAAAAAATATATCAACTTTAAGTAAATTAAAAATAATTAGCAGTTGAAAAATGCTAATATCATTGACAAAACAAACGGTTACAATACAAAAATCAGTTTTATTTCCGAACTTCAAAGTTTGTCAAAAACAATTTCGTATTTGAAAGCAAAATTCAAGCAGCAATTATTCCACATTGATTTCGATTGATTTCGATTCCACATTGATTTCGCCCCTTTTCTGGATATTCTGCAAAATATCAAACTAATATTTTAAATTTATGCAAATTATTTTACAAGTGTAACGAAATCCGAATTTCGCTCTTGAAGACTAATGAAACATGTTTTATTTAAAATTCGAACTACATAGACTGATAATATGTCGTTTAAGGCACACTTTTGATTAAACTATCATTATGGTTTAAGTAATAAACAGGTTTTTACGACAGTGCAAGAATACAATTCTCTTTTAAAATCATTTTACCAAGTTTCCCTCCGTCCCTAGTTAAAGAATTATTGTGCAAAGATTTTTAGTTAGCAAGGTTTTCTTCTGAATTGCTAAAAAAATTACTAGCTGCAGTTTTTTTATCATAAGCTAAATTGCCATCTTCTTTCATTCTGAAGCCCAGTGAAAGGCGAACAGTTAGTCACAATAATAAACATAAAGTAATAAGCCTTTCCTCTTAAAAATTAATATAAATGCAATATTTTCTGAAAAATAAACTCAATGGTGCTGAAATTGAATTGATAAATATGGCTTCGGTAATATAATAAATAAAAAAAATTGGGAGCATGTTTATATCACCGAAAGATGTTTTTTGTTTCGTCCATATAATTAGTTATTGTTTCATGTGTTGCAGAGTTGTTCCATCTTCCCGAAATTCTTAACGTTACTGCATCATTATTAAAAGGGGCACCATGTAATTCACGAGCTTTTATCTGTGGTAAATGACTTTTTTGGTATCAAATGAAGTTCTTGACTCTATGCAAATAGAACTTCTTTCGTCAGAGCTGAAGGTAAAACTGAAAAAAAAAATTAAACCAGTATTTTCCCTGCAAATGAAATATACTTTTTTCGCAATCTTCTGCTAACCAACATTAACGAAATACGTTTTGTGATTAAAAAACGTATATATAACGACTCTGAAATGTTATTCAATTCTAAAAAATAATTCAAACCGCAGAATATCATTCTACGGCACTCTGCCGGAGAGATTGATGTTCAGAATTTTAAGTAGCAGGAGTATGGACGTAAATAATTTCCATTTGTATTTGTGCAATCTTTGGAGAGATTTATGAAATTTTGCGATCGTTCACTGTTATAGTATTTATATCAATGTAAATTGGTTTTCCGAACTAAACAAGTTTGTCCACATATTATCTTGGTCTGTTGGAAATTGAATTTTTAATGAATTAATTGTGTTGTTCCCTAAACTCAGAAACTGAAATATGATACATTCATCTCTGGAGCTTTAGGACCACCTTTTTTATTCTAGCTGAATATAATCATATTCTGCTCTGAAAGAAAAACACCATCACGCCACTGTCTACGTTCTTGGCCACACTACAGATGCTGTTATATGTGATTCAAGTTCTAGGAAATTCGAAGAAAGGGTCTGCAAATGATGTTTCCTGTCTGAAGCAAATTGTTTCGGACAGAGATGGAAGATAATCTTTATGTGATACAGACCTCTACTGTTGTGGAAATCTCGGGACGAAGCTGTACAGTCCGATAACACGATACGGTGGAGAAGACGGTCTTCCTTTGCGTTCAAAGGCTGTCAATCCCTGGATGTGGAACTTAGCGACGGAGAGTGTCATGATGGCGCTAAGTTCCATATCCCTGGATTGACACTCTTCTTTCCTAAAATTCTCACTCTCTACAAAGAGCGGTGTATAAAGTTGTCCGATATTTTATTTCCAAGTTTGTAGTCGTCTCCCTCACTGTCAAAGCGTGTATGTACGTTCCTTTTTGTTTCTTTTCTTAACGTAACGCCAAATATTTTTCAAAAATTTCTCAATGCATTTTTTGCCTCCGGTACCAACTATAAATGCTACTTTTATAGTTTAAGGCAAAAAAATTAAGATATTCACTTCATCTGAAGCTAGAAGTGTTCCAAATCTAGATAAAGTAACTTTAATAGGGGTACCATAATTTTTATATTAACTTTCAACAACAGACCTCTCAGGCTGGTATGCTGTTTGGGACACAGACATCGGTGCGTTGATTGCCAACAGGTCGTGTTTTCAGTCGATTCAAAATTAAAGTTGATGCATTATGGCGGTCGCATACGTCTTCAAAGGCATCGTAGGAAAGGCTCTGTTGGAGCGTCCAGTGACACAACGCCAAACGTCACGCTCGTGATGCCATTGTGTTCAGTTCACGATCTCGACTCTAACGGATTTAGGAAACTTTCAAAATCAAGAAAAATATCCTGGATGTTTTAAAGACACAGGTGAAAGTCTTCCTTCATAGTTTGCCAGGCGCTTTATTCCAGCAGCAGCCACACATGGCAAAAAATGTCTAAGGCCTCTTCCATGCACTGCTGGTACCGCTTCTTCATTGGCGTCCACGCTTGCTAAATACTCCCCGATCGAACATGTTTCATGCGTGGTAGGTAAGGGACTGGCCCATCAAACGCCAAAAATCTGTCATCACAAATGAACTCTTGTCTCGCAGAGAAGTAGTCTCCAGGACGATATGAAAAACCTCTTCCATTCAATGTCACACCGTCTATAGGCTGTTATTGATACTCAGAGTGGATTAGCACAATTCTCAGTTTTGAAGAGAAGATATCATGTATAACTCTACAAATTTTACTTTCTAAAAAAGGGAGGATCAGCGATATAAATTTCATTTGAATTGCGCAATTCTTTTTGTTGATGCAATTTTTCCGAGCGTTAATGTATGTATGTTTTTGTTAAAATAGTACCACATCCAAAGTGGTAATGCCGTTAGTTTAACATTAGATTTATTCAACAGTAGGCTTCTTTCAGATAATTTTATTTAATCCTTAGTGATAATACCGTTAGATGCACGTTAGATTTATTCAACCGTTGATAAATTTGCCTGATTTTATTTTATTGCATATTTTTAGTATTGATACTGTTTCCACATGATTTTTCAGACATTGTAAGGAAAATTTAGGTAGGGAAAAATGGAAAATTCAAAGTCTGCGGTAATGTTTAATTATTTGATTCGTCCAAAAGTGCCAAAATGATGAAATCACGATATAGATTTTGAGAGTTCAACAAGAATTCCATATGTAATAATTTACATTTAATTTTGCTTTAATTTTTATATGATATGTTATGTTGAAAGTCGAAATGCTATGGTATATTTATATAATTTCATACATGCTAGCAATGAACCGCTTTCATTCGTTCTTCAAACAGAGTTTTAAAGAAATAGAGCCATTCAGCCAAAAAATACGGTCATTACTTCCAGCACCTAAATGAAATGAAACCCTGTTAATCGACTGTACCAGGAGTGCTCAAACTTTTAACTTTTAGGAGATAATTTCAGAACGACTGAAAACCGCAAGCCCTAGCGGGTACTCAAATAAAACGTTCCAAAAATATCCCTAAACTAATATATTTAAAAAAAAAATAGAAAATATATCCAGGAATTATTAAGAAGAACCTTTACTTGCTTAAAAAATAAGCAAGCGTCGCCAAAACATTTTTATTGTTTCTTAGTAAGAAATTTGACATTGTTCTGTTTTTATTAATCTTTCGATATATGGTTCAACGTTGGACAATATATTAATATATTTAACACCTAAATTTTATTAATAAGTTACTCAATTTCCAGTTCTACTACAAATGGATGATTCTGTAATTGATGTTACTAAGGATTTGTTATATTTCGCAGAAATCTGAAATATAATTTTGGACATGTGTCTTGGAAAAGAAGAATGTTCACTTATGATAACAGTTTACACTTTGCTCTTGCTCTTTAAATCACAGATTTTCTCATCACTTTGTTTAAGAGTTTTCTTTTTTTCCGGAATATGGGAAATTTACAAGAAGTTTTGTCTTCAATTTAGACGAGGAACTTTAAAATTTAATATTTGAATAAAATACCGAATAAGGTTTAAATGTTGCCAAATCAGTTGATATTTACGAATTTGTTTTTCACAAATTGTTAATTATATAGCTTCATCGATTATCAGACTTTCAAGATTTTTTAGCTGGCGGTGCGGAAATGTCAATAAATCTAAAGAGCTTCGGTAGAAAATCTGGGTGGGAATAGATAACGTCATCGCTCTTTCCATGTCTTTCTTTAATTAACACCCAACAACCGAAAAATTGTATTTCGACACCGCTGGGATCAAATCGCAGATCTCTCGATAACTGGCCGATTGCGTTAGCCTTACGCTAAGGTGCCAACAATTCACGGCGCTATGTGTGCTTATCTGTCAGCATCCGACTACACATGTGCTTAACGATGGGCTCAGCAACTGGGACGTCTCCATCTATTGTGGCTTAACGGCACAAACTATTTAATTATAGCTAATAAATCTAAAGGGCAAGAGAAATGGTGAACATTTTCCAAATACGTTGAGACAATGTAAATAGACAAAGTCATCGCTCTTTCCACGTTTTTCTTTAATAAACACATAGCAACCAAGAAATTGTATATCGACACACCTGGTGGTCGTCCACAATGTATTTTAGGGAATCCAAATTTCTTTCCCAAAGCGTAAAGCATTTGACAACCATGTTTATGAGGCGGATTTTCATTGTTCAGGGATTTGGACAAATTTTTCTTTTGAAAAAAGAAACACGTTTTTCTGTGTCCAGTCGATCGCCATTTCGTATGGAAAAAAGTAATTCAACGAAATTAAACATTTTGCTGAAAAGTGAAATGCGGAATTCGCACCACGTTCTCCTCCTTTGATATTTACTGAAGTATTAAATTATAGTAAAAAAATTTCGAAACGCTAGTAGCCCTGGTGGTTCTAACTTTGATTTATACTCAGGCTGGACTTGCTTATGAATGAAGACAAAGAATTTGATATATTTAAACCATTCGACTTATACCACATATTGACATAAAAACCGAAATATTAAGTACCTTGAATAATAGAACAGGTTTCACGAGCATTTGTAAGTATAAAACCTAACAGTAACCTACATAAAAATAAGTAGGAACCCTTACTGCGTGGAGCAGTAGTGATTTAAAAAAAAATAATTGCAATGACTATAAAATTGAACAACATTAACACAATACTTTCTCGATGAAAGGTCCTTTATATCTCATATGGTCATTTCCAGGTGAAAGTAGAAATGTCACAAACCATCGCTATTACAACTTTATTTCAATACTCTACTTAACGCTACAAAATCAGATATCCGAAATTTCCAACAGCTGTAGAAATGGTGAAAATTCTACCTCAAAATAAATAGGAACCCTTACTGCGTCGAACAGTAGTATATCTTAAAATAACAATTGCAATGATTATAAAATTGAACAACATTAACACAATACTTTGTCGACGAGATTTCCTTTATATCTCTTAGGGCATTTCCAGGTGAAAGTAGAAACGTCACAAACCACAATTTCACAAACCATGGCTATTACAGCTTTGTTTGAATACCCTACTTAACGCTACAAAAACCAGATATCCAAAATTTTCAACAGCTGTTAAAATGGTGAAAATTCTACCTAAAAAAAAGGAACCCTTACTGCGTCGAACAGAAGTGATCTTAAAAAAATAATTGCAATGATTATAAAATTGAACAACATTAACACAATACTTTGTCGACGAAAGGCCCTTTATATCTCTTATGGGCATTTCCAGATGAAAGTAGAAATGGCATAAACCCCAATGTCACCAACAATGGCTATTACAATTTTGTTTGAATACTCTACTGAACGCTACAAAATCAGATATGCAAAATTTCCAACAGCTGTTGAAATGGTGAAAATTCTACCTACAAATAAATAGGAACCCTTACTGCGTCGAACAGTAGTGATCTTAAAAACATAATTGCAATGATTATAAAATTGAACAACATTAACACAATACTTTGTCGACAAAAGGTCCTTTATATCTCTTATGGGCATTTCCAGGTGAAAGTTGAAATGTCACAAACCATGGCTATTACAACTTTGTTTGAATACTCTACTTAACGCTACAAAATCAGATATCCAAAATTTTCAACAGCTGTTGAAAAGGTGAAAATTCTAATGAAATTCGTTGGTACCCTGAAGAAAACTGCAGTCCCATCTATTTGTTATTGGACAACAAACGTCTTCTCAGGTACGAACTAGAGCCGCAGCACTAGATGTTGCATTTGCGCTTATTCGGTGAAATATTCAAAGTTACATTTTGTCGAGACTATAAAAAACGTTTCGGTGGAGGCATGTTTGCTGATATTATTTTTTTCCATTGTGATCGTTTAGAATTCTCTCAGTAAGCAATTTTTCGCTTTTACAGATTCTTTGAAGTCACTTTCTCTCTTCATGTTTATCCGTAATTAGCCGAGAGAAATGCAAGATATTGTTTGTACCTCCTATACAGTGAATGATTGAATTTGAAGTAACGTCCCGTTCATTTTCTGTAGAACAAGTGCTATACCAGCCCGATTTGCAATCAGAGCGTGTCATAATGAAAATCACATTAGCATATGAGGACAAGTAATTACGAGTGATATAATGTTACTATTTTCAAATGATATCATACCTAAGCAACCTTCAAGGGGGCAGCCAATACTAGGACTAAATCTGTTCGATTAAACCGACGTTGAACACTGATTTTTCAACTGATTATAATTTAATCCATTGTTTAACCATATGGTCATTGGAAATTAAGCTAATGTTATTGAAGCTATTTTTCCAGAAAGTTTGAAATGATGGATTTAAAATTAATCCTTTGTCACTATGCAAGGAATTCAAGTTCCGTAGCCGTTCCTATTTAATTATTGTGGTAAAAGTGAGTTGATATAATAACAGAAAAAGAATAAAGTAAAGTCGTTGAAAACACTGCCGGGGAGGCTATTTTTCAATCTTCTTCGTAGAAAACGTTGATAATGCATATTTTTCACAATTTTAAGCATTGCTTCAAAAATATTTTGCACGATCACAGGAATGCCGGACAGTGTTGCAATATCAAATTTTAAACCATTAAGTTTCAAGCAAAGATTTGTTGTTTTTTTTTAAAGAAGATTGGTAAAATAATTCCTTTAACAATCACATGCGTTACATAGACACAAAGGAAAATAAAGCAGCTGTACTTGCTATTTCACAGGACGAGGACGATTACAGAATTCTGCAGAAAATCTGGATAAACATTGCTCAGTAAAAATATTGAGTTTATACAAATTATATCAATATGTATATTTTGGTTGCAGCACTCCAAAAATTGCAAGCTAGCTTTTTTGGATTATGTTTTTTTCCTCAATCGATTAAATATGCTTGAAATTTAACTATATTCCCTCTCGAAAAGAACAACTCTTACCAGAAAAAATAAAACACTAGTTGTTTCCTCTCTTGTTGAAGAAAATTTAAGGAACAAATAGCAGTTGCTTTTATCCAGGTACAACTCCACATAATGTTAGCATTAACTAAACGCAAGTGTGCGTTTATTGAATATATTCCCTGTTTTCAGATACATTATTTAGTGTTATGTTCTGGAATATACTTTTTGCAGTATTTTATCTTTATAATAAAATATAAATAAGAATTTTAACAGTAATTTCCAATTTACCTGGTGAAGGTAATTAAAAAAACCCTTTAATTTGTCTTCTATCAGAAACGCACGCATGATCCTTGATAAATCGTACTTTTTTTATATTTTAACATGTATAAATAATAGTTATTGTATTTCGGTTAACCACAAATTTTTGTGCTCATTGGTACGGAAAAGAATGTGTAGCAGGATAGGGAACATGTATTTAAAAAAAATTTACTTCTAACGATCAGCAGCTTTTTCTTTTGATTTTAGAGCAAGTTATTCCAATCGTTACATTCGAAAAACCGTCTCGTCCTTAATTTTTGCACGCCAGTGTAGAATACAGTCATGAAGTCACCGGCCACCACAATGAATGGACGATGCATGACACTAACACGTACAGTTAAAATACTGCAGATTAATAGCTACTTAAAGCTTCGTAAAAGAAATGGAGATCTAATGGGACCATATATAGCTTCGTGATGTGTAATTAAATATCAATAGACAACTTTACAAATACAAAAGTGCAAGGTTTTGTTGTTTTCATATTACACTGAATAAAGGCACAAAATTTTAATAATACGAATGATAAATCGTAACTGACAGGAATACATTGTTTCTTATAGGCACAGCTTTACCGAATTTACAAAATGTAATACACTGCCGGACAATTCCTAAGAACGGATGACAATAGCAACGATAGCAACCGTAAAATGGAAGGTAGGAAAATGTGGAAATTAGCATAAGTGCGGGATACAGTAAGACGTGTTGTGCGTATGAAAATTTTGGATTGCCGAACTTGTTCGTGACGTCATACCGCTGATAAGAGATATAAAGGATTTGATGCGTATTGACCGTTGTTGTTCAAACGCAAAGTTGAAAGGGAAAGAGTCAATTGACGAACTTGCAATTTTCAATATGTCTTCCCGACATCACCTAGATGATTTTACGCGTGGCCGTATTATTGGCAAGATTGAAGAAGGGCGAAAAATAACAGATGTTGCCAGGGAGTTCGACGTTAGCCACAGTGTTGTTTCAAGGCTTTGGAAATCATTTCAAACAAATGGAGAGTGTAGCAAACGTCACGGGGGAGGTCGTGTTCGCAGTACGACACCTGCAGAAGATCGGTACATAGTGCTATCAACAAAAAGACACCGGCGCAGCACAGCTAGTGAGGTAACAAATTAGTTTACGGCTGCTACTGGCAAACGGATCTCCCGAAAAACTGTCGCCAGACGTTTGCATGAAGGAGGACCATACGCCCGCCGTCCTGTTGTGTGCATCCCATTGTCCAGACGTCACGGTACCGCCCGTTTGCAATGGTGCCATCAACATCGCAATTGGACTGATAACGACTGGTCTGCTGTCCTCTTCTCAGATGAGAGTAGATACAGTCTATCGTCTGATTGTCGACGACAACTGATCTGGCGTGATAGTTGTCCCGCAAACATACAGGAAAGGGACAGATATACGACATGTAGTGTCATGGTATGGGCTGGCATCATGATCAATGACCGTACGTCCCTCTATGTGCTTCCAACCGGGACTATGACTGGCCAACGATACATTAATGATGTTCTGCTACCTCATGTTCGCATGTTCCGTGGTGCGGTCGGTGATAGATTTATTTTCATGGACGACAACGCAACATGTCATCGAACAGTCGCTGTCCAGGAGTGTCTTGAGAGCGAGAATATTCAACGCCTAGTATGGCCAGCACGTTCTCCAGATCTGAATCCCATTGAAAATGTGTGGGATGCTGTGGGGAGGAGTCTTGCTGGTCGCCAATGCCCTCCAATAAACAAGGACACCCTCATCCGTGCACTGACAGAGGAATGGGATAAATTACCCCAACAGCTGCTTTATAATGTTGTGCAAAGAATGACACGACGTGTGGAATCTTGCATCGCCCTCCATGGTGGCCATATCCCGTATTGACATCTTACGCCGGAACGCCTGAGGATGGTAATTGCATTTTTCACGTTTACGTATTCTGCACAAAATGGCCTGTTTGTCCCTTTAACACGTTCCAAAACCTTCTGGATTTCAGAGCACAATAAATTGTCTTTCTTGTAATGTCCTGGCATTCTGACATTATTTTATTTCACTTGGCATCCAACCACACTTACCTTTTTATGCGCTATATAGCCGTTTATGATCCGTCCTCAGCAATTGTCCAGCAGTGTATTTGTTTATCTTCAAAGAGAAAACATTTCGAAAATTTTTCAAACAAATTTTTAGAAATTCTGCTTAGTTGCTACTATAGTTCGTCGCATAAATATAGAGACAGAAGAAATTATCGAATAAAAAAAACAACGAGCTGAAATGCACACCTCATATTTATAGCAAAAATAGCATAGGACACGCAGCTGCACAGTGGTTTGACGGAAACATAACAATTCCAACACCAAGTGCAAGAAAAAAAGAATTACGCTGTCTCAAAAATATTAAGATTTACTAGTTATGAGCACCTTTGGTACGAATATTGGAGCTTTTGTTCCGAATAACTCTGAAAACCCGATTGGACATGCTGTCCACCAAATGATGTAAGTGTTCTGGACGGAGTGCGTACCAGCTTCGTTCAATCTATTCTTTCAATGCCACCACACTTGAGAACTGCCATCCATTCGCATACACATCACGAGCTACGATACCCCAGAGGTTCTCGATAGTAATTAGATCTGGACTGAATTCTGGCCAATCCATTACGGTCACATAATGAGTGTTAAACCAGCTTTTCGTTGACGCAGACCGATGGATAGAGGCATTGTCTTGCTGGAACAGATAATCAACACCCGCTAGAGTTTCGACTAACAATAGAAGGTGGCTGCTGAGTATGTCCTGATACGTTTCGGGGTTCTGCCTGTCTTGCAGAAAAGCAATATCCGTTGTCCCATTGAACGCAAAAGCTCCCCAGACCATCACAGATCCCCCTCCTTTCTGTCGGCTGAAGAAGGTGCGTGGTTCACGTCGTAAATCATGCCAATAGCAGTTCCAATCGTCTCGGCCGTCCAGGTTGAACTTTTACTCATCGGAGAAAATAGTTGAGATACACTTGTCCGTCGAGTGCATGTGGCTTCTCGCCCATAACAATCTAGCTTTCTTGTGGCGCTGCATGAGGTGTGGAAGACGGCGCATTTTACGGTGCACAATGTTGCGACTTTCTTTGATTCGTCGATGATTTGTGTTCTTTGAGACGGTGACACCAACAGTCCGGGAAATTTGACGTAGTATTCAACTTTGGGATGCAACTAAACGCATGATGGCACTATCATTTCGTTTGGTTGTTATTCGAGGCGTTCCAGGCCGTTTTCTGGCAGTTAACGCACCGCGTTTCGATAAAGTCTTATAAATGACTGCCCTACTCCTCCCCATGGCTTTACAAATTTTCGCTACAGCAATCCATTTGCTCTCAGTCTCCGAATTTTCTGCACCTCCTCACCAGAAAGTTGACTGTTGCGTGGCATTTCGGCAAATGAATGTATGACGGCAGGTCCGCTGGCTTTTGTAGGCTGGACCGAATTACGGCCGATGCGCGTACGTACCACATGCTAATTTGTACATCTGATTTGCATGTGGCTAAATGTCCCGAGACCAATCACAGATTCATTTTACATAGTTGTCTTTATATTTGTGATACACCTAAAATTACACTATTTCACTTTGTGGTGTTCTTTTCACACAATCCGGTCACCTCGACTGATCGAAACTTTTGTTATAGGGCTATGTCTAATTAGGTTCCACTTCAGCTTCCTACCTATATTCGCATTGCGTTCACGGCAGAAAGTCGACTATCTCTATATTTATGCGACGCACCTTAGAGATCATGAAATAACACATCTAAAAGTGGTAAGTTTTCTTAAATGCCTTTTACCCTGAAAATATTCACTGGATGGTAACGTTCATTACTCTCATATCCTTAATATGCTTTTCATAAGTCCTTTTTTATGTCATGCCAATATATTGAGCAATCTAGGTAAAATAGATTTCGACTAGGGCAAAAACATTTGTCGCACTGTTCATGGGAAGTTATTTTACGTTTTCTCTGTTTCGAAATGAACGACGTTAGGTGCTGCAGGGGAAAGAATAAAAATATTCCATTGATGAAGCGTGTTGCCGTTACTCGAGCTTTGACTAAAGTCTATACTCCGAAGGAAACGGACGAACGACTAAACCGTAGCCTAAATCAATGAATGAGTACATACTTTTATGGTGGAATAAATAAAACCTAAAATTGAAACAAAATATCTAAATGTAGCACATTTAAAGAATATCATTGAACAGCTAATATTGTTAATGTATACCAGATTAAAAATCTGAACGTAATGTTACAGTATCTGATATAGGAGGCCGTTTTAACGCCAGAGCGTCTTGCAGCTTTTATAATAGGATGCTATAACAGGCTTTACGATGGGAACGGTTTTACACAGTTTGATAACTTTAATATGAACACCAAGAATAGGTAGTTTCTAATACAGGGAAGCAGTCATTCTTACATCCATATCAGAGTGTCTTGTTCGGTGTATTCATTACATTTACACTACTTTTCTGTTGAACACATTCCGGTTAATTGGAACACATTGGGGTTACAACACTTTGGCACAATTCACTGGATGCTCCAATACTTAGTAGCTTCACCCGTAAAATTTAATTTGGGATATCCTGCAAGGTTTGTCCCAAATAAATGGCTGCTCCGGTTAACTGATGCTCCAATGAACCGAATATACTGTACTAAAATGCATCGCTCGAAATGACAAAATTTTATTTCCGCCTGGAAATCATAAAATCACATATGTACTTCATCGCATCAAGTACCTTTCCTTTAGTTTTTCTTTAAGCAATATTTCAGTTTAATTTCCAGCAAACCAGTGTTAGAATTATTGTATATTACAAAAAAAGAAACTTGAAAATAAAATTAAATCCAGTTTTTCCAAAGGGAAATTTTGTCCGGTAAAATGACATTGAAAACCTCTCTCTTTCTTTCTCTCACTCTCGCTCTCTCTCTTATTGGATACCATTTATTGGCATTGGTGCGCTTCAATTCTCAGAGAAAGGAACGTTTTGTTCGGATTACCAAAAACTGAGAAGAAATTTCAAAATCTCTGGCATTTTTACATATAACACTGAATGACAATACAGCACGATCCATTGCCGGTGTAAACACTCTGGGAAAACGGAAGAAAGCATTGTAAAATCAGAACACAATTTACAGATTACGTAATATGGCTCTATAGAACAACATCTAGAACATAGTATTTCATGTGCATATAATCTGAAAGAAATCATGCTATTAGTAACGTTGACATCATTAGTAAAATACCAACACTTTTAATGAATATGGAAAATCAAATTGTTGGACTAATTGCAGAATAAAATCCATTTCAAGGAGACGACCACGTTTTATTTGCATGGATTCAGTCCTCTGATATTTCTGAAACATCGGTTTGCCAACGTAAGTTAGAGGAACATTGTTGCCAATCAACGGCATCCTTCAAAATGGACTTGGAGCCGAAAATTGTTTAGTTAAGAGGCCTAACAGTTGTGACGTACCTGCCAGCAGGAAGCACACGACATAAAGGCAGATAGGGGTTAGAATGAACGTCTGCGTAGCTCAGTTGGTAGAGCGACTTGTTCCGGAATAAGCGGACTCGGGTTCGAATCCCGGCGTAAACCAAAAATGACGGAGAAATTTACTTCGTTATACAGTATGAACATACAAGCTCCCTTAAAACACATGCAAACTCGCTCACAGGTAAAAACCCGCGTAGGGAAAGAAACAAAACAATGCAAAAGACGACGTAAAGTAAAAATCATATAAGTATCAACCTACTGATTTTTACAGCACGGCACATCAGGAAGAATTTACTTTGAGGCTTAGAAAAACTAGAACACTATCCTTAACATGCCCCTAAAAACTTATATTAATGCACAAATCTTGTGATTTCTAAAACAAGATAATATACACTGCTTGCCACCCAAAATGCAACCCCAAGAAGGACACGAGATACCAGAGCCAGATTTACTGGACACATAACAACAAATACAAAGATGAAACAATTGAGCTTACAGGCCCGTGCGACATGCAGAGCACGCAGACATCAATGTGTTCGTGTGGCCCCCATTACTGGCAGTAATGGCCGCTGCACGCCGCGACAGCGAACGAAAGAGGATTTGGATGTGGGCTTGGGGTATGTAGGTCCAGGCTGCTTCCACACGTTGTCACAGTTCATCAGGCGTAGCCGCGGGTGGTGCTTGCCGGGCCACTTGGTTGCCGATCAGCGACCAGACGTTTTCGATGAGCGACATATCGCGAGAACAGGCGGGCCACGGCAGCAGTGACACCTGGTGGGCAGTGAAGAATTGTTGCATGATGCGTGCGACGTGCGGGCGCGCATTGTCCGGTTGAAACATGGCCGCTGGCAGGTCCTGCAAGTAAGGAAAGTCTACAAGAACCAAAACGTCGGAGATGTAGTGGTGGCTGTTGAGTGAACCGGCGATGCGTATCAGAGGAGCGCGGGTGTTATATCCAATTGCGCCCCAAACCCAAACCCTAGGCGACGGACCGGTATGCCGATGCATAGTGCAGGTGTCATACAGTCTCTCGCCGCGGTGCCGCCACACGCTAATCCGACCATCGTGGTGTTGTAGGCAGAAGCAGGATTCGTCGGAGAAGACAATGTTGTGCCATTCCGTAGTCCAGGTGCGGCGTTCAGCGGCACACTGCCGCCGAACTCGCCGGTGGTGTAACGTAAATGGTAATCGGAGCAATGGGCACCGTGCGACAAGTCCCCGCTCCTGCGAACGACGTCGGACGGTATGTGCTGACACAGATTGTTTGTTGCGCAACACACAATAATTCCTGCGCTAACGTTCGTGATGTGGCGGTGCGAGCCGTCAATGCCCGCCGCACAACATTCCGGTTCTTTCGTTCGGCGGAGTGCCGCGGCTGCGTCAATCCTCACTGCAGTCCGTTCGTCCCTCCTGCACCCACTGAATTCATTCTCGCCTCACTGTGACTGGATGTCGTCCCACACGGCCGCCGATGTCTCGGTACGATAAACCGCTGTCGCGATAAGCCACTATTCTTCCACTGTCGAACTCCGAAACTTACTGGAATGACTGCCGTATTCTGCGACGAGGAATCAGGAAGCTTCCCACGCACAGGTCCGGCATCATAGCGCACTTCCACTACTTACACCCTGCCTTCTGTGCACCCTTCTCATAGTGCTTCTCGGTGGCGTGCAAGCGCACATGATTTGCATATGCCCTGCAATGCTAATCGTTTGTATGTCCTCTCGCGGGCGACGCATGCTGCGAATTGCAGGCCAATCGGATGCTTCCTTCTTGGTGTTGCAATTTGGGTGACCAGCAGTGTATTTAGATAGGGCAGGTGGCTTCTGTTTAGAAGAAAATAAAGCAATCATCGCTCAGCATTCCCCATAAAGGGACATGATCCTCATATCGACTAACTCGGATATAATGTCTTAATGAAACAATTCCGCGTGCATGATCTTTAGGGGAAATGTGTCACTGAGTTCAGTTTCATTACTCTTCTTTCCTGGTTGCAAACGCATACAGAATTTGTATTTGTTGATAAGCGTCCCAAAAGGCAAATGTTAAAATAATTAATTAAACATTATACACCTTTCAAAGTATTAGAAATTAATTTTTAATTCATGTTTTTTACGAATAAAATACTAAAAGTTGTATAAAGTAAATATTCTCCCAAAATTATTGTTTCAAGTAAGTGGAAATGAATATGAGTAAATGTGATCTTTAGTGTCCTAAACTATTTGGCTAAAATTTCAAAAAATGAGAAAATCATATTTTGAAGTATGCAATTTAATAGCTCATGGTGAAAAAAATTGCATCTTTAAAACACATTTTAAAATTTTTACTGTAAAACTGATCTCCAAGAACGACGATGTGGCAGTATCAACAAAACTTCCCGGCGACGACATCAAGCATGTCTCGGATGAAACGAAGTTCATCGTGTAACTCGCTCCCAGGCTAATTCACTGGCTCAAGACTTCAAGAGGAATAAGGTACCTTCTTGTCAGGGAAGAGTTACATTTTGTAGTGCTACATCACAGAATATAGTTCATTTTTGTCTCAGATTTTCAAAACAGATGCTGAGAAATGCGTCGTTCTTTCGCATATATATTCCCCAATACGAAATAGAAACTATAAAAATGTCTTTCTTGCTGCTAGAAAGACGTTGAAGTAGATGAAGTTTAAGTAGTACGTTGAAGTTATTAATTTACTATATCCAATATTGTTGAATAAATTTTTAAAACAAGCAACTTGTCCCATGTTTTCGGTAATACATCGCGGGATGCATGCCACCAGTTAGTCAGACACCCCTGGTTTTTGAGATAGCATCCTTGTTCACGTTCCACCAGTTAGTCAGACACCACAGGTTTTTGAGATAGCATCCTTTTTCACATTCCACCAGTTAGTCAGACACACCAGATTTTTGAGATAGCATCCTTGTTCATATTCCACCAATTATTCACATACCCCTGGTTTTTGAGATAGCATTCTTGTTCACATTCTACCAGTTAGTCAGACCCCCCAGGTTTTTGAGATAGCATCCTTGTTCATATTCCACCAGTTAGTCAGACACCCCAGGTTTTTGAGATAACATCCTTGTTCACATTCCACTAGTAAGTGAGACATCCGAAGTTTAAAGTATGCATTGTGACGAATACATACAAAACAACGTCATATATTGCCAAGACATGCTATTGAAATTTAGACTCTGTTTCATTTCCAAGAAACGTTTCGCATTTTAAAACAATCAGAAAATTCCAATAAGACGCATATTTCGGAAAATATTGCTCTGAAACGTGAAATAACAATATTATCAGTTACATTCTGTTTATCTTACTTCTGATTACGGGGAAAAAATAATATTCCGCATTGCGGTGGAAGAAAGATCGATGTGCTTGTAAAATTTCCTTTTAATTCGATACGTGTGCTTATTCGTTGGTTTTTCTTGCACGTAAGAAAAATTAAGTAACATGGTTTTTATGCACCTAACTTTTCTTTCATGTACTAATGTTTCTGAGAAATGGATTAGAAAACATATTATTTTAAACAGTCTTTTGGCACCAATCATTCAGCATTCGCTTGAAAATTTCGAAAAAAAAACGAAAAAACATTTTAAGATGATAATCCCTTTTTTAGGTGTAAATATGACGTGGACGGAAAGTCAGATAATATCCAAAAAATTGAAAATTTCATCGACTTGGAGCGGAAATCGAAACCACTTATGCCGCATACCGGCCCAGTATGCTAACCGCTACACCTCCCAGAACGACCAAGTCAAAAGTCTCCGATTAATTTGAATATAACCATTACAGAATTCACTAGTCTAAGCGACCGGCATTCATGTTTAACGAGACTGGAGCTTAATAATTCTATCCCGTGATTGCCCGGAGTAATAGATAAATCGTGAATTAAATATGGGTTTGCGCCATATAATAAAATTTTGAAGATGAGAATTCGTTTTGGTATAAATATGACATGGATGGTAAGTCAGATAATATCTGAAAACTTGAAAATTTCGTCGTCCTGGAGCGCAAATCATACCCAGGGTATCCCAGATACAGCCCGAATATGCTAACTACTGTAAAACCTAGAACGATCAATTCTCAAGTTTCTGATTAATTTCAAAATAACCATCACAAGATCCGCTTGTCGAAGAAACCGGTATTCATGTTTAGTGTATGTGGAGGTTAACAATTCTATTCCGTGAATGCCCGGAGCAACAGATAAATCATGAATGAAATGCGGGATTACATCATATAATACAAATCAAATTATGAATGCGAAAATCTGTTTTTTGGAGTAAATACAGCATGGATGCTAAATCAGGTGATATCCGAAAACTTGAAAATCTCCTCCTCCTGGTGCGGGACGACGAAATTTTGGTCATTCTAGGTGGTCTAGTGGGCCAATCTTTTTTTTTCTTTTGTTCTTCCTTTGTTTATGAGAACATCTGCTCATATATTTTGAATTCAGCGATGAGTTGTGACCTGTGAGTTTATCGGTTGCACATTAGAAATTACTATTTATGGAACGTTTGGAGAACAGAATAGGAGAATCAGAGATATACCTTTCATGGAGGCAATCTAAATATAACATCTCGCCAGAGGACGGACATGGTACTAAAGCGTAGAAATCGTAACCGAGAGAGCCTAACTTTTTTTTAAGTGTTTACAACTCCCTTTTCGGTGCTACTCACACAGCTACTGGTACTGCATCACGTGACATACCCTATCGCAGTTTGTTGTCCGAACGCTGAGACGTTGCTTAAAAAGCGAAAGTTGAACCTTTTTTATTTTCAGTCTATGATTTTTACTAAGTACAGTGTCTGATTGGATTTTAATGGTTTAACCTATTAAAAGGCTTTCATCAACTTCCAAACCGCCGTTAATGTTCACAAATAAGAAGAATACTAAATACACATAAACCGAAAGTTCAAACTTTGAGGCAAAGCCTCAATAGTTCAAACAGGACTCCGGATTTCTTGCCCTTAACAAGATTTAGTCGCCTAAAAGAAACAGAATCCTTACAAAACATAAGATTTCGATAATGCCAAACAACTGCATAGAATGTTTAATATAAGCAATAAATATAGTTAAGGAAATCAAATAATATAAACAACAACTTTCCTGCACATAAAACGGCTACACTTGTTCAGCTTGTTTACCATACTTAAGTGATCGCACATAGCTATTAAAATAAGTCATTGAATACAGATTTTTCATGAAATTAAGTAATGCAAATCGAGTCTATCAACGCTACGAAAGGAATAGGTTTATTTAATTTTCCTCTAATTTTGTGTTGTTCGAATTCGAAAAATGTGAAGGAATTTATTACAGGAAAAATGAACCGACGCCAACCTGAATCTTTAGTATTAGATGGAATATTAATTTTTTTTGGCGTTTTGGGTTTTGATGACGACCTACCTATGCCACATTCTAGACGATATCGTCTAGGAGGAAAGTTCGGCATAGACCACTGGGTCATCGGAAGTGCTAGGAGATTGTGCAGACAAAGATGAACGGATATATAATTTTGGAGATACTTCAATTAAATGACAGCTTAGCGAACACTTATTTCAGTGAAAATGTTTTTAAATAAGTAAACTAAACAATTTTTTCGATTAATTTAGTGATCACATACTGTTAATGTCTGTGAAATAACTAAGTGATTGATTTTCGGGCTTTGTGCTTAACGGGAATCTGCTAGCGACTCAGAAAAAGTAGATTAGTAGTTCGCTCTACGTACCTAGTCTCGAAACGTTTTGATCGCCCTATGTAATTTTATTAATGGGACCAGTGTCATTTTGATAGCGACAAATATCAATGAAAAATTGCGAAAAAATCTCTTCGTGAAATTATTTTAGGGGTAATTATACTCGCCAATGAATTGCATATAATACGTACGGTATTGTCACATATTCGTTTATTGTATTTGACTTGTGGCAGAACATTTGAGTCTGGTGAAAAACTCATTTTAAGTTTATCCTATCAATCAATTTGTAACGCTGATATTTGTAGTACACTCAATGGTTTTATTGTGCATAATATCGCTTCACGAGCTACGAAACAAAAATACAGCTTTCTGTAAACTCAATTTTCTTATTTCAAAATTTTGCTAGCGATGTCTGCTTTGTAATTATACGGATTTGAAATTTAGTGCCTCTAATTTTAATGAACCATAAATGTATACAGTAAATGCATTTAATTAAAGAAAAAACACCGGAACGTACGATTTACATCTGATAAAAACCCTCACGGGGATAACTGGTTTTCCAGTTATTTGGGGAGCGGCGCCCCCACGGCCCGAGCTGACCTTGTGACTGGTCAACATCGGATGTCATGCCACCGCTTGTTTTTTTATTTCGGTGCTATTGGAGTTTGCAGGGACGGCTGTTCATCCAGCTGTTGGGGAGTCGCGGCCCCACGATCCCGAGCTGGTCTTGTGTCTCGCTTTTTCGTTTTTATTTATTTTCTCCACTGGCTAGTTGCCCGTGTTGTATTCTCTACCACGTTATGTACTAACACCCCGGTCTTGTGGTTTTGTTACCCTCCACCACTAACTGTTTTATATTAACCGCTCAGTCCGTAGGTTGCTGAGATTCCGTTTAGGTTCCCTTCCAGGATTTGTCTTCTTTGGATTTCTTTTTCCTTTTAGCTAGTTTGGGTGCTAGACCTACCTGCATGCTTGCCGCGTGCGGAGACCCGTGAGGCGGAAATGGGATGTCTGGCGGCTGAGGTCGCAGGTGACCGGATAAGTGCCTCCTGTGTACCAACACTCCTCTTCGACCCTGGCTTCGCTGTAAACGGGAGGCTAGAGACTGACCCACCTCTAGTCAGAAGTCTTGTACCAAGTTGTGTACAGGGCTTTAGCGGTTTTTTTGTCGTATAGCACGGCAGGGTAAGCCCGGGGGCTGTGGGATCATGCCAAAGGCGTTGGCATGACGGTACCAGGAGGCCGAAGTGTCCGCCGAGTGCGTGTGATCACAGCCAACGGACTATATCTGCAACGTATAAGCTCCATAACTGTGGCCAGCGTCATTTTCTTGGCTTGCGGACCTCCAGTTCTCCCTTGTAGAGCTCGGTGGTGGGTGGAGTAGTCTGCAGACGAATCTTCCTCCTTTTTTTCGATGGGTAAACCCAAAAACAAAAACTCCAAATTTAAGTCACTTGAGAAAATGGTAGTTGCCAACGACTCTCCTTTGTCTTCTCAACCTACCAAGTCTCATACCCTTAAACGATCTTTAGACCATGACCTGGACCAAGAATGTGGAACCTCTTCTTCGTCAGCTGTACCAGTCGCCCCGAAGCGTCGTCTCCCCTCGATTGCTGTGACTACGCATGCTACACACTTAGTTGTAGAATCCATCGATCCGAATGAGAGACTGTCCACCAGATCTCCCTTTTTCATTTCTAAAGCTTTGGACGCTGCAGTTGGCCCCTTGAAGTCTGTGAGGAAGCTTCGCTCTGGGGACCTGCTTGTCCAAACTTGCAGTGTTTCTCAGAGTAACACTTTTCTGCACCTCACTAGTCTTCAAGGCATTCCTGTCAAAGTGACACCTCACCCGTTTCTTAACACCTCTCGGGGTGTTATTTCGGAGTTTGATCTCTTGCCATGCAGTGAAGACGAATTGGTGACTGAACTTGCAGATCAAGGTGTTATTGCTGCACGTCGTATGATGTTCCGGCGCGAGGGTTCTTTGATTAAGTCTAAAAATGTTATCTTGACTTTTAACTCCCCGAAAGTTCCGACCGAAATCAAGGCTGGCTACTTGGTCTGGGGAGTTCGCCCGTGCATTCCCAGTCCTCTGCGCTGTTTCAGGTGCCAGAGGTACGGGCATTCACAACGTTTTTGTAAGAGTTCCGCTCGTTGCGCAAATTGTGGCTCCAGTGAACATGACGGGGAAGGTTGTACTTCTGCGGCCTGCTGTGTTAACTGTGGTGAGGCCCATGCAGCTTACTCCCGCAACTGTATGAAATGGAAGGACGAGATGGCGATCCAGCGCCTCAAGACCCTGGAAGGCCTCTCGTACCCTGCTGCCAAGGCCAAGTTGGGTATACCCACCAACCGACAGCGTACTTTTGCCGCAGTAGTTCAGTCTCTGCCACAACCCGTGCAACCCTTTGTTCCGCGCCCTGTAGCTCTCGCCGCACTTGCCAAGCGATCTACAGCTGAACAAGCGACACAGGTGGATTTCCCCGAGCTCCAGATTTTTCGAATAGCTGAGTCTGCGCCTTCTCTTTTGAAGACGACCGACTGTTCCTGTTCCCAGCAGAAAGCCTGCACGTGCGGAAGACCCGGCCCTCAATGCGCAAAGGTCTGCAGTGTCCATCCAACTGTCGCGGTCAACCTGACCAACATTGCAACTGTCTCGGACTCAGCGAGCTCCCCACTCTCAACCAACATTATAGAGGAACATAGGGGGGAGGAGAGTGACAGTTCGTCCCCAGCCTCAACCAACATTGCAGAGGAACATGGGGGGAGGAGAGTGACAGTTCGTCCCCGCCCTCGGCCAGCATTGCAGAGGAGCGTGGGGGAGGAGAGTGACTGTTCGTCCCCCTCCTGGTGACTCATCCTTTGTGTAGTTGTGTTCGATTTCGTGATGTGTTTTGTCTTTCTCATTCCTCAGTTTTACTTAGTCGGCTTGTTTCTCACCATTGTGCCATGTTTTTCATACTGTTTGTTTCATTGTCTTTTTTGGCCCTTCCTTCGTACTCATGGTTCGGTTTTTCTTGGTCAGCCAGATTTGGGGTTTTATGCCCCGTTTTTTAATTCTGTCTGTTTGTCTTGTGTCTGGCGCTCTTTGGCCAACCATGGCCCTTGCGCCAATAAAATCCACTAACCAACCAACCAACATCTGATAAAAGTGCAATGAAATGTGATAGTCTTTTTAGATCCTTCACCACACTTCGCGAAAATTTCGATGGGAAATTACGATGAGGAAATTGAAAACTAAAATCTCACCATGTAGCAACCAAGCAACTATTAACAGTATTTGAAATTCTTTTGTCCAAATTAAAATCTCAACTTACATGAAATTCAAATTACCTTTTGAATTTAATAAGTTTCAAAACTGGATTTTTTCAAATTACATGTTGGGTTTAATAAGTTTCTGAGACTGGATTTTGTCATGTCACTCTACCCGTAAGAGGAAGTGGAAAGATATTAACACAGAAGACTCAAATATAAACTCTCAAAAATTCAACAGAACCGAAAAATTGTGTAATGCGAATACTCTGTTAAAAATAGTTCTTTCATTTCTTTAGAATATTCAAGCTAAGTTCCCTGGAATAAACCTAGCTCCACCATAGGAAGACCAGGAATTCAGAAGCTTATTGAAACTTGTAAAAAATTATCTTCTGAAGTAGATTAAGAAACAGCAATCAGGATTGCATGGAAAAAAGCATTCTCTTTCCAAAAAGTACATACTTCTCATAAAAAGTAAACATTCAAAAAACCTGTCATCAATGAACAGTAAATAAGGTTACGAGATGGCTAATCATTTAAATAGATCAACTGCAACATGTCGCAAAATACGTGTTGACTTTTGATATACTATAAAAATTTAGGAACCTTACAATGCTTTTGAAACTTAAAAACTAGGTACAAGCTGCACTCGATAATGTTTATTTAAATAATTTTAAATAAATGATTTAAAAATACTGAGCGTCGTTGTATGTGATTATAATAAAACATGCTTCTTCCATAAGGTCTTACAGTCGACCATTATGCTTTATCGTATTACAGGTTCGCGTACATATTTTGGACAATTATTTCTTCATGAATTTCGTGTATCTATGTGACCTGGTGCACAAAGAGAACAAATCGAACCTCTAGCAGCGTATTGAGGATATGCGTCATGTTCTCAGACGGACGAAAAATCTAGTAATAAATACAAATAAGAAAAAAGGAGTTAAAAAAGGAAGTACCTTTAAAGGACAGTTAAGAATCAGAAAAGGAGCATCAGCACTCGTTGAACCACTGAAACTGCTTATTGGCTATGACTGCTGATACAGGTATTTGGGGCAGTCGAACTCGAACTAACTGGTTTAGTACGACCTTGTGCACAAACTTCTAAAAATACGATAGCTAAATATCTATGATAGTGTCTTCCACAGTAAAACATTAAAACGGATTACAAAGCATACTGCTTAGTTTTGTTTTTATTATTAAATTTCTTCATGAAAATAATATAATCTGTTTTTCTTTAAATTTGTGAACTGTTGAAAAAACTGGAGTCGCTTTTTCTGAAAATGACATTTTGCGTATCTTTGAGAAACTACCTTTTTATATGAATGTTCAGTTCGGAGATGCGCACAGACAAGGTAGCGAAGTCAAAATAATTCTTCTGGTCTTCGTAAAAGTATCGAAACATATACATTTGAGAAAATACCTTTTTATATGAATGTTCAGTTCGGAGATGCGCACAGCCAAGGTAGCGAAGTCAAAATTCTTCTTCTGATCTTCGTAAAAGTACCGAAACATATACCTTTGAGAAACTACTTTTTTATATGAATGTCCAATTCGGACATGCGCACAGCCAAGGTAGCAAATTAAATTTATTGTTCTGGTCTTCGTAAAAAGTACCAAATCATAAATTTACATAGTTTTTCCGACCTGGACAATCTCATACATTTATTAAAATATTCAGTTCGGAGATGCGCACAGCCAAGGTAGCGAAGTCAAAATTATTCTTCTGGTCTTCGTAAAAAGTACCAAATCATAAATTTACATACCTTTTCCGACCTGTTGGACAGTCTTATACATTTATTAAAATGTTCAGTTCGGAGATGCGCACAGCCAAGGTAGCGAAATCAATTTATTCTTCTGGTCTTCGTAAAAAGTACCAAAACATAAATTTATATAGTTTTTCCGACCACCTGGTGGACAATCTCATACATTTATTAAAATTTCTTTCATTTTTGATAGTTTTCTTTGTGATTCCAGATAATCATTTCATCAATAAACTTTCTTAATGACAAGTACAGAAACATCAATTATAACTTACTTACCTGGTATTTTATTTATATACGTGTATGAATTTTGTTTTAATTCAAAAGAAGTGCTAAGTAATATGAAATTCAATAGTGAAATATGCGATCTTTTAATGCATACTTTCAATTTTTAAATATACTTCTCTTATTAGACTCATGTACACGAATTCAGCATCATTTATATTTTCATAGTATACTTTTTTTCCAAAAGCACGTGTATCAATATATTGTAATACGGAGTAAAGAAATATGTAAACGACTTGTACTAGCATAAATAAGCATGAATTTATGCTTATTAACAGCGAAAATCGATAGAAGAACAGAACACAACATTTTACGCCTTTGGCTCACAATAACTGAAACTGACCGGAAAAAACTAATTTTTATGGATCATTTTAATAAAGTGCATGTCCACCCTTGACCGCAATGCATGATTGGCATCGGTGGGATATGCGTTTCACTAGTTTATCCAGAAATTCCTGAAGCAGGATTCTCCATTCTTATTTCATCACAATCACTATGTCTATTTTATTGCTAGTTGGGGGATCGTGCCCAGCAATGCGTCTCTCCAGAGCGTCCCAAGCATTTTCGATTGGATTGAGGTCAGAGGATTACATAGGCCCCTCGATTCTGTTGATCCCTTTCTTTCCAACAGTTCATCAACACATGATGACCCAGGAGGACGTGCGTTATCGTCCATAAGTACGAACTATTTTCATACAGCACCACGAAACTGCTTCACATGTTTTAAAAATAACCTCCACACAAAAACTATGACAGATCTTTAATACTTTCTCCAACACTGGGAGCTCTGTACGCCCATTTATCATAATCCCAATTCAGACCATTACTCCGCCATACCTATAATGATGAATTTGTACGATGGTTCTGGCTGAAAAAGCTGTGCTGGTTTATTTCTAGATCTATTGTCGCCTAGAATCTTACAATAAATGAAATTGTCTTTCGTCTGCGCACATAATATTGGCCCACTGCTCTTCACTCTATGTGGAGTGTTCATAGCACCATTGATAGCAAGCTGGTTTACATGCTGCGGTCAACGAAACACACTCTGCAGGTTTTCAGACATACAATCTGAAATTATTCAGGCGCCTTGACACGGTTTGAAGCGATATTTTGGTACTCCTACTTGATTTCAGTTGTTTTCCTATCTTTCCAGCAGTTATTCGGCGAGATATTTTAGTCGTTACACGGTAAGGAACATGTGATGGAGTTTTTTTTGCGTATTCGACCAATATTGAACATTCTGGTAATTATTCCATGTTCAAAAACAATGTTTCCAGATACATGATACCACGCTCTGCGAAGCTTGAATCTCTTTTTGATATGTTTCTCGTTGTCCCTCCCTTCTTCCGGTTTACCAAAAACTCGTCCATATTTTAAATTGTGCAGATGAGTTCTTTCAGATGTACTAAAAATCGCTATATAAAAAAAAAGGCTGATCCACACTTCAACACCTACAAAACAAACGTTTTCTTTAAACTCACGCTTCAGCTTTTATCGCACATTGGCAGTACGCAGCTGTCACGTGATTCCTGAAGATTTGCATTTGACCAAACGCCCTCACATAACTTGGTCTTACTTGTTTAGATGATGCCAGAGTGTTTTTACCGCTAACCATTGATTTGACAGTTCGATATTTAACCTTTCGTCGTTTATCCATAATTTATGAACATGTGTACCATCGGACCAAATGTTCAAGTCCCTCACCATTGCTAAAGAAGTTAAATTAGGTGTAACGGGTTCCTTCATGTAAGAACACCGCATTATATTGCAATTTTGCAGCATACAATGAGAAAAAGTTCCGTCATCTCAGAACTGCATGACTCATGTTTCAAAAAAAAAAAATTTGTCTTTAACCAGTGACTGAATTTTCAAAAGATTTCAGTGGTCAAAAACGAAAGATAGTACAGGGGGTGAACTGTTAGAAATGAATCAGGAATGGGATACTAAATATGTTCATCCAATCAGCACATATGTGATAAGAACATTGGTATAATTATCCTAAAAGCATAAGGGTCGCGCGTACGCGAACCCAGCTACCAAAAATTATGAATCATAATCAACCGCAGTTTGCGGATGTGGCAGACGTCAGCAACCCTTAGTGCAATGGGAAACCTCTGTCTGAGGGAACGACTTTGCTGATCACCGTGTCCCCAGTGCCATGTTCATATGATCTTCATATTTGCCTTTTCTTCTTTTATATAATTTTCCGAATTTCTTACTAACAGCAATCTACCCATATTACACAACATAGATTTTCTTCGGAATTTACGCTATTAATGAAGTAGATGCACGCCGTGTTATTTTTTGATGAATATTTTCAGTTTTTGCCTTGCTTGGGTTTGTTACTTTTCCTCCTTTTAGATATTTATTAGTTAAAATCCCTGGGTATTTTACGCAGATTTACACAACAGATCGTGCTTTACGCTGGGTTATCGTACATTCATACTTGAATGACATATTTTTAAACTGTTAAACATTTATGTGTAATACAACTTATGTAAGGTCTGTATCTCAATTTTTGGAAAGAACTGTGATACGTTTAGCATCAATAATTGAAAATAACCTACATGAGGAGGTAACGTCCTCATGTAGGTTATGCTAATTGTTTAAATTCATGTTAAATTTTATTTCATTAAATTTCAAACTATTTACTTTTTTTACGAAATGGCCTCACCTAACTGGGTGCAGTGTCATTTTTTCATTAGGGATTACAGAAATTCAGACACAGGAAAATGATTTAATTACTAGAGACTCTTAGAAATTTTGTAACTATACATGAATAGTTATGGTAAATTTATATAACAGCTAAAATGCCGAAACTGAAACAAAATATACTGAAGGAGCTAATGATACATTTAGGGATTAAGGAAAATTGCAACTAAAAAAGTTGATAATGTTACATTGTTTTTGGCCATCTACTCAGAATCAAATTACAGAAGCAACACACGAGAAAGAATCGGAACTGTGGGTTACGTACTGTGGACCAGAAAACACAAAAAGAACAGTGCGAATACAGATATTCTCTAGAAAAAGTTAATTCTATAAATGGAACATTTATTTATATAAATAAAGCTTCAAAAAAATTTACACAGCTCAATAGGGCTCTGCAAAATAAATGTGAAAAATATGCTGTAGTTCTAAAAACCTTCTAAGAAATACGAACATAAATTAGTCCTTTGTAGAATATCACCCGATTAAGTTGACTTTTCATCACAAGGACTTTTAAACAACGTCATTGTTTCTCTTCACTGCTGTGCCAGCACACGAAGAGAACTCCTAAATAGCTTTTACAAGCGAACTCGAAATCGTCAAAACCAATGAAATTTTGTTAATTCAACTTCTGTCCATCGATGGAACTCATTGCTGAACCAAGATCGCGAGTTTTTCTTTCAGTAGAGAATGGCCGTTGCTCATAAGGAAACAAGGCCATGGAACTGTCATGGACCAAATAATTAATTCTCCTGAAATTTATGTACAGTTTGCGAAAATTATATCTTACTAAATCGAAACAACAAGAAACGGCAAAAGCTTTCGCAAATCCATGCAGGTGTTGTGCCATGAATCTCGAGAGATTACTGTGTACTTGTGTGAAAATTGCCATTGGGAATCAGTTTATCATCCAATCCACATTTTTCAAATTTGCAGTTTTTGGCACGATTACGGTGCTTTAGGCGATGCAGAAATCTTGTACCGTAAAGTGACATGATTGAAAACGGACATTAAAGAAAGTAAAACAGGGAATACGTACAGCCAAATTAAAAAAGAAAAACGAAACATGAACGTACGATTTGCATTAAAGACATAGTAATTCATAAAGCTGTTATCTAAGATTCTGAGGTAAGCTCCTCAAGAAAACGTCATCTGTCAAATTAACGTTTAACTGATTGGAAGTAGGTTTTTCTTTCTGTTAATGCATCAAATTTCTCCAGTTACTGCGATTTCGGTACACAGCTCGAGTGTCACTAACATAAATCACACGTCTCAAAAAAGACCTTTTGCACTTTATACACGGAATTTCAAAATGATTGCCCCGATTACAAATGGCAATACCTGGTTTATGAGCATAGATACAGAGATCACATTGTTGCACAATAAAGAAGTAAGTTTAGAATTTTGTTTCGATATCTACAAATGCTCTATGTTTCTATGTGACTCCCCTTGGTGACCCGGACAACATCTAAACGGTAATCCATTTCACTACATACATTATGAAGCATCTTCTTGGTCACTGAGGCCAGCGCACGCTGAATGCGCATATTTAGTTTTTGCAGTGTTCTCGTCCAAGTTGGCACATACACATGGTTTTTGACATACCCCACAAGATGAAGTAACAAGGGGACTTCATGTGGGTGTATGTAAAAGACCATGACACTTTTCAAATTCTAGAACAAAAAACGTTTTTTCTGCTGCGGTCGCCATTTCTTCCCACTGGCTTTGGCGCACGGGCAGCTAGCTCACTTTCCTACGTCACCACAGCAACGTAGCAGTAGGTTCCAATAAAATTCTAATCTTCCTTCTTTCTTGTGTAAGAATGACAGCTGTATATTTATCTTCATAAGCACTTTATTGTCATTAATAATCGAGGGAATCATTTTGAATTACCCTGTACTAATAATCTGTTTCATCTCGTGTAAACATCTCGTGACTATTGAAAAATAATTTGTTTCATCTCGGGTAAAAATCTCGTGACTATGAAGAAAATGTTAGCAGACTCAAGTCCCTGTAATTTCTTTGAACACTGTCCCACGACCAGAGCTATGCGGCATTGCATATTACCATGTTGCAAATAACCTGTTTCATAAGAAAACACCATACACAGTTACGGGTCGGATGATCACAAACCAGCACTCAAACAACTGCGCCACTTATTCGACCTACAGGCTTTTAAAGATCTAGCACAATTAAATGTTTTTGTTCACTTTCCCTTGGTCTGCATGCCACAATTATGAGTGTGTATATTGTAATTACTAACGAGGGACTACAATAAAACAATGCGTAATTTTACTGTGTTGGTATAGTATTCTAATTATTGGAGTCAAACCCCGATTTAACGAAATTAAAGCGACGAACATTCTTGTACGTAAAATTGCGGGATTCCCTAAATCGAGGAAACATTTCGAATGAAGCATTCAATTAAGCTTGTGTTCATAATAGAATAAGAAAGCAGTTATGGTCGCTTTCTTTCAGTGACTATGTTCTCTTTCCTTCAGTGACTAACGTTTTTAGTGCTACCTGTGTTCATTAAAACTTTGTCCGTAAACGAGCTATGTTGTTTTATTTGAGTTGTAGATTTAGCACTGAGCAGAAATGTGAAAAGAAAGCGCGATTTGGCAAAGAATTTCAGAGTTTCAGGAATGGGTACGTACCACGTGTGTCCCTGACTTCACAGAGTGCTATTGTTCTGTCTGTAGCTTAAAAGAAGAATCCCCAGGGAACTAGATTCCCTTTCCCATGCGGCCTTTCATTTTCCTGCTTTCTACCCATGCAAGGAAACGTTGTGCTCCTTTGGACTTGTTTGTCCTTTGCTTCGCCTTGTAAGAAGCTTATGCTTGATAGTCGAAGGAAAGGCGAACTGATTTATGATTCCGTTAAGCTGTGTCGCAGATGTTCTTTGAAACGCTGGTTAACTGCATGCGTACATTTTTCCTGTTACGCGAAGGTCTTTCTAACTGACTTTTAACGTGAAAATGCTGGTTAACTTACTTTCGGGGTTTAAAAACAACGTTTGCTAAATTGAGGAACTGTGTTTGTTATATCGGGAAACGCCAGGCATTAATTTCAATGTGGTTCCGTCCGGACCACAAAGATGTATGTAAAATCGTGGAATTCGTTTAATCACAGTCCGTTAAAGAGGTGTTTGACTGTATACCAACTACAGTAAAGCCATATGATAAATTATATTTATTGGTGTAAGACGCCATATGTTCATCCTAACTTATATAATTCTTGATGCAATAAACAAAAGAGTGTGTTGTATCGAGAAAGTTAACGATACATCCTTCTCTCAGAAAAAAAGCGAATAACACATGTTTCACCAGATTTGGCGTCTTGCATAAGATTTCACGAAATATGGGTTTTGTGTAAGAACGATGCTGTTTTTCACCTCCATTCAGGTATTCAACATTACAGAAAAATCGCAAAGAAATTTATCAACGTAACTTTATGAAACGTTTGAATGTTTCTGAGGAATGATGAAGCATAGTTTCATATAATTGGATCCGTCAATCCCCAACGCAAAATAATATCACTTGACGGATAGAGAGGTAGAAAGAATCAACAAGTTATAAGATGTAGGCTTATATTATAGAAGGTTTTTATAGTATCCATGAAGCATTTAGCTAACTTCACTTATTTGAAGGTATATATATAAGCGTTTAGGATGTGAAATCTTGTTTTTAAAAGATTGGATGTAACTTTACAGCAGCTATTATAGAATGCCCTGTGAATGAACCAAACAGTAATTAAAAATAAAGTGGGCCTACTGTCCACTGAAATCGATAAGCACATGCGCAATAAAGAAATTAATCGATGATTTCTTTCCTCATCCAGAAGGAGGAGGAAAGAAATAATCGAAGATTTCTTCCCTTTCCTCATCCATTAAAAAGTGTTTCCCTACTTCATAACTTTCACCCGCCAAACTGTCAGCTTTGATTTCCAGATATTTCCCTATTGCTTGAATTCAGGATGTATCAATATTTCTCAAAATATTTCCAGAATATTTGGGGCACTCGCATTCTTTTATCCGTTCGGGCATCAGTTCAAATCAGAATAGGCAACGTAGAGTAATCAGTTCCAACCTAGTTAAGTTAGTTTTCGGAGATAGAGCGAAAATGGAAACAATTCTTTGGATATTGGTGCGATTTTGTGTAGAATTAGCTACTTACTGTACATAGTTTCACAGCATAGAACTGGAAGCAAAGGAGCGTTAATTACCCGAATCAAATGATGACAGAAATGATTCTATATCTAATCTTGCCTTGCTCGGTTGTGAAGCTGAGCAAAATTTATCCTGCTTACTCCTGGTCAGATTCTGTGAATTTAAACTTGGAAGTGGTCGCTTACGGTGGTGGTTACAATTTGGCAGAAAGAGTTGATATTCCAAAATTCTAGAGATTTACCACTAGATGAGAAGAATATCTCTGAGGCTCAGAACAACGGAATCAAATGATTATATTGTCAGCAGATGTAAATCTATATCTCCAGTTCAGCGACGAAACTGCTAAACTTACATCTCTGTTCTTACCAGCATGCCTAACCACAGGACATCTTTTAAACTCTAGATATGAATAAAATGATAGTCATTAATACATTTCGTATTAACGAATTTAATTACTTCATTCTTTTACCGAAAGTATCTGAGTGTTAAATAAAAGTGAACATATCAATGATTTGCATTTTAATAGAGCGATTACTTAAAAACCTAGATTTAAGGTAAGACAATATTACAATTACAAGAAGTAAGTTTTTGCAGAAAGTTCCGCGGTTTTCTTTGATCAAAAATCTAAAGCATTACTGTGTTCTTTACTTGAACGTTTGTCCCACTTCATTGGCGCAGTGGAAAAGCGTTATCCTATTTTAATGCAAGTAATTTGTCACTCTGCGTTCAATCGTCACCTTAGATGAACTAGTTTTATTCCCAATAACGACGTTTCCAAGTGATACTTTTGACACAAACAGAAAACTAATTCTCTAAGTGCACATTACATGTCAGATACCCCTTGTGAAATTCCGCGGTGACATTTGAACCAAAGCGACATTTATTGAACCTTTTCACTGAAACATTTTATCATTACATATCTGAGCAAAAGGAATTCCTTAACTGAGACATATAATTTTACCAAACCTGCTGTCTTCCACAGTATTCAAGGGAACGTAAGTCGGTTGAGATACTGAATAAATATAAGAAATTTCAGAAGATTGGAACTTAAAAAAAATAGATCTTCTAAAAACTTATCCCCTGCTATTCCACTCGCCTTTCTTGACCCTTCCTCACCTCACAATGAATATGAAGTGTTTTAGCTGAAATGAAAATGTTATATAAGATAGATCGTGCTTAATTGCACGTATACAGCCGCGGATGTCTTAGTGGTTAGCAGTTCAGACTATCGATGCAAGGTCCTCAGGTTCGAACCTGGACTGATCTTTCAAAGATCGTGTGATTTGCTAACAATCGCTGAATATCTGCCGTGCATCGGACGAGCACGTTAAGTGACGGCATCCAGGTTGGAGCCACTGGTTGAATGGGAATTCTTTCCTATGCCCCCCCCTGAAATTATCTCACCCCTCTATGTGCGATATCGTACTTGTACGGTGGCACCATCTACTGTACTCTAATCTCACTACAAACTGTTCTGTCAAAGTCGCTAGACTTACTCTCATTCCTTCCGTTTCTGTGTCCTGCCCAAAAGGCGATCTCGCTGTAAGTGGCTGGGACCTAAACTCTACTCACTGTGGACGGAAGTCCTACAAGAAAATGACTAATAATTCCAATTCGATCTTCAGGTGCAGAAAAGACGTCCAACGGGATTTTCTCATATATTGGATGCTTCATAATAGCTCGAAATGTAAAACGGAGATTAAAAAAAGGAGTTATGTCATGTGTAAGATACAGTGGTCTAAAATATTTCGGTAGCGAAAAGAAAGGATTAATTTGTGGGATAAGTCCGTTCAGATATTTTTTTTATATATATACATTTTCCATTGCTAGTTTTCTACGTAGAGCATACAGATATTATTGTCATGGACTTCAACTTACTGCTGCTTTCCGGTCCGGCTTTTATGCTATCGACGGTCATCTTGTTATAACATAATATATTGCTGACTGGCTTCATTAACTGATCATTTTAACATTGTAACTTGTATTAATTTAATAAAAAGAAATACTGGCAGCTAAAAACATGTAAACTGAGCCATTTTTACATTCTTAGCTGAAATGAAATTTCCTTAATAAATGTTTTTTACTTATATTGATTAAATTTTTGTTCGCTTTGTTTACAAATTGCATTTGTATTTTTTTATTTTCGTTAATTACTTAAAGAATTTCAATATGTTCTAATAAATTACTGCAATGCCCGTAGAACAGCGACCCGCCCATTTGTAGTATAGCTTTAAACAAAGCTTCTCTAACGAATTATAACTTTAAACATAGCTTTTGTAACGAATTATAAATTTAACCATACCTTTTCTAACGAACTATTACGCTGGGAGCTACGAATAGAAGGCATTCGCCCCGCCTTCTTCCTTTCGTCATGTGACCAATTTTTTCTCCTAGGGAAGCTGTTGGACACATTTTTAAGTTACCTACGGATACTTTGCGTACAATGTAGAACATGACATTAATGTCCAAAGTATGTGAATACAGTTTTTATGCGCTTTGTGTCGTAAAAGATATTTAATATAATGTACTGCTCTTCTACAAAGACATTTCCTTTAATATGTTGTATTTTAATAGAAATTATTGTTGATAAAATAGTTGCTTTATGTAAACAAAAACATTGAGGATGCCTTTTCTGTTGACTCCACAATGTGAATCTACTTTGCGCAGCTTTCATTTTAATTTCATTTGTTCTTGTTTTCATATGAGACACCCGTTAAGGGGCTGAAAGGGAGAAACACCATCCTGTGCCTTCGCTCGATGTCCCTCCCCCACAGTACACGAACATTTTTTGCCAAGCACCCTGCTTACGCTTTTCGCCAAGTCACGTGTACACAGATGGACTTGGTTCACCTACGTTTACACACACTCCTCGGTACTCTTACTTCGGTTCCAGAGGCAAAACCAGCCGAAAACTGAGACCCTCTGTTCTGCCGAAAAACTCAAACGGACCTACTTACACACCTCCAGTGGAGTAACCTATAACGGTGAGTGCCACCTAAAGGAACACCCGTTACGTGGATGCATGTGGACAAAGTCCGCTTCAGAGGTGTCCCAGTGACAGTCACCCGGACGGGAAACTGTATGAGAGGACGCCGGGTTAACGTGTGTGAGACAGGCGCTCACACGACCCATGGAGGGCACCTCACCCTGCACTCATCCACACGGAAGCGGTACATCACAAGCAAAAAAAACACAAGACCCTCCTTTCAGCCACCTTACGTTCACATCGCACCGCAAAAGAAAAGGGGAGAACCTGAACCGAAACACACTCCACCCCCAGCACACACAAACTCCTGCAAGCTTAGCTGGTTACCTGCGCTGGACAGAATACACTACCGATGGGGAGATCACAAGATAACCTCCTCACTCTCCATGGATACTAACAACAAACCCAAATCACAAAACTCAAGAAAACGCTCAACACCCCGGATAACCGTCTCGCGCTCCAAGGACTGAAACTAAGGGTTTAAATTACCCAGTTAAATGTTCAGTCGTCCTTGGTCCCGGTAACAAAACGAGGCCAAGGTTCCCTCCAAAATCTAAAAGCCCGGTCGGTCAAAGTGCGGCGCCCACCCTCACTCTGTCCCGGAGCTCACATTTCACCTGAACGATGACAGTACTAAGGTACATTCCCGAGTTAGTGGTGCGGGAATGAAGAACCCTGTATCTCTCGCTCTACATTTTATAACATACATAAGACATAATTTATTATTGTGAAGCAGGCGGGTGTAACACGTCAGCAGTGTTCATGTGCACCTTTCATAGATTATTATTTTTCAGCGAGTTATGAAAGGCGAATTATTTTTTGACATCTCAGTTTGTGATAAAGTGTAACACAAATCAGTATTACAAAATATTTAAATATTAGTGGAACCATACCGATTTAGAATGTTTTGAAACGATGATGCATTTATTGCAACACCTAGCACGTAAAACTTCACTTTTGCAAACAGACCTAAGGAGAAAAAAAATTGTTTTTCTTAACTTCGTTACATAAAATCTGAGAATGCAGTTTGCGTGAGCTTGTGAATCCAACGGAAGATTTAAATTTGATACCATCTGTGGGTGATTTTGCGTGTTATACACTCATGTACACCTAGAAAAAAACGATTATGCATGTAAAGTGTATTTATTTAAACAGGATGTTAAATAAAAAGGGTTTTATAGCACAAAATTGGCATAAAGGAATTTCGAATGATTTGACGTTTTCAGTTCTACGCTCCCCATGTATATGTATACGCCCACAGCACTTTGCGTACCTGTAAGAATGATTGTATTATCCGTGCAGCCAGAGTGAGTGATAAGTGGCCAACTAAAGAAAATAATCTTTGCATATGTATCATCATCATCGTTCTCAACCATTTATAATCAATTTGAGAATTTCAACTTGTTATATTCTTCATTATTTATATATGTATAATTATATATAAATAATGAAAAATATAATAATTCTTCATTATTTCTGCATTTGTTGGCAAACAGGGCTTCTTAGGAACATGTTCTCTGTGATAACGGGACACAGTTGTGTGAACAGTGTAGATAAATAAAGGAAAATTTGCATGTTTACAATATTTTTGGTGGTGCTTTACATCGCATACTTGGTTTTGGCGAATTTGAAACGGTTCAGTTTTAGCTAAAATATATTATACGATAGTGTCATTGTTCTTATTGTAACCGAGGGTTATGAGGGGAAAATGTTTTGTAAAATGTTTTGGCAACAATATTTCCATCTTTGAATAAGTATGAAAAGTTTGCATTTACGCGTGAACACGTTCTCTGCGATAAAGGGGCTCATGTGAAGCCCTGCGCCGACAAGGAGTCTTCTGTGAAACATTATGTATTGTAGAGCTTCTTTGTTCGGTCCAGTTAGAATCCATAAATTGCTGACTCATATTTGTTAGTCTTGGTTCTGTAATTTCACCATACATCTCTTGCACGTTATTTCTTTCGATTTTTACCTAACCGCATTTGTTTACACATTTCTGATGTATATTGTCCCTGCTTTCGCTTCCGAGTGCAAGTCTCTAATTTACTAGTTAACATAAGCTGAGAAGCTGCAGTTGCGATCTATCTGTATTTGTACTTCCCAAATCAGAAAGAGGTCCTTCTGACCAGGAATTTAATCGGGATCGTCTTCTTAACTGCAGCGTTTATCCTTTAGTGACAATTTTTTTTATTAAAAACTACTTGGTGTGTTTGCTGTTTTTTATTTATTGCTAACAATATTATCATTTGATCTGTCGGCAAACATTCTGTCTGCATTGTCGGCATGTTTCAAATCACGAGAAGAACAATGCAACCTACCACTGTCCACAATCTAACGATGTTCTGCCATTCTCAGTAACACGTGCTTGGAATCACAGTACGCACGTCAACGCAACTCACTTCTAAAGCAGATGAAAGGAATTGTGTATTAGCATCACAGCAATTCATTGGTTCTCTAGGGAGTCCCGCATGGCTGTGTATGCAACTGTAATTGTTCCTACTCTGATGTATGGCAATGAAATCTGGATACTGCCGAAGAAACATAGGATTCGTTTGTGTGCTCGAAAAATGCGTTACTTACGGAGGGTTTGGTGCCCAGACACGGTCTGATTGTGTGAGGAATGAAGATGTGTTACAGTTGTGTGATGTAAAGCAAAGTGTTTTTAGCAAGTTGGAGACTAATATGCTTCGGTGGTTTGGCCATGTTGAAAGAATGAGTGATGAGATACTTACTAAGAAAATCTTTTTAGCACAAGGGGCAGGAAGGAAAGGCAGAGGAAGGCCAAGGAAGGCGTCGGTGTATCAGATTCAGGAGTGTCTGCATGAGAAAAAGATTATGAGTATGAAGTATAAACTATATTGTGTACCGCGTGTTATGGATATCAGTGAAGCCAGAATTGTATGTCAAGATCGCTGTATATGGAGAAGTTTGATACAACAGCAGTAAGTAAAAAATATCTGGTAATTTGAATTTCTTTTTGGAGCTAAACTCTGAATATTAGAGAACAGCTTAGTGATATGTATGTATGTATCACGGAATATCGATTTCTAAGACTTTATCATTAGGAAATTTCGTTAGGTATGTGCTATTTATGAAACGTACACAAGAGGTAAACATGCATTGCCGTAATAATTTTAAGTCATTCAACGAGTGCACGTCAAGTTGTTGATTAGTGACTACATTTATTCTATTATTTTTCACTAAGTTTTTATCGCACTTGTATAATGTAGTTCTCCTGCGTATCAAAAAGTGAAAGAGAATCCACAGAGAGCATATTTTCAATTAAAAAATAACATTATCTTCCCACAGCTGGTAAAAGGTAGTAAATCAAATGAGTTTAAAATTTAGCGAGTGAAATCAATACAAAAAATAAATTTTAGGATAATATGTTTTACTCCAATTTGGCAGCTCCAAATTCTATTCCATAACATGCGTGTATGTCCACAATCGCCTTACTCAATATGGTCCGTTTGTGTTAAAAATACACAAGACGATTGAGGTCATATCTAATACTTTGTTCCATCACGTATGAGATTAAAAGAACTGTTTCTCTACACATCATTCATATTTCATTTAGTGATTAAATCTTAAATATGTATTCCCAAATTGATCAAGAACCTTTGTGGTGTGAAACTGCGATTTTCCACCAGAAGTGTTTAGAAAATGTGCTCTTAAAATATAATATATAACGAAGTAAATTTCTCCGTCATTTTTGGTCTACGCCGGGATTCGAACCCGAGGCCGCTTATTCCGGAACAAGTCGCTCTACCAACTGAGCTACGCAGACGTTTATTCTAATTCCTATCTGCCTTTATGTCGTGTACGTCCTGCTGGCAGGTACGTCGCATCTCCCCCCGAAAGAGGGCCGGGGGCATGGCCCACCGGTCAGCCGTGACCATGAATCGTTGCAGGCAGCCATCCACTGTAGAACGTGCACTTGAGAACTCCCAGTCAATCTGCTGTGTGGAATGCAACATCACACATTTTTATTTTTCGAAGCGCTGGAGAAGGAATTCTCTGATTTTTCCTGTCTCGCGGTGTAGAAATAACATTACACCAATGCGAGATTTTGAACGGCCGGGTCATCCGGATAGTTTGGGCGCCATTATAACGAAGTAAATTTCTCCGTCACTTTTGGTCTACGCCGGGATTCGAACCCGAGGCCGCTTATTCCGGAACAAGTCGCTCTACCAACTGAGCTACGCAGACGTTTTTTCTGATTCCTATCTGCCTTTATGTCGTGTGCGTCCTGCTGGCAGGTACGTCACAAATATACCTTTTCAAAAGCGCCAACATACATATTGCGATTTAGTCGGGAAGTTATGCATGAAGGGAGGTAAGCAATCAAAGGGCTTGTCCACATAGGCTTTTGCGCTAATGGTGGTTATAATAGGTACAAGGTGCCCCATAATTGTTAACGCAATCAATCAACGCACACTGCCTTAACTTGCGGGTAGTACCTCATTATAAAGTTAGGGTAACTTCGCAGTTTCTATGTCACGCATGCAATCCGACGTAGCCACGTTGTATTTTAAAGCTCCACATGCTTGACCTAACTCCACGTTTCCATCATTAACACCCACTGAAGGTTCATAGCACAGTAACGTGATCTTAATTTGTTCTAAAGTTCCTCACATTTCTGTTTACCCTTTGGTGTGCATTATTTTGGGTAAGCCTTCCGCGTTCGGCCCGGAAATAGTTTTTCAAAACGGTGATAGATGGCGACATGTTACCACTGCATCGTTAAGCATTTCATTAAGTTGTAAACGTTTCAAAGAAAGTCAATAATATGGATTTCGGGTGGCTTTTGAAAGGTACTGTCTGAGCGTTAATAGTGGCATATATGTGACATATTTATTTTGATGGGACAATTGTCATTTCTCATGAATATGAAGCTGTCTAGCTAGTAGAATAAAATCAATAAAAGTTTTATCTTCCAGGGAAGTACTGTCTGATCGCACGAATGACTTCAAAGCAATGTTCAGGGGAAAGACGTTAATTACGTCGGAATAAGTATTCTAGAATATGGTCCACTCCTTGAGTATGCGCCCCTGTCATAGGATCTGGTTCCAAGATACCAAGAATCCAGCTGCCCTTGACGAGACGACCGCAGTTGTACTTCCGCTTGCTCACTTTCGCTTTGTCTACTTCAACGATGATTCCACTACCTCCAAGTGTTCCTTCCTCACATTGCAAGACTAACATGCTATCAATGCTTGTAAACTAGCTGCGGGCCGAACGTGGAAGTTTAGCCTTCAGTATATCCGTATTTTACTCATCGTCTTTTTACAGTGACTTTTGGTAATAAATCGTCCTGGTTGCCTTTGAATTACGACCGTCGTCGTGCAATAAGGCGAGTGTCTAAATACCTGCTGCTTCATTTGAAAAATTCTAAACCGGCGATATAATTTTTGGGTTTCGGCGCCAGAACTGAAAATAACATCTCTAAAGCTTCTGGTTTACAAGCAACTTTTACCTTATGTTCCTCATTGTTTTACGGCCAAGACGTCGCATAAGTGTGTGTTGCCAGTAGTAAGTAATCTTGCTCCTGTGGCGTACCCTTTGACTGGAAGCCTAACTAAAGGCGGAAGGTTTTATTTCTGTTACGAAACATTTATGAAAACTAAGCATTTTAAAAAGATATATTTTATTTTACGGGTAATATACTGTGTACTGTAAATTGTTCTTTACTGAACCAGCTGAGCGTTAGGCAAAATCATAAAATCGAGAGAACATGTTTCCAAATCGTGAATTACTGAACATTGTCAAAATAAGAAACTCATTTCTGTAATTTTCAGAACGGCGGAAAAAGATACACGAAGTTGAAAATAAACAGAAGGGAAGCCAATTGAAAGATTAGATAAATAGGGATGAGTGATCAACTATAACCAAAAGGTGACAGCAAAACTTTCGTTACCAGGTATATCAGGGCAAAAGAATAAACGGTTATCAAGCAACTCCACCCACAGGAAGAGCGTTTTTCAGCAGCTAAATGATTATTTCTGATGTAGTGATCATTTACTAACACTCGAGTGCTCCAACAACGGGTGCTTGTGTGGTTGGTTTCGTGCACTTAGCAGTTTCGAATCGTAAAATCAACCTTTGAAATGTCTATTGGGCACAACTTGGCCATGATGATCTCAAAAGAAAAGCCCGCCAGTTGATGAACATTGACCTAAAGCTTCGAAACCTTTACCCTTAGAGTCTACTTTTTCTTTTAAGAGTTTTCAACCTTCTCAGCGATGTTAGTTATATAGCCAATAGTATCGTATCACGTGACAGACGCTATGTAAGTTTCATTCCGACCACTAGGGTGCTGCTTAAAAAACGACAGTTGAACCTCCGTGTATTCTTCACTGTATGCTGTTCCTTCGGAAAAACTGTTGTATATCTAAATTTAATGGTACAAAATGTTATTAAACTTGGCTAGAAAGAAATATTGTAATTCATGACAAAAAAACAACACACGAAACTGTCAATATGTCATTTCTAATGTAAAACGAATGGCCTAAAATACATGTTAAAATCTTCCAGGACCATATCGGAGATTCAGTTTCAACAAAGATAATCTGGAAAGAAATTGTGTCTGGCACAAGGGATGCACCAATCTTCCATTGGAGATGTAAAACCTGGGGATTTCTTTCAATTCAACTTTAAAACCTGATAATTTCCCATGTTTTTGACAAAGTGATACTTGTAAATGGATAACTTTGAAATTAGTTTCTAAATTGTGTAAAAGTGCAATGTCTAGAGTGGCTTTCGGAGCTTAGAGTGCTGTGTGTGCGAGGCATAATATGATCTCAGAGTTTTAAGAAATCTTTTGACTCAAAAATAATACTTTTTTGGGGTTTCAATTCAAAATTTAGTGATAAATTCAGTTAGGTTTTATAGTAAAGAAGAGAAAATACACGTCGAGTACTGCTGGATAAAATAAAGTTAAAATTAGTGTTGCCATTAACTCTGTTTTATTTCGACATACTAATACAGCTGACATGGGAAAATGCGTCATAGTTCGCCATGGGAATGCAAACACCGTTGATGATTCAAAACGGCCACGCAAAGATGTAGTTATGAGAGGACCGTTGACCCCCGTCGTTTTCAGTGCAGGACGTGCAGAACCATCCCTTCATGTCCTATTCCTTTCTTCATACCATTCCAAGCACACTCTTGCCTAGACGGACATACTTCGTCAAACACGACGGGCAATCTCCCGGAGGTAAGTCCTGCAGTCTGTAATGCCAATAAGGCGATCTTTGTCGAACTCAGTGATGTGACTGTACGACTACAATGACTAGGGTCCTTTTAGAAGGACCAAGCATTAACTTTCCGACCCAGCGACGCGCCTTTAAAACAGGAAAACGGTTGGTTTCCTGTTTCGGATAATGCTACATTAGCTTTGCCTAGACACGTTACTTATGCACCTATGAAGCCGAAAAGTTAATAATTTATGCGATATTGCAAGTTTGGCATATCCTGTAAATATCAAAGTCGTATCATGACCTTTAAAAACAAACAGCAGCTTTTCAGACAGTAAACAGCTCTTTTCAGCACTAGCATTTGAATTAGATAAGTAAATATCTTTTTATATAATATAATGTTCCCCACATTTACATATGAGAAAAATATGACATGATTTTTAAAATATTAATACTATTATAAACCACTCACTTAAAGAATAATATCTTTAGCTTCTTACCAAAATATTATAATTAAAATTTACGTGCATATTGCTGCAAAATTAGTAACAATAATTTTTGAGTTAAACACCGATTTTGTAAAATGCTGTTTCCAGCAAAAGCGACAGCATTCATCGCATTAAATAATTAGAACCAAGAAATGTTAGAGGCATTGCTTTTCTGTCACCAAATATTTTTTGGAATGAAGTCGTTCAAATTCAAAGCACCTTCCGCCTATTTGGCTGTTTGGGGACCCCTATCTAATCGTTCGACTTGGACAGCATATTTTATCTGGTTAGTCATATAGTTCTTAGTCCATTTAATCAGAAACGACGAAATGTTGACAGCTTTTGTTTCCAGACATTCTACACTTAAATGCTGTGAATTGAAGTTGTCATGTCAGTAGATAGGAAAATTGTTGCTATCCAATGGAGAGTGCCGACACCAGAAAAAGTGCAAAGTATTTATTCTTAATCATAAAAATGAGAAGATATCTAGGTGGTAATCTGAATCCCTCAAAGGTAATGAAATCTTTAAAAAAAGGACAGATATATTAAAAAATGAGAGCAAGACATAAAGTTCACCAACCTGGAACAAAGAAGAAAAAGCACTTAGAAGAGTGTAAATCAGAGTAGAAATATAAAAAAAATGTATTTTAAGGAACATATGCAGAAGAAATGAATATATGAAGAAAGAGTTTTGTAATACAAATTTCGGTAAAAATTGAGAGACGCTTTTTAAAGTCCTACATGACATGTGCGCAGAGTTGACATAATCCTGGTTCAGATTGCCGCGGACAAACCAAACGCCAAACTATTGGAGTACAAAGCAAACGGAATAGTGGTTGACGAAAATTTGCGTGCGAAGCATGAAGGAATTACAGGAAAAAAAACTTTTAATGACTACGGTTTTTACCTTCAGGCCGTTTACCTCCGAGCTCCGAGGCTGTTACTTCCATCTTATGGCGTTATCCGCCTGTAAATTGTGGATATACTAAAACTTTCGATGTAATTATGGGGTGTGGTGTTTTTAATAAAACATATGAATTATTTATTAAAAACATATTGCATGTGTTATTATTGTATTCCTCAAACTGCTCAGTATAAATTCATGCGTAGGTGATAGGTTTTATTCATTATTATTTCATATTCTATCATATAATTCTCAAATTGTAAGTACAAAAACCTTACTCCAATTAGTAGTTCAGCTAGATCATCCATTAGGACATTTAGTGGTACCAATGTTATATTCTATATTTTTGGAATTGTTTGACTTTAACGCTCTCGGAACAAGGATCCAGTTATTTATTACAATTAACTTCATAGTTTATCTTTTCTCTACAGAAATGACTTCTGTTGCATGAATTATTTTGAAGGTTTATTCCTGCTTATTTTTCAGTCCTAACCAGAAAGTCAAAGACATCTTTCATTTCTATTTAGAAAGCTATTCAGTAAGTTTCAGCTTGATCAAATACTTCAAGGACAAAGGGAAAACTATCTTTGTTGTGCAGCTGAATCCATCTGGAAATTTTGCATCCCCAGAAAAGGTGATCGGGTGGGTAGGAAGACATCCTACTTACGCAATCCAGTCATATGACCATCCATTCGTACTGAAGAACTGTCGAACCTCTTTTCCGAACAGGGTGAAAATTCAACCTTTGAAAAAGTAATCATACAGAACTTGAAGAACTGGAAAAGATGAATTTGACCATCAGCCCCAAAAGACTATTTGTGAATTATTTTATAGTAAATAACCGAAGGTGAATCACAATTAAATATTTCTAGTTTTACCAGATATGTATAAAATTAGTTGCTTTAATACCACAAAATATGCCAGTCTTTCCAAGAGATATACATTTTATGCCGTGCGGAATGAATTTCTGTTGCGCCAAATAATTTGGGTAACAAATGTTATAAGCAGGGCTTGAGGAAAGAATTGATTCGAACGTTGTTAATAAATGCACAATGATGAGTCACCTGTGGACAGAAGATTTCTGGTTCTTTCAACGCGAACTGTTACCGAAACACCAGAGAGGAACGCAAGCGTTTCTTCTCCTCTTTACAATGTCTGCACACCGTAACACACGTCTTCTTCTGCTCACTATATAAATGTATTTAAAAGGAAATAAATACTTCTCTGTCTTTTAAAAGACAAGTTTTTGATGTAGTTTAAAAAAGTTTAAAGCCTTATAAAACATCTTACAATGAATTCATAATAAATGAACTCATTTTTTGAAGTGCAAGGAAAAACAATGGGGGCCAAAAGGAATGAGTACCCCAACGAAACGAAGGGATAAGTAGACCTCAACGCACATTGAAAATCTTTGGAAAACAAAGTATCCTGAATATACACATTTTTAGGAAAGTCTTGGAGTATATAGAATATCTTTGGATATCAATGTATTTTGTGTATGTACGTTTTTAAAGAAACAACACATAATGAATATCATTGGAAAACCTGTATAAATGTCCTTACACATAACATGAATTATACTGTACTTTCACGTTGTTACAAAAGTACCTAGCAGTTGCATTTTCAAACCAGGTTTTTTTTATTTTAAAACATATTCCTTTTTATACAGCGTCCATATTTTATCATCTTAAAATCATTGAATAAATTTCTGTGAAAGCCACCAACCTTGTATTTGGAAACAAACGGTGAAAAAAAAAGAATGCTGGACACGTTTGAAGTCCTGAAGAATATTCCAGAAAAAAGAAAGAGGAGGGTTCCCTTGATAACATTTTTCACATAATACACTGCCGGACGATTGCTAAGGACGGATGACAATAGCAACGATAGCAACCATAAAATGAAAGGCAGGAAAATGTGGAAATTAGCATAAGGGCGGGATACAGTTAGACGTGTTGTGCGTATGCAAATTTTGGATTGCCGAACTTGTTCGTGACGTCATAGCGCTGATAAGAGATATAAAGGAGTTGACGCGTATTGCCGTTGTTGTTCAAACGCAAAGTTGAAAGGGAAAGAATCAATTGGCGAACTTGCAATTTTCAGTATGTCTTCCCGACATCACCTAGATGATTTTACGTGTGGCCGTATTATTGGCAAGATTGAAGAAGGGCGAAAAATAAAAGATGTTCCCAGGGAGTTAGACGTCAGCCACAGTGTTGTTTCAAGGCTTTGGAAATCATTTCAAACAAATGGAGAGTGTAGCAAACGTCACGGGGGAGGTCGTGTTCGCAGTACGACACCTGCAGAAGATCGGTACATAGTGCTATCAAAAAAAGACACCAGCGCAGCACAGCTAGTGAGGTAGCAAATCAGTTTATGGCTGCTACTGGCAAGCGGATCTCCCGAAAAACTATCGCCAGACGTTTACATGAAGGAGGACTATACGCCCGCCGTCCTGTTGTGTGCATCCCATCGTCCAGACGTCACCGTATCGCCCGGTTGCAATGGTGCCATCAACATTGCAATTGGACTGATTACGACTGGTCTGCTGCCCTCTTCTCAGATGAGAGTAAATACAGTCTGATTGTCGACGACAACTGATCTGGCGTGATAGTAGTACTGCATATTGTCCAGCAAACATACAGGAAAGGGGCCGATATCCGACATGTATTGTCATGGTATAGACTGGCATCATGATCAATGGCCGTACGTCCCTCTATGTGCTTCCAACTGGGACTATGATTGGCCAACGGTACATTAATGATGTTCTGCTACCTCATGTTCGCATCTTCCGTGGTGCTGTCGGTGATAGATTCATTTTCATGGACGACAACGCAACATGTCATCGAACAGTCGCTGTCCAGGAGTGTATTGAGAGCGAGGATGTACAACGCCTCGTATGGCCAGCACGTTCTCCAGATCTGAATCCCATTGAAAATGTGTGAGATGCTGTGGGAAGGAGTCTTGCTGGTTGCCAATGCCCTCCAATAAACAAGGACACCCTCATCCGTGCACTGACAGAGGAATGGGATAAATTACCCCAACAGCTGCTTGATAATGTTGTGCAAAGCATGACACGACGTGTGGAATCTTGCATCGACCTCCATGGTGGCCATATTCCGTATTGACATCTTACGCCGGAACGCCTGCAGACGGTAATTGCATTTTTCACGTTTACGTATTCTGCACAAAATGGCCTGTTTGTCCCTTGAACACGTTCCAAAGCCTTCTGAATTTCAGAGCACAATAAATTGTCTTTCTTGTAATGTCCTGGCATTCTGACATTATTTTATTTCACTTGTCATCCAACCACACTTACTTTTTTATGCGCTATATAGCCGTTTATGATCCGTCCTTAGCAATTGTCCAGCAGTGTATGAAAGGGTAAAAAATGCGAATTTACGAAAAAATATTTTCATCAGCTGCAGAATTGTCTTTAGGCAGATTTGATGCTGAAAGGCTTTGTACAGTTATGTTTAATAAATTTCTCAGAAAAATTAGTGCACAAAAAATATTTATTCAGTATTCTTTGGTGTAATCGATCGACTTATAAATAAAAGCATTTATGTGCAAATGTCTATATCAAATACTGGAAACTAATCATAAGAGACCTTCTCAGATAATTAATTCATACCAAACTTCGAGATGAAGAATATTTCATTATCATTAGAAATGTTTATACGGTGTTCAAAACTGCAGGGCATTGGGAGACCATTGGATTTACGATTTGATATCCACATAATTTTCAGAATATGTGCTAATAAAAAAAATACCTTAATATTAGCTATAGGATAATGTTCGAAGTTCAAGGCATTATGCTTCATTAAAGGACATAAATGGGATTTTATGGATATCAGTTTGTGTTGCACTAGTTTTGTAGTTCTTTCGACAAAAAAATACAAACCAAATCGGTATTCTTCAAAGTTTTCAAATTGTTTGAAATCAGTCCATATTTATGTAAATAGTATTTTAAGTTCTTGATTCGTCCTAGTAAAACACCCACTAATTTAAGAACCGAAAATTTTAATATATAGCTGGCATCTTCTAATCAGGAATCAACATGCTTCGTCCAATGGCTTGGACCTTATTGTAATAAGGTAGAGAAAAAATGGAAATCTTTTTTAACGCTTTTCAACCGTAGTTGGAGAATTGTATATGCTCCAGCTTCCTCCGTCTGCCTGTCCGCACGATAACTCTCGTAAAAAAAAAGTTCGATTTCGACAAAATCTTAATATGTGGTTGGGGACAACCAGGGGACAAACCCTATTGAAAATGGGCGAAATGGGGTCAAAGGTCAGGACATTGGAGCGGGATATATTTCATCCCCTCTTTGCGTCGTAACTTATGCAAAAATACTTCGATTGCGACAAAATGTATCGTGTTGTTTCGGAAATATAATGAACCGGTTCTGTTGAATATTATCGAAAACGTTTTAAGAAGGCTTCGTCAGTTTGGGCAGGGTGTATACGCACTAACCCATCCACAAAGCAGTACAAGAGATATCAGCAGGGCGAGTGGCTTAACACGGGGCCGAGTATGGCAAATACTGCATGCTCAAGGTACAGATCCCTATCGTGTTAATCTGCAGCAATAACGGTTACCACGGTACAATGCGCGTCGATTTGATTGGTGCAACTGGGCGTTGATTAATGTTGAATGGGACTCAGACTATTTATCCAACATTCTTTGGTCAGACTTGGAAGTGTTCCCCGTTACTTTCACGAATGCAAAAGTATATCGTGGGCAATAGCGAACTCTTCGAACGTACTTGATATTAACTTGTTATCACTGTGCGCCAGTTTGCCTTTTTTGTTTTTGTTTTGTCTGACGTCATTAGACTGTATTGACATAAGTACGCATTTATGCAATAAATTGTGTGCATTTGCTCATATTTATGCCTGTTCCCTTCAAACGTTCACACAAAAGGTCGCGCATCGGTTTCAAACATTTTAGGGTATTCAGGCGAAAATTATCTTATCAGTGTGAAACAAATGTCGTTTTGTACTAATTAATTGATGCTTTACAGCTTTGTAATTGGAAATTTTGCTCTATCTCTTTTTGTTTTCGATTTGCAATGGCTAACTTCCACATTTCACCACTAGGGGGCGCTGCTATCGGTTGCATTTGATCAGGCGTAGTTGCTTTACTATACCGTTATCTCACATGCATAACCGTAACTCTCTCTGTTCGCAAGTTATTTCAAGCTAAAAGGACTTTCCTATGCACTATGTATACAAACTGTCAGGTATTGGTAGTTAATACTACAGATAACGGCAGTTTGTATATCTTTGTGGAGCTAAACTCTGAATCTCAGAGAACAGCTTAGTGATGCGAAAGTTTCCATAATGGTGTTGGCAAAACTTATGGATCGTCACTCGTTTCACAAAATGACGCCATTTGCAGAGACATGAATCGATGAATGAACTGGAGCTCAATGTTCTGTAGTTGTTAAGACATTTTACGAAAACAGTAACTGTGCTGCCGCTGCTGCAAGAGAATATCGGCGTTATTTTAATTTCGGGAGGCATGATCTTATTATATCAGAACATACCATCAAGTTATGGGTCAAGTATTTTGAAGCTACGGGACGTTCACTGAAGCAAAAATCTACAGGTAGGCCTAGGAGTAATCGAACACAAGAGAGAATACACGAAGTGCAAAATTCTTTAACACAAAGTCTAAAACGTGTTGTGAGAAGAATTCTTTCAGCAATGATGATCTCAAGTCGTAGTGTCCATAAAATCTTACGGAATGAGTTAAAGTTATAACCCTACAAGGTGCACGTTTTGCAGCAGTTAAATGAAAATGATAACGAACACCGAATGGCTGTGTGTGTTGAGGTTTTGGATAAATTGCAAGGCAATGAAGCATTGTTGTGTTTATTGTGAATGAGTGACGAGGCCCAACTTTACCTGAGTGGTTTTGCGGATAAACAAAACTTTCGCTATAGTCCAGAGGATAATCCCCGTCACCTGCATCAACGACCGTTACACGCTCAGTGATTCACAGAATGGTGTGCAGTCTCTTCAAAGGGAATAATCGGTTCTTGCTTTTTCGAGGATGAGCAAGGACAAGCAATAACTATAATATATAAAAGGTATGCCGACATGATAGAAAAATTCGTCGCAACGCTACTTGCACACTATCCTTCAGATGATCCTTTGTGGTTTCAGCAAGACGGCGCTACTTCTTAGTATGCGAGAATTTCCATGGACGTCGTCCACCCACTTTTAAGAAACTGCATCATACCCTGGAATGAGGACATTTCGCGGTTCTCCAGGTCACCCGACTGGTCAGTTTGTGTTTACTTCCTTTGTGGGTACCGTAAAAATAAGATGTATACAAGGTGCCCACACACCATTGCTGAGCTGAAACACTTCATCCGTACAGAAGTCTCAGACATTTCTATTGAAATGTTGGAACGTGCCATGGACGGTTTCCGTCACAGAATGTCCGAGTGTAGACGTCGAAATGGTCGTCACCTGCTAAACATAATATTCTAAACATGAACGTGACTGTGAAATTTTACAAACGGCAATGCGTCAGGGTGCAGTGAATGTGTTTTGTCATTTATTTTTCTCATTAAAGACGTATCAGTTTTGTTGCGTTCAAAAACGAACTTTTTTCTGTCACACTCTGTATTTCTACCCTTTCGTGTTTCTTACTGTATTCGTTAAATAAAATCTATTTAATGCATTTGTCAACAATAAGTCCCAGTGCTTTTCGTTCTCTAGAAGTTTTTAAATCCTTGGAGAGTGTAGGTCAAACTGTGTTGTCCTTATGGCGCTGTGAGATGAAACCTGACCTTATTAGACGTGGTTTTTGGAATATATTGTTACGAAGTCAAATTGGTTAGGGTATTCGCTCTGAGTTTTACAAGATCCATTTAGCGTTTGTTGGAATTGATTAGAGCTAAAACTCCCCCAAACAAAAATGCCCCTTTAAGTCGCGCTACTCCTCGTTAAAAGGGCATTGAACAGTTTTGTTTACAGCAAACGAGAAGGAGGAATGTGTGCGACTGAGAGATATCCCTGCGACCCTCGAAAAAGCGTTGGAGGTCAAGAGGTCACTGCGGAAAAGAAGCAAACAGCAGTGTGCAGCCGCAATCTGGCGAAGAAGGTCTGCTCCGGGGAAGAAACGGAATACAAGAAATGAATTTCTTCGATATAGAGACGCAATACACGGATGCTCCTGTATCTTTCTGGCCAAAGAGGGAAATAGAACATTAAGCTCCCTCTATATCTTTCATCGGCTCAGTCTCCTCTGTCCGACGGCTTAACCGGTGTCTAGTTGCCGGAATCTGCAGCTTACCGCATCGTCAGCAAGTTTGTGAGTACACTACTAAAGCAGTGTGTGGGGGTGGGGGAGGTGGGCCATCTTATGGCTGGTTATTGCTGGCCAGTTCCATCACAGATTAATGAAGCTCACGAAGGATACCTATCTGTAAGTACTGTAAATCTCATTAATTTCGCATGCATCTAGCATAACTATTCCTAAGGAGAGCGGACTGCCATTTAAAGAGCGCAGATCTGAATTTGTGAACTGCTATTGCATTTATTCGGGCGCGTTCTCGCCCTCTTCGCTCCCAGAACTAGGCGAGCGTTGTAAAAAAAATTGTAGATAATTTGTAAACAGTTGCAAATAATTAAATGTGTCTGTATGGTCCTAAGTTCTGAGCTTGTCAGTGCTAATCCCTTGATCATTCTCAGTGATCCAAGGCTCCGAGCTGTCCCTCCGAGCAGTTCTTGGTTTTTTAAAGAGGGATTCGTTTCCCAAGTGCCTTAAAATAAAGGGCCCACGTAACAATAGCATATTTCAGAAAATGTTTTGCTATATGTTATAAAGCCTTTCTTTTCTATGATTTACTTATAGTTTTATCCATAGTCAGGCAAATTGAAACTGCACAATATTCATTTTCTTAAGAAGAAAGTGAAAGGAAATATTTCAAATGTTTTCAAATGCAGCTTCGTGTTGTAGGATGATCGTCAAACCATGAATAGAACGAAAAGTGTAATTAAAATGTTCGTCATTTTGAAGAAGATTTTGGCATGCAGGTTGCCGATTGATCTCATGTATTTGATTCTCATCCGTTGTCCGAGTATAAGTGCATCTTTAAACATTGAGAGGTTTTGTCTCACAGAACTGACAATCCCACGTTCTTAGAAACTTTGGCCTAAATAAAAGATGTGCGACTGCCTAGAGCAATCAAAATATTGAATACTTCGCTAAACAGAAGAACACAAGAGTACACAAAAAACGATCATTTTATATATTTTGCTATGTGGAGATACGGATCTGGTAAACGTGAAGAATATGGTGCAAAATTCAGGGACGAAATTTTTAACAAACTCTGACAAACAGCCTATTTTGAAATCAAAACTGATGTAAAATATAAAGCATTCATTGATAGAGTCGTTTTTGATAATGTTTACGTAAAATTTACATGTCTGTGCGATACGCAAATCCAGTCAGCGGCAACGATGATGCTGCTACTGCCGCTAGAGCATCTGAAACGACTGCCCGTTGTCTGAGGGGAAGCATCCCCGCAAAACAGGTTAGGACTACCCGTGCCACACGTGCAACGCGACCGCGAGTTTGACTAACTGTGGTGAGCACGGAAGAATACTTTGCCGTGACACCCATGTAGCATTATAGGATAACTCCGCTTTCACAAGCAATGGGAGGGCCTCCTTTTTTACTTCATAATATTAGCGATTCTTCAGTAGTTTATTTTAGGAGTTTGTAAATTGATGAGAAACATCGATATTTGTATAATATCGGTGGAAACATCGATGTTCCGCATACTTTCTGTCTTCAGCACTGGTGCCTGAACGGGTGGACCACCAGGCCAACGACCCAAACAGAGCCCCAAATTGGTGGCAAAGCTTGTTTATTCAGTAAATAACCAGAACAGTCAGAACTCAAAATTCCAGTTTTTTCAATACAGATCTGTATATTAAGAAAACAATGATATGTTGATAATAAATACATACTGAGGGCGTATTTAGAGAGGGGCCAATATGAAACACTTTCAGGGGATTGCCCCCTTCCCCGGATTTTTTTTTAAGTTTTAGGTTAAAATGTGACTTTCATTAAAAAAAATGCTTTAATTTATTAAAAATGCGTCAACTTTCATTAGAAAAATGCTTTAAAAATTCCAGTTTTTTCTGTATCCCCACCTCCAGAAAAAATTCCATAAACGCACTTCGAACAGACCATTGTATTATGCTATGTTCATATTATTATTTAAAGATTTTTCTTGTTACTTTGATGCGCTATCACAGAGCACTGACACTTAACTTTAAAAAAAACACTCTCTGTTGATTTGGTTTCGATATAGCACTATTATTATGCGCGAAAATGTTAACTTTAATTTCAGTTGGCAGGGGCCGTGTTAAATTTAAACTTCGTCCTAATTTCTGTTTTTGAAATTACTTTTATCAACAGATTTTCGCTTTTTTAAGCAATATGTTTTTCTTATCGCAAATTTTTGGAAATTTAAAATGAATGTGAAAAGGAGCCCCCAAGATTATCAGGCCCAGGGTTCCCTGATTGTATTATGCTCCTGGTCTTCAGCTATTTTTTACTTCGGATTTCTTAACGCCGTATGTTATCGCGTAATAAAGAGGAACATAATTTTTGTATCAAATGCAGTTTAATATTTGTAAATTTGTAAATAACACTAAAAAAAATAATTCTGATGTACTCATTATATGTCTTTGTAACGTTTATTTATTGATTCACCTTACGTTTGGCTCTGGTATAAATTCGTGAGAGATTTTTAAAAGAAACGTTTCTCCCTTACATCTTGATTTGGTAGAAAACATGGAAACTATTTATACTTTTAATTTTTACAAAATTAAATCTGAAGAAAAATTAGTGTGAAGAGAAATTTACGTGTCTAAACTTCACAGATGCAACCGTTTAATGAAATATGAGAGTGAATTTAAGTGCTAAATATTGAGAGCGGTGAACTATTTCTGTAGTATCACGGAGATGTCAGTGAAAAAGACGGACAAGCATGAAACATGAATTCGAGTATGTCGAGTTAAATTAACGGCTTCGAGAAAATTTGCACAATGTTGGTTCAAGCACGGGTTCCTAGAAAATTGGTTTTCACTGCCTCAGGTATTTGAAGATCTTTAATATCGATATTCCGTGCTTTTTTTTTCGATTTATTCCTAGATATGCGTTGCAAGAATTGTACAGCAGAAACACTGAATTGAAAACTTTGTTTTAATTGCAGAATTAAAAGAACCACTTCTGTAGTCATTTCTAAAAAAACTTTGTTTCAACAATATATTGAAATCTCTGAATGAAATACGGGAGGACCCCGTTGTACACTACAAATTTGGAAGAAGTAAATCCGTTCATTGATGTAAATATGACATTGATGTTAAGTAAGATTGTATCCTAAAGCTTGAAAATCTCCTCGTCCTGGCGTGGAAATTGAATCTGCGTCTGCCCGATAGCGCCCGAGTATGCAACCTACTACGTCACTCAGAACGACCAAGTTTCAAGTGTCCGATATAATTTGACTATAGCTAACACAGGATTGCTAGTCGCAGCAGCTTAAGGAAGAAAAAAATAAGTTGTCGGATATCAGTTGATTTAACATCCACGTCATATTTACACCAATAAAGGGATTCACATCTTCCAATGTCTTAAAATATCGTATGTGCTGAGTGAAGCACATTGCATTTTTACTAAAATAAAATATTATAGTCAGACCGGTCAGCTCATTATCATATCCGCTGTCTTCCGATCTATTGTGTGAGGTGCACCAGTATGACATGCTCGTTTCAGAAGAAGCACTTTTCCCTTGGATTGGTCTATCCCTTTTCTGAAACCAGTGGCGATCAATTAGGAAAGGGCGACTGCTTATAACTCTATGATATAATTTTGTCTGGTAGAGTTTCGAGGGAATTATCCACTAAGAATTTGTTCCAGACGGTCGGACCGTCAAACATAGCCTGTACTTTGAATAGCTGGAGCGAATGTATGCCTTTCTGAAGGAGAAGTACCCGGCACTGGTAAACAGAAACGCGTTCTGCTGCAGCAGGACAGCGCTCGGCCTCATACTGAGCGAACGACCCGGTAAAAACTCCGGGAACTTGAGGACACCGAGCTGATGCCACCTCCAGCGTATAGTCCGGACTTTGCACCGTCGGATTGTTACTTTTCCCCGTCCATGGCCCACTTCCTTCACGGGCGGATTTTCAACAACCGGGATTAAGCGGCAGCTGGGGTTAAGGAGTTCTTCGATTTGAAGGACAAGAACTGATACCTCCGCGGAATCAATGACCTGGCAGACAGATGATTAAAGACCATGCAACATGATGGCCTATACTTTGAATGCTAGTCATATTTCGTCATTGCAAAATTTTTGACTCACCGTCCGTGTTATAATGCCGAGAAAACAAAGATGAAAAGAACATTTTCCGCATGTAAATAAGCATGAATCTGTGCTTGTTATTGGAGAAAGTCTATAAAAGGGCAAAACATACCGTTTTCTGATATTGGCTCACATTAACCAAAATTCACCGAAGAAAACTATGCCTTTTTTACGGAACATTGTATTTGGTATATGTCCACCCTCGACTACAATGCATGATTGTCACCGGAGGGCCACTGTTTTCAGGAGATTGTCCAGAAAATCCCATATTTAATTAATGAATACTATGATATATTTTCAACTTCTGACGATCACGTGGACCTGATCCTTTTTAATCTACACTACACATATTTAGCGAAAGCAGCACCGATCTCTTTTAACTACAGCGCTTATTCTCACGGGGAGAGGAAAGTTCGACACGATTCCAGAAATTGCAATCTACCGTTTTTCCTCCGCCGACATTCATGAATGGGAATTTGCACTTGGTGAAGTCCATATTTGTTACTTGGCTATTCATGAAATGAATTAAATGTGGCATGACAAAAGATTTCGATTCCTGTGACCCAAATTTCATAGTAAGCAGGTTATTTTTTGTATTAAGTCCATGTAATTTGAAGTTACCGAGAAGATGATATTTCTTAAATTTGAGAACACGTGTTTCCCAAGATGTTATCCGTATACTTTAAAGCTTCCACTCTGCGAGATACCATTTTAGAGGATAAATAGAGTGTATACCGTTTTCTATTGCAAATTCTTAATTACAAATTTAAATAATATGCTCAATGGTAATTAATGAAAATATGTGGTGTCTGTTTGATGGTATTTCCTTTGAGATAACAAATTATATAAATATTTTTAATCTTCTATTCAATTAAGATTGTTTCAGATATGTACAAACTGAACTCTAATTTTAATCGCTTTTCTGACATTTATATTCCTTCGGTATGCGTTGCAAATAATATTATCAATCCTTGAGCTGTTTCGATGGTTCTGAGGATATAGAGTTTTTTGCGATAAAAATAATATATCTCTAAATTTGAAGGAGATACCCCGACGAAGAGAGTTTAGATTACTTCTTAGATATATGACCACTATGGATGTTGTAGATTGCTGAATTTTCTGAATAAGTGAAGAGAAGTCATACCCAATTTGGTATTATTGTATTTTAAATGCTTTTTCATGTTAGCCTCATTAAAGGCGTATTTAACATACGAAGCTTTCCAAAACTAAAACTTTCTGTAAGAAATATTTATAAATTTAAAATTTTACATATAATTTAGTGAGAACTACGTAGTTTTATTTTAGTGACGTACTGACAGGTAGGAATAATAGGTAATAAATGACTGAAGTGCCTCTTTCAAATCTCAGGTGATCAGATGACCTAAATTATTGTACAAATATACTCGTACCATATGCTGCTACAACAACAAGAGGAACAAATTCTTCCATTAAATCTCTGATCGGTTTTTCACACGTACATTTAATAGTTCATTACTTTAGAAATATCAAAATCCAGTGAAATTAAATTATCTGGTCTTTATAACGGGGATCTAGAATTCTTGCATTTCTTGAAAACGTAATAACTCGCTGAATTTTGAGAGCAGGGCAACGCGATTTGCGTAGAAATTATCAGAATGAAATCGGCTTTTCTATGAAATCACGTAATTTTTTTCTCATTTTACTTACATTTGTAATCGCCAGATGGCACCATATGCGAACAGGTCTGGGATAGTGGGTATAAGAGCAGCTTCTGAGAAGCGATCAGAAGTCACAGCGGTATGTGTCAGTATACTGTAATTACCGGACAAAGCGCTCTTGGTGAAATTGTTCCATTGAAACACTAAATGTTCGAGTGCTGCGAAGAGAGCCTACCGGTCACTAAACGGTGATCGCAGTGGGGCAGGACGATGGAAAGTCCTACGCTGCTGCGAATGGTGAAATCATTCGAGGAAACGGAATCCTTGGAAGCACGCCCACGAAGCGGTAGACCACGATAACGTGCTGCTGCAGCAGAGACCAGTGCTCGCCGTGGTTACCGGCAAACAGGCATTCCATACGGGACTGCATGGCGAACAGTACGATGGATTCAGCACAGATACCCGTACAAACTGCAACGGCATCACGAACTGCTAACTCGCGATTACGTGCAGCGTCACGATTTCGCAGCGTGGCTCTTTTGACAAATGGATGTCGACGAGAACTGGCTGGTGAACGTTTTATGGACTGATGAGGCACACTTTTCCCTAAACGGAGCGGTAAACAAGCACAACTGCAGCGTGTGGGCCACGGAATATCCCCGAGCAGTTGTTGAAGCGCCACTTCATCAGCCAATAGTCACAGTGTGGTGTGGATTCACGGCTTTCTCCACTATCAGTTCTCTTTTTTAAAGAGGGTCTCGGCACCTCCTTCGAAACCGTTTTAGTGACAGGCGCACGTTATACGAACATGTTACGAACGTACGTTATCCCTAGTTTGCAATAGCGGGTTGCAGTAAATCAGTGCACATTTATGCAGGATGGAGCCCCACCCCACATCGCACGTTCCGTTAAGCAACTTCTGCAAGAGACGTTTGGCGCATATCGTGTGTTGAGCCGACACTTTCCGAAGGCCTGGCCTCCTCGGTCACCAGAACTGATACCCTGCGATTTCTGACTCAGCATTTTCCTTGGTGATTGTTTGAAGAAAGATAAAATAGCATGCAACGAAAGTCTCCTTGTATTCTTGCTATTTTTGGATGCATGTTCCTTGGCGATTGTTTGAAGAAAAATAAAGGAGCATGCAGCGGAAATCTCTTTGGCTTCTTGCTATTCTTGGATGCATGTTCCTTGGCGATTGTTTAAAGAAAGATAAAAGAGCATGCAGCGATAAACTCTTTGGATTCTTGATACTCTTGAATGCATGTTCTTTGGCGATTGTTTGAAAAATGATAAAAGAGCATGTAGCGAAAGTCTCCTTGGCTTCTTGGTATTCTTGGAATAATTTTCCTTGCGAATGTTTGAAGAAGAATAAAAGAGCATGCAACAAAAGTCTCATTGGCTTCTTTCTAATCTTGGATGCATGTTCCTTGGCGATTGTTTGAAGAAAGATAAAAGAGCATGCAACAAAAGTCTCTTTGGCTTCTTGCTATCCTTGAATGCATGTTACTTGGCGAATGTTTGAAGAAAGATAAAAGAGCATGCAGCGAAAGTCTCATTGGCTTCTTGCTAATCTAGGATGCATGTTCCTTGGTGATTGTTTGAAGAAAGATAAAAGAGCATGCAACGAAAGTCTCATTGGCTTCTTGCTAATCTTGGATGCATCTTCCTTGGTGGTTGTTTGAAGAAAGATAAAAGAACATGCAGCGAAATTCTCCTTGGTTTCTGGCTATTTTTGCATGCATGGTCCTTGAGCGATTGCTTAAAGTAAGATAAAAAACATGCAAAGAAAGTATCTCTGGCTTCTTTGTGTAGCAGCTGCTGCGTTATTTTTTAGTTTGACGGTCAGCTGACCTTGCTAGCGTTATGCAGTTTGAGAAATACAGGACATACTGAAGTGGAACTTCTGTTCTCCGGTGCCAACCGTTTGTTGCATATGCGGGGAAGATGTATATGGGTAAAGTTAACTGCTTCCTGCGGAACTGGACTGGGGTGACTATTTCTTGCTGTATTTCAATTCTCATCAGTCTTCCGCTAAGTGATGATCTGGAGTGAAGATCAATGGGTCAGAGAAACTGCTTTGTTCCTCTTCTATTTTGTAAAGGCATTTCAAGGTAAATGTTGCTATCTGATTCAAAGCAATTGTTCTGTGGAATTAAACAGTTGAAATGAAAAAAATTGTGTTTATAAAAATACCAGAGCCCTGTCGGTTTCTTAATTTAGCATGTCAAATAATACTGGTTTCCATAAATTAAGCAACAAATGTAAAAATTGTTATCACATTAAGATTATGCAATCGATTATGATCACATTTGGTGGTCATAATCGATTGCATAATCATATTAGGCCAAATGCAACATAAAATAAAGTAAGAACACTTGATACAAAGCATTTATATTTTTTATGAGTAATGCAAACATGAAAATACAGAAATATAGGTATCAAGATTAAATAGGAATAGGTACTTTAATACGGAGTGTGGTTACTCCGAACAGAAGAAAAGGCTCGACAGCGATGTTTCGTGTTATTAATTATGATGTTGAGCAGCTCTGAGAGTAGCTGCGCCCATTGCTCGAGGGAAGCAATGCGGAGCTCCAGCAGAGTTCGCAAAGAGGGCTGGAGCTCAGCATCACGCCTCTGGAGAGCATCCCAGACATGCTCAATGGTATTCAGTTGGGGAGAGCGTGCTGTCCACTCCATACGGACTATAAACTCCTGTTCGAAGTATTGGTGAACGAGGCGAGATGTCTGAGGGCGGGCGTTATGCCTCTGCAGTACAAATGTATCGCCAATTACGGCTGCATACGGACGAACAATAGGATCCAGGATGTCGTCTGAATACCTCGGAGTATTGACCTCAAGGACAACACACTGAGGTAGGTATGGCCGCTTACCGATATGTGTGAAAACACCAGGACAATGCCACCACCATAGGTGTCCCTTTCCTGGATATTTTAGGGAAGTTAACGAGTACCGGCATTTCTCCAGATGTAAATTCGGCGAGAAACGACTTGTAAAGAGTATCGCAAATCATCAGTGAACGGAACGCACCTGAATTGTTTTTGAGTTCAGTTCATATGCATTCGTGCCTAATTAAAACTTTCACTCCTGGGGCAGGTGGTGATGACCACGAATAATACTGGTCCCCGAGTATAAAGTTCTCCTGCATGTAACCTTCTTCGTTCCGTCGAAACTATTATCGTCCGTCCGGTGGCTGCCCTAATTACATATATGAGATGAATCGGTGTAGCCGTACTGTTCCGCTGAGTCAAAGCCGCAAAAAACCGGTCATCCTCGGAGGTCGTCGCTTTTAGCCTATTTTCGCTGTATTTTCGGGAAGCTACACCCGTGACTTGGAACTACTGCCGCATCGTGCTGATGTCAGAAATATCGACGTTTAGCCATCGTGCGACAGACGCTTGCCGCTGCCCAGCTTAGAGTCGACCTATCGCTCTGTAGCTTAACTCCTCTGGTAAATGACGTCTCGAAGCCATGTCAACAAAATCATTATCTTGAAATCTCGTCATTTACCGCCGCACATGAATTGGCGACTAACTGTGGAACATCTGAGTATAAGCTCTTGGGTATTTGCATAATGCTCTGCCAGCGCCACTCATTTGCCTTCCTCACATCGATGCTGTATGCCTTTACCCGCAACATACGCAAATTTCTTTCAATTTGAGCTATATGTCGCCCAATTACCTCGATTTTTCGGTGTATTGTTTAATTTATGAAAATAAGTGTAGTTTAAAACAGTCCTTCCTGCGGGGTTAACATAGAGTAAGGCAGATTGGACAATCGCGAAGTAACACAATCGAAGCAATGGAAGAACTTGTGAAAGCTGACAGTACAATAACAATTTGGGTATTTGCAGATGAAGCAGAGAAAAAGGCAGATGCTCTATTGCCACTATGTTCCACTAAGAACTATGGCTTACGAAAGTGTGTTGCTGTGGTTTACAAAACATGTGACAGAGAAACAATAAACTGATCGACCCATGGGAAACCTGCCTAAACTTCAAGGGTAGCTATTTCTATAGCTATAAGCACCCGTGTGTTAGTTATATATATTTAGCTGTGAACATATTCTCAGGTTATAAAAAAGTGCACTTGATTCCTGCTGCCTGTATAAATTTTATGTGGACGACATAATTTGACGACACCAGCGCGAACTCCCAGAAACCCCGAATGTCGTTACCGTGTGAAGCAAATTATTGCTACATAATTCGTTTCTAAAGCTAATTTTTAATAATAACTACGTTGGATTTGAACTCCGTTCTCTCGGCACAGGTCTCGAAATTATTGCTTTTGCTTATCTAATTTCCATCCGAAGACAGCTTCATTTCTGTTTTCTCTCGTATCATTCACTTGCAACGCTTGAATTATGTAGTCAATAGTTGATACATAATAATTAGAGGACCAGATCGTAACTGTTCTGTTTTCTCATGGCTGGTTATTGCTGGCCAGTTCCATCACGGATTAATGAAGCTCTCGAGGGATACCTATCTGTAAGTACTGTAAATCTCATTAATTTCGCATGCATCTAGCATAACTATTCCTAAGCAGAGCGGACTGCCATTTAAGGAGCGCAGATCTGAATTTGTGAACTGCTATTGCATTTATTGTGGCGCGTTTTAGCCCTCTTCGCTCCCAGAACTAGATGAGCGTTGTAAAAGAATTGTAGATAATTTGTAAACAGTTGCAAATAATTAAATGTGCCTGTGTTGTCCTAAGTTCGGAGCTTGTCAGTGCTAATCCCTTGATCATTCTCAGGGATCCAAGGCTCCGAGCTGTCCCTCCGAGCAGTTCTTGGTTTTTTAAAGAGGGATTCGTTTTCCAGGGGCCTCAAAAAAAAAAAGGGCCCACGTAACAATATAATATTTCAGAAAATGTTTTGCTATATGTTGTAAAGCCTTTCTTTTCTATGATTTACTTATAGTTTTATCCATAATCAGGCAAATTGAAACGGCACAATATTCATTTTGTTAAGAAGCAAGTGAAAGGAAATATTTCAAATGTAGCTTCGTGTTGTAGGATGATCGTCAAACCATGAATAGAACGAAAAGTGTAGTTAAAATGTTCGTCATTTTGAAGAAGATTTGGGCATGCAGGTTGCCGATTGATCTCATGTATTTGATTCTCATCCGTTGTCCGAGTATAAGTGCATCTTTAAACATAGAGAGGTTTTGTCTCACAGTGCTGACTATCCCACGTTCTTAGAAACTTTGGCCTAAATAAAAGATGTGCGACTGCCTAGAGCAATCAAAATATTGAATACGGTCGCTAAACAGAAGAACACAATAGTACACAAAAAACGATCATTTTATATATTTTGCTATGTGAGGATATGGATCTGGTTAACGTGAAGAATATGGTGCAAAATTCAGGGACGAAATTTTTAACAAACTGTGACTACCAGCCTATTTTGAAATCAAAACTGATGTAAAATAAAAAGCATTCATTGATAAATTCATCGTAAAATTTACATGTCTGTGCGATACGCAAATCCAGTCAGCGGCGACGATGATGCTGCTACTGCCGCTAGAGCATCTGAAACGACTGCCCGTTGTCTGATTGGAAGCATCCCGGCAAAACAGGTTAGGCCTACCGGTGCCACACGTGCAGCGCGACCGCGAGCTTAACTAACTGTGGTGAGCACGGAAGAATACTTTGCCGTGACACCCATGCAGCAGTATAGGATGACTCCGCTTTCACAAGCAATGGAAGGGCCTCCTTTTTTACTTTATAAAATAGCGATTCTTCAGTAGTTTATTTTAGGAGTTTGTAAATTATTGAGAAACATCGATATTTGTATAATATCGGTGGAAACATCGATGTTCCGCATACTTTCTGTCTTCAGCACTGGTGCCTGAACTGGTGTACCACGAGGCCAACGACCCAAAAAGAGCCCCAAATTGGTGGCAAAACTTGTTTATTCATGTCCATTTTCATGTTTTTTATTTCGAAGTTTGGAGGTTAAAAATAAAGTGGTAATTAACCACAACAGTCAGGACTCAAAATTCCAGTTTTTTTAATAAAAATCTGTATATTAAGAAAATAATAATATGTTGATAATAAAAACATACCGAGGGCGTATTTAGAGAGGGGCCAATATGAAACACTTTCAGGGGATTGCCCCCTTCCCCGGATTTGTTTTTAAGTTTTGGGTTAAAATGTGACTTTCATTAAAATAGTGCTTTAATTTATTAAAAATGCGTCAACTTTCATTAGAAAAATGCTTTAAAAATTCAAGTTTTTGCTGTATCCCCACCTCAAGAAAAAATTCCATAAACGCTCTTCGAACAGACCATTGTATTATGCTATGTTCATATTGTTATTTATTGATTTCTCTTGTTACTTTGATGCGCTATCACAGAGCACTGACACTTAACTTTTGAAAAAACACTCTCTGTTGATTTGGTTTCGATATAGCGCTATTATTATGCGCGAAAATGTTAACTTTAATTTCAGTTGGCAGGGGCCGTGTTAAATTTAAACTTCGTCCTTATTTCTGTTTTTGAGTTTACTTTTATCAACAGATTTTTGCTTTTTTAAAGCAACATGTTTTTCTTATCGCAAATCTTTGGAAATTTAAAATGAATGAGAAAAGGAGCCCCCAAGATTATCAGGCCCACGGTTCCCTGATTGTATTATACTCTTGGTCTTCAGCTATTTTTTACTTCGGATTTCTTAACGCCGTAAGTTATCGCATAATAAAGAGGAACATAATTTTTGTATCAAATGCAGTTTAATATTTGTAAATTTATAAATAATATTTAAAAAACTAATTCTGATGTACTCATTATATGTCTTTGTAACGTTTATTTATTGATTCGCGTTACGTTTGGCTGTGGTATAAATTCGTGAGAGATTTTTAAAAGAAAAGTTTCTCCCTTACATCTTGATTTGGTAGAAAACATGGAAACCATTTATACTTTTAATTTTTACAAAATTAAATCTGAAGAAAAATTAGTGTGAAGAGAAATTTACGTGTCTAAACTTGACAGATGCAACCGTTTAATGAAATATGAGAGTGAATTTAAGTGCTAAATATTGAGAGCAGTGAACTATTTCTGTAGTATCATGGAGATGTCAGTGAAAAAGACGGACAAACATGAAACATGAATTCGAGTATGTCGAGTTAAATCAACGGCTTCGAGAAAATTTTCACAATGTTGGTTCTGGCACGGGTATTTAGAAGATTGGTTTTCACTGCACCAGGTATTTGAAGATCTTTAATATAGAGATTCCGTGCGTTTTATTGCGATTTATTCCTAGATATACGTTGCAAGAATTGTACAGCAGAAACTCTGAATTGAAAACTTTGATTTAATTGCAGAATTAAAAGCACCATTTCTGTAGTCATTTCTGAAAAAACTTTGTTTCAACAATATATTAAAATCTCTGAATGAAATACGGGAGAACCCCGTTGTACACTACAAATTTGGAAGAAGTGAATCCGTTCATTGCTGTAAATATGACATTGATGTTAAGTAAGATTGTATCCTAAAGCTTGAAAATCTCCTCGTTCTGGCGTGGAAATTGAATCCGCGTCTGCCTGATAGCGCCTGAGTATGCAACCCACTACGTCACTCAGAACGACCAAGTTTCAAGTGTCTGATATAAATTGACTATAGCTAACACAGGATTGCTAGTCGCAGCAGCTTAAGGAAGAAAAAATAAGTTGTCGGATATCAGTTGACTTAACATCCACGTCATATTTATACCAATAAAGGGATTCACATCTCCCAATGTCTTAAAATGTTGTATGTGCTGAGTGAAGCACATTGCATTTTTACTAAAATAAAATATTATAGCCAGACCGGTCAGATCATTATCATATCCGCTGTCCTCCGATCTATGGTGTGAGGTGCACCAGTGTGACATGCTCGTTTGAGAAGAAGCACTTTTCCCCACGATTGGTCTATCCCTTTTCTGAAACCAGTGGCGATTAATTAGGAAATAGCGACTGCTTATAACTCTGACATATAATTTTGTCTGGTAGAATTTCGAGGAATTAGTCCACTAGGAATTTGTTCCAGACGGTCGGACCGTCAAATCCAGCCTGTACTTTGAATAGCTGGAGCGAATGTATGCCTTTCTGAAGGAGAAGTACCCGGCACTGGTAAACAGAAACGCGTTCTGCTACAGCAGGACAGCGCTCGGCCTCATACTGAGCGAACGACCCGGTAAAAACTCCGGGAACTTGAGGACACCGAGCTGATGCCACCTCCAGCGTATAGTCCGGACTTTGCACCGTCGGATTGTTACATTTCCCCGTCCATGGCCTACTTCCTTCACGGGCGGAACTTTAACAACCGGGATTAAGCGGCAGCTGGGTTTAAGGAGTTTTTCGATTCGAAGGACAAGAACTGATACCTCCGCGGAATCAATGACCTGGCAGACAGATGATTAAAGACCATGCAACACGATGGCCTATACTTTGAATGCTAGTCATATTTCGTCATTGCAAAATTTTTGACTCACCGTCCGTGTTATAATGCCGAGAAAACAAAGATGAAAAGAACATTTTCCGCATGTAAATAAGCATGAATCTGTGCTTGTTATTGGAGAAAGTCTATAAAAGGGCAAAACATACCGTTTTCTGATATTGGCTCACATTAACCAAAATTCACCGAAGAAAACTATGCCTTTTTTACGGAACATTGTATTTGGTATATGTCCACCCTCGACTACAATGCATGATTGTCACCGGAGGGCCACTGTTTTCAGGAGATTGTCCAGAAAATCCCATATTTAATTAATGAATACTATGATATATTTTCAACTTCTGACGATCACGTGGACCTGATCCTTTTTAATCTACACTACACATATTTAGCGAAAGCAGCACCGATCTCTTTTAACTACAGCGCTTATTCTCACGGGGAGAGGAAAGTTCGACACGATTCCAGAAATTGCAATCTACCGTTTTTCCTCCGCCGACATTCATGAATGGGAATTTGCACTTGGTTAAGTCCATATTTGTTACTTGGCTATTCATGATTTGGATTAAATGTGGAATGACTAAAGATTTCGATACCTGTGACCCAAATTTCATAGTGAGCAGGTTATTTTTTGTATTAAGTCCTTGTAATTTGAAGTTACCGAGAAGATGATATTTCTTAAATTTGAGAACACGTGTTTCCCAAGATGTTATCCGTATACTTTAGAGCTTCCACTCTGCGAGATACCATTTTAGAGGATAAATAGAGTGTATACCGTTTTCTATTGCAAATTCTTAATTACAAATTTAAATAATATGCTCAATGGTAATTAATGAAAATATGTGGTGTCTGTTTGATGGTATTTCCTTTGAGATAACAAATTATATAAATATTTTTAATCTTCTATTCAATTAAGATTGTTTCAGATATGTACAAACTGAACTCTAATTTTAATCGCTTTTCTGACATTTATATTCCTTCGGTATGCGTTGCAAATAATATTATCAATCCTTGAGCTGTTTCGATGGTTCTGAGGATATAGAGTTTTTTGCGATAAAAATAATATATCTCTAAATTTGAAGGAGATACCCCGACGAAGAGAGTTTAGATTACTTCTTAGATATATGACCACTATGGATGTTGTAAATTGCTGAATTTTCTGAATAAGTGAAGAGAAGTCATACCCAATTTGGTATTATTGTATTTTAAATGCTTTTTCATGTTAGCCTCATTAAAGGCGTATTTAACATATGAAGCTTTCCAAAACTAAAACTTTTCTGTAAGAAATATTTATAAATTTATAATTTTACATATAATTTAGTGAGAACTACGTAGTTTTATTTTAGTGACGTACTGACAGGTAGGAATAACAGGTAATAAATGAATGAAGTGCCTCTGTAAAATCTCAGGTGATCAGATGACCTAAATTATTGTAGAAATATACTCGTACCATATGCTGCTACAACAACAAGAGGAACAAATTCTTCCATTAAATCTCTGATCGGTTTTTCACACGTACATTTAATAGTTCATTACTTTAGAAATATCTGGTCTTTATAACGGGGATCTAGAATTCTTGCATTTCTTGAAAACGTAATAACTCGCTGAATTTTGAGACCAAGGCAACGCGATTTGCGTAGAAATGATCAGAATGAAAACGGGTTTTTTATGAAATCACGTAATTTTTTTCTCATTTTACTTACATTTGTAATCGCCAGATGGCACCATAGGTGAACAGGTTTGGGATAGTGGTATAAAAGCAGCTTCTGAGAAGCGATCAGAAGTCACAGCGGTCTGTGTTAGTATACTGTAATTACCGGACAAAGCGCTCTTGGTGAAATTGTTCTATTGAAACACTAAATGTTCGAGTGCTGCGTAGAGAGCCTACCGGTCACTGAACAGTGATCGCAGTGGGGCAGGACGATGGAAAGTCCTACGCTGCGGCGAATGGTGAAATCATTCGAGGAAACGGAATCCTTGGAAGCACGCCCACGAAGCGGTAGACCACGATAACGTGCTGCTGCAGCAGAGATCAGTGCTCGCCGTGGTTACCGGCAAACAGGCATTCCATACGGGACTGCATGGCGAACACTACGATGTATTCAGCACAGATACCCGTACAAACTGCAACGGCATCACGAACTGCTAACTCGCGATTACGTGCAGCGTCACGAGTTCGCAGCGTGGCTCTTTTGACAAATGGATGTCGACGAGAACTGGCTGGTGAACGTTTTATGGACTGATGAGGCACACTTTTCCCTAAACGGAGCGGTAAACAAGCACAACTGCGGCGTGTGGGCCACGGAATATCCCCGAGTAGTTGTTGAAGTGCCACTTCATCTGCCGATAGTCACAGCGTGGTGTGGATTCACGGCTTTCTGCACTATCAGTTCTCTTTTTTTAAAGAGGTCCTCGGCACCTCCTTCCAAACCGTATTAGTGACAGGTGCACGTTATACGAACATGTTACGAACGTACGTTATCCCTAGTTTGCAATAGCGGGATGCGGTGAATCAGTGCACATTTATGCAGGATGGAGTTCCACCCCACATCGCACGTTCCGTTCAGCAAATTATGCAAGAGACGTTTGGCGCATATCGTGTGTTGAGCCGACATTTTCCGAAGGCCTGGCCTCCTCTGTCACCAGAACTGATACCCTGCGATTTCTGACTCAGCATTTTCCTAGGTGATTGTTTGAAGAAAGATAAAATAGCATGCAACGAAAGTCTCCTTGTATTCTTGTTATTTTTCGATGCATGTTCCTTGGCGATTGTTTGAAGAAAGATAAAGGAGCATGCAGCGGAAATGTCCTTGGCTTCATGCTATTCTTGGATGCATGTTCCTTGGCGATTGTTTGAAGAAAGATAAAAGAGCATGCAGCGATAGTCACTTTCGATTCTTGATACTCTTGGATGCATGTTCTTTGGCGATTGTTTGAAAAAAGATAAAAGAGCATGTAGCGAAAGTCTCCTTGGCTTCTTGGTATTCTTGAAATAATTTTCCTTGCGAATGTTTGAAGAAGAATAAAAGAGCATGCAACAAAAGTCTCATTGGCTTCTTTCTAATCTTGGATGCATGTTCCTTGGCGATTGTTTGAAGAAAGATAAAAGAGCATGCAACGAAAGTCTCATTGGCTTCTTGCTAATCTTGGATGCATCTTCCTTGGTGGTTGTTTGAAGAAAGATAAAAGAACATGCAGCAAAATTCTCCTGGCTTTCTGGCTATTTTTGCATGCATGGTCCTTGAGCGATTGCTTAAAGTAAGATAAAAAACATGCAAAGAAAGTATCTTTGGCTTCTTTGTGTAGCAGTTGCTGCGTTATTTTTTAGTTTGACGGTCAGCTGACCTTGCTAGCGTTATGCAGTTTGAGAAATACAGGACATACTGAAGTTGAACTTCTGTTCTCCGGTGCCAACCGTTTGTTGCATATGCGGGGAAGATGTATATGGGTAAAGTTAACTGCTTCCTGCGGAACTGGACTGGGGTGACTATTTCTTGCTGTATTTTAATTCTCATCTGTCTTCCGCTAAGTGATGATCTGGAGTGAAGATCAATGGGTCAGTGAAACTGCTTTGTTCCTCTTCTATTTTGTAAAGGCATTTCAAGGTAAATGTTGCTATCTGATTCAAAGCAATTGTTCTGTGGAATTAAACAGTTGAAATGAAAAAAATTGTGTTTATTAAAATACCAGTGCCCTGTCGGTTTCTTAATTTAGCATGTCAAATAATACTGGTTTCCATAAATTAAGCAACAAATGTAAATATTGTTATCACATTAAGATTATGCAATCGATTATGATTGCATTTGGTGGTCATAATCGATTGCATAATCATTTTAGGCCAAACGCAACATAAAATAAAGTAAGAACACTTGATACAAAGCATTTATATTTTGTATGATGATGCCAATATGAAAATACAGAAATATAGGTATCAAGATTAAATAGGAATAAGTACTTCAATACGGAGTGTGGTTACTCCGAACAGAAGAAAAGGCTCGACAGCGATGTTTCGTGTTGTTAATTATGATGTTGAGCAGCTCTGAGAGTAGCTGCGCCCATTGCTCGAACGAAGCAATGCGGAGCCCCAGCAGAGTTCGCAGAGAGGGCTGGAACTTAGCATCACGGCTCTGGAGAGCATCCCAGACATGCTCAATGGTATTCAGTTGGGGAGAGCGTGCTGTCCACTCCATACGGACTATAAACTCCTGTTCGAAGTATTGGTGAACGAAGCGAGATGTCTGAGGGCGGGCGTTATGCCTCTGCAGTACAAATGTATCGCCAATTACGGCTGCATACGGACGAACAATAGGATCCAGAATGTCGTCTGTATACCTCGGAGTATTGACCTCAATGACAACACACTGAGGTAGGTATGGCTGCTTAACGATATGTGTGAAAACACCAGGACAATACCACCGCCATAGGTGTCCCTTTCCTGGATATTATAGGGAAGTTAACGAGTACCGGCATTTCTCCAGATGTAAATTCGGCGAGAAACGATTTGTAAAGAGTATTGCAAATCATCAGTGAACGGAACGCACCTGAATTGTTTTTGAGTTCAGTTTATGTGCATTCGTGCCTAATTAAAACGTTCACTCCTGGGGCAGGTGGTAATGACCACGCATATAACTGGTCCCCGAGTATAAAGTTCTCCTGCATGTAACCTTCTTCGTTCCGTCGAAACTATTATCGTCCGTCCGGTGGCTGCCCCAATTACATATATAAGATGAATCGGTGTAGGCCGCCCCGGTGGCGCAGTGGTCTAAGCGATGGCCTCTGATCATTCGTCCGAACGGGGTCCGGGTTCGAATCCCGGTGAGGCATGGATGTTGTGTTTGTCTTACGGCACTGGCTCTCTCCCTTCCCTGGAACCAGTGACCCTAAATTAGGGACGGGCGACTGCTTATAGCCCATTGAGTTGCTCACGGTGGTCGTTAAAACTCCAACCAAAAAAAAAAAAATCGGTGTAGACGGACTGTTCCGCCGAGTCGAATGCCGCAAAAACGGGTCATCGTCGGAGGTCGTCGCTTTTAGCCTAATTTCGCTGTATTTTCGGGAAGCTACACCCGTGACTTGGAACTACTGCCGCATCGTGCTGATGTCAGAAATATCGACGTTCAGCATCGTGCGACAGACGCTTGCCGCTGCCCAGCTTCGAGTCGCCCAATCGCTCTGTAGCTTAACTCCTCTGGTAAATGACGTCTCGAAGCCATGTCAACAAATTCATTATCTTGAAATCTCGTCATTTACCGCCGCACATGAATTGGCGACTCCCTGTGGAACATCTGATTATAAGCTCTTGGGTATTTGCATAATGCTATGCCAGCGCCACTCATTTGCCTTCCTCACATCGATGCTGTATGCCTTCACCCACAACATACGCAAGTTTCTTTCAATTTGAGCTATATGTTGCCCAATTACCTCGATTTTTCGGTGTATTGTTTAATTTATGGAAATCAGTGTAGTTTAAAACAGTCCTTCCTGCGGGGTTTAACATAGAGTAAGGCAGATTGGACAATCGCGAAGTAACACAATCGAAGCAATGGAAGAACTTGTGAAAGCTGACAGTACAATAACAATTTGGGTATTTGCAGATGAAGCAGAGAAAAAGGCAGATGCTCTATTGCCACTATGTTCCACTAAGAACTATGGCTTACGAAAGTGTGTTGCTGTGGTTTACAAAACATGTGACAGAGGAACAATAAACTGATCGACCCATGGGAAACCTGCCTAAACTACAGGGGTAACTATTTCTATAGCTATAAGCACCCGTGTGTTAGTTATATATATTTAGCTGTGAACATATTCTCAGGTTATAATAAAGTGCACTTGATTCCTGCTGCCGGTATAAATTTTATGTGGACGACATAATTTGACGACACCAGCGCAAACTCCCAGAAACCCCTAATGTCGTTACCGTATGAAGCCAATTATTGCTACATAATTCGTTTCTGAAGCTAATTTTTAATAATAACTACGTTGGATTTGAACTCCGTTCTCTCGGCACAGGTCTCGAAATTATTGCTTTTGCTTATTTAATTTCCATCAGAAAACAGCTTCATTTCTGTTTTCTCTCGTATCATTCACTTGCAACGCTTGAATTCTGTAGTCAATAGGTGATACATAATAATTAGAGGACCAGATCGTAACTGTTCTGTTTTCTCATGGCTCGTTATTGCTGGCCAGTTCCATCACGGATTAATGAAGCTCACGAGGGGTACCTATCTGTAAGTACTGTAAATCTCATTAATTTCGCATACATCTAGCATAACTATTCCTAAGCAGAGCGGACTGCCATTTAAAGAGCGCAGATCTGAATTTGTGAACTGCTATTGCATTTATTGTGGCGCGTTTTCGCCCTCTTCGCTCCCAGAACTAAATGAGCGTTGTAAAAAAAATTGTAGATAATTTGTAAACAGTTGCAAATAATTAAATGTGCCTGTGTTGTCCTAAGTTCTGAGCTTGTCAGTGCTAATCCCTTGATCATTCTCAGGGATCCAAGGCTCCGAGCTGTCCCTCCGAGCAGTTCTTGGTTTTTTAAAGAGGGATTCGTTTTCCAGGGGCCTCAAAATAAAGGGCCTACGTAACAATATAATATTTCAGAAAATGTTTTGCTATATGTTGTAAAGTCTTTCTTTTCTATAATTTACTTATAGTTTTATCCATAATCAGGCAAATTGAAACGGCACAATATTCATTTTGTTAAGAAGCAAGTGAAAGGAAATATTTCAAATGTAGCTTCGTGTTGTAGGATGATCGTCAAACCATGAATAGAACGAAAAGTGTAGTTAAAATGTTCGTCATTTTGAAGAAGATTTGGGCATGCAGGTTGCCGATTGATCTCATGTATTTGATTCTCATCCGTTGTCCGAGTATAAGTGCATCTTTAAACATAGAGAGGTTTTGTCTCACAGTACTGACTATCCCACGTTCTTAGAAACTTTGGCCTAAATAAAAGATGTGCGACTGCCTAGAGCAATCAAAATATTGAATACGGTCGCTAAACAGAAGAACACATGTATCGTACCAGGAGATGTGACGTGCCTGCCAGAAGGACGCACACGACATAAAGGCAGATAGGAATTAGAATAATCGTCTGCGTAGCTCAGTTGGTTGAGCGACTTGTTCCGGAATAAGCGGCCTCGGGTTCGAATCCCGGCGTAGACCAGAAATGACGGAGAAATTTACTTCGTTATAATGGCGCCCGAACTATCCGGATGACCCGCCGTTCAAAATCTCGGATTGGTGTGATGTTATTTCCACACCGCGAGACAGGAAAAATCAGAGAATTCCTTCTCCAGCGCTTCGAAAAATAAAAATGTGTGATGTTGCGTTCCACACAGCAGATTGACTGGGAGTTCTCAACTGCACGTTCTACAGTGGATGGCTGCCTGCAACGATTCATGGTCACGGCTGACCCGTGGGCCATGCCCCCGGCCCTCTTTCGGGGGGGAGGTGTGACGTGCCTGCCAGAAGGACGCACACGACATAAAGGCAGATAGGAATCAGAATAATCGTCTGCGTAGCTCAGTTGGTTGAGCGACTTGTTCCGGAATAAGCGGCCTCGGGTTCGAATCCCGGCGTAGACCAGAAATGACGGAGAAATTCACTTCGTTATAATGGCGCCCGAACTATCCGGATGACCCGACCGTTCAAAATCTCGCATTGGTGTGATGTTATTTCCACACCGCGAGATAGGAAAAATAAGAGAATCCTTTCTCCAGCACTTCGAGAAAAAAAATAAAAAATAAGGGGGAGATGATGTAACGTACCAGGAGATGTGACGTACCTGCCAGAAGGACGCACACGACATAAAGGCAGATAGGAATCAGAATAATCGTCTGCGTAGCTCAGTTGGTTGAGCGACTTGTTCCGGAATAAGCGGCCTCGGGTTCGAATCCCGGCGTAGACCAGAAATGACGGAGAAATTTACTTCGTTATACACAATAGTACACAAGAAACGATCATTTTATATATTTTGCTATGTGGGGATATGGATCTGGTTAACGTGAAGAATATGGTGCAAAATTCAGGGACGGAATTTTTAAGAAACTGTGACGAACAGCCTATTTTGAAATCAAAACTGATGTAAAATAAAAAAGCATTCATTGATAAATTCATCGTAAAATTTACATGTCTGTGCGATACGCAAATCCAGTCAGCGACGACGATGATGCTGCTACTGCCGCTAGAGCATCTGAAACGACTGATCGTTGTCTGAGGGGAAGCATCCCCGCAAAACAGGTTAGGCCTACCCGTGCCACACGTGCAGCGCTACCGCGAGCTTAACTAACTGTGGTGAGCACGGAAGAATACTTTGCCGTGACACCCATGCAGCAGTATAGGATGACTCCGCTTTCACAAGCAATGGAAGGGCCTCCTTTTTTACTTTATAATATTAGTGATTCTTCAGTAGTTTATTTTAGGAGTTTGTAAATTGGTGAGAAACATCGATATTTGTATAATATCAGTGGAAACATCGATGTTCCGCATACTTTCTGTCTTCAGCACTGGTGCCTGAACGGGTGGACCACCAGGCCAACGACCCAAACAGAGCTCCAAATTGCTGGCAAAACTTGTTTATTCATGTCCATTTTCATGTTTTTTATTTGGAAGTTTGGAGGTTAAAAATAAATTGGTAAATAACCACAACAGTCAGCACTCAAAATTCCAGTTTTTTCAATAAAAATCTGTATATTAAGAAAACAATAATATGTTGATAATAAAAACATACCGAGGGCGTATTTAGATAGGGGCCAATATGAAAAACTTTCAGGGGATTGCCCCCTTTCCCCGGATTTTTTTTTAAGTTTTGGGTTAAAATGTGACTTTCATTAAAAAAGTGCTTTAATTTATTAAAAATGCGTCAACTTTCATTAGAAAAATGCTTTAAAAATTCAAGTTTTTGCTGTATCCCCACCTCAAGAAAAATTCCATAAACGCTCTTCAAACAGACCATTGTATTATGCTATGTTCATATTGTTATTTATTGATTTCTCTTGTTACTTTGATGCGCTATCACAGAGCACTGACACTTAACTTTAGAAAAAACACTCTCTGTTGATTTGGTTTCGATATAGCGCTATTATTATGCGCGAAAATGTTAACTTTAATTTCAGTTGGCAGGGGCCGTGTTAAATTTAAACTTCGTCCTTATGTCTGTTTTTGAGTTTACTTTTATCAACAGATTTTCGCTTTTTTAAAGCAACATGTTTTTCATATCGCAAATCTTTGGAAATTTAAAATGAATGAGAAAAGGAGCCCCCAAGATTATCAGGCCCAGGGTTCCCTGATTGTATTATACTCCTGGTCTTCAGTTATTTTTTCCTTCGGATTTCTTAACGCCGTAAGTTATCGCATAATAAAGAGGAACATAATTTTTGTATCAAATGCAGTTTAATATTTGTAAATTTATAAATAATATTTAAAAAACGAACTCTGATGGACTCATTATATGTCTTTGTAACGTTTATTTATTGATTCGCGTTACGTTTGGCTGTGGTATAAATTCGTGAGAGATTTTTAAAAGAAACGTTTCTCCCTTACATCTTGATTTGGTAGAAAACATGGAAACCATTTATACTTTTAATTTTTACAAAATTAAATCTGAAGAAAAAATTAGTGTGAAGAGAAATTTGCGTGTCTAAACTTGACAGATGCAACCGTTTAATGAAATATGAGAGTGAATTTAAGTGCTAAATATTGAGAGCAGTGAACTATTTTTGTGGTATCATGGAGATGTCAGTGAAAAAGACGGACAAACATGAAACATGAATTCGAGTATGTCGAGTTAAATCAACGGCTTCGAGAAAATTTTCACAATGTTGGTTCTGGCACGGGTATTTAGAAGATTGGTTTTCACTGCACCAGGTATTTGAAGATCTTTAATATAGAGATTCCGTGCGTTTTATTGCGATTTATTCCTAGATATACGTTGCAAGAATTGTACAGCAGAAACTCTGAATTGAAAACTTTGATTTAATTGCCGAATTAAAAGCACCTTTTCTGTAGTCATTTCTGAAGAAACTTTGTTTCAACATAATATTAAAATATCTGAATGAAATACGGGAGAACCCCGTTGTACACTACAAATTTGGAAGAAGTGAATCCGTTCATTGCTGTAAATATGACATTGATGTTAAGTAAGATTGTATCCTAAAGCTTGAAAATCTCCTCGTCCTGGCGTGGAAATTGAATCCGCGTCTGCCGGATAGCGCCTGAGTATGCAACCCACTACGTCACTCAGAACGACTAAGTTTCAAGTGTCTGATATAAATTGACTATAGCTAACACAGGATTGCTAGTCGCAGCAGCTTAAGGAAGAAAAAAATAGGTTGTCGGATATCAGTTGACTTAACATCCACGTCATATTAATACCAATAAAGGGATTCACATCTCCCAATGTCTTAAAATGTTGTATGTGCTGAGTGAAGCACATTGCATTTTTACTAAAATAAAATATTATAGCCAGACCGGTCAGATCATTATCATATCCGCTGTCCTCCGATTTATTGTGTGAGGCGCACCAGTGTGACATGCTCGTTTGAGAAGAAGCACTTTTCCCCACGATTGGTCTATCCCTTTTCTGAAACCAGTGGCGATTAATTAGGAAATAGCGACTGCTTATAACTCTGAGATATAATTTTGTCTGGTAGAATTTCGAGGGATTAATCCACTAGGAATTTGTTCCAGACGGTCGGACCGTCAAACCCAGCCTGTACTTTGAATAGCTGGAGCGAATGTATGCCTTTCTGAAGGAGAAGTACCTGGCACTGGTAAACAGAAACGCGTTCTGCTACAGCAGGACAGCGCTCGGCCTCATACTGAGCGAACGACCCGGTAAAAACTCCGGGAACTTGAGGACACCGAGTTGATGCTACCTCCAGCGTATAGTCCGGACTTTGCACCGTCGGATTGTTACTTTTCCCAGTCCATGGCCTACTTCCTTCACGGGCGGAACTTCAACAACAGGGATAAAGCGGCAGCTGGGGTTAAGGAGTTCTTCGATTCGAAGGACAAGAACTGATACCTCCGCGGAATCAATGACCTGGCAGACAGATGATTAAAGACCATGCAACACGATATCCTATACTTTGAATGCTAGTCATATTTCGTCCTTGCAAAATTTTTGACTCACCGTCCGTGTTATAATGCCGAGAAAACAAAGATGAAAAGAACATTTTCCGCATGTAAATAAGAATGAATCTGTGCTTGTTATTGGAGAAAGTCTATAAAAGGGCAAAACATACCGTTTTCTGATATTGGCTCACATTAACCAAAATTCACCGAAGAAAACTTTGCCTTTTTTACGGAACATTGTATTTGGTATATGTCCACCCTCGACTACAATGCATGATTGTCACCGGAGGGCCACTGTTTTCAGGAGATTTTCCAGAAAATCCCATATTTAATTAATGAATACTATGATATATTTTCAACTTCTGACGATCACGTGGACCTGATCCTTTTTAATCTATACTACACATATTTAGCGAAAGCAGCACCGATGTCTTTTAACTACAACGCTTATTCTCACGGGGAGAGGAAAGTTCGACACGATTCCAGAAATTGCAATCTACCGTTTTTCCTCCGCCGACATTCATGAATGTGAATCTGCACTTGGTTAAGTCCATATTTGTTACTTGGCTATTCATGATTTGGATTAAATGTGGAATGACTAAAGATTTCGATACCTGTGACCCAAATTTCATAGTGAGCAGGTTATTTTTTGTATTAAGTCCTTGTAATTTGAAGTTACCGAGAAGATGATATTTCTTAAATTTGAGAACACGTGTTTCCCAAGATGTTATCCGTATACTTTAAAACTTCCACTCTGCGAGATACCATTTTAGAGAATAAATAGAGTGTATACCGTTTTCTATTGCAAATTCTTTATAACAAATTTAAAGAATATGCTCAATGGTAATTAATGAAAATATGTGGTGTCTGTTTGATGGTATTTCCTTTGAGATAACAAATTATGTAAATATTTTTAATCTTCTATTCAATCAAGATTGTTTCAGATATGTACAAACTGAACTCTAATTTTAATCGCTTTTCTGACATTTATATTCCTTCTGTATGCGTTGCAAATAATATTATCAATCCTTGAGCTGTTTCGATGGTTCTGAGGATATAGAGTTTTTTTGCGATAAAAATAATATATCTCTAAATTTGAAGGAGATACCCCGAAGAAGAGATTTTAGATTACTTCTGTGATATATGACCACTATGGATGTTGTAAATTGCTGAATTTTCTGAATAAGTAAAGAGAAGTCATACCCAATTTGGTATTATTGTATTTTAAATGCTTTTTCATGTTAGCCTCATTAAAGGCGTATTTAACATACGAAGCTTTCCAAAACTAAAACTTTTCTGTAAGAAATATTAATAAATTTATTATTTTACATATAATTTAGTGAGAACTACGTAGTTTTATTTTAGTGACGTACTGACAGGTAGGGATAATAGGTAATAAATGACTGAAGTGCCTCTGTAAAATCGCAGGTGATCAGATGACCTAAATTATTGTAGAAATATACTCTTACCTTATGCTGCTACAACAACAAGAGGAACAAATTCTTCCATTAAATCTCTGATCGGTTTTTCACACGTACATTTAATAGTTCATTACTTTAGAAATATCAAAATCCAGTGAAATTAAATTATCTGGTCTTTATAACGGGGATCTAGAATTCTTGCATTTCTTGAAAACGTAATAACTCGCTGAATTTTGAGAGCAGGGCAACGCGATTTGCGTAGAAATGATCAGAATGAAAACGGGTTTTTTATGAAATCACGTATTTTTTTCTTATTTTACTTACATTTGTAATCTCCAGATGGCACCATAGGCGAACAGGTCTGGGATAGTGGTATAAAAGCAGCTTCTGAGAAGCGATCAGAAGTCACAGCGGTCTGTGTCAGTATACTGTACTTACCGGACAAAGCGCTCTTGGTGAAATTGTTCTATTGAAACACTAAATGTTCGAGTGCTGCGTAGAGAGCCTACCGGTCACTGAACAGTGATCGCAGTGGGGCAGGACGATGGAAAGTCCTACGCTGCGGCGAATGGTGAAATCATTCGAGGAAACGGAATCCTTGGAAGCACGCATACGAAGCGGTAGACCACGATAACGTGCTGCTGCAGCAGAGATCAGTGCTCGCCGTGGTTACCGGCAAACAGGCATTCCATACGGGACTGCATGGCGAATACTACGATGGATTCAGCACAGATATCCGTACAAACTGCAACGGCATCACGAACTGCTAACTCGCGATTACGTGCAGCGTCACGAGTACGCAGCATGGCTTTTTTGACAAATGGATGTCGACGAGAACTGGCTGGTGAACGTTTTATGGACTGATGAGGCACACTTTTCCCTAAACGGAGCATTAAACAAGCACAACTGCGGCGTGTGGGCCACGGAATATCCCCCGAGTAAATGTTGAAGCGCCACCTCATCTGCCGGTAGTCACAGTGTGGTGTGGATTCGCGGCTTTCTGCACTATCAGTTCTCTTTTTTTAAAGAGGTTCTCGGCAACTCCTTCGAAACCGTTTTAGTGACAGGTGCACGTTATACGAACATGTTACGAACGTACGTTATCCCTAGTTTGCAATAGCGGGATGCAGTGAATCAGTGCACGATTATGCAGGATGGAGTTCCACCCCACATCGCACGTTCCGTTCAGCAACTTCTGCAAGAGACGTTTGGCGCATATCGTGTGTTGAGCCGACACTTTCCGAAGGCCTGGCCTCCTCGGTCACCAGAACTGATACCCTGCGATTTCTGACTCAGCATTTTCCTAGGTGATTGTTTGAAGAAAGATAAAATAGCATGCAACGAAAGTCTCCTTGTATTCTTGCTATTTTTGGATGCATGTTCCTTGGCGATTGTTTGAAGAAAGATAAAGGAGCATGCAGCGGAAATCTCCTTGGCTTCTTGCTATTCTTGGATGCATGTTCCTTGGCGATTGTTTGAAGAAAGATAAAAGAGCATGCAGCGATAGTCTCTTTCGATTCTTGATACTCTTGGATGCATGTTCTTTGGCGATTGTTTGAAAAAAGATAAAAGAGCATGTAGCGAAAGTCTCCTTGGCTTCTTGGTATTCTTGGAATAATTTTCCTTGCGAATGTTTGAAGAAGAATAAAAGAGCATGCAACAAAAGTCTCATTGGCTTCTTTCTAATCTTGGATGCATGTTCCTTGGCGATTGTTTGAAGAAAGATAAAAGAGCATGCAGCGAAATTCTCGTTGCTTACTGGCTATTTTTGGATGCATGATCCTTGAGCGATTGCTGAAAGTAAGTTAAAAAACATGCAAAGAAAGTATCTTTGGCTTCTTTGTGTAGCAGTTGCTGCGTTATTTTTTAGTTTGACGGTCAGCTGACCTTGCTAGCGTTATGCAGTTTGAGAAATACAGGACATACTGAAGTTGAACTTCTGTTCTCCGGTACCAACCGTTTGTTGCATATGCGGGGAAGATGTATATGGGTAAAGTTAACTGCTTCCTGCGGAACTGGACTGGGGTGACTATTTCTTGCTGTATTTCAATTCTCATCTGTCTTCCGCTAAGTGATGATCTGGAGTGAAGATCGATAGGTCAGTGAAACTGCTTTGTTCCTCTTCTATTTTGTAAAGGCATTTCAAGGTAAATGTTGCTATCTGATTCAAAGCAATTGTTCTGTGGAATTAAACAGTTGAAATAAAAAAAATTGTGTTTATTAAAATACTAGTGCACTGTCGGTTTCTTAATTTAGCATGTCAACTAATACTGGTTTTCATAAATTAAGCAACAAATGTAAAAATTGTTATAACATTAAGACTATGCAATCGATTATGATCACATTTGGTGGTCATAATCAATGGCATAATTATATTAGGACAAATGCAACATAAAATAAAGTAAGAACACTTGATACAAAGCACTTATATTTTGTATGAGTGATGCAAATATGAAAATACAGAAATATAGGTATCAAGATTAAATAGAAATAGGCACTTCAATACGGAGTGTGGTTACTCCGCACAGAAGAAAAGGCTCGACAGCGATGTTTCGTGTTGTTAATTATGATGTTGAGCAGCTCTGAGAGTAGCTGCGCCCATTGCTCGAACGAAGCAATGCGGAGCCCCAGCAGAGTTCGCAGAGAGGGCTGGAACTTAGCATCACGGCTCTGGAGAGCATCCCAGACATGCTCAATGGTATTCAGTTGGGGAGAGCGTGCTGTCCACTCCATACGGACTATAAACTCCTGTTCGAAGTATTGGTGAACGAGGCGAGATGTCTGAGGGCGGACGTTATGCCTCTGCAGTACAAATGTATCGCCAATTACGGCTGCATACGGACGAACAATAGGATCCAGAATGTCGTCTGTATACCTCGGAGTATTGACCTCAATGACAACACACTGAGGTAGGTATGGCTGCTTAACGATATGTGTGAAAACACCAGGACAATACCACCGCCATAGGTGTCCCTTTCCTGGATATTATAGGGAAGTTAACGAGTACCGGCATTTCTCCAGATGTAAATTCGGCGAGAAACGATTTGTAAAGAGTATTGCAAATCATCAGTGAACGGAACGCACCTGAATTGTTTTTGAGTTCAGTTTATATGCATTCGTGCCTAATTAAAACGTTCACTCCTGGGGCAGGTGGTAATGACCACGCATATAACTGGTCCCCGAGTATAAAGTTCTCCTGCATGTAACCTTCTTCGTTCCGTCGAAACTATTATCGTCCGTCCGGTGGCTGCCCCAATTACATATATAAGATGAATCGGTGTAGGCCGCCCCGGTGGCGCAGTGGTCTAAGCGATGGCCTCTGATCATTCGTCCGAACGGGGTCCGGGTTCGAATCCCGGTGAGGCATGGATGTTGTGTTTGTCTTACGGCACTGGCTCTCTCCCTTCCCTGGAACCAGTGACCCTAAATTAGGGACGGGCGACTGCTTATAGCCCATTGAGTTGCTCACGGTGGTCGTTAAAACTCCAACCAAAAAAAAAAAAAAAAAATCGCTGTAGACGGACTGTTCCGCCGAGTCTAATGCCGCAAAAACGGGTCATCGTCGGAGGTCGTCGCGTTTAGCCTAATTTCGCTGTATTTTCGGGAAGCTACACCCTTGACTTGGAACTACTGCCGTATCGTGCTGATGTCAGAAATATAGACGTTCAGCATCGTGCGACAGACGCTTGCCGCTGCCCAGCTTCGAGTCGCCCAATCGCTCTGTAGCTTAACTCCTCTGGTAAATGACGTCTCGAAGCCATGTCAACAAAATCATTATCTTGAAATCTCGTCATTTACCGCCGCACATGAATTGGCGACTCCCTGTGGAACATCTGATTATAAGCTCTTGGGTATTTGCATAATGCTATGCCAGCGCCACTCATTTGCCTTCCTCACATCGATGCTGTATGCCTTCACCCACAACATACGCAAGTTTCTTTCAATTTGAGCTATATGTTGCCCAATTACCTCGATTTTTCGGTGTATTGTTTAATTTATGGAAATCAGTGTAGTTTAAAACAGTCCTTCCTGCGGGGTTTAACATAGAGTAAGGCAGATTGGACAATCGCGAAGTAACACAATCGAAGCAATGGAAGAACTTGTGAAAGCTGACAGTACAATAACAATTTGGGTATTTGCAGATGAAGCAGAGAAAAAGGCAGATGCTCTATTGCCACTATGTTCCACTAAGAACTATGGCTTACGAAAGTGTGTTGCTGTGGTTTACAAAACATGTGACAGAGGAACAATAAACTGATCGACCGATGGGAAACCTGCCTAAACTACAGGGGTAACTATTTCTATAGCTATAAGCACCCGTGTGTTAGTTATATATATTTAGCTGTGAACATATTCTCAGGTTATAATAAAGTGCACTTGATTCCTGCTGCCGGTATAAATTTTATGTGGACGACATAATTTGACGACACCAGCGCAAACTCCCAGAAACCCCTAATGTCGTTACCGTATGAAGCCAATTATTGCTACATAATTCGTTTCTGAAGCTAATTTTTAATAATAACTACGTTGGATTTGAACTCCGTTCTGTCGGCACAGGTCTCGAAATTATTGCTTTTGCTTATTTAATTTCCATCAGAAAACAGCTTCATTTCTGTTTTCTCTCGTATCATTCACTTGCAACGCTTGAATTCTGTAGTCAATAGGTGATACATAATAATTAGAGGACCAGATCGTAACTGTTCTGTTTTCTCATGGCTCGTTATTGCTGGCCAGTTCCATCACGGATTAATGAAGCTCACGAGGGATACCTATCTGTAAGTACTGTAAATCTCATTAATTTCGCATACATCTAGCATAACTATTCCTAAGCAGAGCGGACTGCCATTTAAAGAGCGCAGATCTGAATTTGTGAACTGCTATTGCATTTATTGTGGCGCGTTTTCGCCCTCTTCGCTCCCAGAACTAAATGAGCGTTGTAAAAAAATTGTAGATAATTTGTAAACAGTTGCAAATAATTAAATGTGCCTGTGTTGTCCTAAGTTCTGAGCTTGTCAGTGCTAATCCCTTGATCATTCTCAGGGATCCAAGGCTCCGAGCTGTCCCTCCGAGCAGTTCTTGGTTTTTTAAAGAGGGATTCGTTTTCCAGGGGCCTCAAAATAAAGGGCCTACGTAACAATATAATATTTCAGAAAATGTTTTGCTATATGTTGTAAAGTCTTTCTTTTCTATAATTTACTTATAGTTTTATCCATAATCAGGCAAATTGAAACGGCACAATATTCATTTTGTTAAGAAGCAAGTGAAAGGAAATATTTCAAATGTAGCTTCGTGTTGTAGGATGATCGTCAAACCATGAATAGAACGAAAAGTGTAGTTAAAATGTTCGTCATTTTGAAGAAGATTTGGGCATGCAGGTTGCCGATTGATCTCATGTATTTGATTCTCATCCGTTGTCCGAGTATAAGTGCATCTTTAAACATAGAGAGGTTTTGTCTCACAGTACTGACTATCCCACGTTCTTAGAAACTTTGGCCTAAATAAAAGATGTGCGACTGCCTAGAGCAATCAAAATATTGAATACGGTCGCTAAACAGAAGAACACATGTATCGTACCAGGAGATGTGACGTGCCTGCCAGAAGGACGCACACGACATAAGGGCAGATAGGAAATTAGAATAATCGTCTGCGTAGCTCAGTTGGTTGAGCAACTTGTTCCGGAATAAGCGGCCTCGGGTTCGAATCCCGGCGTAGACCAGAAATGACGGAGAAATTTACTTCGTTATAATGGCGCCCGAACTATCCGGATGACCCGCCGTTCAAAATCTCGGATTGGTGTGATGTTATTTCCACACCGCGAGACAGGAAAAATCAGAGAATTCCTTCTCCAGCGCTTCGAAAAATAAAAATGTGTGATGTTGCGTTCCACACAGCAGATTGACTGGGAGTTCTCAAGTGCACGTTCTACAGTGGATGGCTGCCTGCAACGATTCATGGTCACGGCTGACCCGTGGGCCATGCCCCCGGCCCTCTTTCGGGGGGGGAGATGTGACGTGCCTGCCAGAAGGACGCACACGACATAAAGGCAGATAGGGATCAGAATAAAACGTCTGCGTAGCTCAGTTGGTAGAGCGACTTGTTCCGGAATAAGAGGCCTCGGGTTCGAATCCCGGCGTAGACCAAAAATGACGGAGAAATTCACTTCGTTATAATGGCGCCCGAACTATCCGGATGACCCGACCGTTCAAAATCTCGCATTGGTGTGATGTTATTTCCACACCGCGAGATAGGAAAAATAAGAGAATCCTTTCTCCAGCACTTCGAGAAAAAAAAAATAAGGGGGAGATGATGTAACGTACCAGGAGATGTGACGTACCTGCCCGAAGGACGCACACGACATAAAGGCAGATAGGAATCAGAATAATCGTCTGCGTAGCTCAGTTGGTTGAGCGACTTGTTCCGGAATAAGCGGCCTCGGGTTCGAATCCCGGCGTAGACCAGAAATGACGGAGAAATTTACTTCGTTATACACAATAGTACACAAGAAACGATCATTTTATATATTTTGCTATGTGGGGATATGGATCTGGTTAACGTGAAGAATATGGTGCAAAATTCAGGGACGGAATTTTTAAGAAACTGTGACAAACAGCCTATTTTGAAATCAAAACCGATGTAAAATAAAAAAGCATTCATTGATAAATTCATCGTAAAATTTACATGTCTGTGCGATACGCAAATCCAGTCAGCGACGACGATGATGCTGCTACTGCCGCTAGAGCATCTGAAACGACTGATCGTTGTCTGAGGGGAAGCATCCCCGCAAAACAGGTTAGGCCTACCCGTGCCACACGTGCAGCGCTACCGCGAGCTTAACTAACTGTGGTGAGCACGGAAGAATAATTTGCCGTGACACCCATGCAGCAGTATAGGATGACTCCGCTTTCACAAGCAATGGAAGGGCCTCCTTTTCTACTTTATAATATTAGTGATTCTTCAGTAGTTTATTTTAGGAGTTTGTAAATTGGTGAGAAACATCGATATTTGTATAATATCAGTGGAAACATCGATGTTCCGCATACTTTCTGTCTTCAGCACTGGTGCCTGAACGGGTGGACCACCAGGCCAACGACCCAAACAGAGCTCCAAATTGCTGGCAAAACTTGTTTATTCATGTCCATTTTCATGTTTTTTATTTGGAAGTTTGGAGGTTAAAAATAAATTGGTAAATAACCACAACAGTCAGCACTCAAAATTCCAGTTTTTTCAATAAAAATCTGTATATTAAGAAAACAATAATATGTTGATAATAAAAACATACCGAGGGCGTATTTAGATAGGGGCCAATATGAAAAACTTTCAGGGGATTGCCCCCTTTCCCCGGATTTTTTTTTAAGTTTTGGGTTAAAATGTGACTTTCATTAAAAAAGTGCTTTAATTTATTAAAAATGCGTCAACTTTCATTAGAAAAATGCTTTAAAAATTCAAGTTTTTGCTGTATCCCCACCTCAAGAAAAAATTCCATAAACGCTCTTCAAACAGACCATTGTATTATGCTATGTTCATATTGTTATTTATTGATTTCTCTTGTTACTTTGATGCGCTATCACAGAGCACTGACACTTAACTTTAGAAAAAACACTCTCTGTTGATTTGGTTTCGATATAGCGCTATTATTATGCGCGAAAATGTTAACTTTAATTTCAGTTGGCAGGGGCCGTGTTAAATTTAAACTTCGTCCTTATGTCTGTTTTTGAGTTTACTTTTATCAACAGATTTTCGCTTTTTTAAAGCAACATGTTTTTCATATCGCAAATCTTTGGAAATTTAAAATGAATGAGAAAAGGAGCCCCCAAGATTATCAGGCCCAGGGTTCCCTGATTGTATTATACTCCTGGTCTTCAGTTATTTTTTCCTTCGGATTTCTTAACGCCGTAAGTTATCGCATAATAAAGAGGAACATAATTTTTGTATCAAATGCAGTTTAATATTTGTAAATTTATAAATAATATTTAAAAAACGAACTCTGATGGACTCATTATATGTCTTTGTAACGTTTATTTATTGATTCGCGTTACGTTTGGCTGTGGTATAAATTCGTGAGAGATTTTTAAAAGAAACGTTTCTCCCTTACATCTTGATTTGGTAGAAAACATGGAAACCATTTATACTTTTAATTTTTACAAAATTAAATCTGAAGAAAAAATTAGTGTGAAGAGAAATTTGCGTGTCTAAACTTGACAGATGCAACCGTTTAATGAAATATGAGAGTGAATTTAAGTGCTAAATATTGAGAGCAGTGAACTATTTCTGTGGTATCATGGAGATGTCAGTGAAAAAGACGGACAAACATGAAACATGAATTCGAGTATGTCGAGTTAAATCAACGGCTTCGAGAAAATTTTCACAATGTTGGTTCTGGCACGGGTATTTAGAAGATTGGTTTTCACTGCACCAGGTATTTGAAGATCTTTAATATAGAGATTCCGTGCGTTTTATTGCGATTTATTCCTAGATATACGTTGCAAGAATTGTACAGCAGAAACTCTGAATTGAAAACTTTGATTTAATTGCAGAATTAAAAGCACCATTTCTGTAGTCATTTCTGAAGAAACTTTGTTTCAACATAATATTAAAATATCTGAATGAAATACGGGAGAACCCCGTTGTACACTACAAATTTGGAAGAAGTGAATCCGTTCATTGCTGTAAATATGACATTGATGTTAAGTAAGATTGTATCCTAAAGCTTGAAAATCTCCTCGTCCTGGCGTGGAAATTGAATCCGCGTCTGCCGGATAGCGCCTGAGTATGCAACCCACTACGTCACTCAGAACGACCAAGTTTCAAGTGTCTGATATAAATTGACTATAGCTAACACAGGATTGCTAGTCGCAGCAGCTTAAGGAAGAAAAAAATAAGTTGTCGGATATCAGTTGACTTAACATCCACGTCATATTTATACCAATAAAGGGATTCACATCTCCCAATGTCTTAAAATGTTGTATGTGCTGAGTGAAGCACATTGCATTTTTACTAAAATAAAATATTATAGCCAGACCGGTCAGATCATTATCATATCCGCTGTCCTCCGATTTATTGTGTGAGGCGCACCAGTGTGACATGCTCGTTTGAGAAGAAGCACTTTTCCCCACGATTGGTCTATCCCTTTTCTGAAACCAGTGGCGATTAATTAGGAAATAGCGACTGCTTATAACTCTGAGATATAATTTTGTCTGGTAGAATTTCGAGGGATTAATCCACTAGGAATTTGTTCCAGACGGTCGGACCGTCAAACCCAGCCTGTACTTTGAATAGCTGGAGCGAATGTATGTCTTTCTGAAGGAGAAGTACCTGGCACTGGTAAACAGAAACGCGTTCTGCTACAGCAGGACAGCGCTCGGCCTCATACTGAGCGAACGACCCGGTAAAAACTCCGGGAACTTGAGGACACCGAGTTGATGTCACCTCCAGCGTATAGTCCGGACTTTGCACCGTCGGATTGTTACTTTTCCCAGTCCATGGCCTACTTCCTTCACGGGCGGAACTTCAACAACAGGGATAAAGCGGCAGCTGGGGTTAAGGAATTCTTCGATTCGAAGGACAAGAACTGATACCTCCGCGGAATCAATGACCTGGCAGACAGATGATTAAAGACCATGCAACACGATATCCTATACTTTGAATGCTAGTCATATTTCGTCCTTGCAAAATTTTTGACTCACCGTCCGTGTTATAATGCCGAGAAAACAAAGATGAAAAGAACATTTTCCGCATGTAAATAAGAATGAATCTGTGCTTGTTATTGGAGAAAGTCTATAAAAGGGCAAAACATACCGTTTTCTGATATTGGCTCACATTAACCAAAATTCACCGAAGAAAACTATGCCTTTTTTACGGAACATTGTATTTGGTATATGTCCACCCTCGACTACAATGCATGATTGTCACCGGAGATCCACTGTTTTCAGGAGATTTTCCAGAAAATCCCATATTTAATTAATGAATACTATGATATATTTTCAACTTCTGACGATCACGTGGACCTGATCCTTTTTAATCTATACTACACATATTTAGCGAAAGCAGCACCGATGTCTTTTAACTACAACGCTTATTCTCACGGGGAGAGGAAAGTTCGACACGATTCCAGAAATTGCAATCTACCGTTTTTCCTCCGCCGACATTCATGAATGTGAATCTGCACTTGGTTAAGTCCATATTTGTTACTTGGCTATTCATGATTTGGATTAAATGTGGAATGACTAAAGATTTCGATACCTGTGACCCAAATTTCATAGTGAGCAGGTTATTTTTTGTATTAAGTCCTTGTAATTTGAAGTTACCGAGAAGATGATATTTCTTAAATTTGAGAACACGTGTTTCCCAAGATGTTATCCGTATACTTTAAAGCTTCCACTCTGCGAGATACCATTTTAGAGAATAAATAGAGTGTATACCGTTTTCTATTGCAAATTCTTTATAACAAATTTAAAGAATATGCTCAATGGTAATTAATGAAAATATGTGGTGTCTGTTTGATGGTATTTCCTTTGAGATAACAAATTATGTAAATATTTTTAATCTTCTATTCAATCAAGATTGTTTCAGATATGTACAAACTGAACTCTAATTTTAATCGCTTTTCTGACATTTATATTCCTTCTGTATGCGTTGCAAATAATATTATCAATCCTTGAGCTGTTTCGATGGTTCTGAGGATATAGAGTTTTTTTGCGATAAAAATAATATATCTCTAAATTTGAAGGAGATACCCCGACGAAGAGATTTTAGATTACTTCTGTGATATATGACCACTATGGATGTTGTAAATTGCTGAATTTTCTGAATAAGTAAAGAGAAGTCATACCTAATTTGGTATTATTGTATTTTAAATGCTTTTTCATGTTAGCCTCATTAAAGGCGTATTTAACATACGAAGCTTTCCAAAACTAAAACTTTTCTGTAAGAAATATTAATAAATTTATTATTTTACATATAATTTAGTGAGAACTACGTAGTTTTATTTTAGTGACGTACTGACAGGTAGGGATAATAGGTAATAAATGACTGAAGTGCCTCTGTAAAATCGCAGGTGATCAGATGACCTAAATTATTGTAGAAATATACTCGTACCATATGCTGCTACAACAACAAGAGGAACAAATTCTTCCATTAAATCTCTGATCGGTTTTTCACACGTACATTTAATAGTTCATTACTTTAGAAATATCAAAATCCAGTGAAATTAAATTATCTGGTCTTTATAACGGGGATCTAGAATTCTTGCATTTCTTGAAAACGTAATAACTCGCTGAATTTTGAGAGCAGGGCAACGCGATTTGCGTAGAAATGATCAGAATGAAAACGGGTTTTGTATGAAATCACGTATTTTTTTCTTATTTTACTTACATTTGTAATCTCCAGATGGCACCATAGGCGAACAGGTCTGGGATAGTGGTATAAAAGCAGCTTCTGAGAAGCGATCAGAAGTCACAGCGGTCTGTGTCAGTATACTGTACTTACCGGACAAAGCGCTCTTGGTGAAATTGTTCTATTGAAACACTAAATGTTCGAGTGCTGCGTAGAGAGCCTACCGGTCACTGAACAGTGATCGCAGTGGGGCAGGACGATGGAAAGTCCTACGCTGCGGCGAATGGTGAAATCATTCGAGGAAACGGAATCCTTGGAAGCACGCATACGAAGCGGTAGACCACGATAACGTGCTGCTGCAGCAGAGATCAGTGCTCGCCGTGGTTACCGGCAAACAGGCATTCCATACGGGACTGCATGGCGAATACTACGATGGATTCAGCACAGATATCCGTACAAACTGCAACGGCATCACGAACTGCTAACTCGCGATTACGTGCAGCGTCACGAGTACGCAGCATGGCTTTTTTGACAAATGGATGTCGAAGAGAACTGGCTGGTGAACGTTTTATGGACTGATGAGGCACACTTTTCCCTAAACGGAGCATTAAACAAGCACAACTGCGGCGTGTGGGCCACGGAATATCCCCCGAGTAAATGTTGAAGCGCCACCTCATCTGCCGGTAGTCACAGTGTGGTGTGGATTCGCGGCTTTCTGCACTATCAGTTCTCTTTTTTTAAAGAGGTTCTCGGCAACTCCTTCGAAACCGTTTTAGTGACAGGTGCACGTTATACGAACATGTTACGAACGTACGTTATCCCTAGTTTGCAATAGCGGGATGCAGTGAATCAGTGCACGATTATGCAGGATGGAGTTCCACCCCACATCGCACGTTCCGTTCAGCAACTTCTGCAAGAGACGTTTGGCGCATATCGTGTGTTGAGCCGACACTTTCCGAAGGCCTGGCCTCCTCGGTCACCAGAACTGATACCCTGCGATTTCTGACTCAGCATTTTCCTAGGTGATTGTTTGAAGAAAGATAAAATAGCATGCAACGAAAGTCTCCTTGTATTCTTGCTATTTTTGGATGCATGTTCCTTGGCGATTGTTTGAAGAAAGATAAAGGAGCATGCAGCGGAAATCTCCTTGGCTTCTTGCTATTCTTGGATGCATGTTCCTTGGCGATTGTTTGAAGAAAGATAAAAAGAGCATGCAGCGATAGTCTCTTTCGATTCTTGATACTCTTGGATGCATGTTCTTTGGCGATTGTTTGAAAAAAAGATAAAAGAGCATGTAGCGAAAGTCTCCTTGGCTTCTTGGTATTCTTGGAATAATTTTCCTTGCGAATGTTTGAAGAAGAATAAAAGAGCATGCAACAAAAGTCTCATTGGCTTCTTTCTAATCTTGGATGCATATTCCTTGGCGATTGTTTGAAGAAAGATAAAAGAGCATGCAGCGAAATTCTCCTTGCTTTCTGGCTATTTTTGGATGCATGATCCTTGAGCGATTGCTGAAAGTAAGTTAAAAAACATGCAAAGAAAGTATCTTTGGCTTCTTTGTGTAGCAGTTGCTGCGTTATTTTTTAGTTTGACGGTCAGCTGACCTTGCTAGCGTTATGCAGTTTGAGAAATACAGGACATACTGAAGTTGAACTTCTGTTCTCCGGTACCAACCGTTTGTTGCATATGCGGGGAAGATGTATATGGGTAAAGTTAACTGCTTCCTGCGGAACTGGACTGGGGTGACTATTTCTTGCTGTATTTCAATTCTCATCTGTCTTCCGCTAAGTGATGATCTGGAGTGAAGATCGATAGGTCAGTGAAACTGCTTTGTTCCTCTTCTATTTTGTAAAGGCATTTCAAGGTAAATGTTGCTATCTGATTCAAAGCAATTGTTCTGTGGAATTAAACAGTTGAAATAAAAAAAAAATTGTGTTTATTAAAATACTAGTGCACTGTCGGTTTCTTAATTTAGCATGTCAACTAATACTGGTTTTCATAAATTAAGCAACAAATGTAAAAATTGTTATAACATTAAGACTATGCAATCGATTATGATCACATTTGGTGGTCATAATCAATGGCATAATTATATTAGGACAAATGCAACATAAAATAAAGTAAGAACACTTGATACAAAGCACTTATATTTTGTATGAGTGATGCAAATATGAAAATACAGAAATATAGGTATCAAGATTAAATAGAAATAGGTACTTCAATACGGAGTGTGGTTACTCCGCACAGAAGAAAAGGCTCGACAGCGATGTTTCGTGTTGTTAATTATGATGTTGAGCAGCTCTGAGAGTAGCTGCGCCCATTGCTCGAGCGAAGCAATGGTGAGCCCCAGCAGAGTTCGCAGAGAGGGCTGGAGCTCAGCATCACGCATCTGGAGAGCATCCCCGACATGCTCAATGGTATTCAGATGGGGAGAGCGTGCTGTCCACTCCTTACAGACTATAAACTCCTGTTCCAAGTATTGGTGAAGGAGGCGAGCTGTGTGAGGGCGGGCGTTATGCATCTGCAGTACAAATGTATCGCCAATTACGGCTGCATACGGTCGAACAATAGGATTCACGATGTCGTCTGTATACCTCGGAGTACTGACCCTCAATGACAACACACTGAGGTCAGTATGGCCGCTTAACGATATGGCTGACACACCAGGACAATACCACCACCATAGGTGTCCCTTTCCTGGATATTATAGGGAAGTTAACGAGTACCGGCATTTACCCAGATGTAAATTCGGCGAGAAACAATTTGTAAAGAGTATCGCAAATCATCAGTGAACAGAACGCACCTCCATTGTTTTTGAGTCCAGTGCATATGCATTCGTGCCTAATTAAAACGTTCACTCCAAGGGCAGGGGGTCATGACCACGCGTAATACTGGTCGCCGAATATAAAGTTCTCCTGCGTGTAACCTTCTTCGTTCCGTCTAAGCTATTATCGTCCGTCCGGTGGCACCCCCAATTACATATATGAGATTAATCCGTGTAGCCGTACTGTTCCGCCGAGTCGAAAGCCGCAAAAACAGGTCATCCTCGGAGTTCGTCGTTTTTAGCCTACCTTCGCTGTACTTTCGGGAAGCTACACCGGTGACTTGGAACTACTGCCGCATCGTGCTGATGTCAGAAATATCGACGTTCAGCCATCGTGCGACAGACGCTTGCCGCTGCCCAGCTTCGTGTCGGCCTATCGCTCTGTAGCTTAACTCCTCTGGTAAATGACGTCTCGAAGCCATGTTAACAAAATCATTATCTTGAAATCTTGTCATTTTCCGCCGCACATGAATTGGCGACTCCCTGCGAAACATCTGCTTATAAGCTGTTGGGTATTTGCATAAAGCTCTGCCAGCGCCACTCATTTGCCTTCCTCACATCGATGCTGTATGCCTTCACCCGCAACATACGCAAATTTCGTTGGGTTTGAGCTATATGCCGCCCAATTACCTCGATTTTTCGGTGTTGTTTAATTTATGGAAACCAGTGTAGTTTAAAACAGTCCTTCCTGCGGGGTTTAACATAGAATAAGGCAGATTGGACAATCGCGAAGTAACACAATCGAAGCAGTGGAAGAACTTGTGAAAGCTGACAGTTCAATAACAATTTGGGTATTTGCAGATGAAGCAGAGAAAAAGTCAGATGCTCTATTGCCACTATGTTCCACTAAGAACTATGGCTTACGAAAGTGTGTTGCTGTGGTTTACAAAACATGTGACAGAGGAACAATAAACTGATCGACCGATGGGAAACCTGCCTAAACTTCAGGGGTAACTATTTCTATAGCTATAAGCACCCGTGTGTTTGTTATATATATTTAGCTGTGAACATATTCTCAGGTTATAATAAAGTGCACTTGATTCCTGCTGCCGGTATAAATTTTATGTGGACGACATAATTTGACGACACCAGCGCAAACTCCCAGAAACCTCTAATGTCGTTACCGTGTGAAGCCAATTATTGCTACATAATTTACTTCTAAAGCTAATTTTTAATAATAACTACGTTGGATTTGAACTCCGTTCTCTCGGCACAGGTCTCGAAATTATTGCTTTTGCTTATTTAATTTCGATCAGAAGACAGCTTCATTTCTGTTTTCTCTCGTATCATTCACTTGCAACGCTTGAATTCTGTAGTCAATAGTTGTTACATAATAATTAGAGGACCAGATCGTAACTGTTCTGTTTTCTTTTTTTTTTAATATTTATGTTTAAGAAATTCAATTCTCGTGGTTACTAAAGCATTTTTCATAATTTAAGAAAATTTACCTACATACCCCTATGCTCGAAGCACAGAGTGTGACATCCATGATTGATTTTACATAGTGCATTGTATTCCAAATAAAGTCGCACTTTAGTGTTATGCTCTCGGAAAAGGGAAAGAAGCGATCTTCGTAAACAAATTGAATTCTACGCCGGTTAGTTCTTGTAGCCAGCAGATAATGAAGTAAAAGACACATTCTGGATGACGGAAATATTTCCAATAAAAATGTACGTAAAAAACTTTCGTTGCTCTCACCTACCAACTTGCTTATTGCAAGAAGCATATCATCCACAGGTTTGGATGATATTGTTGCGCCATCTGTTTTACCAGAGTGTATGTTTCAGGTGGACCACCCATAGAGTGTAAAGTTATTTTTAGAGGTTTTGAAAAGGAAAGAGATGTATTACTTTTCATATCAGTTGATATGGCCTCTCCTAAATATTCATTAGGACAATTTCCAGTAATGGCTATAAACGAATGTGCTTCAACACCTCCAAAATTTTCAAATAATAAAAAAATGTGTGTTTGTTGGGGGTGGGGGTGGGGGATCAAATGATCAAATTATCATATGTAGAGGATTTTAGGAAGGGAGTGTCTGACCCCAGGTCTTAAACAACCCTTAAAATAAGAAGCTAGGAGATTTGGGCTAGAGAGCCCGATAGGAAAGTGACACCGAAGCGAATTAGAAAGGGGGGAGGAAGACGCCCTTTTGTATCACCGGGGGCCAGTACCCGGGGTCCGATGGCTTAACGTGCCCATTCGACGCACGGCGGACATTTAGTGGATCGAGCCTTCGTGCCTGCTGGGATCGAACCTGAGGCCATTTCCGTGGCAGTCACGAACGTTCACCACTTGGCCACCCGCGGCCGGGGGGAGCAGTTTCTTGGACATTTTAACATCTCTCTCTCTCTCTCTCTCTCTCTCTCTCTCTCTCTCTCTGTCTCTTCTCTCCCTGTAGTCTATATATACAGGGCCGGCCCGTGATATTTTTCATGCGTGGGCATGGTGGCGGGGTGGCTGCCTTTAGATGAAATTAAGATGTAAGAGGTCTTGTTACACACATATTCCCGCTACAAACATATCCCCCCCGCCCCCCGACACACATTTCTTGAGGCACGCAGTCCACATAGTGATAGCATTTTTTATGTAATTATCTTCCAAGAATTCAATGAAAACCTGCACAAATTGCCAGTTTGTGTTTCGAGGGAGAATCCTGTAAGCATACACATCACGAAAAATTACTTCGTATGGGAATACTTGCAAAACTTTCAGACATGCAACAGAAAAATGAAATACTGAAAACCGACTGTGGAATATATCAGAAATATATATATATATATATATATTCCACAGTCGGTTATATCAGAAATGACGACAGGGTATGTTGCCTTCATAAAGCTGAAGGGGGCGGGGGGGGAACTAACTTACATGGAAAATTTCCAAATACTGATTTAATACTTCAAAGTTCTCAGGAAATTAATTTTTCCTTTCGATTAACACCTTAAGTTCGAGTCCCTTGATTAATGCGAGGCTCGAGAGCAACCCATTAAGATGGTAGGGTATGTACCAAGGTATCTAAAGAAAAACAAGGATTGAAGAGTTACCTACATTTTGCACTGTACGCATTTTTATTTAGTTTTTCTTTTTATTATATTAGCAATCTGGATTTCATTAGCAATTAGGTTAAAACAAATAATTCAAAATCTTCCGAAAACGGAAAAAAAAGGTATTTCCTTTTCCACTGAAATCCCAATTTGCTTTTTACCTCTTAATGATTTGAGCATTTTTCCTGTATTCAGTCTCTTCACCTCATACAAGTAAAATGAGAATTGCTAAATCACATTTTATACCAACCAAACATGCCGATTTCCTACTCGGTCCTAGGAAAACAAATATTACCATCGGAGCGGTGATACCGTCTTCCCTTTTATTGTGTAATTTGTTTAAATTGCGGATGCTGTCACTTTGAAAATGATACCGTGCAATAGTGGTTGGGGTGTTGCTTCCTGGTGGGTTAACGCGGAGAGCTCCTAGGGTTGTTTCTGTCCTGCTCCTGGCCTCCTGCTTTGCAAAACAATTGATTGGTCAAGAAGCTATATAGTGGCAATCATACTTTGGAGACGTTTTCATGACTGTAGCTTCAAGGCGAGTAATGTCTCAGGTCCAGGAAGAGACACAAAGATAGAGACTTCAAAAATAGAAAGGCTAAATATACTGGCTTGGAAGAACGGCAGAGAAAGAGAACTGCTAGGAAATATTGCCATTAGGAATTCGCTTTTATGTAATAATACGGATGAAACAAGCGCGCTTAATTCACAAAGAAAAAAGGGCAAATAATATGTATATTATGAAACAGTAAATTTTAGATCATTCTTATATAAACATAATATATATATTTGTATGAAAACGCTAAAGTAAAATAAGGGCAGTCTACCGGCCAGCCGCCCGCAATATGACCGCCGATGTGGGCACAAGCCCACGCCAAGGTCTGGTCTTGTATATATAGAGAGAAAATATAGGGGAAAAAGTCCGAGATGGGCGTTTTGATTGTCATCATGGGCATGTTAACAAGTCGATTTGATATACTATTTGAATGTTGGGGTGGGGAGATATACTTTCATCATTTACCTAGTGTTGTGCTCTTGCCGGAAAACCCCCACACAGGAAAATTGCCACACGTTTTTCATTAAGGGGCCGGGCATAAATTGCTATACCTCCGAGGAACACTTTGAATGTGTGGCAGTTTTCCAAGTTTCCGAATTATATATGGCAGTTTCAAAAGGTGCCTAACGATGGGAAGGAGCTCTTTTGTTTGTCTGAATTTTCATATCGGTTCATACTTACGGCAACTGGCCACAGAAGTTCGAAGGGGAGGGGGTATAAAGATTGCCGTTTCCTGGCCTATATTGAGAATTGAATTGGGAACTCCAAACAAATTTCGAGAAAACGATCTATGTAAGCCAAACGAAAATTGCTGTGTTCAGGTAAGGACAATAAGGTGGGTTTTTTAATAACGCTGCACTTTTATTTAGGCACTAAATATTTACATAACATGTCAAATTTGTAATATTTTTCTTTTACCTAATTAATTCCTAGGCCCTACACCTCGGCCTTTATAACAGCTTTAAATCCGCGACTTTATATTCATAAACGCTTACGTATTAAATCGAGTCAATAGCATTGCGCTTTTACTTAGGCACTGGCCACAGGCATATGCCTTTTTAACAGTTTTTGTTCTACCAGTGTCATATTCACAACGTTTATACAGAAAATCAAGTTAACAATATTGGGCGTTTACTTAGACACGAAATATTTATTCACAGGCCCTAGGCCTTAGCTTAGGCCCTTTTAATAGTTTTTATTCTACCAATGCCATGTTCACAACGTTTACATAGAAAATTAAGTTAATAATACTGGGGTTTACTTAAACACGAAATATTAATTCATAGGCCCTAGGCCTTTTTAGTAGTTTTTACTTTATCAATGCCATATTCACAACGTTTACACAACAAATAAATGTAATAATATTGCGCTTGTACTTAGGCACGAAATATTAATTCATTGGCGCAGATGCCTAGACCTTACTAATAGTTTCTACTCAATGCCATATTCACAACGTTTACACAAAAAACATTTTTTTTTTTTTGATTGGAGGTTTAACGACCACCGTTAGCAACTCAATGGACTATAAGCGGTCGCCCGTCCCTAATTTAGGGTCACTGGTTCCAGGGAAGGGAGAGAGTCAGTGCCGTAAGACAAACACAACATCCATGCCTCACCGGGATTCGAACCCAGACGCCTTTCGGACGAATGATCAGAGGCCATCGCTTAGACTACTGCGCCACCGGGGCAGCCAAAAAACATTAATGTAATAATATTGCTCTTTTACTTAAGCAGGAAATATTCGTTCATCTTCGTTCTGGGAACTTCACTCAATCTCAAGGAGTGTACCAATTTAAAGGTGCTTTCCAAAGTTTTGTGCTGTCCTTGTCGTCTTGAAAGTCGACTGTTGAATTGATATATTTTTTTCATGTCACATTCTGTTACATTTTTAACGTTGTATTTTTCCTTTCTGCTGTCCAAAGCTACATTTTCTGTTTTAAATAGGAATGATATTTTATTTTACTTCTCGTTTTTTTTAGAAGCGAATTCCTCCAAGTGTTGTGTATTTAATCCATGGATGAGTACATTATATCCACATAGCTTTGCTTTTTTTTTAAATTATGGATAAATTTTGTACACGTATAGTTTTTTTTTTCAACAAACGTTTTTTTAATGTTTTTCCAGGACTGTTGTTTCAAGCGGTTTACTGTATGTTAAAACAAAAGATTACAAATAAATTATTTCTTGTTATTCATGGGAATTCTTGGCTGTAATCCGGTATTTCATGGCTTACTCTGATATCTTCGTCGACGAGGCATTTCATTATAGGACATTAATTCGCCTCTCTATGTCTTTTTTAACATCCACTAAAATAACACAATGGTTATAGCGTTGTCTTCAACTAACTGGTACCACGGAAATGCAGTACGTGTTGCTTCTGCGCATGAGCAGTCCCGTTGCTTCCACCTTGTGTTGGGGTTGCATCGGTTGGTAGCAACGGGCCACTAGTGGCACTTGCTTGGAGGCCCACAATTAAAGGCGATGCTGCAGAGCCATCGATGGCTGGCAATTGAGGGCGCTGCCACCAACGGACCGCTACCGTGACGTGAGCGGCAGATTTCAGCCAGCAGTGACCAATCACTGCCAGCTGGGGAGCCAGCAGTTTCCTAACACTTGTGTTTTTGCTGGGAGTCCGTACAACAATTTAGTACAAAAAGAAAAAACACTACAAGAAATTAAAATTTAGTTTTGCTTTGATCACTCAAATATTTCATATCCCAATTATTGTTAGAACTCTTTTCGGAGTCAACTTATCTAGAACTAACTGTACTGTGATTATACACTGGGAGATATGAGACACCAAACCCTTCATTATTATTTGGTAAAATGCGAAATATGTTATTTAAGAGCAGAATTTTAAATTAAATAAAGATTTTATTACTAATATGTTTCTTGTTTTGTCTTTTCTTTGATTAAACTGGGACGAAGCAAAATTTTATTGCACCAGTGAAATGTTTATTAATAATGTGATGCTATCTTCCGCAAGTTCAATTATTGAAGTTTACCCCGAGCTCTTCTTATCTCGCACTTTCAGGTTAGGGTGATTGATTTTAAAGCAATCATCCTGGTCTTCGAGGTAAATGCCACCTTATACTGCGTTTCAGATAACTATTACCCGTATGAGAAAAGCATCAGTTTAACAAGAATCAATATCTGCTGACCTGCCATTTTTAATCGTGTTAATTTAGGAAGATGGAGCCACCTTTCATGAGTGTGTGGAAGCAACTTTTCGAAGAAGATATTCGTAAACCTCAGTTCATTTCTCTTTCCATTGTTTGAACACACTGTTTATTACATTGTTAACGAATTGAACCCCACATGTTTTGATTGCACGACAAAAACAATATGTAATACATATATCCCAATGCCACATGTAACTGGAGATATTCCATTAGAAAACTGAAGTTCACATAATATCCACGTAAAAATATAATAATTTGCTTCAACACTTCCTTCGAAGTTGACGTGGCAACATCACTGATTATTTCCTGAAATGATACTTTTGTAAAATCAAATTACTACCTGAAAATTTGATCTTTAATGTATTTCTCTACAAAGACAATTTTTTTAAAGAAAAATATCTGCGACAGAGAGTAACATTCAATGGGAAATCGCAGGGGTAAATCAATCCAATGTAGGTGACCGACGCTGGAATCATTTCACGCTGCCCAGTGGTTCTACGTTTTCACTGTATTGAATATTTTTTTTCGTTTTTGTTTCTGCAGTCATATTTAGCTTTTTTTTTTAATAATGTTGTGGGAGCACCCGAAGAGCACGTATGCCGACATCCATTCTCTACACACCCAATTATTAAGTGTAGCTCTGCTCCAAATCCAAGTAGCCGACCAGGTTGCACAGTGGTCTAAGCGATGGCCTCTGATCATTCGTCCGTAAAGGGCCCGGGTTCGAATCCCGGTGAGGCATGGATGTTGTGTTTGCCTTACGGCACTGGCTCTCTCCCTTCCCTGGAACCAGTGACCCTAAATTAGGGACGGGCGACTGCTTATAGCCCATTGAGTTGCTCACGGTGGTCGTTAAACCTCCAATAAAAAAAAAATCCAAGTCATTAGCCTCGCGAGTTTGAGGTCATCGCTGTACGCATTAGACGGTGGCGCAAGCTTCGCACACACATTAATCTACAACAATCTGTGTAAAACTACGTTTAGCTCACCTTGATACGATGCTACAATGATAACATATTTGCAATACGTTATAAATTTTAAAAACAGGAAAACTCCAAACGTAAGTCTAATATCTACTCCAAGAAACCCGAAGATTAAGTTGTGAGAATGGGGAGTACGCTGTTCAGATAAGGAAAAGGCAGCAGAACGTTTTCGTAGATTCCATATGGAAATGACCTACATTAAAAAAATTCGAATTCTGATTTTTTCGTTTCATCGCGAAGAAAATAAAAACTCAGGATTCTGTCCCACTATCTTTCCAATGAAAAAAAAAATTATTTAATTAGCAGAATTGAAATAAAAAATTTGCTGCTTCGTAATTACACTGCTGACCACCCAAAATGCAACACCAAGCAGGAAGCATCCGATTGGCCTGAAATTCGCAGGCATGCGTCGCCCGCGAGAGGACATGTAAACGATTAGCATTGCAGGGCATATACAAATCATGTGCGCCCGGCACGCCACCGAGAAGCGTTATAAGAAGTGAGCACAGTAGGTGGGGTGTAAGTAGTGGAAGCGTATTGTGCTGCCAGACCTGTGCGTGGGAAGCTTCCTGATGACTCGTCGAAGATAACGGCAGTCATTCCAGCACGTTCGGAGTTCGACAGAGGAAGAATAGTGGCTTATCGCGACAACGGTGTATCGTACCGAGACATCGGCGCCCGTGTGGAATGATATCCAGCCACAGTGAGGCCAGTATTGATTCGGTGGGTGCAGGAGGGGCGGACGGACCAACGTGAGCGATTGCCACAACCGCGGCACACTCGCGAACCAGATGACCAGCATGTTGTGCGGCGCGCATTGACGGCTCGCACCGCCACATCACAAACGTTAGCGCTGAAATTAGGGTGTGTTGCGCAACAAACTGTGTTAGAACGTACCGTTCGACGTCATCTACAGGAGCGGAGACGTGTCGCACGGCGCCAATTGCTCCGATTACCATCGACGTTACATCACCGGGGACTGTGGCGGCAGTGGGTCGTCGAATGCCTCACCTGGACTACGGAATGGCACGACATTGTCTTCTGGAACGAATCCCGCTTCTGCCTGCAACACCAAGTTGGTCGGATCGGCGTGTGGCAGCGCCGCAGAGAGAGACTGTATGACGTCTGCATTATGCATTGCTGTACCAGTCCGTCGCCTGGAGTTATGGTTTGGGGCACAATTGCATATAACACGGGCACCCCTCTCGTGTGCAACGCCTTTACACTCAACATCCGCCGCTACATCTCCGTCGTTTTTGAGCCTGTAGTTCTCCCTTACCTGCAGGATCTGCCAGCGGCCACGTTTCAACAGGACAATGGGCGCCGGCTCATGGCACGCATCGTACAACAATTCTTCACTGCCCGCCAGGTGTCACTGCTGCCGTGGCCCGCATATTCTTCCGATATGTCGCCCATCGAACACGTCTGGTCACTGATCGGCAACCGAGTGGCCGGGCTAGCACCACCCGCGGCTACGCCTGATGAACTGTGGTAACGTGTGGATGCAGCCTCTACCGACATACCCCAGGCCCACATCCAAAGCCTCTTTCGTTCAATGCCGCTGCGTGTAGCGTCCGTCATGTGTTATGTTCAACGCCTGATGAACTGTGGCAACGGTGGAAGCAGCCTGGACCGACATGACCCAAGCCCACATCCAAAGCCTCTTTTGTTCGATGCCGCGGCGTGTAGCGGCCGTCATGTGTTATATTCAACGTCTGATGAATTGTGGCAACGTGTAGAAGCAGCCTGGACCGACATACCTCAAGACCACATCCAAAGCCTCTTTCGTTAGATGCCGCGGCGTGTAGCGGCCGTTATTGCCAGCCATGGGGGCCGCACGAACTACTGCTGTCTGCGTGTTTCGCAAGTCGCACGTTCGTGTAAGCTCCATCGTTTCATCTTTGTATTTTTTTTTATGTGTCCAGTAAATCTGATTTTGCTATCTCGTGTCCTTCTTGGTGTTGCATTTTGAGTGGTCAACCGTGTAAGAGCGGATTCAGTAAGAAATATACAACCGAATATTCGAATTGGCCAATATCTTATTTTCACAATTTGCGTACTTGTCCGTTTACCGATATGAATGGACTTCCCATGGGGTTCAGTAAATTTTCACTGATATTGTATCAGAACTTTATTATGTCTGCGAGATCTGGGTACACATTTTACTGTGTTTTTACCCGTTACAAGGAGCATCAATGCCTGTATCATGCAGAAACTTTCTCGCCATATTTTCTAATTTCTCAGTTGCATGCATCTTGATTATGGACGACACATTTCCATGAGTCCACAAAAGTAAACATGGTAAAGAGCTCTATGAGCACATCTTGAAGGCATTTTTGATGAACGTCGATGTATTGCAATTTCAGTATTACATTTTGTAACGTACCAGGAGATGTGACGTACCTGCCAGCAGGACGCACACGACATAAAGGCAGATAGGAATCAGAATAAAACGTCCGCGTAGCTCAATTGGTAGAGCAACTTATTCCGGAATGAGCGGATCCGGGTTCGAATCCTGGCGTGGACAGAAATGACGGAGAAATTTACTTCGTTATAATGGCTCCCGAACTATCCGGATGACCCGACCGTTCGAAATCTCGCATTGGTGTGATGTTATTTCCACACCGCGCGATAGGAAAATAAAAGAATCCCTTCTCCAGCACTTCGAAAAAAAAAAAAAAAAAATAAGGGGGAGATGATGTAACGTACCAGGAGATGTGACGTACCTGCCAGCAGGACGCACACGACATAAAGGCAAATAGGAATCAGAATAAAACGTCCGCGTAGCTCAATTGGTAGAGTGACTTATTCCGGAATAAGGGGATCCGGGTTCGAATCCTGGCGTGGACAGAAATGACGGGGAAATTTACTTCGTTATAATTTGTTCAACTAAAAATCTTGAAGTTTCTATGGCCCAAATAAAATGGTGCCATGATGGTTTATGGGATCATAAACGTTCAAGTGTTATTCAATTTTTAACCAAGCTACACTCATGGAACACCAGAATGATCGAAACCATTTTTGTTAAAACGTAATGTAGTCTGGGTTCAGCTGATTGGAATGACCAGGCCCATAATATTTCGACGCAGGCGAGACTCGGTTTAATCTCCCTCTATGTGCTTGATAAAAAATTGCGTACTTAACTTCTGTATTAGGAGCAAACAGAGTATCGTTATGATGCTACTTCTGCGTACAGAGTGAGCGTGAGTAACTACTTCTTCTGAGAAACGTAATGTGATCCCATTTTTTGAAGATAATCTTTAAAGGTGTAACATTTTTTTTGTTTTTATCAATGTGTTTGAATATCCCATATTTCCTGAGAGAAAAACGATTTTTTGGTCAATGTAGAGATCTACCGACAACCGTAGTGTATATCATACTAACGGATGTCCGCAATTTTCTTAGATTGAAATATCTTTCGTAAATCAACAGTGTCCAAATTTTTCGTGTGTCTTATTTGTTCCAATCAACTCCCATTATTTATCAGCACTTCGTTACCTAAATCGTTCGGCACAAGTACAATGTTTTGTTAAGCAGCACCATATCAAAATATGTCACCTCGGAAGGAAAAAATCCACGTACAAACATCCACATAACGTGGATTGCTTTTTGCTTTATCATCGAAAGTTGACATTTGCTTATTACTTGGAAATTTTTCTGCAGTATATAGCATTATGGTAAGTATTCAGAATTTAGGTAAGCTCTTTTCGAATGCAGTATTGACATACAAATACAGTTTTGCAAAAAAAAAAATTTGAACAGAGATTTCCAAAAGCAGAAATGTAATGGATAATGCCTATTATATGTATGTTCGGCAATTTTCATCAAACTCCTTGAAACGTGCCTGAAGCATCCAATGTACAGCATGCGCATTTTGTTCGTTAAAAAGCTTGTAAAATTCAAGGTACTTCAGGCACCTTTCGAGAAAAAAAAAGAAACCACATAATACAACAATGCCAAATTATTTCAATATATATAAATTATTTTTCTGATAAACTTTTGAACGCTATTATGGTATTTGAAGTGATTTGTGACATCGAAATGCTGCATCAACTTCAATTCCGAGAGTGAGAAATTGTTAAACACTGTAAAAATTGGGAGCAGAAAAGAAATTAAATATCCTGGAACGAGCGATTCTAAAATTTATAAAGCTTATTAAGTTTCTGCATTTTTCAGCGTCATCACCAGTGATCACTGTCAAACTTCAGATACAATGAATTACAAGATTACAGAAACAAGACATTTGGGTCTCGTAACAGATCATTCTCATTTTCATTAGAAACTTTGTTTAAGAGATACCAGGGATTTTAGGATTTATGCATTGTGACGAAAGATTGCTTTAATCTCAAAACAATTGGGATATAGGACATTGAATTTTCTAATAAGAAAAATTTCCCGTAAGAGCTGTTATTAAGAGATATATTCTTAAACACATGGAGGATAGTACGGATTTCTTTAATTTTCATCGTATCCAATCCTTTTTCATCTTTAAAAACGAAACAACGAAGAAATATTTCTTCGCGATTTGCAAAAATGTGCGTGTGTTTTGACGAACCCAAATCTGTAATTAGAAAATGCCTATCATTTTTCAGTAGTGATCGAAAAATAGTGCACAATTTGTTTTTCTTCTGCATTTACAGAAATATTTTTTCTAAAATTGTGGAATAAATAATTAAATTGCCTCTTTGTGTTTCATTCTTATCCGCTGTGATGAGAAATGGGCACTGAGGAAAATTCTTTTTGTTTTCCGCAGTGATTGAAAAAGCAATTTGGTACCTATAAATCCCTATTCCAGTAATTGCAGCTAGCTCCATAACGAATTCCACAATTCAATTTGGCCTCAGATGATGTCACGTAATGCTATATAAACTTTCCCGTGAATTTAGAACACGTGTTCGAACATTCTTTGATAGTTTTCATCTTCTCAGCCATTGTCTGTCTACTGGATGCAGTAGAGCACAATTCGTCGGAAAAGACAACTTTCAACCGATGTTGCATGGTCCGCTTCCGAAGATCTCTGGAAAACACCTGGAGTTGTCCCCTCTCACGTGATTTGGTGTGCGTTTACACCGTATGCCTATAGTTTTGAGGGGTACTTTCACAGTAACTTCAGAAATAATTCTCTGTTCTACCAGCTTCCAGATCATGACCACTTGTGCTGAGGTATAACGCTTATTGATCCACCCAACGACCGAACCGCCTATCTTCGCAAGCTCTAATAAGTCCTAGGTGTTCCGTAACCACATTCTGGATTTGCGTTATGGAATTTTCAGTACTCTCAAGGAAACCATTTTCCAGGGAAGCCCGTGTACTGCTGCCTAAGTCTGATTCCATTCAAAAAAGGAAGCGATATTAAATCCAAAACGTGGTGTCATAACAAAAAACGCCTACTATATATTACAATAAGCAACCATTTGTTCAAATTTACTAGTGATCTGTTAACGGATATCTTTTGCAGTTATAACTGGATTTTCGCCTTTGGACATGATATTAAAGAAAACATGTTCATCAGACCTTTACCTTTAAAATAAGTGTCAACTTTTTTTGATATTTACCGATTATAAAGCAATGGACCTATTCATCTATTGGATCTGCGTAGCAGATTTGTATAATTATTTCCCGGATTTCGGCGTTTTAAACTGTTTTTTTTAGGAAGTTCCAAAACTATTTAGCAGTTGTCAAATTTGCAGATATGTATATATCATGACACAGGAAACAGCGTCTAAAATAAATATGAGCACCGAATTTTAAATGTATTGATAAATGTCTACACCTGATGTTCACCATTTATATACTGATGATACATCACTACGTATAGGGATTTTTTGTAATATGTTCTTCAGTCAAATTACAATTTTTAATGAAGTAAAAAAAATGTTTGCCCTTTCTTATTTGTAAGAAAAGCTCTTGAGGCCCGCATGGCTGGCAATAACGGCCGCTCCCCTCCGCGGCATCGAACGAAAGAGACTTTGGCTTGGGATATGTCGATCCAGGCTGCTTCCACACGTTGCCGCAGCTCATCAAGCGGAGCCGCGGGTGGTGCTTGCAGAGCCACTCGGTTGCCGATCAGCAACCAGACATGTTCTATGGGCGACATATCGGGAGAACAGGCGGGCCACGGCAGCAGTAAAACCTAGTGAGTCGTAAAGAATTGCTGTATGATGCGTGCCACGTGAGGGCGCGCATTTTCCTGTTGAAACGTGGCCGCTGGCAGGTCCTGCAGGTAAGGGAGGACTAGAGGCTCCAAAACGTCGGAGATGTAGCGGTGGCTGTTGAGTGTACCGGCGATGCGTACCAGAGAGGTGCGGATGTCATTTGCAATCGCGCCTGAAATTATAACGCTAGACTACGGACCGTTATGGCGATACATAGTGCAGGCGTCATACAGTCTCTCGCCGCGGAGCCGCCACACGCGGATCAGACCATCGTGGTGTTGCAGGCAGAAGCGGGATTCGTCGGAGGAGACAATATCGTGCCATTTCGTTGTCCAGGTGCGGCGTTCAACGGCCCAATACTGCCGCACTCGCCAGTGGTGTAACGTCAATGGTAACCGGAACAATGGGCGCCGTGCCGAAAATCCCCGCTCCTGCAGACGACATCGAACGGTACGTGCTGACATAGGTGCTTGGGCAACACACCCTAATTCCTGCACTAACGTTTGTGATGTGGCGGTGCGAGCCGTCAATGCCCGCCGCACAGCATGACGGTCTTCTCGTTCGGTGGTGCGCCGCGGCTGCGGCGATTGCTCATTTCGGTCCGTCCGTCCGTCCTTCCTGCCCCTACCGAATCCATACTCACCTCACTGTGGCTGGAGATCGTCCCACACAGGCGCCGATGTCTCGGTACGAAAAACCGCTGTCGCGATAAGCCACTATTCTTCCACTGTCGAATTCCGAAACAGTGCTGGAATGACTGCCGTATTCTGCGATAAGGCATCAGGAAGCTCCTAACGCACAGGTCCGGAAGCACAACACACTTCCACTACTTACATCTCGCCTTTTGTGCACCCTTCGTTAAGTGCTTCTCGGTGGCATGCCGGGAACACATGATTTGCATATGCCCTGCAATGCTAATCGTTTGCATGTCCTCTCGCGGGTGACACATGCTGCGAATTTCAGGTCAATCGGATTCTTCCTTCTTGGTGTTGCATTTTGGGGTGGGCAGCAGTGTATTAATAAAAATTTGCGTTTAGACCCATGACCTACATGTGTGAATTTGTATCTGACGATAAATATACACTGCTGGACAATTGCTAAGGACGGATCATAAACGGCTATATAGCGCATAAAAAAGTAAGTGTGGTTGGATGCCAAGTGAAATAATATAATGTCAGAATGCCAGGACATTACAAGAAAGACAATTTATTTTGCTCTGAAATCCAGAAGGCTTTGGAACGTGTTCAAAGGACAAACAGGCCATTTTGTGCAGAATACGTAAACGTGAAAAAAATGCAATTACCGTCCGCACGCGTTCCGGCGTAAAATTTCAATACGGGATTTGGCCACCATGGAGAGCGATGCAAGATTCCACACGTCGTGTCATGCTTTGCACAATATTATCAAGCAGCTGTGGGTTTAATTTATCCCATTCCTCTGTAAGTGCACGGATAAGGGTGTCCTTGTTTATTGGAGGGCATTGGCGACCAGCAAGACTCCTTCCCAAAGCATTCCTCACATTTTCAATGGGATTCAGATCTGGAGAACGTGCTGGCCATACGAGGCGTTGAACATCCTTGCTCTCAAGACACTCCTGGACAGCGAATGTTCGATGACATGTTGCGTTGTCGTCCATGAAAATGAATCTATCACCGACAGCACCACGAAACATGCAAACATGAGGTAGCAGAACATCATTAATGTATCGTTAGCCAGTCATAGTCCCAGTTGGAAGCACATAGAGGGACGTACGGCCATTGATCATGATGCCAGCCCATACCATGACACTACATGTCGGATATCGGTCCCTTTCCTGTATGTTTGCTGGACAATATGCAGTACCACTAACACGCCAGATCAGTTGTCGTCGACAATCAGACGATAGACTCTATCTACTCATATCTGAGAAGAGGACAGCAGACCAGTCGTTATCAGTCTAATTGCGATGTTGATGGCACCATTGCAAACGGGCGGTACGGTGACGTCTGGACAATGGGATGCACACAACAGGACGGCGGGCGTATAGTCCTCCTTCATGCAAACGTCTGGCGACAGTTTTTCGGGAGATCCGCTTGCCAGTAGCAGCCACAAACTGATTTGCTACCTCACTAGCTGTGCTGCGCCGGTGTCTTTTTGTTGATAGCACTATGTACCGATCTTCTGCAGGTGTCGTACTATGAACACGACCTCCTCCGTGACGTTTGCTACACTCTCTATTTGTTTGAAATGATTTCCAAAGCCTTGAAACAACACTGTGGCTGACGTCGAACTCCCTGGCAACATCTGTTAATTTTCGCCCTTCTTCAATCTTGCCAATAATACGGCCACGCGTGAAATCATCTAGGTGATGTCGGGAAGACATACTGAAAATTGCAAGTTCGTCAATTGATTCTTTCCCTTTCAACTTTGCGTTTGAACAACAACGGTCAATACGCGTCATATCCTTTATATCTCTTATCAGCGCTATGACGTCACGAACAAGTTCGGCAATCCAAAATTTGCATACGCACAAGACGTCTTACTGTATCCCGCACTTATGCTAATTTCCACATTTTCCTGCTTTCCATTTTATGGTTGCTATCGTTGCTATTGTCATCCGTCCTTAGCAAATGTCCGGCAGTGTACTATCTACGTAATGCCCCCTGAGTCGATAAATTTCGATTTCATGTTCTTGTGATGACAATGCGCTGAGTCGTTCTAGATTTAATATCTACGGTTTATAGTTGTCTTGAGAATGAGAACGAAATTTTCTCCTGTTTCGTTTTTTTTTTGATTGGAAGTTTAACGACCATCGTGAGCAACTCAATGGGCTATAAGCAGTCTCTTGTCCCTAATTTAGGGTCACTGGTTCCAGGGAAGGGAGAGAGCCAGTGCCGTAAGACAAACATAATATCCATGCCTCACCGGGATTCGAACCCGGACCCCTTCGGACGAATGATCAGAGGCCAACGCCTTAGACCACTGCGCCACCGGGGCGGCCCTGTTTCGTTTTCTAAGGCTTTAGAACTAATTTGTGTTGAACACCTTTCCATGAATTAGAATGGGAAATATGACGTATGGGTCCCGTTACATAAATGAAGTGGATGGGTTGAAGGATTCCTCTAGTAAAGTCTAATTGTTATAATCCCATAATAGAAATTTACGTACGTATTGTTCCGGCTGAGAAAATTGAAAAATAACTTCCAATTTCACATCAGCATATTAAAAATACCTGGTAAGGAAGATCACACTCGTACTAATTGCGGTGCTCGGCAAACACAACCGCACAACCAGTGCTTTCCCCATTACGTCTCGAGCTAATCGTTTCAGGATTCAGCCCCGTGTACAATTCTGGAATTACACCATCCACTAGACAGATGAATCAATGGAATATTTTGATTCCATTCAAAACCATCTCATGAGCAAGATTCAACGCTTCGATATATTCACGCACCCGAGAATATTATCTGTTACATTTTATGCAAGTTTCAAGTAGTGACGCGCATAACCGAATGTAAATATTCAATTCATTCAATTATAGAAGTCCCTCGAAACAATCTATCATTTCGAAATCATTCGAAATAAAAAAACCCTCTGAAGAAAGCTCTTTAATGCTCCTCCGCTGTCTCGAATCAACGAAGGTGTTCCAAAAACGAGGAATATCAACCAATTATCGTTCCAATTCTCTTGTACGAAATTGCTCATCTCTTCTCGACAACTATCCGAGAGGTTCCGAGATCCGAGTTGTTTTCTGATTAAATTTTGTGTGATCGAATGGTCTCTAAGGATCACGCGAAACATCCCTTTCTGGTGCTTTTAGTAATTTTGGACTTTCTTGGGTTATTTCTACCTTTGTTAATTAAGGTATTAGAACGTATTTTAGTGTATTCGTGTTTTTTTTACCGCTTGAAATTCCATACTTCTTGTAAGGAGAGGAAATCTACAGTTAAATTGCAAAATAAAAAAATATTCCAATGAATATCTCGATTTGTCAAAAGCAGAAGTCTTCTCTGGACGTATCGCGCTACACCCAGATAAATTCCAAGATTGGAAATCATTTGAATGATTATTTTTGAATGAATAATTCGATTACAAACTTCTGCTTTTTAAATTTAATCGATAATGCCCAACACTAGTTTCAAATCTACCTACAGAATAAGCCTTTAAGATACGATACATAAGACAAGTTTTGGATTTAAGTAGAGATAAGCCTTATTTCACTACATGTGATTGGATCACTGTTATCGAGAAATCACAGGTAGCACCTGTTACTAAAAACCGTGAATAACAGTGATCGTCTTATAAACGTTCCTCACTGTCACTGCTACCCACCGTGCTCTTCGTGATTTATAACAGCTCCGTCGTAATTGTTACCAAGTGAAATCTGCTCCTGTAGCTGTTAGTGGTTAATGGTTGTGACACGTTATCTGCCTGCTCTTCGTGATTTTTTCACACCGTTGTTTGTGAGCTCACTGTTACGTCGTTCTTTCAGTAAGTGAGGTTCAATATTTTTTAATTCAAAGAAAATACTGAGTTCTGAAATTTACTTAGTACATTTATAGTAGCTTCATCCATTTCAAGGCTATAAAACATTCTGCCTCCTTTTTTTCTAAGTTGTAACATACCATGTTAGGTATACCCTGAAGAGGAATTGAATTAGAGATACCTGTCTAATAACGTGTAGCACCACCTATCTTCCTGATGACGGCGGCGATTCGTCTCGGCATATGCTCGACAAGACACCGGAAGCGTTGGGAAGCTAAACGGAGCCACGACCCCTGAACAAGCTCCCACAATTCACGAACATTTGATTAAGGGGTTCAGAGCCTTGAACATAACTCTCGATGGCATCCTATATGTGCTCGATGGGATTGAGGTCAGGTGACGTAGCTGGCCAAGGAAGCGAGGTCACATCGGTGGAGTGTCCATCCAACCATTTGGATACAATTCGGGAGCGATGGCACGGTGCATTTTACTGTTGCAGGATGAGGTCCCCAGTGGGATGTTGAAGACGCACAAACGGGAGCAAATGGTCGTCCAGGATATCGCGGTAACTTTGACCTGTGAGGGAAGATGTCATACGTACCAGGGGTTCCATTTCTGTCCACGTAAACAGTCCCCAGACGAGAATACCAACCCCACCAGCTTGAAGAGTATCATGCTGGCAAGAAGGATCCATCGCTTCATGTGGTTTTCGCCGTACTCGTATTCTGCGATCCGCATGTACGAACGTGAATCTCGACTCATCAGTTCAGGCAAGAATTTTCTACACATCTAGGGTCCAGTGGCGAAGTTCCCGCGCCCATGCTAATCTTTGCAGCCTGTGATGTGCGGTCAGCAGCGGTACCTTCGTGGGACGATGGCTTCTGTACCCCATAGCGAGGAGTTGGTTCTGGACAATGTGGCTGCTTACATGATTTTGTGCACCAGCGTTAAATTGCCGAGTGATTTCTTGCACCGTGGCCCGTCTATCCGCTGTTACAATACGAGCTAGCTGACGATGACCCCGCTCATCTACACGCTGTTGTCCACGGCAGTTGGCCCTTGCAGGGATGGTTTTACCAGATTTCATGTACTCACCTTGCACCCGTGACACAGTGGCTCGTAAAAATCACAGTGTCTGCACGACTTCTGAGATGGAGTAACCCATTCGTCGGGCCCCGACAATTTCCTCACGATCAAATGCGCTTAGATCTTTTGTCTTACCCATACTTCGTCCGACTCTTACTGATTCCCGTCGCATCACTCCTTATATTGTCGGATCGCTGCATACGTCATGTAGTTTCCGTTTTCATGGCCGCCCACAGCGCCACATTTGCATAACGCCAGCTGGCTCTGATTCAATTGCTCTTCAGTGTAAAAGAACAGTGTATTTTTGATAATCTGAATTCAAAAATTTAACTAACCGCAAAAACGTATAAAAGAATTGCGCATAATTCAACTGAAAAAGCCGTAAATACTACAACAACATATCAGGATTAGGGCAGAATTACTTATAACAGTTTGAAACATATAACTCATGTTCGCTGCAAATGACCGCGACACACACACACACTCCCACTGTTCTTCTATGTAATTCTACTATTAGTTACTTTACTGGCACAAAGAAGTGAAGGAACAGGTCATAAAATGTGATTTCAATCACGGTTAAAAATCACTGCTACTTTTGTGTAGCCGTCACAGTAAGTCCCGTGATCACCCAGCAGCAGTTAAGCACATCTCTAGATTTAAGTCAAGTACATCTTCATTGTAATGCCTACTAAAAGGCGAAATGCCGTCAATGTTGGGAATCATGAGAACTTTTTCCGACAGTATTTGTTATTTTCTTGTAGGACTTCCGTCCACGGTGTGTAGAGTTTAGGTCCCAGCCACCGACAGCTAGATCGCCTTTTGGGCAGGACACAGAAACGGAAGGAATGAGAGCAAGTCTAGCGACTTTGACAGAACAGTTTGTAGTGAGATTAGAGTACGGTAGATGGCGCCACCCTACAAGTACGATGTTGCGCACACAGTGGGGTGAGAGAATTTAAGGCGGGGGGGCATAGGAAAGGATAACCATTTAACCAGTGGGTCCAGCTTGGGCCAAGCTTAAAGAAGCAAAAACAAAAAAAATATATATGCGCAAGAAAACCAAGAGTTAAGTTTTATACGTCCTTTTTTTTTTTTTTTTTTCAAAATTGCTTTTTCCTGTAAAGTTAAATAAGCTTATTATTTTGCTCTAAGCTTCAGAATGTGGTTTTCACTTTAAACCTTTTTTACAACATTCTTAAGCTTAGAGCAAAATAATAAATAACCTTATTATTTTGCTCTAAGCTTAAGAATGTGGTTTTCACTTTGAACCTTTTTTACCAGCATGTGTGCCAGCTGGTTGTTTTAGTAGTTTACAGGTTTAGTAGAATTTAATGTTCGAATATTTTATTAACTTACAAAATTTATATTTGGTGCACTTAAGCAGATGTAATATAGCAGAAACCCACTTTCAGGTCTTTGTAGAAATGAGAAAGGGACCATTTCTGTTTTACCCTGAAGAAGGACTAAGTGATTATTCTCAACATGTTCTACATTAGATGTCTCCTTTTATAATCTCCCTTTTAGAGTTTACAGTTTCTTAGTTTTAGCCCTCATCAAGGGGAGAATATAGCTCGGTGATTGGGTTTTCATATTCTTCTTTTTCTAGGTTTTTATTTTTTAAATTGTTTGTACGCAGCCACACACATCATTTAAGAAGGTTGAAATTTTTTCTGGAAGTGAAGATATAGAAGCTATATCGAATATCTACTTTAAAAATGACATCTTGAAAAATACACACACACACACACACCACATATACATACATATACACACACACCATATATACATACATATATACATACATATACACACACACCATATATACATACATATATACATACATATACACACACACCATATATACATACATATATACATACATATTCACACACACCATATATACATACATATACACACATGCCATATATACATACATATACACACACACCATGAAGGAATGGTGAAAATGTTTCATCTTTAAAAACTCTCTCACTCCTATATATGTGTGTGGTACATTTTTTTTATGTTAATGACTAGCAAATAAGTTAGTATACTCATTACCACTGATGCTGTGCTAATTAAATTCTACTTTTCCTTTACCAGATTTGATCCTTAACACAATGTGCCCATGACAGATGTATTGAATTAAAACTTTTCTTTCTCAGATGAGTATATACTGTATAATAGCTATCAGAAAAATTGCAAATACTTGCATACATGCATACAAACAATGAAAAACTGAAATAAAAAAACCTTAGCCTTCTGATGGCAGAATTCCGTGGCATTATTCCTGCAGGTTGCTTACATTTTCTCCATGGCATGAAAAATCTGGTTTGGCCATGTGCATCCAGGAAATTTTCACTTTGATGAAGCCTGCCACTTATGTGCTTTTCTGCGTTGTGCTTCTTCTGCCTTCCTAACTTTTGCTTTTGCATTTAAATGTGTTAGCGGTATAAAGGTTAGGGTTCTAACATACAACTTTATCACCTCTGTAGGAACATCTGGAAACTTCTGACCAATTTTCACGCTTAGTTTGTGTACAATCTTGTGTTCCTGGGATATAGAGACGTGTCCATGCACTTCTGAAAACATCAACTCAAACTGGCTAACTTTCTTCAACCATGGATCTGATGGAACAAGCAGGCCACCTCGTGAAAGGGTCTCAATCCAGCTAACAGGTACTAATTCTGTAGTTGATGGTGGATTAAGTAGCTGGCCAGTTGGCGTACCCAGCGAACGGTCATATTTTTTTCCTCGGTAAGCTATGTCATCTGCAGGGTAACGAAAGCCTTCTACAGAGCAATGAGAGCCAGGAGTAGCAGGTGGTACCTGAATACCCGTAGAGTCATGCAGTGTAATATCCCGAATCTCAGTTTCACCTTCAATCATTTCCAGGGGTTCTGACATATCAGGTAAAACGGCACTAAACAATTGAGATGTCAAAAAGTAATCATCATCAGCCCCACCTTGTGCAACAGGAGCAGCACTTGAACATGGAATGTCACTTACATTGGCACCTAGAAGCAAGAGGCGCAAACGGTATTTCACTTCTGTAGGCAATGGATGATCATGGAAGTGGCTAAGCCCACGTATTTGTGAAAAAAATTCAAGGCATTCTTGATTGAGTCGAGCAGTTAGGATGTATTTTATGTTCAGAGGCTTCAGATCAGTGACGTGTCCCAGTAATGAGCGAATGGTTGTGATGAATCCTTTCTGAAAGGGTAACAGATATGTTGCATTACCTACCTTCATTCCTCGGATGCATGCATGCAGCTGTCGTAGAATCCTCTCTTGGGTTTCACGATGAGTTCCAAATCCACATGCCAGAGACTTCTCATCTGTAGGCCTTCTTGAATTTAGCACAACAAACGAGTCGTTCAGAAACTGAACAAATTTCGCGTCGAGTTCTTCATGTGGCATAAGAAAGCGTATTCCTTGTGCAGCGTGGTTCGAAAAGAGCTGAGTTGCGAAATATACACTTTGGCGGTCACGGCCCTTCAAACTAGTGTGATGAAGTGACAACTTGGGGCATATCTTCATCTCACTGCAATCCAGAGTAAGGAGCTGTTCAATAGTAGCTTTTGTAATTTTCTTATTACCTGGAAGTGTTAGTCCATCATCGAGAAAATGATTTCTTAGCAGCTTGTAAAGGTGTGGAACATCTGCAAACACCCACACTCGTTTATTTGGTATTTGAGGATTGGGGAAGCATGTGTTTGTGTGTGTTACTTGTAATTCCTTCCATACAGCACGATTTTTGCCACCGAGGATTTTTGCCACCGAGCTACAGCAGCAACAACATTATACTGAATATCTTCCAGAGATGATATTATTTTGTTCAACAATGAGGCTGTCATCTGTATGTCAAAATCAAAATATATTACCTGCTTCCAGCTTGCAAACACTCCTCGTACCATGACTACTTGCACATTACTGTGTGGACCAACAATCCTAACTTCTTCTTGGTCATAGGAAATCATGCTATTTATGTTCATTTCATCAAAAGAAATGACACATGTACACTCTAAAGTACTAAGTCTTTGTGAATGTGCCTTCATTAGCTGAAGGACATCATGTAGAATGCCAGGGCGACAATGAAATGAGCGAGCAGTCCACCGTCTCAGTGTTGAAATTCCTGGCAATGGAAGCCCCATTTTGTCTCTTAAGAAAATATAGCACTTTTCTTGACATTGCACGAAGAGAATGGCTTTACAGATGTCTTCCCTTTCCCATTTTACACATTTCTTACCTTTTATTAAACAACGGACCTGATTTGCAGTGAAGAGTTTTGCTAAAACTTTCCTTACTTCGGTTTCTAACTCCGTGTCAAATTTTTTCAAGTATTCCTGAGAACGTCGTCGAGTTGTTACAAGCTGACTGTGAAGGTACTTGTTTGTTACTCCCATCTGAATGCACACTGTGTTTAGCCTTTGGTTTTCTTCCTCCAATTTCTTTATTCTTTTCTCCATTGTTTTTTATATCACTCAGCATGCACTGTGTTTCTTGATCAGCTCCCATCGGTTTCTCTACATTCCTCTTCTTTGGTGATAGATTATCAAGGGTTTCCAATGCACGTTTCCGAACTCCACGGTCATGACATCTAAGTGCAGTAGGCGTTGTAGTCTCAGGTCCTGAAATGTCAGCACTGGCTCTCGAACTTACATTATTAATACCAGTATTATTGCTTGTGGGAAGGTTTAGTGTAGGTACTGCATCAGGCTTCAACACTTTCCCGCGAGTTAACTTAAGTAACTCTGCCTTTAAGTCACGCTGGTAGTCATCCTGTGTGAAATGTTGAGAACACACTCTTGCAATGGACACTTTGAAGGAATCCTGACGCTTACATTTCTGAATCCACAATTTTTGTAGTAATAAATCCTTCGGGAATACATGGTACATAATGTCAGTGTTCTTGGTTTTCCTATTGTACGTAGTACAACAGGCCACTGCACAACCCGGCATTATTGCGTTTCTTACGAAACACAGAAGCAATGAATTTCAGTAATAAATACGTGTAAATATCAAAACATAAACATAGAACTATACGATACATACTTCAAGCGGTTGAAAATCAACTGCGTTAATAGAGAAAACTCCAGCACACCAAATGTAAACAAACAGGGATGCAAGAAGTCGAAAGACTGAGAGTCCTGCGTCCACACCTACGTCATGCGTGGTTTCAAAATAACCGCGTCTGATACTGCGCAGCCCAAGCGGGACCCTACTGACTTAACGTGCTCGTCCGATGCACGGCGTATATTCAGCGATTGTTAGTAAATCACACCATCTCTGAAAGATAAGCTCAGGTTCGAACCTGAGGACATTGCATCGATAGTTTGGATCGCTAACCACTAAGCCATCCGCGGCTAGAACTTTATTCATAAAATACGTGTAATATATATTTTTTTTTCACATATAAAACTAAAAATTTAAAAATCCCTCTTTTTCATTCTACTATTATAATTACTTTGACATGGTGATTATCAGTAATTCTGATATGCAAATGTTATAATACACGTCAGTTCAGTTGAGAATAAATTTTTTTAATTCAGAAAATGGTTAGGAACAACTGTCTAAAAGCGAGGTGGTATTAAAGGTACAATCGTTCCCTTGTTGCTAAGATTCAGCTAAGTGCTGATGTTCTTTTTTTCCGTTTTTTTTTGTAAGTTCAGAAATGCCAATCGGACGGGTAGTACGCGAATGGGATGAAAGACTCACCAGTGGTTATAACAGATCCATTTTTTCGAGATCAATTTCAACTACCAATATATGTACGTCCGACTGACTCGTAGATTTGTGGGTTAAGACCCCAGACAAAGCAGGGCTTCCTTATTATAAAGACACTGGTTCAATAGACCAATAAATTCGCTCCAACCTCCACCGCCCAAAAACAATGATCCGCAAGGCAAACTACACCATGTCTAAACTTTGTTTTCTTTTATTGTGTGTGAAAGGATATACGAAAGTTTCTGAACGAGTATGGGAATAATTGTGGTGTGAGCTAGTCTGTTGAAGGAATATAATATTAGCAGATTCTCATAACTTCCTTTGTAACTAATAACGTCCTTCCGAGGAAGAAAACTGTCACGGAGACTGGTGCTTATGCCTCAGATATCTAGTGGATGACTGAAAAGGTCTATCGGAATGACTAAGAAGTCAATGTTTGCTAGGTTGCTGGAGGTAAAGGAAATGTAAAAAAAAAAATAATAATAACTCTGTTCACAGCTCTTTGAAGAGAGACTCATCTCAACGATGAGATGATTAGTTTCCAGGACGTAAATGTGTTTGATTCCGTATACCACCCAAATTGAAACTTCCATTAAAGAGACTTTTGCAACACACATAAACAGTGTGTACGTATCGATTCTATTCATTCCAAAATACTTGCATTGCACCTTTGGTAGACATCCTAGAGTCTTTTAAGTCTTTTGTTTTCTTGCTTTTAACCAAAAAATTTCGAATATGCATAAAGTTTAGAGTAAACTGAATTTAAGTGTGCTGGTCATAATTCAAACCTTAGCCCGCTCCCTCCGGTATAGTGATTACAGATCAGCCGATAAGTGGAAACAAATTAGCTCTCACTCCATTTTAGTTCTTGGTTTTCTATATTGCGTGTAGGTATGTATTTTAGCTGGAGCCCGTAATTTGTTTCAACTACTTTTTTAACTCACTATGCAAGTGTTCTTTATAGTTTCAGATTTGGAAATGGAAGGTGCTTTTGGATGAAGTTCCTAGGGACGAGGATACATGCATTTCATGGTGGGAACAACTCGGATTGCATACGATGACCAGATATCGCGAGGATCACACAATGATTCCTACAGAGGATTGCGGGCAGCATTTAAAAAGCAAAGAAACGGGTCTATATTTTCCAACTGTTCACAAAAACAATGTCTGAAGGAAGAGGAACACACCGGTGTAAAACGTTAGATGTCAGACTTATCCTGATGCTGCTATGCTTTATTGTTTTAGAAATAAGGAGATCTGGTATTACAGGGGCGATCTTCAAAACCAACTTTCTTAATGACCATAGAACTAAAATGGCTGTGTGCTTGCGTGCCTCTTAAAAGGTGTCACTGACACGCGCATATATAATGTAATGGCTAACTGTTCCTGATTCGAAATGAATACAGAACAGAGGGTTGTAGATTCTCTCCATTTCGAGGGAACTGACTTCAAGGATGGAAAATTGCCACGGCTAATAAAATAACTCCAACCATGTCACACCCGGTATTCGAATCCAAATCCACCCTGGACGAATGATCAGCAGCCACATCTGGAAACACCGTACCATAGCGCCTGCTTAGATCTTCCATCTGAATAAAATTACAATTTGTCGTCTGCCACAAACGTATTTTATTTGCAATATTTTAACATTTGATTAGTAATTGAATTTAGAAACTAGGAAGCCGTTTCTCAACACGAGCTTTATTTTAAAAAAATATTTTAGTAATGTGCAAGAAAATTATTCAAAATGCGAGGTTTAGAGCAACGTTTTAAATATGAATTTACATTATAAACATCTCTTCGTATTACAAATTATAAAAGATAATAAGCAGCTATTAAGTACAATCGTTAAAATGAACGTAGCCGAATGCTCGTGTGACATGTCATTTCAAAAGGAAAACAACGATAAGAACTGCTTGATTTTAGAACGACTGAATAATTCTTCCAGTAAAGACCAATTATAACAGGCCCTAGATAGAAATTTAAGTGATGTTCCCGCTGAAAAAATGAATGAACGTTTTCGAATTTCTCTACAGCCTGGTACAAATGCACGATGAGGAATGTTGCGGTTCTCGGCAAAAGGAACAGGGCATGCAGCCCCGGTGGCGCAGTGGTCTATGGCGCTGGCCTCTGATCATTCGTCCGTAAGGGGTCCGGGTTCGAATCCTATTCAGGCATGGATGCTGTGTTTGTCTTACGGCACTGGCTCTCTCCCTTCCCTGGAACCAGTGACCCTAAATTAGGGACGGGTGACTACTTATAGTCCATTGAGTTGCTCACGGTGGTCGTTAAACCTCCAATAAAGAAAGAAGTAGAAAGAAGGAACAGGGCCACCTGAGCGTTTACATTACGTCTCTAGCTCATATTTCGAAGATTCAGCCCCAATATTTGCGATGAAAGATTCAGCCAAATATTAAGATTGATTCAGCCCCAATATTTGCTGGTTTCGAAGATTCAGCCCCAATATTCGCCATTCATTAGATAAATGAATCACCAGTTTCCTCTTAATTAAGGCGGAACTGTGCCATAAGATTCAGGTATTTATGATATTCGCGTAACCGAGAGTATAAACAATTGTATTTGTCGCAAGTTTCGAGATTGTTCTATGTAAATTGCATTTGAAAAGTGAGATATGAGGTATGCTTCAATTTAATTTATGGTATCTTCTTTCGACTCCTACTTATAACCACAAGCAGATATTTTTTATTTCGTCAAAAAAAGAGCACAGCTAGCATCAGAGGTACTTTACAATACACTCAAAATATCTAGGTATGTTTTGCTTCATGTTCATTTTTACAGGTATATTTCCACACACATGGAAACCTTCAAGAAATGTTATGGAAAAATTATAATATAAGTTAAATTATATTGAAATTACATATAATATTTTTTTAGGATATAATATGAACACTAAAATAATTGTTTCCATTATTGTATTATTTTCAAATGGTAATTCCAGCAAATCTGATTCAAAAATTTATTAATAAAAATCAGTTTAGTGGGTAATAATAATTTTAAACAAACAAGTTGCAAATTATCAAAACACCTTTCGAAACACTTGGCAGTATTAAAAGGAGACTCTTTTAATGTTCAAGAGCTCAGTGAATGTCTGATATTTTCCTATAGGTCAGATCATCTCTGTGTGGTTATGATGGTGTCAGTTGATTGCCGAATGTTTACTGGAGAAGGACCACTGTTAGAAATGGTTTCTTCATTCATATCTCGTAGGTGTCCAATTAGATTTCAGAATACTGCGTAGATCAAGTTTCGCACTCTGAAACCAATTACATTCTCCTTTAACCAGTGCGTGACGTACCGAGTTTGGAGTATGTATCATTATCATGTTGTAGATACACACATATCATGGTCGGAAGTAATACTGAAATGCCACGTGATGAATAAGTGCTGTTCCAGTAGTATTGAACAAAAACAATATCGGCCACAAAACCAGAACGCAAACTATCACACCTCGTCCACCAGCTTGAAGAAGAAGAGCTAGTCAGGTGGGACGTATCGATTTGCTGCCTTTAACACCACATCTCCGGCTTATAACCTGGGATGTCTTAACTAAAAATGGGATTAATTAGATCAGGTGATTAATCCTCTTCAGTACTGAAGGGTCACACTTCTGATGGTCTTACGTTCACCAGATATCAACTAGTCGATTTTTAGAAGAGACCTTCTGTACACGAAAAGACGTCTGAGCGGTTACAAAGTTTACGCGCCAATGTGCGAATGACGGTGTGTGCTACATACTAATGGTGAACTATTGTAGGTATGAATGTGACTTGCAAAATGCAATGACAGAAACGGAATTTAAAATTATTTCGAATTGTACTTTGCAACAAATACTTCAAGAATGCCACGTCTACCTTGATCTATTCCTCCCAGTGTAAAACTTTAATGGGAAATTTCCGATGATATAAAGGTAGAAATCCATAAATTCCAAGCGCAATGCTATTGACTTGATTTGATACGTAAACGTTATGAATATGAAGTCAGCGGATTAAAAGCTGTTAAAAAGGCCAAGGTATAGGCTCTATGAATAATTTAAGAAAAGAAAAGTATTCCAAACTTGACATGTTATGTAAATATTTAGTGCCTAAGTACAAGTGCAGCGTTATTAAAAAATATCATCTTATCGTTCTTTTGTGAACACAGCATGAGTCATGTGTAATTATGTTGTTTCGTCGAACACTATAGTTTTAAGAAATGTACGGCGATCTTTACAACCCCCTCCCTCCAGTTGAACTTTTGTGGCCAGTCACCCTAAACTGGTATGATCCGGCGTGAAAATTCAGACAAACAAAAGAGCTCCTTCCCGTCGTTAGGCGCCTTGGAAAACTGCCACACATAATTAGTAAACTTGGAAAACTGCCACACTTTCAAAGTGCTCCTCGGAGGAATGGCACTTTGTGCCCGGCCACTTAATGAAAGACGTGTGGTAGTTTGCCTGTGTAGCGGTTTTCCGGCAACCTCACCACACTAGGTAAATAATGAAAGTATGTCTCCCCACCCCAACCCCCGGCATTCAAACAGTATGTCAAATCGAATTATTAGTATGCCCATGATGACAATCAAAACTCCTATCTCGCACTTGTTTTCCTGGCCTTTTTTTCCTCGGACTTTTTTACCTGGACTTTTTTCCTGGACTTTTTTTCTCGGACTTTTTTCCTCGGACTTTTTATCTAGATTCCAGCCTGCTGTTTGTAAGGCCATTTTTCATTAAAAAAAGCGCGGTAAGAGCGCAAATACTAACCAGGCAATTTTCCCTACCTCATCCAGCTATTTGCAAGACGGTTGTTTACTGTAAACTTCGGCAAAAGTTTGAAATGCCGACCCCGGATTTCCCCCTACCCTGTCAGCCTGCTGATTGTACGACACGTTTACCGTTAAAAACCGCAGTAACAGTGAAAAAACTAACCCGGAAATTGCCCTGATCCAACCCTGCTATTTGTAAACCGATTTTTACCCTAAACAACAGTAGAAGTTTGAAATGCCGTTTCCGGAATTTTCCCCCACCCTGTCAGCCTGTTGATTGCAAGACAGTTTCTCACTAAAAAGCGCGGTAACAGTCGAAATACGAACCCGGAAATTTTTCACACCTCATCTAGCTACTTGGAAGACAGTTTTTTCCTATAAACAGCGAAAAATGTTTGAAATGCAGACCCCGGAATTTTCCCCCGCATATTTGTACACGTTGTTCCGTTTTATCTTGTTTTAAACAGCGTGGAAATGGGAATGATGACACCGGAAATCTACCACAAGTTCGATATTTTGGGTCAAATGCAATTTGTGCATGGTCCCTGACTGAAAAAGGTGGGGGACTTTTCCTGTGGGGGAATTTTTCAATGTGAGGGAGTTTTCTTGAGGGGGGGGGGGACTTTTCCGATCACCATCCGATTTGCTTCGCCGTTTTGGAGGGAAGTTGTAAATTTTAGAATTTCCGGGAAAAGAACATCATTCGATAAGACACACTGTTTCACACAATGTACACCGGATACGGAAAAGTGGCCAACGGAGAAGTGCCGACCGGAGAACTGGCCACACGTAGATATCTGGACACATTGAAATTTCAGTGCCATAAAATAATTTTGCATAAACAAATTTCATGTGGTTGTATTCCCCACTACTTGAGCAACTATTGTTCATACAATTTTTTTTTTAATATTTCATTTTCAGTTAGAAATTTAGACATTTCCATGATTTTCGGGCCAAAGACAAAGCGAAGAACTGGCCACCGGAGAGCTTCTCAACGGAGGAGTGGCCACCGGAAGAACTGGCCACAAAAGTTTTAACGGGCCGTATAAAAATTGCGGTATGAACTACTCCTTGGCTACGTCTCCCGTGATGGTTATCGGACACACATAAAATTTCCGCCGTAATTTCGTATTTTCTTATTTACGGTATTTTTCTATAAACTACAGCTAAACAAATTATCTGCGAGTATGTGCAAACCCATGACACTTGTCGGGGTGGGGGGTGCCTAAAACCTAAAATATGAAATATAAAGAATTTCTGGTCCGATCTAGGGATTTTCAGCTTTTACAAGCTACAACTCGACGAATTATCTGAGGGCACGTTCCTACCCAGGAAACTTGTCCGAAGGCGGGGAGGGGATGTGATAACAACAAAAGTGTAAACGATAGAGAATTTCTCGTCCCAACAGGAGATTTTCTGCATTTACGAGTTACAACTCAACAAATTATCTGACAGCATTTGCTGCCTCAGGAAACCAGGTAGGGAGGGGGGAGGTAACACCAAAAGTGTAAAATGTAAAGATTTCTGACTAAAAAATTTTGAGCGTTCACCACAAACTTTATCTCAACAAACTCTCTGCGGACATGAGCTAACGCAGAAAAGTCTATCACGGGCGGGGGGAGGTGGGGGTGGATTTCAAAAGTGTAAAATATAAAGATTTTTGGTCCGATCGCGAGATATTGAGCATTTACAACGTACAAGTCAACAAATTTTATGAGGCCATGTGCTGCCTCAAGAAACCCGTGTGACGTGCCTGCCCCGCAGGACGCACACGACATAAAGGCAGATAGCAGCGATAACGAACGTCCGCGTAGCTCAATTGGTAGAGCGACTTATTCCGGAATGAGGGGACCCGGCGTGGACAAAAATGAAGGAGAAATTTACTTCGTTATAATGGCGCCCGAACTTCCCGGTTGACACGGCCGTTAAAGATCTCGTTGTGGTGTGATGTTCTTTCCACACCGCGAGACAAGAAAAATAAGAGAATCCCTTCTCCAGCGCTTCGAAAAATAAATGTGTGCGACATTGCATTCCACACACTAGATTGACTGGGAGTTCTGAAGTGCACGTTCTACAGCGGATGGCTGCCTGCAACGATTCATGGGAACGGTTGACCCGTGGGCCTGCCCCCGGCCCTCTTTGGGGGGGTGACGTGTTTGCTCCGCAGACGGCACACGACATAAAGGCAGATATCAGCGATTACGAACGTAAGCGTAGCTCAGTTGGTAGAGCGACTTATTCCGGAATGAGGAGAGCCGGGTATACCCGTCACCAAAAGTGTGAAATATAAATAATTTCTGGTCCAGTCGGGAGATTTTCAGCATTTACCAGCTACAACTCGACACATTATCTGTTGGCATGTGCCTACGGAGGAAACCTGTCGGGGGGAGGGGGAGCGTAATACCAAAATCGGAAAATGTCTTAGCACATGCCCTCAGATAATTTGTTGAGTTGTTGCGTGTAAATGCTGAAAGACTCCCGCATGTTTCCTGAGTAGGCACATGCCCTCATATAATGTGTTGATTTGTAATTTGTAAATGCTGAAAATCTCCCGATCGGACGAGAAATTGTTTATATTTTACAATACTGGTATTAATCCCCCGCCCTCCCCCCTGACAGGTTTTCTGAGTTGGCACATTCCTTCAGATAATGTGTCCTGTTGTGGCTTGTAAACACTGAAAATCTTCCGATCAGACGAGAAATTCTTTATAATTTACACTTTTGATATCACCACCACTCCCGACAGGTTTTCTAAGTCAGCACGTGCGCTCAGAATAATTTGCCGACTTGTACTTTGAAAACGCTGAAATCTTTTGTTGAGTTGTAGATCATAAACATTTTTTATAAATAATGACACTCATTATCGCAATTAAGAAACGACGAAATTGCGGAAACTTTATATGGCTCAAATAACCAACTTCTGGTTTCGTGGCCACGAAGCGGTCAAAAAGGCAATTTTTATACGACCCCTTAAATATTTGTGGCCAGTTCTCCTGCACCTAATTGACACACCCCACTGCAAATAAGAAAAACATTTACTTAGCTGTGTGAAAGATCAAGTTGTGATAACGTATTTCAAAGAATTACTAATCTTATTTATTTGTGTTCTATCCTTTTGATTCAATTTAGTTTTTGTTTTTCAGATCTACACATATTGTTTTTTTTTTTGTGTGTGTTTTTATTCATTGACTGCTCATAAATTTTCGATTTTTTCAAAGTGAAAACGTTCAGAATACTCAGGATTTATTTCAATCGCTGATGACTGTTACGTGTATAACACGCATTACAATGGTGAGAACATCGCACAAACGACATTGAAACCATTTAGCTCAAAGGATTATGAAACTTCAATCCTCCAACACCACGATTTTTTTCATAGGATCGCTAAATTATCAATTTCTGTTCGAAGGGAGTAAGGTTATTTATTTTTTTTTCGCCTTTTTTAAGGGTGACAATAAATTCATGTTTGCCGAAAGAACTGTACTCTGAACCATTGCAGACGATATAAGTTTTTTTTTTTTAATTTATTTGTTACAAAAGGGCTTAGTGAACTAAAGTCGATAAACCACGAAAAATGTTTTCACGAGAAATCAAGGTTACAGTAATTCATAGTAAATAAAGGCTTAGTTTTTGATTGGTAGCTGGAGTTTGTGCTACCATTGTTTATAATATGAAGGAAGCAATTATAATCACTACGAAACTAGCATTCTACGTAAAACGTTGAAAACAGAGAAAAACATACTTTTTGTACGATTCCCTTTAGCAGTGTTGTCTGCGCGCATTCCTCAGAAAACGAAGTTGGAACCCCTGCCTGCCATTTTCAGGGGAGGAAACCATTAGCCTAATTCTATTGTCACTCTTATCGTGGTTGTAAATCAGTGGCAGGTTGCTCCACCCTTTCCAATGGGGAGGTAAAAACATGCAGTCGCCGATCAGGTAAAATTAGTAGAAAGTCGTTGCCGCTGAAGAAACGGTCGTTCGCAGAACACACAGCCGAAGTCAAAGCAAAACAGGAAAATGTTCTTGGCGCCGAGAGGGTTAATAATACTATTTAGCATGAGATAAATCCAAACCATAAATCCAGTCATTTTAAAGATACTGGTATCGAGGGATACCTTTCAAGAACAGATTCACAAAGATGTAAAGATGTTTCAAATAAAATACTGGAAACTGGTTTCTAAAATTTAAGTATATTTTGTACAACGAGATAGCCAAAATCACGTCATGTGCACTTTGTGTCTGAAAACCATAAAAAAAAGAGAGTAGAAAAAGACATTCTGTATAACGTGGATATTTGCCGAAATATATTATGGAAATGAATGGTTTCTAACGAACGGCACAGTTGCAAATGGCTAAATTTTAATTTTTTCGTTTTCCTAAGGGCGATATGAATTCTAGGGTTCAATCCCTTGCTGTCGTCGACGAAAACTACATATTTTTCTACTTGTTTGTGAAAGATTCCATCCCTTCAAACTTGGAGCCAATATTTCGGCCTGACTTTTTGTTAAATGAAGGTCACGAACTAGATCATTTAATTCTTCCTGACTTATAAGGTGAGGCACAGAATCTTTCGAGAAATCAGGGTCTTGTTGTACTTCAATATCTTCTTTGCTATGGGGATTTATTTCATCAGTATCACTATCATTAAAATTCCACTACTGTGGAGGTACAGGAACAGAAAGGTGTGAACCATGAGGAACAGGCCTTATGGCTGGAAGAATACTGGGATACAGAATCACATCTTTGGTCTTAGCTGAAATTCGAGATATCTTAGTGATGCAGAAGTAACAATCTGTTGAGCGGTCTTTTGGTTCTCTCAAAACCATTAGTACTGGAAATGGGATTTGACGTGATCCCTTCATCCAGCCAGTCAACAAAGTTACACATGAATTACAACAAGTATGATTCGCCCATGATTTATCTTCATCACCCACTTTGCACTGGAAATAAAGTTAATACGATTTTCTAATCAACGGTGTGAAATGTCGCCTTTGAGACTTTAAAGTAAATTGTCCACTAATCTAGCAGGAACTATTTCGATGGTTCACAGAAGTACGCGGCATTACTTAACGTACAGTTTGCACAATCCACACTGCTTTTTAAAACCACGAGGAAATGCACGTCCTTCAATACCGATTAAATGCATTTCAATAAGAAAAATTATGTTTTTTTCTCCTTTCCCAGAAGTAATTTTACAGTAGGAAATAATGGCGCCAGTAGATTTACTCTCAGAGACACAGCTATCCTGACCGCAGACAGATGTTTCGTTTGGGAAACATAGGGACCTTTCTTTAAGTAACACAACATTCACCCAATATAGAGTTCCATTACAACAAACTGAAGCCCAGTGGAGCAATTGCGACTTCATATTTCGTTTCAGCACCCGGAAATATATACAAAACCGCTAAATTTTCCTTTGTAACAAAATAATTTTTTGTCAGTGTATTCTACAAAAACGCTTCTACACATGCAGTATCATAAGATCGTGAACACCTTGCTTCTACATTCCAAGTTCGATTGAGTGATCAGTGGACACGATGTTCTCTTCGGCTCCACTTTTCCTTTTCTCTGATATCCTTCAGATAGATTGCTGATATCCAACGTACGGGTCATGCAGAAATCAGGCAAGAAGCAGAGATATCTTTCCGAAGTGACAAGGTCAATATCAAAATCACCATTATATTGCACTGCTTCGTTTTACCTAAACTATGCCGCTGATGCAATATGATAAGTTGTAGTGGAATGAAGACAATATTGAAAAATAATGGCTTTAGCGTTACAGGTCGACGGTTGTCAAATCTAGTGCGAAGTAGCGCACGGCGTTCTTCACTGTCTTGAGACAAGTGTCGCAAGCAAGGTACACAGTTCTAAGAGTAACCCTGCGGTTTTGCCCTTCGAAGATTTTGCACGTTCAGCACATGATTCCCCGACAAAAGTGAAGGAGCTGCATGGGCTTTGAGATCAGTTGCAGGGGTAGAACTGATTGGGCGTGGAATATTTTACAGGCTGATGAATCCCATTTCTAACGCATGGTGTTGTTAATATGCAAAACTGCAGAATTTATAACTTACACTTTTTACGGCATCGCGCTCCAGCAGATTCCTAAATTAATGCCTTCAATTTGCAGAAGATTACATATATTGTACAGGTCGTTATCCTGCGCTCTTTAGACATTCTAGGGTCCTACTCCACTATACGTGTTACAGCATCGACCTCCAGCAGATTCCTAAATTCATTCCTTTCAATTTGCAAAAGATTACATATAACGTACAGGTCGTAGTACTGCGCTCTTTAGGAATTCTAAGGTTCTGCGCGACTACACTTTTAACAGCATCGAGCTGCAGCAGATTATTAAATTCATTCCTTTCAATTTGCAGAAGATTCCATATAACGTTCAGGTCGTGGTCCTGCGCTCCTTAGGCATTCCAGGGTCCTGCGCCACTAAACATTCTACCGCATCGAGCTCCAGCAGATTCCTAAATTCATTCCTTTCAATTAGAAGAAGATTACATATAACGTACAGATCGTGGTCCTGCGCTCTTTATTCATTCTAGGGTCCTGCGCCACTAAACGCTTTACAGCATCGAGCTCCAGCAGATTCCCAAATTCATTCCTTTCAATTAGCAGAAGATTACATATAACGTACAGATCGTGGTCCTGCGCTCTCCAGGCATTCTATGGTCCGGCGCCACTATACTTTTTACAGCATCGAGTCCAGCAGATTTCTAAATTAATTCCTTTCAATTTGCAGAAGATTACATATAACGTACAAGTCGTGGTCCTGCGCTCTTTAAGCTTTCCAGGGTCCTGCGCCACTAAACATTTTACAGCATCGAGCTCCAGCAGATTGATAAATTAATGCCTTTCAATTTTCAAAAGATTACATATAACGTACAAGTCGTAGTACTGCGCTCTTTGGGCATTCTAGGGTCCTGCGCCACTACACTTTTAACAGCATCGAGCTCCAGCAGATTATTAAATTCATTCCTTTCAATTTGCAGAAGATTACATATAACGTACAGGTCGTGCTACTGCGCTCTTTAGGCATTCTAGGGTCCTGCGCCACTACACTTTTAATAGCATCGAGCTCCAGCAGATTCCTAAATTCATTCCTTTCAATTTGCCGAAGATTCCATATAACGTACAGGTCGTCCTCTGCGCTCTTTAAGCATTCCAGGGTCTTGAGCCAGTAAACCTTTTACAGCATCGCGTTCAGCAGATTCCGAAATTCATTCCTTTCAATTTGCAGAAGATTACCTCTAACGTACAGATCGTGGTCCTGCGCTCTTTATTCATTCTAGGGTCCTGCGCCACTAAATGCTTTACAACATCGATCTCCAGCAGATTTCTAAATTCATTCCTTTCAATTTGCAGAAGATTACATATAACGTACAAGTCGTGGTCCTGCGCTTTTTAAGCTTTTCAGGGTCCTGCGCCACGAAACATTTTACAGCATCGAGCTCCAGCAGAATGATAAATTCATGCCTTTCAATTTGCAGAAGATTACATATAACGTACAGGTCGTGGTCATGAGCTCTTTAGGCATTCTAGGGTCCTACGCCGTTAAACATTTTACGGCATCGCGCTCCAGCAGTTTCCGAAATTCATTCCATTCGATTTGCAGAAGTTTACATATAACGTGCAGGTCGTGCCCTGCGCTCTTTAGGCATTCTAGGGTCCTGCGCTACTAAACTTTTTACAGCATCCAGCTCCAACAGATTCCTAAATTCATTCCTTTCAATTTTCTGAAGATTTCATATACCGTACAGGTCGTGGTACTGCGATCTTTAGGCATTCTAGTGTCCTGAGCCACTATACCTTTTACAGCATTGAGTCCAGCAGATTCCTAAATTCAATCCTTTCAATTTGCAGAAGATTCTATATAACCTACAGGTCGTCGTCCTGCGCTCTTTAAGCATTCCAGGGTCCTGCGCCAGGAACCTTTTTACAGCATCGCGTTCCAGCAGATTCCGAAATTCATTTCTTTCAATATGCAGAAGATTACATATAACGTACAGGTCGTGGTCCTGCGCTCTTTAAGCTTTCCAGGGTCCTGCGCCACTAAACATTTTACAGCATCGTGCTCCAGCAGATTCCTAAATTCAATCCTTTCAATTAGCAGAAGATTACTTATAACGTACATATTATGGTGGTCCTGCGCTCTTTATTCATTCTAGGGTCCTGCGCCACTAAACGCTTTACAGCATCGAGCTCCAGCAGATTCCTAAATTTATTCCTTTCAATTAGCAGAAGATTACATATAACGTACAGATCGTGGTCGTGTGCTCTTTAGGCATTCTATGATCCGGCGCTACTATACTTTTTACAGCATCGAGCTCCAGCAGATTCCTAAATTCATTCCTTTCAATTCTCAGAAGAAAACATATAACGTACATGTCGTTGTCTTGCGCTCTTTAGGCATTCTAGGGTCCTGCGCCACTAAACGTTTTACAGCATCGCGCTCCAGCCGATTCCGAAATCCGTAGCTTTCAATTTGAAGAAGATTACATATAATGTACAGATCGGGGCGCTCTTTAGTCAATCTATGGTCCTGCGACACTGAACACCGACTAAGCATGGTAGGTACTATAAACAGGTTACTTAAAGAAACCACTGAAAAGCTCTCAAAGCTGCGTTGTTTTTTGAAGATGTCTCTAACTCTGGCTTACTTGCTAACATTGTCACCATGGAAATTTTTGTTCTAATTCAAACCAACACTAGTAAGGTTTTGGTATTTAGAGTGCATTTTTTGAGTTTTGTATTTATATTCCCATTTACGAACTTTTTATTGTATGAATTATCTTGGTGGTTCGTAAAGTTTAGACAAAACGCGAGGCTATATTAGTAATATGAACCCTTTTTTGAATTCTTTCAGTATATTAGTCAAATAAAAAATTACAATCGATAACATCATATTGTGTGAAATCAGTTAGACTGATGCGTAGTAGCAAATCCGAAAGAGAGTTTCAGCTCTTCTTTTTGTTCAGAAAAACTGTATGTAGTTAGTTCACAAGGCATCTGCAGTTATTGAGAGTATTCTAATGACACTAATCTTCGCCTTTGGATGTGGTTGCTGTTAAAAAACTTTTAAAGGAATTGTTGAACCTATTATACAGAAGCGTAACTAGGGCGGGGCAGGCGTGGAGTCTGCCCAGGGCGCAGCTCAAAAGAGGACGCAAGAAGCTCTGCCTACAGTCTGTTTAGAGTTGGAATTGAAACCTTGGAACCGAATTCTGGTGCATTTTTTGCGCCTTACTTTGTCATTTGCCCATTTACAGAAACTACTTATTATATGTTTTGCCAGTTTCACATTTCTTCCTTAAAAGGTCCATGGTTGTTTGTTGCTCAGATTCAGAAATCAAGGGCATATACATACATCGCGAGATAAAGATATTTTCCACTTTATTTCAATACAACAAATATTAATAATAATTAAGCGCATATAGAGTATTAAATCCTTTTATTTTTCTGGTAGTTAGCACAAAAATACGCCAAGCTTTTGCATTCCACTGGGAGGCTTTTTCAAGTCAATGGTAGACATAAAAATGCAGAGAATTGGAACACGTAAAAAAAGAAGATGATTTTTGAAAATAATGTGGGTGACATCCCGAGCATATTACATGAATTTCTATCACGCAATTATACGTTGCCCCGCGATATGTTTTCATCTTTTAATTACCCATGCCAAACCATTGGTAGCTCACTAGGGACTATATCAATACATGCCATTTTTGCTCTATAGGATTTCCACTCTTTCCCTGATGGCAGTCTCTTTAAAATTCGTGTAAGGGACAATTCTTCTAATGTATTGTTCCACACAGGAGCGGCCGAGCAATGTGTGACTTCTCTGGAGAGGGCTGTATTCTGCATGTCGTGGTTCACACTTCGTACGTGTTCTTTACATCTAGTGTCCAAGGACCGCTTTATCATTCCGATATAGATATTTTCCGTGTTGTCAGGGTATACCAATGGAATAGCGTACACACCCGCCTTTCCTTTCTCACACTGGCTGTCCTTGCAACTTGATATTATATGTGATAACGGGATCGGGAACTTTATTGTTATTGATATGTTGTATTAGCGTATTAAATTATTTAACTAATATGTAAAGCCTGGGATATATGCCAAGGATCCTGAGTATCTCATCGTCCTACTAGACGATTTTCTTATTCTGGACATCAAACGATTTCTTACAGTCCTATGTATTCTGTCTATGCCATCCTTCTTATATCCAGCATTTAGACTTTCGCTATAAATATTATCAGTTTCTTTATTATTTAGGTGGTCGGGTTTGCATACGTTGTACGCTCTATAGAACCATGCTCTAAATGTGGAAAGTTTGTACTCTTTTCGGCAGTACGAATCAGGAGGGACAAGGTTCGGTACTGCGGTCGGTTTATAATGAGCGTTAAAATCAAAGCTGAATGTTATTTTTCTTCTGAGCGCTACGTCAAGATAATTCAACGTCCCGCTCGCCTAGTTGCAGAAAATCTTGGTTTACTCGGAATTTATTGAGATGCTTGCTAGATAAAACAGATTATATAAAATATTCTTGCGTTCAAGAAATGCTTCAGATTTATTAAATTTTCATAGATATAGAAACTGGTTTAACTCTAAGTTCAAACGCGCTAAGAAAATTTATTTGTAAGTGGGTTGTCAAATACTAGGGACTGCAGTAAAGTTTGGCAATTAATTAATAAGTTGCTCTCCAGGTCTCGGTTTCAGGGGGATCACATACAGGTTGATCACATGGGCACTAGAGTTACTGATTTGGATCGGATTGTAAATTTGTTTAATACGTATTTTATTGAGTTACCTGCTAAGTTATTGTCTGATGTCCCACATTCAAAGGGCATTATTCTGAATTCCTATCGCACCAGAGATTATCTTCTTCTTTTTATTTCCATCCTGTTTCAGATGACCTTATGTCGGTTGTCTCTAATTTGGATTCATCAAAGGGAGCGGGTCCGGATGACATTCATCCGAGAGTAATTAAGTATGCTTCTGAAAATTTGGTAATACCTTTGAGTCTTATTATCAATTGTAGCTTTTTAACTGGGAGAATCCCTTCTTCCTTTACAATTAGTAGGGTTTCGGTTGTACATAAGAAGGTCAATAGAACTGATGTTGCTAATTACCGTCGAGTTGCAAATATCTCGATATTTGCTAAAATATTGGAGAGGCTGGTTTTGAATAAATTGTCAGGATCTTTGAATTTGAATGAAACTTTACATTGGAACCAGCACGGTTTTCGGAAGGGTCACTCAACGGAGACAGCGTTATTGGATGCTATGATTTTTTTACAGATTATGAAAGGTGTGTTGTGGGTGTATTTTGCGACTTGTCAAGAGCATTTGACTGCGTTCGTCATGATATTCTCTTGTCTAAATTACAACATATTGGGATTAGAGAGTCGCACTTTCATTTTTCGAGAATGATCAGTCCAGTAGGACACAATATGTACAAATACAGGGTATTCGCTTTTCAGTTCAAATAATTAATTTTGGAGTTCCTCAGGGCTCCATATTGGCCCCAATGCTTTTTTTAATTTATGTCAACGATATATTAAATGCTGTTTCTACTTATCACCGAGTTTTATTTGCTGACGACACCAGCTTCTTTTTTCCTGGGGATTCGTTGTCCGAGATATTACCTCGTGTAAATCGTGAACTTCAGGAGATTTCTCGCTGGTTTGGCTGTAACGCTCTTACCATTAATACTAATAAAACAACCTGTGTCTTTTTTTCTGGCCGTGGCCTTCGGCCGTTGTCGCCTACAGGTATTTTCTTGAACGGGAATCTTGTTGCATTTGGGTCTTCGGTGAAATGTCTGGGTGTTATGCTACATCGGACTTTGCGATGGGATGTCCATATAAGTTATTTAGCAAATACTCTTAAGTCTCGTATTGGTGCTATATCTAGGATTTCTGGTTTTTTGACAATCAGACTCAGATTAATGCTATATTATTCCTTCATCTATCCTCTGTTGTTTTAATGTATTTTGGCCTGGGGTCAGACAACGGATGATAATGTAAATAGAATTCTTGTTCTTCAGAGAAAATATATTCGACTTATACATTTATTTTTAAACACTGGAAGCCTTTTATTGTCTTTATAGCATTCTTCCCTTTGACAAAATTTTTATTTTCAGGTTATTATTACTTATGCATGACAGAGTCTATACGAATAGGTATCTTGAACTATTGCAATTACATCATTTCTCCCAATACATGATACTCGAGGTCATGCGAGTTATGTGGTTCCTAGGGCGCGCACCAGATTGCTGCATAACAGTATTATTTCAGCTGGATCCCGTGAGTGGAACAGTTTGCCATTATACATCAGGGAAATTGTGATATCATGGGTATTTAAAAAACTGCTACGAGAGTTTTTGTCCTTTGTTGTTCCTGTATTCTTTCTTTTACGGTACGCTCAACACCGTTTTTTTTTATGTTGCTATTTTTATCGTTTTGACCTGACACATTCACCTTTCGAGATCGAGGGCTCGTCAGGCTTAAATTTAAGCCTTTTTCCCTGGTTCCATACTACAGTTTCTAGTACATTATGTAATTTTTTTTAATCAATTACATCGTATCGATTTTTTTTGGTCTATTATAAACGAGATTCGTGCTTGTATGTTCATGATTATTATATTAGATATATTCGAGGTGGTTGAGCCTATGTTTTCTCTTGGAGTAAATAATTAGTACTAAATGTTATTAATTTATATTGAACTTTGTGATATTACCGTAATTTCATCTTCCTGTTTGAAACTATTGAGGTTTAATCTCAAAATTTGAACCTTCGGTCCTTCTGTATTTTATGAACGAACATTTCAAGATGAAAATCGAAAATGCTTATTTTAACAATTGGTAATAACTAATTTTTATGAGGGGACGAGCATTTCACCTGAGCTCAAATTGAAAAAAAACTTATGATCTGAAAGAAAATATTCTCAGGTGTTTGAGTTCCTCGTAAGGGTAAGTAAAGTGAATGAACATACACTGAACAAATATTTCAGTGCAACCAACACCTTCAATTTGGGAAAGGACAAAATTTTATATTTCTTATAGCTGATATACTGTAATTACATTTCTTTGTTTTATTACACGCAATCATTTAAAATTTTTATCACGGTAGTTACGTTTTTTACTGAATTTTCTGTTCATTATGATGGTGAAATTCAGAAAAATGATATTTATGTATAAAAAATAATTAAGAAGAATTTAAGCACTTTGAAAAGGTAACTTTCAAAACATATCTTTGACTTAGAGGGAAGGGAATGAAAGTTTAAGTTTTATTTCTTAAAATGTCATTATATAAAACTATTTAACTAAAGGTTTACTTAATGTATTTGGGCTATGTTCTTTTCCATTTTTCCTTCTAACAGGATGCAGTATAAAGATGCAACGCCGATTTAAACGAGATTGTGACTAAACGTTTATATTTTAAATGGAATTTCTGCACAAAATTATACAGAAATTTATTGTTGGGTACGTGCATATCAAAATCGACCACCATCCTTTCCCTTGAAGTACAATGGACTGGCTGATTTGTATGTTATTATAACATTGAAGCTAAAACCTCAAACAATGAACTCTTGACAAAATGAAATTTTCACACAGTGGAGCTGTACTTGCTTGCAATGCACAGCAACCAGCACTGCTGTCAGGATACTCACCAGGCAGTAAAATTGTCTGCTATAATTCATAAATATTAAATTATTTTCTTAGGCGGAACAACACGTTCATTTCTATCGTTAACCTAATTACTGTGATCATACGAGAAGAATTCTTCAGTGGATCTAACAATTTATTCTTGTCGTTGTCTTTTTTTTGAAATGGCATATCAGACGACCATTCGGTTTCTTTCATTTTAAATTCATTGCAGACAGATTGTTCCCAATATTTGCTAATTTCCTTTAAAAAGTTTTAATATAGATGTAAAATATTTATTAAGAAATGTTGAGGATACCCACGTATTGAATGATTTTCATTGATCACGCTAAAATAAATAGGATCATATAGGAAATAAAATACGATCGCGACGAACGATATTTCGTAATTTTTAGCAGATAAAAAAGTCTGATTTGATTCTCGTTCCTCATTTCGGAGAAACGTCACTCGAATGAAGACGAGGCTGAAAAATTTCTCGAAAATAATAGATGCTTCGTATGCATTGAAACAGCAAGCTATTAGGAGTACCGACCAGGAATTAGATACACGTTGCACATTTCCTTACGTATGCAAGTATGGATCGGTACATCTTTTTACAATGGTCACAGAAAGTTAGGGATATTGCATTAAATGAAAGATTCATGTATGTGACTCAAGCAACACTCATTCAAATGGCATCAGTGAGGTTACACAAAACTGAACGATAAAGAGTACGTTTACAAAAGCGATTAATTGTGTAAATTCTGCACACAACAAAGCAGCACTGCAATGCAGAAAAAATGAAAATTCGACAAAATTTCCATATCTGTGTATTTGAGCACCCGGTAACGCCACCACTGGATCGAAGAAATTCCTGACACCTACGAGGCATACTTTTATGGTCATTATTGATGGGTGTAAGGGGCAAGTTGTCTCATATTACAGGCAACAAGGTATGGCGGTCTGCCAGTGTAGCAGGATGTGGTACGTGGTTATCCAGCGGCCCAACTATGTTCTCAATAGGAGTAAGGTCAAGAGACATTGAAGGCAGCTGTAATGGATCAATACCCTGAGTGTCCAGCAAATACATGTACTTGGAGTGCCACTTTTCCAAAATAAGAAATCAACGCTGCCAAAGTTTTGTACTAGTTTTGTACAGTTTTGTACACCCAAAAGAAAATTTGTACACCACCGGAAGTGGTACTTTTCGGCTTTCTAAAAGTGGCACTCAAGTACATGCTGGAGTGCCAATATTTCAAAATCGAAAATAAATACTACCAAAGTTTTGTACTAGTTTTGTACAGTTTTGTACACCCAAAAGAAAATTTTGTACACCACCGGAATTAGTACTTTTCGGTTCTCTAAAAGTGGCACTCCAAGTACATGCTGAGTGCCACTTTTTCAAAATCGAAAATAACAACTGCCAAAGTTTTGTACTAGTTTTGTACTATTTTGTACAACCAAAAGGAAATTTTGTACACCAACGGAAGTGGTACTTTTTTACTCTACTTTGTGCCCTTCGAGCATGTACTTGGAGTGCCACTTTTCCAAAAACGAAAATAAACACTGCCAGAGTGTTGTCCTAGCTTTGTACAGTTTTGTACACCCAAAAGAAAATTTTGTACACCACCGAAAGTGGTACCTTTTGACTATCATTTGTGGCTCTCGACATGTCCTTGGAGTGCCACTTTTACAAAATCGAAAATAAACACTGCCAAAATGTTGGACTAGTTATGCGCAGTTTTGTACACCCAAAATAACATTTTGTACACCACCGGAAGTGGTACTTTTTGACTCTCATTTGTGGCTCTCAAGCATATACTTGGAGTGCCACTTTTCCAAAATTGAAAATAAGCACTGCCAGAATGTTGCACTAGTGTTGTACAGTTTTGAACACCCAAAAGAAAATCGTGTACACCACAGAAAGTTGTTTTTATTGGCTCACCAGCACGTACTCGGAGTTCCACTGTTTTTAAGTCGAAAATAAACACTGCCAGGGTGTGTGCATCCTAAAGAAAATTTGTACTCTACCGGAAGAGGTTATTTTTACCTCTCCTTGGTGGCTTTCCGGCATTCGCTCATGTACTGCCCTTTTTCTACAATCGAAAATGAACACTGCCAGGGTGTTGTACGAGTTTTGTACGGTTTTCTACACCACCGAAAGGGAACCGGTCACTTACTATGCCTAAGCAAACTAGCCTTGGTTTTCCTAGAAAGCCATCGTTGAAAAGTTTCTCCAAAAATGAAAATAGACACCACTAACATTTTTTATGTTCTACCGTGAAATTTAAAATTATTTTCCTGAACAGAACAGTAGTAGAACTTTTCTATTTGGTGTACCGCTAAACATGTACTTGCAGTCCGAAATACAAAAAGTCGTCGTATTTTATTTTTTTTTCAGCTCGAAAAAATGTTATGTACGTTACCGGATGTGGTACTTTTCATCCGTCTTAGTTCAGTACCAGACATACATTTCTTGTACCATTCCACAAACCCGAAATATTCACACACGATTTCTACTAGTTTTGTAAGTGCGAGAAACGAGCTCCATTTTGAAATATAAGAAATCATTTTATGAGATTCCTCAATGGTAAAATTTGATGATCTCGGAGCGTATGTAAGCAGACTACAGTTCTTAATTTCCAATTTTTGTCTTAATGAAGTTATTTGCACCTGACTTTTATCTTTTTTTTTTTTTGAATTACAGATTTGTACATTTTGGGATTGTATAACGGCTATCCTCAGTTGTGGATACCCCCATGACTGCATTAATAAATTACTTGTAGAATTTTTGATTTTCGAAGCAGTAACTTAAATGGTTAACTAATTTGATTAATATTCTTAGTTTGTTGCATATAAAACACACTTTTGTAATAACCCAGTAGCCAAACGCCCAAGTTGAAAGAATCAGCAAAAGGATTTATGTTTAAAATCTTCTTTCCCTTAATTTTCCACTCAATGAAAGTTCGAAGGTCATCATATCAAAAATCGTCACATTGTGATTCATCATTTGACACACAGCAGCTCTTAGATCAACAAATAGCAACAATACGTATTCGTTTAAATCTCTTTCTTTATATCAGTTCCCTACAATTACTTGCAATCTTTCTCTCTCTAAACCCCCCCCCATTATTTACAATCAAGGTTGTCTCTATAAATTTTGCTGTGACTCACTGCCAGTGTCGCAAAAATGTACAAGCTGTTTAGAGAAGTAACGAGCTCTTCTGTGGGAAAATGTTTAGCTTAGAAGCAACTTGAAAGGAGGCTTAAGTTACAAGCATACGTCACAGACTGAAATTCAAGCAATTTGAATTTCTGCGCAATGTTTTTTCAATCTAGTGGTTTTCAGTTTAAACATTTTTTTTTAATTTTAGCATTGCTTTGTAGAAATAAAAAGATATTCAGTGAAACTTTGGCTATGCGTATTTCAATTATATTTTTGACATTTATACGTAATTCTGCATAAGTCCCGGTATTTCACTGTAGTTTCTAAGCTTTTCCAATTCGATAATAGCTAATTAATTCATTTATGCGCTTTTTTCGATGTATATAAATTCTGTAATTTCAGATTATCACAAACTCACAGTTCTTTTTTTGTTAACGTATACGTAACCGGTATATCACAAGTTTGAGAGAATCGAGACAGCGTTACTGAGTTCTTGGTGCAGCCAAAGTTGAACCTTCATCCCATCAGAGAAGGGTATGCTGCTTACTTTCGATCAGCGTTGTTGTGTTCCTTCTTGATGCAAAGTTGAACCTTGATCTCATCATGGAAGGATATGTTGTTTAGTTTCGGTTTGGATGGAAAATTTATTTCGCAATCGTTGCTCTGAATAAAACGTGTACTTAGGCAAGCTACAACTTTTGGCATGGTGCGGACGTTTTTTTGTTGTTGTAGTTCAGTCATGAAATTGATGGTGCAAAACTTAATAACGTTCATAGTTATGTTTTTTCTCTGACTTTGGAAAATTTCTACTTATCGCATAAAAAAATGTTTTCCACTAGTATTTTAATCATATAATTATAATTTATATCATATCTATATTATGTAGGTATATGGTACACTCAGTGGTCGAAGTTGCACAGAGCTACTGCCGGTATGGAGTAGACCATAGATCCACATAGTATAAATAGGAGGTTTCGAAAGAAATACATACCATTCCGTACAATTGTTTTTTGTTTTTTTGGTATTGAAAAATTAATGTATATAATATTAAAAAAATTAATGCAAAAATTAAAAAAACTTCATTGAAGGGTTTGTGGTCTCTTTCAGACCGAGCTGCTAATTATCAATTTTATCCGTTAAAAATGTCATTTGCCGATTTTTGCGTTAAAATTTGGGCTTGCATCCTAATTTCTTTACGTAGTTTGTGAAGGGTTTATAATTTATTACATACCGGGATGGTAAATAACGGTTTTTTTAACTGCCGGTATGCTCACTTCCATTTTGGTTAACTACCGGTATGCCATACCGGCCCACTTCGAACACTGGGTATAGTACTCGTATATTTGTAAACATCACATACCTGCACATTGTATCTACACACGCACTCTTTTTTTCCTGCCCTGCATTGAAGATTTGTTGTACATGCAAAATAATATCTGCAGCTACGAAATCCATATTGCATTCTTGCAGTGTGGAATACTGAATTCCCTGTTTGTATACAACCATATCCAATAGCGATCACTAAAGTCTCATAGTTGTTAACCTTAAACATTTAAATATATTTTACCGAATTCGTTTCAATGCGATAAAACGTATATTCATGATTATGCATCTGACAGCTCACCGTGTTAAATCTGACTGGCTGATTGATAACCTTGCATTATGTACTTCTGTTCCAAAATTTATTTTAAAAGTTAAAACTACAGGGCTGTATGGTAGTTCCTTTACTTTACCAGACAGTCTCCCTAACTTCCTTACATCCCCATTTTCCCAAAACCAACATAGTGACACACACATCCTCCCTAGTGTCCGAAATCCTGGAAAAATTATTAAGCTTAGGGGTGCTGAAATAAACTTTCCGGGGTTGCACAAGTTGTTCTAGTTACGCCATTGCGAATGCGCCGGAGTGTTTTGCAACTTTCCCCTCCCCCAACCTTGCTCGGCATTTCTACTAGACTGGAAGCGATGATACGTGCTGATTTGAATTCCTTTTCCTAACGTTTTCGAAATGCTTTTGCTGAAAGCATTGCTTATCAGAGAACCAAAAAACTGTGTCTTTTCTTCTTTTACTATAAAAATGAAGGCTCCGACTATTTCTTAGTTTATACAAGACAACCGTACGAAAATTCGCGACCTTGAACAAATAAAAGGTGCGTATAATGAACACGAAAACAGCTGGCTGTGTATAATGAACAGCAGTAAATGTATGTAATGAACTGGAAAAAGATAGCAATGTTTCTTCCGAATTTTGAAAGATGACATTCTAAGTGCATGCTGGACAACCAAAGAGAACCATCGCCGGAGAGGTACATAACTCTCTTTCGTCTGTACAAAACTAGTACCCCAATTTGGCAGTGTTTATTTTCGATTTTGGAAATATGGCACTCCAAGTACATGCTCAAGTGCCACAAAAGGAGAGTCAAAAAGTACCACTTCCGGTGGTGTACAACATTTCCTTTTGGGTGTACAAAACTGTACAAAACTAGGACAAAACTCTGGCAGTGTTTATTTTCGTTTTTGGAAAAGTGGCACTCCAAGTACATGGTCGAGAGCCACAAAGGAGAGCCAAAAAGTACCACTTCCGGTGGTGTACAAAATTTTCTTCTGGGTGTACAAAACTGTACAAAACTAGTAAACCATTCTTGCAGTGTTTATTTTCAATTTTGGAAAAGTGGCACTCCAAGTACATGCTCGAGGGCCACAAAGGAGAGTCAAAAAGTACCAATTACACTGGTGTACAAAATTTTCTTTTGGGTGTACAAAACTGTACGAAACTAGGACAACACTCTGGCAGTGTTTTTTTCAATTTTGGAAAAGTGTCACTCCAAGTACATGCTCGAGGGCCACAATGGGGAGTCAAAAAGTACCACTTCCGGTAGTGTACAAAATTTTCTTTTGGGTGTACAAAACTGTACAAAACTAGTATAAGACTTTGGCAGTAGTTATTTTAGATTTTGAAAAAGTGGCACTCAACATGTACTTGGAGTGCCACCTTTAGAGAGCCGAAATGTACTACTTCCGGTGGTGTAAAAAAATTTCTTTCGGGTGTACAAAACTGTACAAAACTAGTACAAAACTTTGGCAGTATTTATATTCGATTTTGAAAAAGTGGCACTCCCGCATGTACTCGGTGTGCCACTTTTAGAGCGTCGAAAAGTGCCACTCCCGGTGGTATACACATTTTTTTTTTGGTGTACAAAACTGTACAATACCAGTACATAACTTTGGCAGCGTTGATTTCTTATTTTGGAAAAGTGGCACTCCAAATACATGTATCTGTGTCCAGCTCCGGAAGCACGCTCCAGGCACAGTAACGATTCCAGCATGTGTTGTAGGAGCTTTCTTGTCCGATGGCATAGTTTCCTGTTTAGTAAAGGCTTCCCTAAATAAGGAACAGGTGATGGGTAATAATTCTTTAAATAATTTTCCTAAGTAAAAAATTGATAAGTAAACGTTTAGCACTTGTAGCGCGTCCACGTACTTGAAGGATTGGAATGCAAAATATGTATCCTTCTGCACTAACGCTATTGTTACCGCTTTAGTCAGGGTGTATTTCGAACGAAATTATAAAACACAGTACTGTAACAGTGGAACAGAAACGATGTCGTATATAAAACCCACAAAACTGACATCTATTGCAGGTGGATCCAGCCAAGGGATTGAACGGTACAATTCTTTCAATCATTTTCTTTTTCATTCTTTTTGGTTTTTCTGAAAATGTTTTCATTTCGTTTTAATATGAGTTTTGTCGATCAACTTTATTTTTAACGCGAATGTGCTATAAATTACATCAAACACCACATATATGTATTTCTAATCATAAGAATATGACATTAATATTTACCCCACAAATTATCCCATTGAACCTTCAAGAAACCCCATAGAAAATAAAAAATAACTCAGCAACATATCAGACATTAATTTCGAAGATCGAAACGGTTGGAGATCACATTTTCGTATTCCGGTAATATCCCCATTATTTTTCCAGATTATGAGGTTTAACCTCATACATTTCTGAACACCATTGTCGTTGATTGCTAAATGAATGGAACTATGGAGGTACATTGGGAAAGACAAACTGCTCAAAGTGACTAGCATCTTGTTTAAAAGGAGAACAATTCTTGGGGAACAAGCAGCCCGTATGGTTTGTACACAGACGAAAAACAGTAGTGGAACCCTGACTTTCCGATGATAAGCAGGTGACCTACCGGCGTGTCAGTAGTGTCCTTTTGGAATTTAGGGAAAATTGTGTCTAAATTCAACGGTACACAGTAAAAATCATTCCTTTTCTAGCAATATCTCATTAAATATCAAGGACAAGTAGACATGTTTTTTTTTCGTTTCCGCGCGTGCTTCGATAGACTTAAGGGTTCGGATATGGCGAGACATCATTATTTGTGGAACTACACGTCAAATAAAAAACACATCTGAAGTGTAATTTTTCCAAAGCCCTAAACAAATAAGGTGTAGTGATTTTTCAAATCCTGTCGCCACGTACTGATGCAGTTTACTCTAAATTACCATGCAGAAGAAATACTAAATCATCTTCATGTGCTTTACCTGACCACTGTCTCATCGTATTGTTTGCATATTACGAATTATTGTACGTACGTGAATCAAAACGTATGCTGCACTTAGGGCCACCGGAAGTAGGATTGCAGTCAGACAGCGTGTGCTTAGGAGCGAAGTATGCAGGACCTCAGAGCTGCCGACTGGAGGTGTTTCAGTTCAGTAACTGCGTAATACGTGTGCAGGAGGCAGTTCGTAATCGCGCATCAACTGTATTGTTAATCCAAATTGAAAGTGCAAGGAACCGTTTGATTTTTGTGGGCTAAGAGTGTGAACTGCACTGATATCCATCATGAGATCCTTGCTGTATATGGTGAAAATGCCGTGTCTCACCCGGTCATCGTGAAGTGATTTTATTATTTTTATTTTTGTGGGTTTAGAGCCTAAACTGCACTGACATCCATCATGAGATCCTTGCTGCATATGGGCAAAATGCCATGTCTCGCCCGGCCATCGTGAAGTGATTTTTTTATTTTTATTTTTCTGGGCTAAGAGCCTAAACTGCACTGACATCTATCATGAGATCCTTGCTGCATATGGGTAAAATGCCATGTCTCGCTCGGCCATCGTCAAGGGATCTTTTTTGTGGGCTAAGAGCCTAAACTGCACTGACATCCATCATGAGATCCTTGCTGCACATGGGTAAAATACCATGCCTCGCCCGGCCATCGTGAAGTGATTTTTTTATTTTTCTGGGCTAAGAACCTAAACTGCACTGTCATCCATCATGAGATCCTTGCTGCATATGAGGAAAATGCCATGTCTCGCCCGGCCATCGTCAAGTGATTTTGTTTTAATTTTTTGGGCTAAGAGCTTAAACTGGACTGACATCTATCATGAGATCCTTGCTGCATATGGGAAAAATGCCAGATCTCGCCCGGCCATCGTCAAGTGCTGCCAACAATTTCAGAAGTGTCAAACAAATTATAGGGATAAAGACAGCGAAGGCAGACCATCAATATCTAGCACGCCGTAGCACGTTGCCACGGTTGAGGACATGATACTGTATAATAGCCGTATCGAAATCAAGGAAATTACCAGTACGTCAGACATTTCGTACGGAACTGTGTATTTCATCATTCACAAGCAGTTGGGATTTCGGAAATTGTGTGTGAGATGAGTGCCATGTTTTCTCACCGACCAACACAGAGAACAACCTTTCCTGTCATCTTTGGCTCCACTGTAACGGTATTCTGCTGTGGGTCACAACTTTTTGCGTCGAATCATCAGAGGTGACGAAACGTGGTTTCACCATTTCACCAATGAAACCAAACGATCATCCATGGAACGCAAGCATTTCGCCTTTCCAAAAAGTAGAAGTGCAAAGCCCAACCGTTAAGGAAAAGGTCATAGCGACTCTTTTCTTTGACTGATAAAGTGTTGTTTGCACAGAATTTCTGCCAAAAGGGACGACTATCAAATTAACTAATATTTTCAAACGCTACGAAATTTGCAAAAGGCAATTAAGGACAGACGCCGGGGAAACTTGAGCAATAATGACATTCTGCTGCCCAACAACGCCACACCCCACACAACACGAAGAACAAAGGAATTTCTGCAGTCATTTAAGTGAGAGGTGTGTGGCTATCCACCGAACAGGCGCTATTTATCTCTGTGCGACTACCATTTGTATGGTGAAATGAAACAGGATCTTAGTGGACAACGGTTCTAAGCCAATGAAGCTGTAAAAACTTGTCTTTAACTGGCTGCATCAAACTGGAGGATACTTTATCACACGTTCCGGTAAATGTTTATAGTTCTTACGCCAGTTTGTCGAAAATGCAATAAATTTTGTATCATTAAACCGACATACTTCCCTGAGTATATCGCTTTATTTGTTTTTTTTAATTCAACATTGTAACTAACTTTTTTATCCGAATTCCTACACGCAGTCTCATTAACCACTTTTGCTTCTCTAGCATTCTTAAGGGCAGTGATTGACAGATCCCACCAAAAACCGTTTGGCATATTATTGCTGCAGTTCAAATGCTGCATGTTTGTAGATAAATTCGTTATTCAGCTCCATGAAATCACTCTAACACCTGGATTTCGAACGAGGGAAAAGTGTAACATTTTTGCTACATTAATGCACAAATTACAGAGAACGCGAATTTTTTCTGTAAAACTCATCTAATAAAATTTTTGGATTATCTTCATCTGGACTTACTGCTTTGGAGCTCAAGAAACTCAGATACGGATTATCAAACGTACTGCATGCATTGACTCATAAAATATTGGGAATCCACTATGTAATAATGGAGTCCCTATCGAAGATAAGGACGTCCACTGCTGTTGCTCTGTGATCTAAGCACTTGCCTATGAGCGTTCATCCAAATGGGCCTGGGTTCGAGTCCCGGATAAGGAGGGTACGCTTTCCAAACAGCACTGCCACACTGACCCTCGTTGAAGTTTGCTAAACACCTTCCCAAACTGTATTAACATTTCTTTGAACTGCAAATTTCTTTACTACTTTCAAGATTAAAAGTTAAATATTAGAACCAAGTAAAATAGTCTAAACACCTTCCCAAACTGTATTAACATTTCTTTAAACTGCAAATTTCTTTACTATTTTCACGATTAAAAGTTAAACATTAGAACCAAGTAAAATAGTCTAAATACCTTCCCAAACTGTATTAACATTTTTTTGAACTACAAATTTCTTTACTATTTTAAAAATTGAAAGTTAAATATAGAACCAAGTAAAGTAGTCTAAACACCTTCTAAAACTGTATTAACATTTCTTTGAACTTTAAGTTTCTTTACTAATTTCAAGATTAAAAGTTACATATTAGAACTAAGTTAAATAGTCTAAACACCTTCCCAAACTGTATTAATATTTTTTTGAACTTTAAAATTATTTACCATTTTCAAGATTGAAAGTTAAATATTAGAACCAAGTAAAATAGTCCTTTTCACAGCATGTTTATTCTAACAGAATACTATTATATTACTCTTAGTAAAATAGTACTAAAAATAAATACATATTTCGTTGCCAAAGTTTCAATTTTGCTAGTGATAAAACTACACTATAACTCTAAATAGACGTTTCGTTCCCGTGAAGTGAAGAAACCCAGGTGTTTCTTTTTAAAACGGTATTTGCAGAAAAGTGTTATGGCCCACACACATTCGAATCAACGAAGTTAATGTTAAATGAGGTACCAAATCCGTTATATTACCCTGAGCTTCCGATGCACGGCGAGTATTTATCAATTCGAAGCAGTCAGACTAGAATCAAAACAGCAGCGTAATATTAGCTCTAATAATAATAATTCCCAAACACACACATATGGGTTTCTAAAGCTCAATTCTTGTTTCATTATTCGGATAAAACGGTTAAACATGGACTGAAAATGTACACATTTACTCTCATTATCCACAGAAATTTTTTTCACCCTGATCATTGTATTGGACATATCCCTCCTTCTGAATGACAGACAAATTGACGAATGGCTGGACAGAAGGGGTGATGTCTGAAGTCCTAGCAAACATTACATATTCTTTTCAAAACAGCCAATCATAGTTTTCTGCTGACGTTCTTTAAATTTTGTTTGGGCCCAATGTTTTTCAATTTCAGCATAAGCTCCCATGAGTTTTTGTAAGAGGTCGTAATGCTTCCAGTGAAAATCGAGAGAAGAATTTGCAGCCGATATTTCGAAGCTCACGGACAGACATACTACTGAACGGAAAAACAAAAAATGCGCACGTTCCAGACATGCTTTCTCTGTCAAACATAAGTAAAATTTCTTCGCTGTGACCGTTAGAAGCGGAAATGAAATATCTGTGGTCTGACGGATGTATATGAATGAAAATCGGATGGCGTAAAAAATGATGTCTGAAATCTCATAGAATTCCTTTCCATACCTCAATTTACGATAAAGATTAAATTTTCAGCAAAATATCATTTCGAAAAAGGAGAAAATTATTGCGGAAGAAAGAGAGAGAGAGAGAATGGGAGCACACCAACTCTCATGCTTTCTTCTTTAGAATTTGCAAGTACCTAAAGTTTGGAAAAGCCAATAATTTGGTTAAGGACAAATTGGCCCACCAGGGATTGCCGTGTCGTGTTCGACAACTTGCAGAATAATTATATTTAGAGATACTTAGTTCCAACTTTCTCCCTCCCCAAAGCAGATATCTGGTGATACAATTCACCGACGATTTTCGAACTTTGACAAGGCATGCTTATAATTTTTAAGTGATTAGGTTATAGCAGTAAAATGTTTCAAGCTGTTTCTCATGGAATGAGACAACACCTCACATCAGAAAGTGTAAAATCCGTGATGGAAAAATGATTGGTCTCAAGAAAATTGAAATTGTTCATGTTTGCAAAAAAAATATGATCTTCCATTTTTAGCCTAGAATTACTGCTTTCCGTTCGCAACTAGCTCTTTACATTCGGTAAATTCTGAGCAATTTAAGTGTATGGGAGGGTCCTTTTTCTGAAGGATCAGTATTTCAATTTTCAAGAATTTCAGAATACGGGATTTTGTTGTCAAAATCATCACAGCTAGTTAAATGTGGCGTGTTATAGCAGACAACCAGATTTTCATAAGAATTACAGCGAAGAGGTAACGTCAGGACACCATTGCTGATTATAACAAGCCCCAGGTTATACACTAACCCGAACCTGTATCATCCAAAGAACTGTCAGAATAATACCATTATCAACCTGAAAATAATTGACGACGTCGTATCCACGGAAATACGCGCCTTATTTTTTAATAACAACCAATGAATGTGAAAGCAGTTTTTGATACTAGAGATGCGGAGTCCGATCTTAACATTATTTCTTGAATTGCAAACTTCACCATAATAACAAGTGTCAGACTTTGAGAATTTGTTTGAGATTCGAGAATTTTTTCTTTAGTTCCGTTTTTTCAATCCAAAACATTGTGTGTGATCCTTATTATTTACTTTGCGACTCCCATATGAATTTTAATATTACTTTTGATTTACTGACAGACACGATTTCATTTAAATGCAATATATATATATATATATATATTTAAGAAATCACGTGTCTCTGACCTATATACGCTTGCCATTCACAACAGGGGTAACTTCCGTGCAAAAATGGAATAATTTAAAATAAAAAAAACTCCAGTTAAAGAGATCGGGTAGAGATACACCTTGACTAAATGACTAAAGAATCAGACCAATCCGTTTAATTAGCGAAATACAGATATAAAGGTAACTAAACGCAAGCTTTCACAAACTTGAGTGAAATATCTTAGATTAAGGAATAACAACAGCATGTTATAAGTATATAAATAATCTTTAAGATATTTCGGACTACACATTGAATCCATCTTCAGAGAAACATAAATAAAAGAAACATTACAATTTTAAATAAACATAAACATCATAGTGATAATGGTATACATCGCGCAATGCAAGTGTTACGTTCACACACGTGAACTACATCATCTTCTAGGTTGGGTGAAAAGTTTATACAGATAAATTATTCTTAGGTAAAACCTTCCAAGGTTGAGGAATGTTTACTGGGCCTTCTTCATTACAGCACCTATGTGCAAATTTGTAGATATAAATACTTTCTGTTAATAACAATTTTGATTTAAAAGAAGGAGAGGCAAGAATCGTTGCATCGTTCCATTTTGGGAAGTGGGTACCTTCATGAATTAGGCGAGATAGAGCTGTGGTCATAACACCATTTTTAACATTATATTGATGTTCAGTTAATCTTGTTTTTTATGTCCGAGTTGTTGATCCAAATTATAACATGTATTTGCATTTTCTGGGTTTATTGCATTTAATGGAATACTATATATTCCGTGTTTGTTCTGCTCTTCTACACGGTCACGATCTTTTCTTTAATAATAGATAAAATGTTACTTGTCCCTAATCCAAAGTTCAGGTTATGACGTCGGCAAATGTTGTTGAGAGAACGAGATATTCGAGGAATAGAGTTCATTGAACCTACTTATCTTGTAGAAATATGGTGTTAATGATCGCACTCTGCGATACAATTTCGCTGTGGACATGCTGAATCGAGTGGTAAACGACGAAAACTTTCTCAGTACTGTAATTTTTTGTGATGAATCTACATTTCATGTGTCAGGTATTTGGAATCGTCACAACTGTAGGATATGGGCCAGTGAACCGCCTCATGCAGCTATTGAACTTGAACGTGATTCTCCAAAGTTTAATGTGTGGTGCGCCCTATCAAAAAGAGAAGTGATTGGCCCTTTCTTCTGCGAAAAAAGTATAAATGGTGACATTTACTTGGATATGCTAGAAAAAATTTGTTATACCCCAGATCAAAAGATACGACGTCGTTTTCTAACAAGACGGCCTCCGTATTGGTCGACGTGTGTATGTAAGTGTCTAAATGAACACTTCCCCAACATATGGACTGGGCGTGATGGTCCTATTCCGTGGCCTCCTCGCTTTCCATATCTAACTCCATTGGATTACTTTATGTGCGTTATGTGAAGAATCGTGTTATCAAGCGCCTTGTACTGATGTGCAGGAACTGAAGCAGTGTATCACAGCTGCTATTAATTCCATAACTCTTCTTATGATTGCCAATACATGGCATGCAATCGAATATCGCTTGGACGTACTACGAACAACCAATGGATCTAAAATCAAAATTTATTAACTTGTGTAATTACATTGCCAGTTAGTACAATAACATTTACCTGCGGAAGCCAATCGTGTTTGGTGACAGCTTGTATTTAGTTACCTTTATATCTGTATTACGCATATTAAACGGATTGGTCTGATTCTTTAGAATTTAAAATTACTTGCAGTTTTATTTTAATCAAAGTAGATACTTTAACACTGGTTTTAAGTTAAATCGACTGCCAGGCATGGTGCCATTTAGAATTATTGAAATCCATTAGTCAGGCTCCAAATTTGAAAAACGTTCTGGCGTTTCATGGAGCAAGACATGAAAACCGGTATTTACGGAAAGTATTTCTAAAGCTCATCTTTGGGATGGGTACTCTTTCTTAACTTCACAGGGTTTATTCCAGTTCATACCCAGGTTTTAGCAGTGGGTGAGGTGGGACACAGATTAGATTTAATGCTTGGATAAGTTTAACTCATGGACGATTTAGTTTATCATTTAGTCATATACAGCAAACGCTCGATTATCGGTGCTAATCACCGGATAACTGAAAAGCACGGATATTAAAATTTTTGCGTTTTACAGGTAAAATGATCTCTGTATGTACTATACAGTATATCACATTTGACACATTGAACTGTTAACAATAGAGTATACAAAGTTATACAATATTAGAATTGTACTTAACATTTCTGTTGTTGACGACAGCAAAATGTGACAGGCCAATATACATATTGTACGTTTCCTAAACACAACCCACAAAAGTCATATGTCTTTTGAAGAAAAATAATCTGTTCTTTGCTCCTTAGATGCATTTAGCCGTTTAATGACCATAACGCCCAAAACGCCCGTATATGTTCCTCTACAAAAGCCTTTTTCTGTTCCGAAGCCTTCCAACGTAGTGTGCGACTAATTTAAATGTATAATTATCATTTCTCTATAAGATCAGAATAGTAAATCTAATGTATCAAAGCACACTACTGGCCACCTAAAGTGCAACACCAAGAAGGACACGAGATAGCAAAGCCACATTTACTGGACACATAACAACAGATACAAAGATAAAACGATTGAGCTTACAGGCCTGTGGGACTTGCGGAACACGCAGACATCAATAGTTCGTGTGGCCCCCATTGCTAGTAATAACGGCCGCTACACGCCGCGGCATCGGACGAAAGGGGCTTTGGATCTGGGCTTGGGGTACATCATTTCAGGCTGCTTCCACACGTTGTCACAGTTCATCAGGCGTAGCCGCGGTTGGTGTTGGCCGGGCCACTCGGTTGCCGATCAGAGACCAGACGTGTTCGATTGGTGACATATCAGGATAACGGGCGGGCCATGGCCGCAGGGACACCCTGTGGGCCGGGAAGAATTGTTGCCCGATGCGTGCCACGTGCGGGCGGGTATTTTCCTGTTCAAACGTGAACGCTGGCTGGTCCTGCAGGCAAGGGAGGACTACAGGCTCCAAAACGTCGGAGATGTAGCGGTGGCTGTTGATTGTACCGGCGATGCGTACCAGAGGGGTGCGGGTGTCATATCTAATTGCGCCCCAAACCATAACGCCAGGCGACGGACAGGTATGGTGATGCATAATGCAGGCGTCATACAGTGTCCCGCCGCGATTCCGCCACACGCGGATCCGACCATCGTGGCGTTGCAGGCAGAAGCCGGATTCGTCGGAAAAGACAATGTCCTGCCATTTCGTAGTCCAGGTGCGGCGTTCAATGGCCCACTGCCGCCGCACTCGCCAGTGGTGTAACGTCAATCGTAACCGGAGCAATGGGCGCCGTGCGACAGGTCCCCGCTCCTGCAGACGACGTCGAACGGTACGTGCTGACACAGGTTGATGCGCAACACACCTTAATTCCTGCGCTAACGTTCGTGATGTGGCGGTTAGAGCCGTCAACGCATGCCGCACAACATGCCAGTCCTCACGTTCCGTGGTGGGCCGCGGCTGCGGCAATCGCTCACTTCGGTCCGTCCATCCCTCCTGCACCCACCGAATCCATACTCGCCTCACTGTCGCTGGATATCGTCCCACACGGGCGCCGATGTCTCGGTACGATAAACCTCGGTCGCGATAAGCCACTATTTGTCCTCTGTCGGACTCCGAAACGTGCTGGAATGACTGCCGTATTCTGCGATAAGGCATCAGGAAGTTTCCCACGCACAGGTCCGGCATCACAACACACTTCCGCTACTTACACCCCGCCTTCTGTGCACCATTCTTATAGTGCTTCTCGGTGGCATGCCGGGCGCACATGATTTGCATATGCCCTGCAATGCTAAGCGTTTGCATGTCCTCTCGCTGGCGACGCATGCTGCGAATTTCAGGCCAACCGGATGCTTCCTTCTTCGTGTTGCATTTTGAGTGGCCAGCAGTGTATATACAGTAGTGGCCAAAATTGTGGAAACCTTCCGGAAATAGTGTATTTTTGATGTTTGATGGCTCACAACACCAGATTTTTTTTTATGTAATACCATGAAATTTTATATACCAATGGAAAGATAATTTCATCAAGAATGTAATGCAAAAACTTCTATGAATGGTTTTTTATTAGAACAGCAGTTACAAAGAAGAAAAATGAAACACATAGAAAAAATGAGGTATACAAAAATTCTCACCATGTCAATTAATACTCCGTTGGGTAACCTTTAGCGTAAATTACGGCCTTACACCGCCTTCCCATGGAGTGAACCAAGTTTCTTAGATCTGCAGCTGATATAATGTTAAACCAATATCGAATTATTGCTTCTTTTAATTGGGCTTTATTGCTGGGTTGCTTCTGACTAACAAGTTTCTTTAATCAGCTCCGTAGATTTTCGATAGCGTTAAGGTCTGGGCCATCCCCAGGCCATTCCAGCAGTGGAATATGATTATCTTGAAACCGCTTTTTGCACACAGCAGCAACATCACTTGGAGCTGAATCCTGTTGAAATATAAATGTCTCATTAACTTGGAGAAAACCACGTGCGGAGGGCTTCAGTTTGGACTCAAGTATTTTATTATTGTATTTTTGGCCATTTATAATCCCATTAATCTCGCAAATTCTGCCCCCATCTTTTGATGTCATACAACCCCTGATCATAATACTACCTGGGTGTTTCACGGTACAAGTAATGCCATCAGGATGCAAATATTCTCCGATTCTTCTCCTTACGTATTTTCTGCCAGCACTACCAAACAGGAAGATTGGTCTCATCACTCCAAGTAACACTGTCCCATTGTTCCTCTGTCCAGGTAAGATGGGTTTTAGCCGAGTTTAATCTTTTCAACCTTTTTTTGAGAGATAAAAATTGTTTATTCGTGGAATTCTAGCTTTTAGACCAAATTCCTGCAATCTGCGCCGAACAGTCCTTGCACTCAACTTTATATTGCATTGAGCCATTTCATCTTGTATGCACCCAGATGATTTTCTTCTGTAACCTAGGCACAGTCTCTGAATTCTTCTATCATCACTTGCTGTTGTGCACTTTTCCTTCCTTTACCAGTCTGGTTCTGTAGTAAACGCGTCTCCTTATACCTCTTCAAAAATTTAGAAATGCCATCTTTGGTTAAGTTCCCACCAATTTTTCTTCATATTTGTTTTTAACTGAAGCCTTGTTCACTTAATAGTACTACACTATCTACCAACAAGTAATTGGACACCCTGCAATCGACAATATCTGCGGTCCTGACACACGTCACGGCCGCCGCCGTTAAATATCGTGTGGGAAACGACAACGCAACCAGTCGCATGCAAGATGCCACGCAGTTCGGAACTCTCTGATTTCGAGAAAGGTGTAATCGTCGGGTATCACAGAAATGGCCGATCCATACGTGACATATTAAGCGAGTTGTAGTACCCAAAATCGACAGTGGCCTACGTGATTGGCATGTGGAAGATGAGAGGTGACTGTCGGAATGTGCCCCGACCAGGCAGACCCACAAAACTGGGAGTTAGACACCGACGGGAGCTGGCCAGAGAATATCGGAAGAACCGCAACAAAGCGATGGGCCACATCCGCAAAGAGTTTCAACAGGCATCCGGGAGTGTTCTTTTGATGAATACCATCCGTAAGGAAGCCCATCTACTCGGTTATCATGGACGTGCTGCCGCCCACAGGCATTTGATCACCAAGTCCAATTGCGCTGCTCTGCCAACGTGGTGCAAAGAACGTTGACAGTGGACCGTTCAACAGTGGAAACAGGTTCTCTGTAGCGACGAATCAAGGTTCAGCCTGTACCATTCGGATGGCAGAATCTTTGTTTGGCGTCTGCCTGGAGAACGCCTCTTGCCGGAATGTATTGTGCCAACTGCGAAGTTCGGCGGCGGTGGAATCATTTTATGGGTGTGTTTCTCCTGATATGGCACGGGAACCTTGGTCGCAATTCCTGGTAGACTCGACGCCGAGACCTAATGCACCATTTTGGATGACCATGCCCTTCCTATGATGTGGCAGTTTCACGGGGTGGACCCATGTTACTTTCAGGATGACAATGCCACCTGTCATGTTGCGAGGTTCACCATGGCTTGGTATGGTGACAATGGGGTTAATCGAATGGACTGGCCTGCGCAGAGCCCGGATCTTAACCCTTTCAATCACCTCTGGGACGAGTTGGAGCGTCGACTAAAGGGGGTGCCTCCACCGTCCGAAATCGGTGAAGGAACTGACCTGTCTTCTCCAAGCCGAGTGGAAGAAAATACCGCTAGCCGTCGTACAACGCCTGGTTGAGAGTATGCCCCGGAGGGTCTCAGCTGTAATCGCCGCTCGTGGAGGCTCCACCAAATATTGAAGGTGAATAAACTTCGTTTTCATTTGCTATCACTGGTGTCCAATTACTTGTCGGTAGATAGTGTATTTTACATCGCTTTCTGGGTGACAATCAACTCTTTGCTCCATTTCTTTCATTTTATTACGTTTTACAAGCTCACTAAATGAAAGAACACAAAAACAAAAAAAAAAAACTTGATAGCAATCACATAACACACTGGCAAATGCCATCCTCTCAACTCCAATACATGACATCAATAGCTGAATCCTACTGCGACCTGATTAGCTCATTGTCAAAACTAGATGACACCTGATTGGCTCTCTAAACACTCATGCTCGTCGGCCACATTCAAATGAAGCAAAGCTATTTCATATCAACCTAAGCAAGTTGTGCTTTCTTTTTCTGATTATTTGGATATACCTTTTCATAGAATACAGATAATTAAACAAACTTTGTTGCATTACATTCTTGATGACATTATCTTTCCGTTGATATATAATGATATATAATTTTATGATATTACTCCAACACAAAGCGTGTTATATTCCGTCAAACCCCATAAATACACTTTTTCCAAAAGGTTTCCACAATTTTGGCCAATACTGTATATATGAAAGAAATATGAAACTCTCTGACATAGCCAACAAAAATACATTATCTCCCAGCAATTGAATGGAATACCATTTTTTGGTTGATCTCAATATCTACCGCAACTCTGGAGTTCATCTTTTGCGAGGCAAAGATTTTGCGTCTCTTGGATGGATGGAAGCAGAGTTTAGTAAAAAGACGGAGAACTCTTTATATTTACGCATGCAAAACCATATTTAATTTCTTATAATCGCTTTTATAAGTAAAGAAGTTAATTTATATCCCAGCTAGGAATGGATTATCATTTATTAATCGATCTTACTGTCTAATCCTGAGCTGTCAGCCTTCCACTTTCGAAAAAAATGTTTTGTGCCTCTTGGAATAAAGCAACTTTCATTTGGAAACACTTAATTATTTGTCTGTGAAACAAGTTTTCTGGGTCAAAGACATCAGTCGAGTGATTTGACTTTCTGTTGTGCGTATTTTTTCTATCTCAAAGAACAACGTGTAGACCACTTATTCATGTAGCATTACTGTACACTGAAGAGCAATTGAATTAGAGACAGCTGGCGTTATGAAAATGTGGTGCTGTGGGCGGCTCTGTAAACGGAAACGACATGACGTATGCAGCGATCCGACAATATAAGGAGTGATGCGACGGGAATCAGTAAGAGTCGGACGAACTATGGGTAAAACGTAGAATCTAAGTTCATTTGATCGTTGGCAAATTGTCGAGGCCCGACGAATAGATCACTCTATCTCGGAAGTCGTACAGGCACTGGGATTTCCACTAAACCACTGTGTCATGGGTGCACCGTGAGTACATCGAATCCGGTAAAACCATCCGTGCAAGGGCCAACTGCCGTGGACAACAGTGTATGGGTGAGCGGGGTCATCGTCGGCTAGCCTGGATTGTAACAGCGGGTAGACGGCCCACAGTGCAAGAAATCCCTCGGCAATTTAACGCTGGTGCACAAAAACGTGTAAGCAGCCACACCATCCAGAACCATCTCCGCACTATGGGGTACAGAAGCCATCGTCACACGAGGTACCGCTGTTGACTGCACATCACAGAGTGCAAAGATTAGCATTTGCGCGGGAACATCACCACTGTACCCTAGACATGAGGAAAAATGTTGCCTGGACTGATGAGTCGAGATTCACGTTGGTACATGCGGATGACCGAATACGAGTGCGGCGCAAATAACATGAAGCGATATATCCTTCTTGCCAGCAAGGTACTCTTCAAACTGGTAGGGGTGGCATTCGCGTCTGCGGGCTGTTTACGTGGACCGAAATAGGACTCCTAGTACTTGTGACATCGTCCCTCACTGATCAACGTTACCGGGATATCCTGGACGACCATTTGCTGCCTTTTGTGCATCTTCAATATCCCACATTCCACTGGGGACCTGATCCTGCAACAAGACAATTCACCGTGCCATCGCTCCCGAATTGCATCCGAATGATTGGATGAACTCTCCGCCAATGTAACTTCGCTTCCTTGGCCAGCTAGGTGGCCTGACCTCAATCCCATCGAGCACATCTGGGATGCCATCGAGAGAGATGTTCGAGGCTCTAACCCTCCTCCATCAAATCATCGTGAACTGTGGGACCTTGTTCAGGGGTCGTGGAAGCGTATGGCTTCCCAACGCTTCCGGCGCTTTGTCGAGTCCATGCCTAGACGAATGGCCGCCGTCATCAGGATGAAAGGTGGTGCTACATGTTACTGGACAGGTATCTCTAATTCAATTGCTGTTTCGTGTATATCGAACAGCGTATAAAAGGAGCAGACAGATATATAAATTATGTTGGTTTCCCATCTGAATAGCATGTGGGCTGGTTATGTTACATATTTTCCGTTTCTTCCATTCATAGGGTGCTAAGAGTCATCCTGAATTTTCCCTTTCATCTTTGTTTACTCATTTTGTGTGTCATACATGACTTCTTTTTTATTATACGTCAAAGCGGAATACTCTATGCATATATATATACATATATATATATATATATATATATATATCCTTTTACTAAGATGAAAGGTTAGGTGTAGGGAAACTTACACTGCCGGAAAGTGAAAAAAGAACACCAAGAAGGAGACGTCTGATAACAACGAAATTTATACAGCATAATAACGGAATACAGACGATAAAGTGATCAAAAGATTATGGCAAAATACAGCTGTATTTGCTGGTAAACTGAAAAATAACATTTCCATGTAACATGGTTAGTACGAAGTTGAACCGCCATGAACTGCTTCACACTGTGCAATTCGGGCATGGAGTCTGTCTTACAGATGTTGGATGTAATTCGGGCATGGAGTCTGTCTTACAGTTGGGGTATTCAGTTCCAAGCATCCTCAACTTGGACGCTTAAATCAGGGATGGTCGTGGCTGGCCGTGGAGACCGGGTAAGACGTTGTCCCCAAAAAATCCCACACGTGCTCAATGGGGGACAAATCCGGTGAACGTGCAGGCCATGGAAGTTGTCTCACGCCCTGAAGTGCATGTTGCGTTGCACGTGCCATGTGTGGGCGTGCGTTATCTTGCTGGAAAACCCTGCGATGGACCGACCTTACAAATGGCACAACAACGGGCTGAATGATGTTGTTGATGTAGGAGGTGCTGTTTAACGTACCCGGTACAAACACCAGTTGTGTACGGGAGTGATACCTGATCGCTGCCCACACCAGGAGACCAGGTGTATGCCCTGTGTATCGCCGGCGGATGCAAGAAAGGTGGAGACGCTCCCCTGTACGTCTGCGAACACGCATACGGCCATCGGAGGCTCCCAAGCAGAATCTGATTTCGACGGATCGCCATTGCGTTCTCCAGTGCAGACATTGGCGACACCACTGCAGCCGTTCTTGACGGTGGACTGGAGTCAGAGGTACACATGCCAGAGGGACACGTGCACGTAGTTCGGCATCCAGTAGACGGTTGCGGATTGTTCTCACAGTCACCTCAGGTGCAACGGAAGCTTGGATTTGCGTCGCAGTGGATGTTCTGCTTGACAACTCCGCTCTTCTTAAGCGTCGATCGGTCCGCTCATCAGTCCGTCTGTGACTCCCGGTTCGACATCTTCTCGTGTGGGAATGCTCCTCGGACCATCTACGCCACCATCGTACCACCACCGATACTTCCTGTCCACTTTGCTCTGCAATACGACGATATGACTACCCGGCCTCGCGGAGTCCGACTAGACGACCTCGCTCAAAGTCCGATAACTGCTCAAATCGTACACGTCTTCCGTGTCCAGGCATTGCAGCTTCTTCAGGGTTTTTGCACGTGTCCGTACGCCGACGACTGATTACATTCTTTTCGCCGTACTCCTTAAATACCACCGATGATAATTTGCATATTATGCCGTGCTGTGGGGTAAGCGCTCACCGTTTGGTCCCGAAATTAACATCACACCTACGTAAACTCGACCCCATTAACATATGTAAATTTCATTAAATGTCCGCCAAATCCTTTTTGGTGTTCTTTTTTTACTTTCCTCCAGCGTATATGTATCCGTTCCTAGAAATCCCCCCGGCCCGCCTTTTCGAAGTGCGTCTTGTTCCAAATTAAGGGGCTCTAGCGGTATAGCTAAACCGCTCGGTAATGCTCTCCCACATTAACCAACCCGCTTGGACAGCATGGTGTGTTATGGCCAACCCCCCCCCCCCCCCCAAAAAAAAAGATAATTTCACAAAGGGAATATCGGCCCTCAGTCTCCGGTAGATGTAATGTACCTACCCATGGGAGCTACCAGTGCGACATGTAAGCAGAGGCTACTAAGAATCGCCAGAAGAGCGGACTAAGCTGCAGTCCGATGCCGACCTTGGCTATGTTTAACGGACGATCTCTATCTTCTGATTGAGGCACCTTGAATGGGAGGAGGAACTCCAAAAGATCAAGCGGGACATCGTCGGGCTAAGTGAGGTAAGAAGTAAAGGCGAAAATCTCAGTCAACTGAAAAGCGGACATCTCTTTTGCTATCCTGGACATGTACTGGAAGAACTAGCGGTGTTGGATTTATAACGAACAAGAAACTGAAGGACAACCTTGTAGAACCGTATTTCTCAAACTGTGGTCCGTGGCTATGTCGTAGGTGGTGAGCGAAATTTTCTATTGAAAACCTGTATTTGTAACACGCAAGTAATGCAAATGTAAGATAAGCGGAGTGTTCAGTGGTCTATCGCACTAAAATTGGAGTTTACCTGCTCCACCGCCATACGGATCAGGCCATCAAGGTCAAATGCACTGTCAACATCGCTATCTTACCGTAATGTTGTAAGCCTAGTAGTAGCACAACGAAGTTATGGTGAGGCAAACAAGGATCATTTCAAGGAAGTTATGGTGAGGCAAACAAGGTGAGGCATCAAGGATCTGTCACAGCTCAGTGGCGCCAAATCCGTCTCCAAAGAGAAGGAACTGCGGAGCTGGAGGTTTTGGCTGGTGACAGCGAGAGTTGGCGCCGACAGTGAATCCGTCACTGATATTTCAACAAATAAGTCACATCGGGGATGGTGACATACTCGTATCAGTGATAAATTATAAGTGACGCGATTTCCAACCCATCTGTAGTACTCAGTAGTCTTTTGCGTTTGGGGGAAAGTTATTCTTATGTGTTTTTTATTGTGTGATTTGTAATTTATATTCGGAATTGAACAGTGGCTCATTGAAACGCAATATAAGTCAAATCGATTCGATTCCACATGGGCCTGATAAAACTAAAATCATTGACGATCGCTTTCAAACCAGTTACCCTGTTACCACCAAAAACAAAAGAAATTAGTAAACAGGAATTATGATGAAGGTTACCTGAAAATGGGATTTAATTGGACCGGCGACCAACTTTCACCTAACCCTCTTTGTGTTGTGTGCCATGATACTTTGTCTAACGACGCGACAACACCTTCAAAACGTTCAAGGATTTTCAAATAAAACATGCAGATTTAGCCCGTAAACCTGTTGAATATTTTCAAAACAAACGTAAAGGAATGCTGTCATCACATAAATCAATGACTTCTGTTGGTACGGGTGAGGAAGAGAGTAAAACTACAGAGACATTATTCCAAGAGGCTTTACTTGTGGCAAAAACTGGTCAGGGGCATACCGTCGGTGAAACATTTGTAAAGCCAACGGCTAAATTGATGGCGAATTTTATGCTTGGGGAAAAGGCAGGGAGAGCAATAGACAATATTCCTTTGTCGATTCAGCGTCGCATAACATCTTTGGCATCAAATGTGGAGGATCAATTAATCACACATGGGCCTGGTAGTAATTATTTTGCTTTAAAATTGGACGAAACCGCCGACGTAGAAAACTTGTGTCAACTCTTAGCATTTATAAGATACCTTTACAAAAATGAAGTTGTGAACATATTTTAAATACGTGGAGATAATGTAAATATACGATGTCATCGTTCTGTGCACGTTATTTTATAAACAACGAATAGCAACTGAAAAATTGTATATCCGTCACCGCTGGGATTGAACCCCAGATCTCTCGATAACTAGCCGAGAGCGTTCGCTTTAAGCTACGGGTTCAACAATTCACAGCGCTATTCTTGGTTTATCAGTCAGCACCTGACTACACAAATCCATATTGAATGGCTCGGCAACTGATGTATCGCCATCTAGTGGCATTCAACAAAGCAGGCTGTTTAATTACAGAAAATAAATCCAAGGGGCGATAGAAATGGTGAATATATTTTAAATACGTGGAGAAAATTTAAATACACGCTGTCATCGCTATTCCTTCGTTATTCTATAAACAACGAATAGCAACTGAAAAATTGTATATCCGACACCGCTTAAATCGAACCCCAGATCTCTCGATAACTAGCCGAGTTTGTTCGCTTTACGCTACGGTGCCGATGGGGAAAAGGAAGAATGTCGCGGATTCCCAATTCCAATGCCCCAAAAGAATAAAATGTGATCATTGGGTGACCTTAAGGAATCTGGAATTTGGCCGCCCAGGTGGCGCAGTGGTTTAAGGCGCTGGCCTAGATCATTCGTCCGTAAGGGGTCCGGGTTCATATCCCGGTCAGGCATGGATGTTGTGTGTGTCTTATGGCACTGACTCTCTCCCTTCCCTGGAACCAGTGACCCTAAATTAGGGACGGGCGACTGCTTATAGCCCATTGAGTTGCTCACGGTGGTCGTTAAACCTACAATAAAAAAAACAATTCTGGAATTTGTGATCAGAGTTTGTAAGGAGACGATTCGTCAAGTTTTAGAACGCATTTGGTAGGTAGAAGGAGATGTGTTCGTTTGTTCCGCTTCTTTGTCAGAAGACAAGAAACATACTCGAGTGGAGCCCTTAAAAGATATCCTGGGAACTGCGAAAACAATACAAATTATCTCCAAGGAATTGTGGCAGATGACGAGTCATACTGTTTTTTTTATGATCGTAAAACGAAGTGGCAGAGTGCTCGGTGGAAACCGCTGCAGTTACAAAGGAAAGAAGATCAGTTTGCTGAAGTCCAAAATTAAGACAATGCTTGTATGCTTTTAGGACAGCAAGGGATTGTACATCACGAGTTTTTCCTGAGGGTACAACTGTCGCTGCTAATGCTTAAACATTCATTTTGGAACGATTGTAGAACAGGATTGTTCGGGTCTGGCCAAAATAGAAAAACGGGAAATAGTTCTTTCTTCACCTTCACGTTGGGTGTGGTAAGATGATTGTTCGGGTCCGGCCAAAATAGAAAAACAGGCAATGGTTCTTCCTTCATCTTCACGTTGGGTGTAATTAGAGGATTGTTCGGGTCTGGTAAAAATAGAAAAACCGCAAATGGCTCTTTATCCACCTTAACGTTCGGTGTGATCAGAGGATTGTTAGAGTCCGGCCAAAATAGAAAAACTGGAAATGGTTCTTTCTTCACCTTCAAATTGCGTGTGATCAGAGGATTTTTCGGGTCCGGCCAAAATAGAAAAACGGGCAATAATTCTTTCTTCACCTTCAAGTTGGGTGTGATCAGAGGATTTTTTGGTTCCGGCCAATATAGAAAAACGGGAAATAGTTCTTCCTTCACCTTCACGTTGGGTGTGATAAGATGACTGTTAGGGTCCGGCCGAAATAGAAAAATGGGCAATGGTCCTTTCTTCACCTTCACGTTGGGTGTGATTAGAGGATTGTTTGGGTCTGGTCAAAATAGAAAAACAGAAAATGGCTCTTTCTTCACCTTCACGTACGGTGTGATCAGAGGATTGTTCGCGTCCGGCCAAAATAGAAAAACGGGTAATGGTTATTTCTTCACCTTCACGTTGGGTGTGATCAGATGATTGTTTGGGTCCAGCCAAAATAGAAATACGGAAAATGATTATTTATTTACCTTCACGTCGAGTGCGATCAGAGGATTGTTCGGGTCCTGCCAAAATAGAAAAACGGGAAAGGGTTCTTTCTTCACCTTCACGTTGGATGTGATCAGAGGATTGTTTGGGTCCAGCCAAAATAGAAAAAATGGAAATGGTTATTTCGTCACCTTCAAATTGCGTGTGATCATAGGATTTTTCGGGTCCGGAAAAAAAACAAAAAAACAAGCAATGGTTCTTTCTTCACCTTCACGTTGGGTGTGATCAGAAGATTTTTCGGGTCCGGCCAAAATAGAGAAACGGGAAATGGTTCTTTCTTCACCTTCACGTTGGGTGTGATCAGAGGATTGTTCGGGTCCGGCCAAAATAGAAAAACGGGCAGTGGTCCTTTCTTCACCTTCACGTTGGGTGTGATATGAGGATTGTTTGCGTCCGGCCAAAATAGAAAAGCGGGAAATGGTTATTTCTTCACCTTCACGCTGGGTGTGATCAGAGGATTGTTCGGGTCCGGCCAAAATAAAAATACGGGAAATGATTATTTATTTACCTTCACGTTGAGTGTGATCAGAGCATTGTTCGGGTACGGCCAAAATATAAAAACGGGAAATAGCTCTTTCTTCACCTTCAGGTTGGGTGTGATCAGTCGATTTTTCGGGTCCGGCCAAAATAGAAAAACCGGAAATGGATCTTTCTTCACCTTCACGTAGGGTGTGATCAGAGGATTTTTTTTGATTGGAGGTTTAACGACCACCGTGAGCAACTCAATGGGCTATAAGCAGTCGGCCGTCCCTAATTTAGGGTCACTGGTTCCAGGGAAGGGAGAGAGCCAGTGCCGTAAGACAAACACAACATCCATGCCTCACCGGGATACGAACCCGGACCCCGTTCGGACGAATGATCAGAGGCCATCGCTTAGACCACTGCGCCACCGGGGCGGCAAATCAGAGGATTGTTCGGGTCCGGTCAAAATGGAAAAACGGGCAATGGTTCTTTCTCCACCTTCACGTTACGTGTAATCAGAGGATTGTTCGGGTCCGGCCAAAATAGAAATACGGGAAATGGTTCTTTCTTCACCTTCACGCTGGATGTGATCAGAAGATTGTTCGGGTCTGGCCAAAATAAAAATACGGGAAATGATTCTTTATTTACCTTCACGTTGAGTGTGATCAGAGCATGGTTCGGGTACGGCCAAAATATAAAAACGGGAAATGGCTCTTTCTTCACCTTCACGTTGGGTGTGATCAGAGGATTTTTCGGGTCCGGCCAAAATAGAAAAACCGGAAATGGATCTTTCTTCACCTTCACATTGGGTGTGATCAGAGGATTGTTCGGGTCCGGCCAAAATAGAAAAACGGGCAATGGTTCTTTCCACACCTTCACGTTGGGTGTGATGAGAGGATTGTTTGGGTCCGGCCAATATAAAGAAAAAACGGATAATGGTTCTTTCTCCACCTTCACGTTGGGTGTGATCAGAGGATTGTTTGGGTCCGGCCAAAATAGAAGAAACGGAAAATGGTTCTTTCTTCACGATAACGGACATGCACACAGAGCTGTCAGTGTGCGGGAATGTTTGACACAAAAGCAACTGTATGTACTCAACCATCCCTTTATTCTCAAGATTTGGCATTTAGTGACTACTTTCTAATTCCTAAATTAAATTTTAAGGAACAGTTTTATGAATGGCTGATTCCATAGCTTTTAAAAGGAAAAGTTATTCAGGAAATTAAAGACATAAGAAGAATTGGGATGTTAGCTCTTTACTTCATTACGAAAGATGTTTTCTTCAAGGCCTTCCTTTCGTTGGCTGATCTTTCCGCTTCTTGTATTAACGCCGAGGGAATATACTTCGAACAAGATACATTCAAGTAAGTTTTCTTTTTTTTGTTGTTTTCTTTTTCTTGAATACTCAGTGTCATCAATTAATTGCTGCCTGTATATAAACTAAACGAATGTTTCAATTTCAAAAGCAACATCCTGTGCAAAAGTGCATTTCCAACCGTAGATTGAAGAAGCGTATATGTTCCAGCTTTGTTCGTCCGTCTGCCTGTACGTCCGCACGAAAACTCTTGCAAAAGCGGTTCGATTTCGATGAAATTTTAGTATGTTGCAGGGGACCACCTAGGGAGGAACGCTATTGAAAATGGAAACAAATGGGTCAAAAGTCAGGATATAGCAGTGGGATATATTCCATCGTCTGTATGCGTCATAACAAATGTTAAATACTTCGATTGCGACAAAACGTTATCATGTTGTTCCGGAGGTATACTAAAGCAATTCTGTTTAATATCATCGGAATGGGGTCAAAGGTCGGGACACAGGAGCGACATTTATTCCGCAGCCATTATCCTTATAATTTGAATAAAAAGCTTCTATTGCAACAAAACTTTAGTATGTTGTTCCGGAAGTATACTGAACCAATTATGTTGAATATAATCGAAATGGGCTCAATGGCACGGTAACGAGATTTATTCCACAGCCTTTGTACTCATAACCTGAATAAAAATGCTTCTATTGCGACAAAACGTTACTATGTTTTTCCAGAGGTACACTGAGCCAATTATTTTTAATATCATCGAAATGGGGTAAATGGTCAGTGCACAGGAGCGAGATTTACTCCATAGCCATTATCCTCATAACTTGAGTAAGGATTTCTGCTATGTTGTAAAGCGTATCATAATCAATATAATGCATGATTTTACAAACATGTTTATTTTATTTAGTAACACTTAAAAATATTTTTCATGTCAGTTGTCCAAAATATGAGATCTGCTTTTGTTTAAGGATTACTGAAATGAAATTAAAAATGTTTAACGCCCAGAAAAAAATATACGAAGAATGTTGAAAATTAAAAAAGAATTCCGCTTCCAAGTATACAATTTTTATGTTACCATTTTTTCATTCTTAGCAACAGTATCTTGCTTTCGGTTATTTATCACTGTTCTGTCTCTTCCCTCTTACAAACGCAAATTTGAATTTTCTTTAAGTATCACAATGTGAATCATAATGTTCCAGCTTGTTAGTGACAGCTTTAAGGGCAAAGCAATTCCTCCAGCTGGAGGTCAGTACAAAAATGAATAATTCTGCGGGTTCAAGCTGAAAATGAGCGCTAATATTTGATTTTTAAATTTACTTTCCACCTTATGGCCGCTACCAGTGTTTTGGACAACTATAAGACGCAAGATGTCCCAAACATTTGCGAAGATTTATGCTACGTTCTACTTGATGTCAAAAATCTGATGCGCACATTGGAATTTGTGTTGTAGATTGGGCATGAGCAGGGAAGCAACCGTGTTACATGTACATGTAGTTAACGATCATCCATGCTCGTAGGTCGTGTAAATTTTAAATTCTTAAACTCAGTATTTTCTAATTTTTGAAGCAAAAACGTGTAAAATGAGTTTATATACATGATGCAATTTTTATTGGAATTGCTATCTTTATATCTCTAGCTAACTACTGTAATTAATTCGAGATAAATCATATTTTTATAAGAGTTTCCGACTGCTTAAAATTTCTTGCAGTATTTTTTGCTTAGAAAGTAATGTACACTACTATCCACCCAAAATGCAACACCAAGAAGTAAACATCTGATTGGCCTGAATTTCGCAGCATGCGTCGTCTGCGAGAGGACATGCAAACGATTAGCATTGCAGGGCATATGCAAATCATGTGCGCCCGACACGCCACCGAGAAGCACTCTAAGAAGGGTGCACAGAAGGCGGGTGTAAGTAGTGGAAGTGTGTTGTGCTGCCGGACCTGTGCGTGGGAAGCTTTCTGGTGCCTCGTTGCAGAATACGGCAGTCATTCCATCATGTTTCGCGTTCGACAGAGAACGAATATTGGCTTATCGCGACACCCATGTGGGCCGACACCCAGCCACAGTGAGGCGAGTATGGATTCGGTGGGTGAAGGAGGGACGGACGGACCGACGTGAGTGATTTCCGCAGCCGCGGCACACCGCCGAACGAGAGGACCGGTATGTTGTGGGGTGCGGATTGATGGATCGCACCGCTACATCACGAACGTTAGCGCAGGAATTAGGGTGTGTTACGCAACAACCAGTGTCAGCGCGTGCCGTTCGACGTCGTCTGCAGGAGCAGGGACTTGTCTCACGGCGCCCATTGCTCCGATTACTATTGACGTTACACCACCGGCGGGTGCGGCGGCAGTGGGCCGTTGAACGCCGCACCTGGACTAAGGAATGGCACGACATTGTGTTCTCCGATGAAACCCGCTTCTGCCTGCAACACCACGATCGTCGGATCCGCGCGTGGCGGCACCCCGGCGAGAGACTGTATGACGCCGGCATTATGCATCGCCATACCGGTCCGTCGCCTGGGGCTATGGTTTGGGGCGCAATTAGATATGACACCTGCACCACTCTGGTACGTATCGCGGGTAAACTTAACAGCCACCGCTACATCCCTGACGTTTTGGAGCCTGTAGTCATCCCTTACTTGCAGGACCTGTCAGCGGCCACATTTCAACAGGACAATGCGCGCCCTCACGTGGCATACATCGTGCAGCAATTCTTCATGGCCCACCAGGTGTCACTGCTGCCGTGGCCCGCCTGTTCTCCCGATATGTTGCCCATCGAACACGTCTGGTCGCTGATCGGCAATCGAGTGGCCCGGCAAGCACCACCCGTGGTTACGCCTGATGAATTGGGGCAACCTGTGGAAGCAGCCTGGACCGACATACCCCCAGCCCACATCTAAAGCCTTTTTCGTTCGATGCCGCGGCGTGGAGCTGCCGTTACTTCCAGCCATGGGGGCCACACGATCTATTGATGTCTGCGTGTTCCTCAAGTCGCAAGGGCCTGTAAGCTAAATCGTTTCATCTTTGTATCTGTTGTTATGTGTCCAGTAAATCTGGCTTTGCTATCACATATCCTTCTTCGTGTTGCATTTTGGGTGGGCAGCAGTGTATATTAAAGTTAGGAAAACTCGCAAACTTGAGGGCTCCTTTTCTCCTGTTAGCCTGTGCTTCGGTCGTGATAAACTTTAACTATGCACCATAAATGCATATTGACAACGTAACCGTAACCAACTTGTTACGATCAATCCAGTACGACCTATGTTCAACACGACCGCTGACATCAATGACCTGTCATATACCTTACAGCAAACACTATCAGAAAATAACCTTCTAAATGCGGAAAGTATCTCAAATTAAAAAATACTTCCTGACAAGAAATTGTCATACCAATCACATAATTATTATTTACTGCTTTTGCATCGCTTTTTAGAAAATATTCATCCCCGTCATTAGATCAAAAACCTAAATTTTAGTATTTCGATAATCCATGAAATTTTGGACAGTAAAGTTCATTCAAAATAATTTTTGTGGGTCCAGTTGTTCTGCTCATACGTGCTTACCTGAACTTCATACGATGTTTGTCAACTGTACCCAGCAAAAACAGTCTTGCTGGGCCAGCAGTGGGCCATTGCTGGCAGCCAGCACTGCCAGCAATGGCCCAGCACTATGTTGCCGCGGCCGAACCGTCAATAAAATGTCCGGGCGGCCAACAGAAGGGCCATCAGTTCAGGCCAACAGCTGGCCAACAGTTGGCACCACATCAGTTGTCATATGCCACAACAGGGCCATCAGTGGTCCACCACAGGCAGTAGCTGCCACAAGTGGCCCTTCAGTGGCCCAGCAAGCACGTGCCAGAAATGATGGCTAGCCTAATGTGGTCCGCTAGTGGGCCGTTAGTGGCAGCCAGCAACCACGTGACGTAACTGGTGGCTTGCCGAATCTTGTCCGCCAATTTCCCAGTATTAGCCATAATAATAATAAAAAAAAAAGCAAGGATAACCGCAGTTTCCTAACGCGACAATTTTTTTTCTACCCTTACGAAGCTTGTGAATTAACGCATTGCGCTGGGAAAATTTTCTCGACAGACCGGAAAAACGCCGTTTGTATCTGACTAGATTCGATCCTGGGCCGGTTACGTGGAAGCCGCGCTCGCTACCGACCGGACTAATTCACGATACCCAGGTACGTGCTGGAAGCTATCTGTTCGGTATGCAATTTGTAATCGAATGCTTCCCTCTTTAATTTTATAATATTGCGAGGTATTTCTCATAAAAGTCAGTTTCATATAATTGATAAATTAATTTTTTCAACGTAACGATAGTTTTTTTGTTGTTTTTTTTACGTTAAGGGAACTTTTCTTATTTTCAAGGCGTGTACATACTTAGAGTCGCTTTCCTAAGTTTTGTACTGTCCTTGCCGTCTTGAAAAGAGATTGTTGAATAAATATATATTTACCCGGGTTCATGTCACATTCTGTTACATTTTTAACGTTGTGTCTTTCCTTTCCGTTGTCCGAAGCTACATTTGTTTTAAAGAGTAAAAGATATTTTATTTTACTTCTCGTTATTTTTAGAAGCGAATTCCTCCCAGTCTTGTGTATTCAACCCATGGATGAGTACACCACATAGCGCTGCTTTTTTTTTCTTTCAAATAATTAAAAAATTTTGTACGCGTATAATTCTTTTTTTTCCAACAAACGCTATTTTAATGGTTTTCCAGGATATGTGTTTCAAGCGGTTTCAAATTTTTTCTTGTTATTCATCCACTCCATTCCATGAATTGTTATTCATGGGAATGGAGTGGGTGTATTTCATGGCTGTAATCTAGTATTTCACGGCTTAATCTGATTTCTTCGTCGACGTAAAATTTCATTAGGAAATTAATTCGCCTCTCCACATATGGATTTTTTCTTAACATCCACTAAAATAACACGATGGCGATAGCGTCGTCTTCAACTAACTGGTACCATGAGAGACACAGCAAGTGTTGCTTCTGCGCATGCGCAGTCCCGATGCTTCCACCTGCTGTTGGGGGTTGCATTGGTTGCCAGCAACGGGCCACTAGTGGCACTTGCTTGGAGGCCCACAATACACGGCGATGCTGCAGGGCCATCAATGGCTTGCCAACTGATAGCGCTGCCACCAACGGACCCCTACCGGGCCGTGAGCGGCAGATTTCAGCCAGCAGTGACCCATCACTGCCAGCTGGTGGCCAGCAGTTTCCCAGCACTTGTGTTTCTGCTGGGGTATACAACTTACAAGGAACGAACTTTCTTAGCTTCCAGACACAAACTCCCCCGTCATATAGCTACTGGTGAACGGTGCCTTCTACCGCTGTCTTAAATAAGTCGAAGCTCCGACGGAAAAAGGCAAGCGTCTCTTCTTTGAGTTTAAATTAATTCCATTAATGCTTAGCCAAATTATTTCGTATGGCTGCCTTGAACTCTATATGAAGAATATGAATTATTTCTGATTTCTCAGCCCTGACTGGGCGATTAAGTGCTTGTACACTGGCGGAAAGTGAAAAAATAATACCAAGAAGGAGACGTCTGTTAGGAAAGAAATTTATACAACATAATAACGAAATACAGAGGATAACGTGATCAAAACATTATGGCAAAATACAGCCATATTTGCTGGTAAACTGAAAAATAACATTTCCATGTAACATGGTTAGTACGAGGTTGAACCGCCATGAACTGCGTCACACTGTGCAATACGGGCATGGCGTCTGTCGTACAGATGTTGGATGTAAGTTTAGGGTATTGAGTTCCAAGCATCCTCAACCTGGCCACGTAAATCGGGGATGGTCGTGGCTGGCCGTGGAGACCGGATAAGTCGTTGTCCCATAAAATCCCACACGTGCTCAATGGGGGACAAATCCGGTGAACGTGCAGGCCATGGAAGTTGTCTCACACCCTAAAGTGCATGTTGCGTTGCACTTGACGTGCCAAATGGCACAACAACGGGCTGAATGATGTTGTAGATGTAGGAGGTGCTGTTTACCGTACCCGATACAAACACTAGTTGTGTACGGGAGTTCTTGCTGATCGCTCCCCTCACCAGGAGACCAGGTGTAGGCCCTGTGTGTCACTGGTGGATGCAAGAAAGGTGGAGACGCTCCTCTGTGTGTCTGCGAACAAGCATACGGCCATCGGAGGCTCCCAAGCAGAATCTGCTTTCATCGCTGAACACGACAGATCGCCATTGCGTTCTCCAGTGCGGACGTTGGGGACACCACTGCAGCCGTACCTGACGTTGCGCTGGAGTCAGAGGTACACATGCCAGAGGCACACGTGCATGTAGTCCTGCATCCAGTAGACGGTTGCGTGTTGTTCACAACGGCAGTTCAGATTTGCGTCGCAGTGGATGTTTTGCTTGACAACGCCGCTCTTCTTATTCCTCGATCGGTCCGCTCATCAGTCCGTCTGTGACTCCCGGTTCCACGTCTTCTCCTGTGGGAATGTTTCTTTGACCATCTACGCCACCATCGTACCACCACCGATACTTCCCGTCTAATTTGCTCCGTAATACGACGATACGACCACCCGGCCTCACGGAGTCTGACTAGACGACCTCGGTCAAAGTCCGATAACTGCTGAAATCGTACACGTCTTCCGTGTCCAGGCATTGCAGCTTCTTCAGGGTCTTCGCACGTATTCGTACGCCGACGACTGATTGCATTCACTTCGCCGTACTCCTTAACCCTCTCGGCGCCAAGAACACTTTCCTGTTTTGCTTTGATTTCGGCTGAGTGTTCTGCGAACGACCGTTTCATCAGCGGCAACGACTTTCTACTAATTTTACCTGATCGGCGGCTGCCTGTTTTTACCTCCCCTTCGAAAGGGTGGAGCAAATTGCCACTGATTTACAACCACTATAATTGGCAGGCAGGGGTTCCAACTTCGCTTTCTGGGGACTGCGCGCAGACAACACTGGTAAATGGAATCGTACAAAAAGTATGTTTTTCTATTTTTTCAACGTTTTACGTAGAATGCTAGTTTCGTAGCGATTATAATTGCTTCCTTCATATTATAAACAATGGTAACACAAATTCCAGCTACCAATCAAAAATTAAGCTTTTATTTACTATGAATTACTGTAACCTTGATTTCTCGTGGTTTATCGACTTTTGTTTTCTAAGCCCTTTTATAACAAATAAATTTGAAAAAAACAAAAAAAACAAAAAAACAAAAAACAAAACATATATCATTCGCAATGGTTCAGCGTACAGTTCTTTCGGCGAACATGAATTTATTGTCACCCTTAAAATATGCGAAAAAAATTAGCCTCACTCCCTTCAGACAGAAAGATGATATTTTAGCGATCCTGTGAAAAAAATCGTAGTGTTGGAGGATTGAAGTTTCATAATCCTTTGAGCTGAATGGTTGCAATGTCGTTTGTGCGTTGTTCTCACCATTGTAATGCGTGTTATACATACAACAGTCATCAGTGATTGAAATAAATCCTGAGTATTCTGAACGTTTGCACTTTAAAAAAATCGAAAATTTATGAGCAGTCAATGAATACAAAAACAAAAACAATATGTGTAGATCTGATAAACAAGAACTAAATTGAATCAAAAGGATAGAACACAAATGAACAAGATTAGTTATTTTTGAAATACGTTATCACAACTTGACCTTTCACACAGCTGGGTAAATGTTTATGTTATTTGCAGTGGGATGTGTCATTTGGGTGTAGGAGAACTGGCTACAAAAATTTTAAGGGGTCGTATAAAAACTGCCTTTTTGACCGCTTCGTGGCCACGACCTAGAAGTTGGGACTCAGAAAACCTGTCGGCGGTGAGGGTGATATCAAAAGTGTAAACAATAAAGAACTTCTGGTCTGATCGGGAGATTTTCAGCGTTTACAAGCTACAACTGGACACATTATCTGAAGGAATGTGTCTACTCAGAAAAACCTGTCAGGGGGTTGGGGTGGGTTGTTAATGCCAATATTGTAAAATATAAACAATTTCTCGTCCGATCGGGAGAATTTCAGCAAAGTGTCCGGGGGGAGGGGGTAATAACAAAAGTGTAAAATATGAAGAATTTCTGATCTGATCAGGAGACTTTCAGAATTTACACGCTACAACTCAACAAATTATCTGAGGACATGAGTCTACTCAGGAAACCTGTCGGGGAAGGGGGGAGCAAAATGTATAAAATATTAAGTATTTCTGGTCCGATCGGGAGATTTTCAGCATGTACAAGCTACAACTCGACACATTATCTGAGGGCATGTGCTATCGCATTTTACAATTTTGGTATTATGCTCCCCCTCCCCCCCCCCCCCGACAGGTTTCCTGCATAGGCACATGCCATCATATAATGTGTTGAGTTGTAGCTTGTAAATGCTGAAAATCTCCCGATTAGACCAGAAACACTTTTTGTGACGGGTATAACGAAGTAAATTTCTCCGACATTCTTGTCCACGCCGGCGCTCGAACCCGGGTCCCCTCATTCCGGAATAAGTCGTTCTATAAATTGAACTACGCGGACTTTCGTTATCGCTGCTATCTGTCTTTATGTCGTGTGAATCCAGCTGGGCAGGCATGTCATATCTTCCCCCAAAAAAAGAGGGCCGGGGCATGTCCCACGGGTCAGCCGTGCCCATGAATCGTTGCAGGCAGCCATCCGCTGTATAACGTGCACTTCAGAACTCCCAGTGAATCTGGTGTGTGGAATGCAATGTCACACACATTTATTTTTCGAAGCGCTGGAGAAGGGATTCTAATTTTTCGAAGCGCTGGAGAAGGGATTCTTATTTTTCGAAGCGCTGGAGAAGGGATTCTTATTTTTCTTGTCTCGCGGTATGGAAAGAACATCACACCATTGCGAGATCTTTAACGGCCGGGTCATTCGGGAAGTTCGGGCGCCGCTATAAAGAGGTAAATTTCTCCGTCATTTTTGTCCACGACGGGGTTCCAACCCGGTCCCCTCATTCCGGATTAAGTCGCTCTACCAATTGAGCTACGCGGACGTTCGTTACCGCTGCTATCTGCCTTTATGTCGTGTTCGTCCTGCGGGGCAGGCAGGTCAAACGAGTTTCTTGATGCAGTACATGCCCTCATGTAATTTGTTGACTTGTAGGTTGTAAATACTGAAAACCTCCCGATCGGACCAAAAATCTTTATATTTTACACTTTTTAAATCCCCCCACCTCCCCCGCCCGTGACAGACTTTCTGCTTTAGCACATGTCCGCAGAGAGTTTGTTGAGATGAAGTTCGTGAACGCTCGAAATCTTTCAGTTAGAAATCTTTACATTTTACACTTTTGGTGTTAGCTTCTCCCCTTACCCCGACCGACTGGTTTATTGAGGCAGCCAATGCCGTCAGATAATTTGGCGAGTTGTAACTCGTAAATGCTGAAAATATCCCTAACGGACAAAAAATTCTCTATCGTTTACACTTTTGGTGTTATCCCTCCCCACCCCACCCCACCCCCACCCCCCCCGCCTCCGGAGGACAGGTTTCCTGGGTAGGAACATGACTTCAGATAATTCGTTGAGTTGTATCTTGCAAACGCTGAAAATCCCCCGATCGGACCAGAAATTCTTTATATTTCATATTTTAAGTTTTAAGCACCCCCATTCCTTCTCAGGTTTTTACTAGGCTTTATTTTTTTCATCAGAAGAAATGAAAAAATAAAGCATAGTAAAAACCTGAGAAGAAATGAAAATATAAAGCATAGTAAAAACCTGAGAAGAAATGAAAATATAAAGCATAGTAAAAACCTGAGAAGAAATGAAAATATAAAGCATAGTAAAAACCTGAGAAGAAATGAAAAAATTCCTGTGCGACGCAGTATTACTTCTCCCATTTTACATAGCCCTAATGATGTTGCCTTCTAAGTGCCCGCCATAGGGAACAGCCACTAATCGGGGGACTTTGTTCGCACTCTTTGGGTCACAGGATTTTCTTTGGCTAAATCCCATTCATCAATTAACAACTGACATGGGACGTGTCTCAGGTTACCGCGCATGGGAAAGGAACAAACGTCTAAACGCGCTCTTGGCGCTGTTGGGAAATCTTTTAGAGGACGTCTCAGCTCGCTCATGCCACTATTGGGACATCAACTTCAGGACGAGTTCAGAAGCCTTTGGAGCTTGCGGGACAGACAATGAAAACGCGTTAACGCGCTCTTGGCGCCCAGAGGGTATTTCAGTATGGAACTGGAAAACGACAATAAGCTACCATGTGTTGATGTGCTCCTCTACAGATAAAAAAATACAAAGTTGCACACTGGTGTATGGAGCCTTGTGCTGTTGCATATTTTCCTTCGTGTGCAGAGCAAAACCAGTGTGTTTGGAACTCGTTTAAAAAGAGGAATCCTGTTTTCTTCCGAAGATGAAGCCAAAGAAGGGAAATCAGAAATATCTTCCAGCAAGCAGTTTTCGCTGGCGAAGAGAACTCATTAACTCAATCCGGGATAGGGTCGACGGCCCCATAAATGGAAGTGAACCGACCTGCAAGTCCAACTTAATTTTTGCACTTTGGTAAGAAAAGTGTGAAGCCTAAGTGGGACTCACAAACTTCACATATTTCGTAAGAAAGGTGTTGAAGAAACTAGGATTTGGCATAGGCACACAGATGAGTTCCTCAATTATGAGTATCCTTTCCCCCAAGAGGGATTTCAAGACTAACAAGAAGGCATATACCACATCACGCTGGATGCAACCCGCTGGAATATCCTAAGGGAATACTTAACTGCTACAGAGTTCGAATGGCACCAGAGTATGCGAACAAAAAAGAAATGTGTAAAATGAAACCTTTAACACAGCCCTTGCAAAATAAGTTCGTCTAAAAGGTGCAACGCCGCAATGGGCCAGATACAAACGTCTGGCACCATACACTACCCAAATTGAGACCACCGTTGGAGTGACGATTTAAATACTCACAACATAATACAAATGCAACGATGCCGTCTCTCGCGACCTATCCCATACGGGTAGGGTTCCTGAAACATTCAAATGATAAGGTGGGATTTTTTAATAACGCTGCACTTGTGCTTAGGCACTATACATTTACATAACATGCCAAGTTTGTAATACTTTTCTTTACTTAATTAATTCATAGGGCCTATACCTTGGCCTTTTTAACAGCTTTTAATCCGCTGACTTCATATTCATAACCTTTACGTATCAAATAAAATCAATAGCATTGCACTTTTGCTTAGGCACTGAATATTAAAATTATGGGCCCCAGGCCGGGGCCTTCTTAACAGTTTTTATTCTATGAATGTTATATTCACAACGTTTACACTTCAAATTAGGTAAATAATATTGCGCTTTTACTTAGGCATGAAATATTAATTCACAGACCCAAAGCTTAGGCCCTTTTACCAGTTTTTATTCTATCAATGTCATATTTAGAACGTTTACAGAGCAAACCAAGTTAATATTATCGGGCGTTTACTTAGGAGCGAAGTATTAATTCATAGGTCCTAGTCCAAGGCCTTTTTATTTGTATTTCTCCACCGATGTCATATTCACAACGTTTACCCATCAAATAAAGTTAATAATATTATGCTTTTACTTAGGCACAAAATATAAATTTATGGGCACTAGGCCTAGGCCTTTTTGACGGTTTTTAATCCGTCGACTCCATATTCATAACGTTTATTTAACAACTTAAGTTAATAGCATTGCGCCTTTACTTAGGCACTAAATATTGATTCATAGGCCCTAGGCTTAGGCCATTTTATTACTTTTTATTCTACCGATGTCATATTCATAAAGTTTACGTACCAAGTCCGGTTAATAGTATTGCGCTTTTACTTAGGCACTAAATATCAATTAATAGGACCTAGGCCTAGGCGTGTTTAGTAGTTTTTATACACGGATGCCATATTCATAACGTTTACATGTCAACTCAAGTTAATAATATTCAACTTTTACTTAAGCACTACATATTGTTTCATAGTCCCTTGGCCTAGGCCTCTTTAACAGTTTTTATTCTAACGATGTCATATTCATAACGTTTATGTATAAACTGCAGTTAATCATATTGCACTTTTACTTAGGCACTAGTTAATAATGTATTGGCCCTAGGCCTAGTAATTAATATTGAATGCCTAAGTAAAAGCGAATGCTATTAACATGACTTGGTATATACACTTTATGAGTATGACATCGGTAGAATAAAAATTATTAAAAAGGCCTACACCTAGGGCCTATGAAATAATACTTAGTGCCTAAGTAAAACAGCAATGCTATTAACTTGAGTTGTTAAATAAACGGTATGAATATGGAGTCGACAGATTAAAAACGGTCAAAAAGGCCTAGGCCTAGGGCCTATAAATTAATATTTGGTGCCTAAGTAAAAGCATAATATTATTAACTTTATTTGATGGGTAAACGTTGCGAATATGACATCGGTGGAGAAAAACAAATAAAAAGGCCTAGGACTAGGGCCTATGAAATAATATTTCGTGCCTAATTAAACGCCCAATAATATTAACTTGATTTGCTCTGTAAACGTTGTGAATAGGACATTGATAGAATAAAAACTGGTAAAAGGGCCTAAGCCTTGGGTCTGTGAATTAATATTTCGTGCCTAAGTGAAGGCGCATCATTATTAAGTTCATTTGACATGTAAACGCTGTCAATATTACATTGGTAGAATAAAGCTGCTAAAAAGGCCTAGGCCTAGGACCTATAAATTAATAATTCGTGCCTAAGCAAAAGTGCAATGCTATAGACTTTATTTGATACGTAAACAATGTGAATATTAAGTCGGCGGATTAAAAGCTGTTAAAAAGGCCAAGGTATAGGCCCAATGAATTAATTAAGTAAAATAAAAGTATTACAAACTTGACATGTTATGTAAATATTTAGTGCCTTAGCACAAGTACAGCGTTATTAAAAAACCCATCTTATCGTCCTTTTCTGAACACAGCATGAGTCATGTGTAATTCTGTTGTTCCGTCGAACACTGTATTTTTAAGAAATGTACGGCGATCTTTATACCCCCTCCCTCCAGTTGAACTTTTGTGGCCAGTCACCCTAAACTGGTATGAACCTGCGTGGAAATTCAGAAAAATAAAAGAGCTCCTTCCCGTTGTTAGGCGCCTCGGAAAACTGCCACACATAATTAGGAAACTTGGAAAACTGCCACACATAATTAGGAAACTTTGAAAACTGCCACACATTCAAAGTGTCCCTCAGGGAATAGCACTTTGTGCCCGGCCCCTTAATGAAAGACGTGTGGCAGTTTGCCTGTGTGGCGGTTTTCCGGCAACCCCACCGCACTAGGTAAATAATGAAAGTATATCCCCCCACCTCCACCCGCAGCATTCAAACAGTATGTCAAATCGACTTATTATTATGCCCATGATGACAATCAAAACGCCTGTCTCGGACTTTTTTTCCTGGCCTTTATTTCCTCTGAATTTTTTCTTGGATTTTTTTACCGCGTTTATCAACAGTCTCGGACGTTTTTCCTTCGGACTTTTTTACCTGGACTTTTTTCCTGGACTTTTTTCCTCGGACTTTTTTACCGATTACCAGCAGGCTGAGAGGGTGAGGAGGAATTTCGATATCTGCGTTTCGCCTTTTTGGGGGAAATTTCTGGTGTCAGCTTTTCTATTTTTGTCCACTTTAAAACAGCATTCTGCCGTACAGGTAGCAAAAATATGTGGGGGATATATCCGGGCTCGGCATTTCAAACCTTTATCGGAGTTTAGAGTACTGCGAATAGCCGGATGAGGTAGGAGAAATTTCCTGGTAAGTATTTTGACTGTTACCGCGCTTTTAGTGGAAGATTTTCCGGTGAACTTCGGTAGATTCAATAGAACTCTGTAGACAGAAATTTTCCGACAGTATTTCATAAATATTAAAAATTCACATACATTTATCTGAGTTTCCTAAAATCTTAGAGGGCTGCCCTCGACATGTGTTCTAATTGCGTAGAGATTTTCTTTTGGCAAAGGTTGGTGGTGAAGTGGGGGAGGGGGCTCAAAGAAAAGTTGGGTATGTTGAAGCCCACCGTAGGACGCACGTAGCATCGCGCATGTGCAACACATTGACCACGACATTCTCGCAAAACACTGAGGCTTCAGGCCTTTTCAGTAAAATGCTTGTTAGTTATAATGTTTGATGTAAACGTTATAATTATATGTAGGCAATAGATCAAAAACTGTTAAAAAGGAATAAGTACCTAATCTTACAAAATGCCTAGTTAACATAACGTTTGATTTATAAACGTTATGAATATGAAGGTGATAGATCAAAAACTGTTAAAAAGGCCACGTATTTGTTCTACTTTTAAGGCGGCATCTTGTTTATAAGTGGAATAATAACCCGGAAATTTCCCCGCCTCATCCAGCTACGTGCAATACGGATTTTTACTATAAACATCGATGAAAATTTGAAATGCCGACCCCGGAATTTCCCCCCATCTTGTCAGCCTGCTTATTGTAAGACCGTTTTTCAAACCTTTCTACAGAGGATTTTTGAAACCACCTGAAGCTATGTATAACCAAGCAGACGAGAAGATTCCTAGAAAAGGCCCGAGTATGAAAGGGCGCCAACTGCAATCCATGTAATCTTAACATGGAAGAAAGTATCCCACCGTCCTTAGGAAACCCTATTGTGCTGAATGGGATTAGCTGGTAAAAGGTTGCTACAAGGACGCCGCCGATCGCCGAATTTGGGCTATAGAATACAAGGGCTCAGACATCTAACCCTTTGAGAACATTTCGTCGCAAAGGCGCTCACAATACCTAACAGAGGGGCAAAACCGCTCTTGGTATCACCGATTTCACACGGTTGAAGGGTCTCTGCCAGTAATTAGGGGTGGCTCTTGACACCAACATAGCAAACAGGTGCGTAAGGCGGCATTTCGGTCATTTTACTTCCCTCCTCAAAACTCCACTAAAATACGAAACATGAAGATCACAGGAATAATGCTAATACACTGCTGGACAATTGCTAAGGACGGATCATAAACGGCTATATAGCGCATAAAAAAGTAAGTGTGGTTGGATGCCAAGTGAAATAAAATAATGTCAGAATGCCAGGACATTACAAGAAAGACAATTTATTGTGCTCTGAAATCCAGAAGGCTTTGGAACGTGTTCAAGGGACAAACAGGCCATTTTGTGCAGAATACGTAAACGTGAAAAAAATGCAATTACCGTCCGCAGGCGTTCCGGCGTAAGATGTTAATACGGGATATGGCCACCATGGAGGGCGATGCAAGATTCCACACGTCGTGTCATGCTTTGCACAACATTATAAAGCAGCTGTTGGGGTAATTTATCCATTCCTCTGTCAGTGCACGGATGAGGGCGTCCTTGTTTATTGGAGGGCATTGGCGACCAGCAAAACTCCTCCCCAAAGCATCCCACACATTTTCAATGCATACGAGGCGTTGAATATCCTCGCTCTTAAGACACTCCTGGACAGCGACTGTTCGATGACATGTTGCGTTGTCGTCCATGAAAATGAATCTATCACCGACAGCACCACGAAACATGCAAACATGAGGTAGCAGAACATCATTAATGTATCGTTAGCCAGTCATAGTCCCAGTTGGAAGCACATAGAGGGACGTACGGCCATTGATCATGATGCCAGCCCATACCATGACACTACATGTCGGATATCGGTCCCTTTCCTGTATGTTTGCTGGACAATATGCAGTACCACTATCACGCCAGATCAGTTGTCGTCGACAATCAGACGATAGACTGTATCTACTCTCATCTGAGAAGAGGACAGCAGACCAGTCGTTACCAGTCCAATTGCGATGTTGATGGCACCATTTTAAACGGGCGGTACGGTGACGTCTGGACAATGGGATGCACACAACAGGAAGGCGGGCGTATAGTCCTCCTTCATGCAAACGTCTGGCGACAGTTTTTCGGGAGATCCGCTTGCCAGTAGCAGCCATAAACTGATTTGCTACCTCACTAGCTGTGCTGCGCCGGTGTCTTTTTGTTGATAGCATTATGTACCGATCTTCTGCAGGTGTCGTACTGCGAACACGACCTCCCCGCGACGTTTGCTACACTCTCCATTTGTTTGAAATGATTTCCAAAGCCTTGAAACAACACTGTGGCTGACGTCGAATTCCCTGACAACATCTGTTATTTTTCGCCCTTCTTCAATCTTGCCAATAATACGGCCACGCGTAAAATCATCTAGGTGATGTCGGGAAGACATACTGAAAATTGCAAGTTCGTCAATTGATTCTTTCCCTTTCAACTTTGCGTTTGAACAACAACGGTCAATACGCGTCAAATCCTTTATATCTCTTATCAGCGCTATGACGTCACGAACAAGTTCGGCAATCCAAAATTTGCATACGCACAAAACGTCTTACTGTATCCCGCACTTATGCTAATTTCCACATTTTCCTGCCTTCCATTTTATGGTTGCTATCGTTGCTATTGTCATCCGTCCTTAGCAATTGTCCGGCAGTGTGGTTGTTAACAGAGACGGCAACTTGGTTTGAAAAACAATATTGTTTTGCGTCCATTGATTACCTTTGGAGTTCTGACAAATTAAAAGTAATAAGGTCAATTTTTTTTTTTATTTAATGTATTTTTTTTGTTTTAACCACCGTCGTGATCAACTCGATGAGCTATAAGTAGTCATCCGTTTCTAATTTAGCGCCACTGGCTCCAGGTAAGCTAGAGAGCCAGTGACGTAAGACAAACACATGTATGTCTAACGGGATTTGAACCCAGACCCCTCTCGGTCAAAGCCAGTGATTAGTTCGATCACTGAGCCACCGGAGTGACTATCATTTTATATAACATGTTCGCGGAGGAGATTAAAATTAATAAAAATCTATTTATAACCAACATATTTTCTACTTGAAAATCTCGTTTTTCTCTAGGAAAGTTTTTCTGTCTTTAGAATTATTTTCAAAAATAAAGGAAGCATTTCCAAAGTGCTACGTGTACCTTTCAGCGGCGTTCGCCGATGCGTTTGTTTTATTTCAGAGCATGGCTAATACTGTCCAGTGGCAGTTGCTGGTGGGTTTGTTCACGATAAAGATCGCAGATTATCATTTTGAAATGAGTTATATCCTCAGCTGCGGCCCCTCCTCACACACACACACACTCCCGGAAAGGTGAGCAACGCAGCTCAGAATATAACAGAAGAGCGTGGTCTATAACACTTATTTTCAGAAGGGAAAAGAAAATGTATTTCAAACATAAATCAAATACAACTCACCGAAGGTTACAGGTATCTGAAATAGCAATTGTTTTCTTATTTCTTCCATTCAGTCGTTAGCACGTCTTTTGTAAAAACAGATCATACTTATGTTATCAGTTTGTCTGCCCATCCGTCTGTCTGTGGACACCACCTCTCTGCAACTGTTAGTCCGATTATGAAAAAGTATTTTTGCGTTGGAATGCTTGAAATATGAAAAAGATCATTATTGTACTCCGGTTGTTGTTGTTGTTTTCGATGCACAACTTCGGCGCAATGGGGGCGTAAATACCGATGACATTGAATTCAAAATATATTTTGTACCATATATTTGTTTCTAAATATTCTGGTATTTCCTTTTTTTTTTCGATGCCGTTAATATCAAAGATAATTTTAGGTACAGTCTTTCTTTCAAGTAATGCATAGATTTTCTGCTAGGGTACGTTAAAGTTAAATTGTGTTTCCCCCGATATCTCTGCTTCTAAAACTCCGATTTTAAAAGTCGGAAACAGCTCCTGGTGGGAAATGTTTTGCATATTTTTTTATTTTTAGTAAAGAACGGTTTGGCCAGGAAGCTATAAGTATTTATTTCTGCTTTTGATGTATTTGCAGCAAAATCTTAAATTCTGAAAACACGATTGAAAAAACGTCTCTAAAAACCTTTTCAGAGTACTTTCTTTTTAAACGATGCATAATTTTTCCGCCAGGAGGCATACATGTATATTTTATTCTCGTCGATATAAATCAGTTTCTAAGAGTTCGCGGCCATAAATGTTTCTCACAAAAAAAAAGAAAAAAACGCCGACTCGTAGCACTTCAGCAGTACAGCCAGAATAAGAAAACTTAGATCTGTTGTTCTGCATTCGGGTGGATGGTACAGATTTACAAAACGCATTCCAGCGTACGATATTTCGTTCGCATTGTCTTCCTATTTTTTTTTCTTTTTTTCAAAAACAATTTTCAACGACTTTAGCTGTATATTTTCAAAGTAAATATTTATTGGAATCGAGTAAATATAACTACGCTATAGTGAAGCAAGCTCTAAAAATAATCTTATTAAAACCTCCCTAAAGTACAATTCCCCTTCTAAGAAATCTACGCGGGCATCGGCAAATAAAAAAATGCCAAAGGGAAGTTGTTCTCCATGAGAGAAAAAAAGGAATTTGTGTTGCAACTGTAACAGTATATTAATGACGGCACATTGACAGTTTTGATATCCAGAACTTTTAACACCTCTTGTGGGAATACGTGAACAATTTGAAAATTTAAAAGAAAAGAAATGTAACATGGCTCTTTTTTCTTTTCGCAGCAGAAAGAGTTTTCTTTTGTCGAAAATCTCTACAGTCAAAGAAAATTATATGTGCATTACTTGCGGTGTTCGTAGAAAGATATTTGCAAACTAAGAGAAAAATGAATATCGCCCAAAATACCAACGCTGGTGTTGTTAGCTAAAATGAATTTAAAGTTAACCAAAACCGCTTTTTTAAATGCATTAATTTAGATTTGGTCCATTTCTTGTAGTGCCTCCAGCGGGAAGTTAGCTAACCAACTAAACAATTTAAATATTTCATAGTGAAAAGCTCTACTTCGCCTAAGAGTCCACAAAAGTTATCTTTTTTTCTAACTTTTATAATTTCCTCAGAAAGCACTGAGTTCTTAACAGAAAAGTCTGATAGGAACAGACAGACATGCATAAACACAAATGTTTACATGTGCTAAAAATCAGCAAATTAATTCATGCATTGCATTGATTATGATACGGTTGCCGGTAAACCGCGAGACTGGAAAAGAGACACACATGATAAGCAACTTGGAAAAGTGCCACACAGGAAAACTGCCACACGTTTTTCGTTAAGGGCCGGGCACAATTTACTTTTCCTCCGAGGAAAACCGAATGTGTGCCATTTTTCCAAGTTACCGAATTATGTGTGGCAGTTTTCTAAAGTGACTAACGACGGGAAGCAGCTCCTTTATTTGTCTGAATTTTCAGGATGATTCATAAAAGTGTAGGGTAACTTGCCACAAAAGTTTAAGGGGAAGAAGGGGGGGGTTGTAATAAAGATTGCCGTTTCTTGGCCTCTATTGAGAATTGAATTGGGAACTCAAAACAAATTTGGAGAAAACATTGTATGGTAAGCCAAGCAAGAATTTTACTTTAATTTGAAGAAACAAATTGCCGTAACTTAGTACAGTTTTTAAAACCACAATGCTCGATGAAAGTACAGAATTACAGCATGACTCATGCTGTGTTCAGAAAAAGGATGATAAGCTGGAAGTTTTCAATAACGCTACGCTTTTACGTTGGCACTAAATATTTACATAACATGTAAAGTTATTAATATTTAACTCTTATTTAATTAATTCATAGGCCATGGACCTAGTCCTTTTGAACGGTTTTTATTCTAATGATGTCATAATTATAGCTTTTAACATCAAGTTAAGTCAATATCATTGCACTTTTATTTAGACACTAAATATTAATTTATAGGCCCTAGGACTTTTTAACACATTTTATTATATAAATCTCCTATTTACAACGTTTACATATCAAGTCAAGTTAATAGAATTGCGCTTAGGCACTAAATATTAATTCGCAGACCCTAGGAGTTTTAAACGGTTATTAACCCGCCCACTTCACGTTCATAACTGCATAGCAAAAACCTGAGAAGAAATGAAAAAATAAAGCATAGTAAAAACCTGAGAAGAAATGAAAATATAAAGCATAGTAAAAACCTGAGAAGAAATGAAAAAATTCCTGTGCGACGCAGTATTACTTCTCCCATTTTACATAGCCCTAATGATGTTGCCTTCTAAGTGCCCGCCATAGGGAACAGCCAGTAATCGGGGGACTTTGTTCGCACTCTTTGGGTCACAGGATTTTCTTTGGCTAAATCCCATTCATCAATTAACAACTGACATGGGACGTGTCTCAGGTTACCGCGCATGAGAAAGGAACAAACGTCTAAACGCGCTCTTGGCGCTGTTGGGAAATCTTTTAGAGGACGTCTCAGCTCGCTCATGCCACTATTGGGACATCGACTTCAGGACGAGTTCAGACGCCTTTGGCGCTTGCGGGACAGACAATGAAAACGCGGTAACGCGCTCTTGGCGCCCAGAGGGTATTTCAGTATGGAACTGGAAAACGACAATAAGCTACTATATGTTGATGTGCTCCTCTACAGATAAAAAAATACAAAGTTGCACACTGGTGTATGGAGCCTTGTGCTGTTGCATATTTTCCTTCGTGTGCAGAGCAAAACCAGTGTGTTTGGAACTTGTTTAAAAAGAGGAATCCTGTTTTCTTCCGAAGATGAAACCAAAGAAGGGAAATCAGAAATATTTTCCAGCAAGCAGTTTTCGCTGGCGAAGAGAACTCATTAACTCAATCCGGGATAGGGTCGACGGCCCCATAAATGGAAGTGAACCGACCTGCAAGTCCAACTTAATTTTTGCACTTTGGTAAGAAAAGTGTGAAGCCTAAGTGGGACTCACAAACTTCACATATTTCGTAAGAAAGGTGTTGAAGAAACTAGGATTTGGCATAGGCACACAGATGAGTTCCTCAATTATGAGTATCCTTTCCCCCAAGAGGGATTTCGAGACTAACAAGAAGGCATATACCACATCACGCTGGATGCAACCCGCTGGAATATCCTAAGGGAATACTTAACTGCTACAGAGATCGAATGGCACCAGAGTATGCGAACAAAAAAGAAATGTGTAAAATGAAACCCTTAACACAGCCCTTGCAAAATAAGTTCGTCTAAAAGGTGCAACGCCGCAATGGGCCAGATACAAACGTCTGGCACCATACACTACCCAAATTGAGACCACCGTTAGAGTGACGATTTAAATACTCACAACAGAATACAAATGCAACGATGCCGTCTCTCGCGACCTGCATCCCATAAGGGTAGGGTTCCTGAAACATTCAGACTTTGTTTTGTTTTGTTTTGTCTGTTGACGTTTGCTCACGCCCACATTTCCGATTTTTCGCCTTTAAAGTAACCTCAAAGCAAGTATATATTTTCAAATGCTAGCGTTTGCTGTTTGCTCTCTCCGTGAATTTTAATGTTATTCAGCCTTGAAAGAGCCACCCGTTTTGTGATCAAAAGCTCGGATATGTCAGTTTGCTTTTACGCCAATAAATAAAGAGATATACTTCAGTCTATAGATATTGTTAAACTTCCAAAATGTAAGCACTTTTTGTCTCTATTGCCCAGAATTAGTAGAAAGAAATCTGCGTTTCTAGATAAATATATTGAGCATCAGAGTTATAACTGAAATTAAGATCTTAACAAAGCCAAAAACACACCGATAGTTACAACTCAGCAAATTCTCAGTAAAACGAATTATTAAATAAATTGTAAAAAAATCGTTTTATCCAACAAAAAATTGGGTATTTTTATCGAACACTTTCCGAACACTTCGCATCACATGGAAAGCTAAAATTTCCCGCAGAGTCTGTGGAATATTTTCCCGATTGCATGGGTAAGGTACCCTATGTCATTCTTCCTACTGTTAGTTTTAACCCACTTTGGAAAGCTGTATTTAAGCTTTCGAGGCCGCATCTTTTGTTGAATGGCTGTTCTGTTGAATGGGTTCTGAATATTAATCACTGTGCTCCATTCGCTTCCGGGGAAAAGGGATACGGGGACTTCTGAGATAATCATAGAAATTCATTCCGTAGGGGATTTTCTGAAGTACCTCAAGTTTACAAAACAATGTTTTAAAATATGAAAGTGAAAGTTCAGACCTGGATGCTTCTCTGAAAACCCACCTCACCCAACAAAGCACGCTATGCAGGTGGTCTTAGGAAAATGATATTGCATTGCCGTAAACGTAATCAAATCTTAGAATATTTTCCTGGAGGTCTTGCCAAGGCAAACGCCTGTAAATTGCAAGAACTCTATTAACTGGCGAAAATATTTTTTCGGCGGAAGTACAGCCAAATCCAAACCCAACTTTGTAGCATCCCCTACAAAGGAATGGAATCTGTTGCCCCGTACTTGAATTACGCCTTTAAAATTTCGAATGTATTTAGAAGAAACAGCTAATAAGGAAGAAACTTCGGTATTGTAACTTGTGCCATGATATTATGGTGCACTGCTTTGGTTAAGTTTTCGAACGAGTTATGATAAATAATGGCAAATTAGCAAACCGCAATATGATGGAGTTATTGATTTTGATATAATACATGCAGTGAATACCGTATTTAATATTATTGAGCTTTCGGTGTTTTAAGAGCTCTATAAATGTTGTTTTCCCCGCTTTATGTCCTTCTACTTATAGCTCAATAAAACCTTTATATCTAAAAATGTTTGAGTTTCCTGTCAATACATATTTCACCATTTTTGGGAGATTTTCTTAGCCACCTAATTGGCAGCCTAAATACTTTTTGGTTGTTTAGCTGATTACTGAGTGATTCACTCCATTCAGATATTTATCTCCAGGTATTCATGCAGACCTGTTATGCATTGTATAGTGAGCTGAGCATTAACCCTTTAACGACCACGATCATAAAATATTTTGTCGCTTACAGTACCATAACACACAAAAATATCTGCTGCTCGTTTCCTAATTTCATTCTGCTGTCTTTTGCAATAACAAAAGAAGGATTATTACTGGGTAACCACTAGAAACTTCCGATCTCTAGGCTTGACATACATTTGCATTTCGTTGTGGATCTACGTTCGGACTTTCCTTGGATAGTCAGTGCATTCTTCTACTGAAAGCCTCACCCATAAAGGAGGGGCTGGTAACAGCTGGAAAATCTTGTTTACTTTACCCTTTTCTTGTTAAATCTTGTATAAAATATGCTTTCAATATGTTTATTCGGATTGAGCGAAATGACATAATGTTTCCGAAAAATGTCTTCAAATCAACTCCGATTTTGGTACAATGCAAAGTATGACTGACAAACAAAGCACGTGTCAACAAATCAAGAGCTCAATTGAGGGATGTCAGAAGGCTAAATGACATAACTCTCGGACTGACAAGCTCCTAGTTCACTTCTATGTTTACCGACAATAATAACGAATGAGTGCTAATTCTGCTATTCACTCGGACGCCATGCAAATTCAAAGAACTGGAGGAAGTAGGTTGGAAATCCTACTCATGCTATAAAGGCGACTCCTGCGCTTGTGGTTGTTTAAATGTAACGATGCGTTGGGCGCTGTGATATCGAAATGGTTAAGAAACTGATTGCATTAACACTAAGGTGTGTCATGCATACAGTTGTTTCTTGCTAGGTCCTAACTGAGGTGATACTGGCATCAAAGTAATTCCGACTCTTTCTCTTGGAGTAATAATTTCTTTCCTCCAAAAGAATCAAATAGACGAAACTAATTTTTTTAATAAGTTTTATGTTCTCTGTTTGCATCTTGTGTTCTGACGGAATGATTTACTGTGAAGATACTTTGGTTACCAAACCGAACATTTTCTTAAAAAGAAATATCAATTTTTGTCATCCACAATTTTCCCTTTACTATACTATCTACACCAGGGACGGATTGGGGCAACCACACCAGGCTGGAAATTGTAGTCTAGTGGTCCACTATAAAAACACACGTACCTACAGGAGAACATCACCTGAATTCTCTCACAGAAAAAAATGTTAGATACTGGATGAAAGAGAAATATTGAAATGCACATCGCAAAATGAATTGAGTTGTGAAGAAATGTTAGACACAATTTATCAGTAAAAGAATTTTAAAATCCGCTTATGACTGAATGTAGCATCAAACTACGTTCAAAAGGTGGTATTGTATCAAATTACTTTCTTTGAAAATATCAGTTTTGAAGTAAAAATCATGTGCCGCTTGAAGACAAATCAGCACGAAGATCATTTCGAAAGTTGAAATGATTTCATGTGACATAGCATTATCGTCCTACAAAATTAATTTTTATATTTATTGTGCATTGCTCAACTATTGTGCAATGGTCCTGGTACCTCCTCCATTGCCCAAGCAGTCAGATAACTTTCACATGTTAGCTGTGTTATATATTTCCACGAATAACTTTTTATGTGGAAAACAGTAACGAGAAATCCAAGTGGCAGTAAATTCTCAACGCGACTCATAGACATGAAGATGCAGAAATCCCAATTGATTCGTGTTCCTCTGTAAGCATCTCTGAATGCTATTGAGAAATATGTGATCATTAGTCGGTAGTTACTTCTTTCGAAATCCATATATGATTTTTTTAAACGTTATACACCATGACGCAAAACAAATAGTTGTCACTACCACCCGAGGTTCTTAATTATCTCTTAGGTTGGGTCCATCAGCGATCTACGCTCTGATTAGTTATTTCAAAGGCGTCACTGTGGAGGTACGGAGCAAAGGCAAAACGCACAGCATTCCTGCTAACTCAAGGCCAACAGAAGATTTTAAAGTTTGTAAGCAAAAGCTAAAATGTTCACTTCATTAGGCTATTAGTAAAAAAAGAAAAATGTCCAGTTCAAAATGAATTCTTAACTAATATAATATTTATGTTCACCGTTCGTCATATGCTTTTATGAAACAATACGGTAGGGAACTGAGATTTTTATAAAAACAATAAGGAATTTATATGGACAAAAAGAATTCCCTGATCTTTTCTAATGTGTGCAGTTTTAATAACTAACGCCAGAACTGTTCTCTTAGATAGATCATGGCATATACAATTTAGATACAAAACAAAGGTTTGTGTTGAATTGTACCAGAAATTCATCTGTTTCTTTTCGCTACCGAAACGTAGTCTATTTTCTTTTCCGCACGGTAATGTTAATTTTTTAATTTCCATTTTGCATCTCGTCCTCGAAATGCCGAATATTTTTTAAAGTTTGGATATAAACTATGCATGAAATTTGTATAGAGAGTCGCTAAAATTTATGGGATGCAACCTGTGTATTTTGACTTTTATTGCAGTGAATGAACGTTTTTTGTTCAGAACAATGGACGGTATTTCTTCTAAACAAATTCATTTCCGAAGATTCGCAAACAGTTCTTAATGAAAACAGTTTAATAGAGCCTTTTTCAGAAGTTAAGGTACAAATATGGTAATCTTCCACTGCACAACATGAATTTTCACTTCATTCCGGCATGTTTCACATTGACACCTTTTCGTTTACATTTGAGCAGCCACGGTTTTTGCAAAATCTAACCTTTTGGAATGTGTGATAATAATCCCAATTCCTTCTCTTTTCCTAAACTTTGATGGGCACAGGGCAACGGAACACTTAGGCTTCGTTCTTACAAAAAATGGCTTAGAATGGTGTAGGTAGTAACGTTTTCTAGCAAACGAATACACAGCAATAGAATGGTTTCTTTTTGTTACCACAATAGTTATTTTATATCGCTTACTTACCTTTTGTTATCACAACAGTTAGCTTTATCCTATCACAATAGAAATACGATTCTCAATCACGAAGAACTCAGCCAATACCACTAAATAAACGCAAGACTAATAGCAACGGCATGTAAACAAAGCATCGAAGCAAATGATTTGCCTCCACAGCTACGTCATACGCGAATATTCCGAACATGCCCTCACTACTGCACATCGAAATGGACCCTCTCTGCTGCTGAGCTACAAGGAATCATTAAAGAGCCACATACAGCTTCTTAAGTTTGAACATCACGATTTATAACATGACATAATTACAAGAGCAATGACGCACGCTATTCGAAACAGTTGTGAAACCCCAACGATGCCGTACAGAGAATTTGGGTTTCTATGACTAAAGAAAGGGTAACACCGACGTTAAATACGATACGAAATCATGATCAGTTAAACAGTAACTTCACATAAGGATCCATAATATTAGTATCTGTTTTAAAGCATTGTGTGCAATCACACCATCCTAAATCTTACATATCTCTCATTTGAACGTTAAATTACATCAGTTCTTAAGTACAAAGAATGAAACTGCAAACTCATATGTAAAATTTAGGTGGAAATTTCTGAACCTTTTTTGAAAATGGTTTTTAATACAGACTTCTTTTTCAAGGATTTTGGATTTGTTCTATTCCCACTCCTATGAACATTACCTCAAACCCAAGCACGCACATATACTTACATGTGTGAAAGTTTCGGTAAAAATAAAAGCATCTTCAATTCTGAACAAGTTATTCCTTTACATATGATGACAGTGCGCAGGGTTATCGGCGATTTTCTCATGATTATGTTTCTAACTTTGCTGGTGCACTGCTACTTCTCCCAGCACACTTTGAAATGTGTCATAAGGAAAAATTTACTAACTTCTCTAATAATAATGGGAATGCAAATTCGTAGCATCAGAGACTTATTCATTGAACATCTAATTTATTTTCCTAAGTCAAATGGAATACGCTTAGGGTTCAGCATGATAATTGAAACCAGCACTTCTGCTTATTTACATAAAACGAAGAGATAATTAATATCACAAAATGTGTGACATAAGAGACGCAAAGACTCATTACTAAAACCATGCAAACGACTCAGTTACTGAAACGAAGCAAACAACTGACTGACAGAAATCATATAAGCGAATTAGACACATCAGTACGTTCGAGAATTACTTGGCGATCGACTTAGAATAAAAAGTCAGCAAAAGAATTTTCTGGAGAATTTATTCAAGGCGCAATTTTTGGCCACAAGCTCGTCGTTTAAAGCCTTTTCCAAAAACGTCTGCCATCGTTGGGCACGAACAAACCTTCATTTTCCTGGGAAATGTGTGATGTTAAAAACTTCAAGTAATCGACCCACTGAGATTTTCTTTCATGTGTACAAGGGTTGTCTTTCACCATTTGTCTTTCCTTGCAGAAGGAAAGTATTTTTTTTAATTCAAGTTTCAGTTTTAATGTTGCTGCATTATTTATTCTCTAAAATATCAAAACCTTCATCAAATATTACTTTACGCTCCATATCACAATGAATGCACCCGAAAGCACGAGGTCTTTGATATATGCATTTTTCGGCATGGAAAGTAACTCCCATTGTGCCACAGATCCTAAATCCACTCCGTCTGAAATGTGAAACTCATTCTAAAATGATACAAGTAATGCACAATAAAAATATTGAAATTCCACTTCCATTATATTTTTAGTAAAGAGCGTTCAAAAGCAAATGTCTTATGAAAAGAAATGTTTGTACACTAAATTAGTTTGAAACAATGGTATATCTCCGTTTGATTTTTAGTTGTGCATACCGTCGACATGCAGAGTACATTTTATATATGCTTCAACTAAGGAAAATGCAAATGTGTCTTGTACAGAGATGAGAGAGGTTGAGTGATTAGTGATATCTGCAAGATATAAAAGTTAATGGAAGAGAGGAAATGTTAATGGAAGATAGTCCCAATAACAGCAACTTTGAAATCTGCAGAGAAATGCCGCAATGTTTCTAGACAATGAACACAGACCGTGACGGTAGATCTTCACTCCGTTGTTTGTCTGAAGATGGGCCCTAAGAACCCCGTCCACAAATTCTACATGTAACAGTTACCTGAGAAAACAGCTCTGGTTAACAAGGGGTAGGGTACAAGTTGAAATATCACTTAACAGACTGACAGAAAAACATGTGAATCAGTGTAAATGGACTTCTGTTTTCTCATATTACAGAGTTGTCCTCATTAAAACACATGATACTCTTACTTACAATTGTTTAAGTCAATTTTACCCATTCCGTTACTTTTTCCTCCGGGTATTGTTAAGGGCTGCGCTCTGCTATTATACTACACACTATATACACTATCTACCAGCAAGTAATTGGACACCTGTGATAGCAAAGAAAAACGAAGTTTATTCACCTTCAATAGTTGGTGGAGCCTCCACGAGCGGCGATTACAGCTGCAACCCTCCGAGGCATACTCTCAACCAGGCGTTGTACAACGTCTAGCGGTATTTTCTTCCACTCGGCTTGGAGAAGACAGGTCAGTTACTTCACCGATTTCGGTCGGTGGGGGCACACCTTTAGTCGACGCTCCAACTCGTCCCAGAGGTGCTCGATAGGGTAAAGGTTCGGGCTCTGTGCAGGCCAGTCCATTCTATTAACCCCATTGTCCCCATACCAAGCCATGGAGGACCTCGCAACATGACAGGAGGCATTGTCATCCTGAAAGTAACATAGGTCCACCCCGTAAAACTGCCACAACGTAGGAAGCGCATGGTCATCCAAAATGATGCAGTAGGTCTCGGCGTTGAGTCTACCAGGAATTGCGACCAAGGTTCCCGTGCCATACCAGGAGAAACACCCCCATAGCATAATTCCACCGCCGCCCAACCTCACAGTTAGAACAGTACATTCCGGCAGGAGGCGTTCTTCAGGCAGACGCCAAACCCAGACCCTGCCATTCAACTGGTAGAGGGTGAACCTGGATTCGTCGCTACAGAGAACCTGTTTCCACTGTTCAACGGTCCACTGTCGACGTTCTTTGCACCACGTTAGCCAAGCAGCGCTATTGGACTTGGATGGTATTCATCGAAGAAATACTCCCGGATGACTGTTGAAACTCCTCGCGGATGTGGCCCATCGAATTGGTGCGGTTCTTCCGAATTTCTCTGGCCAGCACCCGTCGGTCTCTAACCTCCAGTTTTGTGGGTCTGCCGGGTCATGGCACATTCCGACAGTCACCTCTCATCTAACACATGCCAATCACGTAGGCCACTGTCGAATTTGGGTACTTCAACTCGCTGGATATGTCACGTATGGATCGGCCATTTCTGTGATACCCGGCGATTACACCTTTCTTGAAATCAGAGAGCTATGAACTGCGTGGCATTTGCATGAGACTGTTTGCGTTGTTGTTTCTCACACGATATTTAACGGCGGCGACCGTGACGTGTATCAGGACCGCAGATATCGTCGATTGCAGGGGTGTCCAGTTACTTGTTTGTAGATAGTGTACAAGCGGTCATGTCTTTCATACGCTTATATTTCGTTGTCAAGCACCATTTCGGTTCGAACCTTAAGTTATATTCTCCCAAATTTTTAACGTAACCTGTACAGATCCACTCATTTATGAAATTCAGAAAAATACGTATTATATAATTAATAAAATTATCTCTGGTGCTTGAAATGGTACTTGCTTGTGTGTTAAGTGTTCTGGTCTTAAGTTTATTATATTATGAAAATTGAAAGTTCAAAGGCAGTTTTATTTTCTCTAGTTGTCTTTCTGTATTAAGTGCTGTCCGAGAAATGACACTTATTATTTTTTTTGCTATTAGCCCAGGGTCCATTTCGACATTGTATTACAGATATCACTAGTTTTGAGTCTTAAAACAAGTCGTATTACATTTTTGTATCTTCCTTAGTTCTGGAGATAGCCCTTGGTAAGCCCTCATTTGCATACATTGAACATTTGATTTTCTTATTTGGGCTCTCACTGATTTTAGAGGTGCCCAACTACTTGGAACAAGTTGTGCCATAAAATGCAAATTGCAGATTGACTCGTTTTACTACTGCACAACGCTTGGCACAAGTTGCCTAAATCTGCGGTATGCATTTAATGGCACAACTTGTTTCAAGCGGTTGTGCAGCAGTAAAATGAAACAGTCTGTAATATGCATTTTATGGCACAACATGTTCCAAGAATTTGTGCAGTAGGAAAATGAGTGAGGGCCTAAATCAGAAAATCAAAGGGTCAATGTATGCAAATGATGGAGCACCAAGGACAAAGTTAGATGCATAAATTGTTTTAAGCTTGTAACAAATGCATTCGGTAGTGCATTGTCGAATGGACCCTGCAATACAACCAAAACAGTTATTAAATGTTATTACACAAAAGTAAAATAGAGAGGCAACCAGTGAAAATGAAATAACTTTTGGAATTGAAGTTTTTTTTAATGTCATATCAACACTTAAAAGCTCAGGACACGTAACATATCGATAAATAGTAGTTCAAACACCAGGAGCGATTTTAGTAATTTAGAAAACATAAATCTTTCTGAACTGCATAAATAAATGGTTATAGGCACTCTAGGCTACGAATTATGGGAACATGTTACTTAGGCCTCCATGGCGCAACGATGATGAATGACAGACAAAGAAATGTAAGTATATGTAAGTCAACAGCTTTTGTTAATAGTTTTGCGACAGTAGCTGGGCACCAGCCCAGGAGCCCATAACAGCGCAAGGGAGATATTGCAAAAGATGACCGACCGAATTTTACAAACATCATGAGTTCGAAATATCAGAAAAAAAAATACATGTAGAAGTGCATTAAAGGAACACATCATCGTACCCTAATAGAGTGCAGATATTTTTCTGTCAATGTAGTCAGTTGGATTTCAATTTGTATGCCGTCCTCCTCCCCTCTTCACATTTCGGTTTTTCATAGGTTACTATTACAAATGATTTTGTACACAGGCTCTTTAGGTGTCTTCGAGTCGACGATCACCTTTTTTTTAGTTGGAGGCTTAAGGATCATCATGAGCAACTCAGTGGGTTATAAGCAGTTGACCGTCCCTAATTTAGGGTGAGTGGTTCCAGGGAAGGGAGAGAGTTAGCGCCGGAAGAAAAACACAAAATTCATGCCTCACTGAGATTCGAACCCGGACCCATCTGGAACGAAGATCACAAGCCATTGCTTAGACCACTGCACCACCGGGGTGGCATCGACAGTCATCAGAGATGAAACTAACAACTTTTCCCGTCATCTACGTTGCGAGACTTCCCTGTATCCCTGGGTGAATATCAAAGTTGCTCGCATTAAGGACATCACCATATTTTTAAAGAAGTGTATTTGGTGCGCAGTAATTTATTTAATTTCTTTTTATATAAAATTAGAATAATCCGAACTTTTACTTCGTTGCTTTTCTTTTTCTACATACAATTCACCCTTTGTTGGGCAGAAATAAAGTGAAAATCCCAAAAGTTTACCAAGGAAATATTCAGTAATGTAGAGGTGGAGGTACTATCGATCGCACAATCGATAGTTTTGCCCACTCGGTACATCGATAGTGCATCAATAGTTTTCTTGTAAATATCTATAGTTTTACACTTTTCAATGGCCGCCCCGGTGGCGCAGTGGTCTAAGGCGTTGGCCTCTGATCATTCGACCGAAGGGGTCCGGGTTCGAATCCCGGTGAGGCATGGATGTTGTGTTTGTCTTATGGCACTGGCCCTCTCCCTTCCCTGGAACCAGTGACCCTAAATTAGGGACGGGTGACTGCTTATAGCCCATTGTGTTGCTCACGGTGGTCGTTAAACCTCAAAAAAACAAACAAACACTTTTCAATGCTGCAAGTGCAAATCACGATGATGTAAACTGTTCAGCTTCCATTGATAGCTTTGATGACGATAATGCCAATTTTCACCTCATTTATACTGGTGTCAAAAACACTGAGCACAGCCCTATTGATACATGATGACATTACGAAGCTAAAGTTAAATGGAATCAAAAGAGTACACAGTGAGGATATGTGGTTTTTCCACTCTGTTGCTCGTTTCAGTCGGATAAAGACAAAGTCAAAAGCATTGTTCTTGTTGTTTGTACTGGAAGTTTAAAGGTACGTGAACTGCTGAAACAGTTATTTGTTGAGAGTAAGTAATCAGTAATAATGGGTAAACGTAAAATATATTTTTGCAACTTTATTTTTCTTTTGTAAAGATCAAGGTCTACGCAAAATGTAGCCTTTGCAAAATGAATTCCAAAAAGTCGAGCAATACGTCAAATCTTAGGCTTAATTTAAAACGACAGCGGCCAGCTACTGTCGTTTTAAGTGATTTCAGAAAAACACTATCGAGGAACAGCTCCACTCAGAACTTTATTAATTTTACTTCTCACGAATTATCACCAGGATTTGCTAAACACTATAGGAAAAATTAACTTTCCATACAAAACGGCAGAATTTTCTTCTTTAGTTTTTGTGAAAAGAAACAAAAAAATCATACAGTACAAACAGAAAATAAGGATCCATGAATTAGCTTGTTCTTTAGGTACAACATTTTTTTCGCGACTTTTGATCACTCACTTAAGGAGGAAATCGTCAAAACTTAGATTTTCCGCCCCAATGGCGCACTTGTCTAAGCGCTGGCTTCTGATCATTCGTTCGATATTAGCCCGGATTCGAATCCCATGAGGATTAGCTGTTGTGGTTGGGTTTGTCTTACAGTACTGACTTCTTTCTCCTCTGAAACTAGTGGCCCTAAATCAGGGGCCGCCCCGGTGGCGCAGTGGTCTAAGGGATGGCTCCTGATAATTCTTCCGAAAGTGGTTCGGGTTCGAATCTCGGTGAGGCATGGATGTTGTGTTTGTTACGGTACTTGCTAAGAAATACTGCTAGTTGGCTAAAGTGATTAGTATTTCCGTTCTCGAATTATTCTTTCTGTGATGTTCAGCGCTTTTAGAAATCTCTCGATACACAAAGCTATTCTTTGTTGAAGCTAAAAAGATTGTTAAAATATGCTTTAACTTTTTGCAAACTTTTCACTTACGTGCTTAAATATCAGAACTTCAGTTTTCAAAAAAAAAAAAAGCTTTGTATTAATTAAAATAGTGAAGTAAAAAATTAAAATACTGAACTTATTCGAATTTTTTGTCTGAATTAAAACTTAGCAGCTCTTTTAAAAGCTACATTTCTTTTTCATAAATATGGAAAAATCGTATGATGCAAGATAAAATTTCGGTAAAAACAGCGACTAAATTTGCGCTCTTCTGACGAAAGGCATTTTAGCAATGTTACAAGTGCCTTTCGTTGTCAAAGCGACATACAGTGTCATATTTAATGCGTAAAAAAGAACCAAAGTAAACGTTTTTTCTCAAATGAGATGAAAAATCTAGTCCATCACCAGATGACGACACAAGTATTGAAATCCATTAGTTGTTTAAATGTAGAACTCTGATATTTCTGCAGAATTGCAATAATGGACAGAGCACTCCGAAGTCAATTTAAATGGAAAATTGCTCATTCTTATTTTTCTGGAATTTCTAGAATTACCTAAAGATATTTTATGTTTTTATTAAAAAGTTTGGATTAACGATATCAAATACTTTCAAAAAAATAAAAATTTAATCAAGACAAACACAAACACAAAATGGTGAAATATATTATAATACAACAGGCGTAAAATTTGCTTTTTGCCTTAATCGTTACGGTTTTAAAACAAATTAACTTGGTGTGACCCAACCATTTCAGGAGCAATACTGAATTCAGAGAAATGTCTGCTTGAGCTTCATGTTTTTGACCGATTAAAATTTTTCTCACTATGACCGATTACTGATACGCATTAATTGGTGTTACGATTTTGATGCAAAAGTCGCCGAAAAGACACGCGTACCTGAGAAATCTGCTTCTGTTGCAAATTATTTATGTCAAATAATCTATTTCATTCACCTTTCATTTCTGATCGTAGTTAAAACAGATGGCTACTCACTACCATAGTGCCTTCTGGTGAATGTGAATCAGACTTCCATCATCCGTTTACGATTGTGATTCGAACTCATGTACGTGGTTTGTGTTATACTTAAATCACAAATCCCTTACGAATTAAAAACTAAATATTTTACTTTTTGCGTCGGTAGCAAAGCATTCCTTCTGTGGAAGCTTTTTTCATCCTACATCTGCGTTTTAAATTAATTTATTTGTTTTTGAATGAGTATAAAATTTTAAATGTGCCTGTGTTTGTTAAATATTTAGCCAAAGTTATTCAATTTCACAAGTTTCGAAAGAACATATAGGGTTTCAACGGCATTGGTTTCCTTTATGGTATGGAATTTTTCTTTTCCGCCGAAACTACTTGGTTCTAGGACCGTTTTGAGGGTAATCTTTTATTACGAAAGAGTCACTGCAGCGTTGGGTACATGTTCGTATTTGTAACAAAAATGTTGGAAACTAAATGCCTTGACGTCAATATTAGGTAAATATGTGCCATTAGGAAATATTATATTTAAACCTGAGACAATGGGAAATATCATACATCCAGTAGAATTACCCAAAGGTTCGATGATTCCTGTTAGGATAATCCTACTGGAAGGGTTCATTCGTATCTACTGCTGCTCAACTTAAAAATAATGATTTATAAAGGAAAAAAATTAGAAGTTAAATTATAGACATTTTTGCATAATTTTATAAAAAAATATATTTAGATTTAAAATCCCTTGTTCGTTTAATCTGATAGTTAACGTACTTACTTGTGTGGCAAAAACGCCTTGTAATGACTTCGGTTGTTGGAATGCGCAGTAGAGGCGCAAACGCCTAACACCAGCGAGGGCAGAAGGTCGGTGGTGTTGCTTCAGGATAACGCGCGTCCTCACACCGCAACAATCGCTTTGAACACGATCACCGACCTGAGATTGGAGAATTTTTTCACCAGGCGTATTTCCCAGACTTTGCACCGTTAAATTATCACATCTTTCGCTCCCTGCAACATCACCTGAGTGATGCGCACTTCAGTTCTGTCGAGAAGGTCCACACTAGTATTGATCATTTTATGAACCAGAAACAACCCTCTTTTTTCCGCAGTGGCATTCGGCAGCTGCCTGACCGATGGCTCAAATGTATCCAACGCGACGGGGATTGTTTCCCTGATTAGGCACGTATTTGATTTGCTATAATTTGATGTCAACGTGTTGTCGTGCTTGTAGCCGAGAATTAAGTTGCACACCAAATACATAATCCAGTTAGCCTGATTCTGCGGGGCCCATTTCATACAAGTATACCCTTTTTCCTCACCGCGAATATCGCGCCTGCAGCCTAGTGTCTCAGCCGGTAGACATTGAAGAAAAAAGAGCGAATGTAAGGAACCTTGATTTCGCCGCAGGCTACGACGTGGAATGTTTCAATCGTATTATCCGTAAAGCGAGATACAAGCACCGGCAAATGTGACTTGTATAGGATCTGTGGGACTAGAAAGCTTTTTGGGGTCAGTCCCTCATGTACCGAGCGTAGCTTTTACGCTAAAGAGCGCTCTAAAGAAGCATAAACTCGAAGTTGGGTTTAGGACCCCGAAACATCTGACCCTTCTGCTATCGGCACCATGGGACAAAATTGAGTTGGCCAATCAAACAGGAATAAATAGGATTCCTTGCGGAATTCCCAGACTCTTCCAGAAAACTATATGTAGGGATGACCAAACGATCTTTCACGATCCGTTTGCTGGAACACCAGAGAGACATTAAAAACAAGAAGTTGACCGCAGCTCTCGCCAGAAACGCTACGTCGAAAGGGAGCACTCCTCTTTGGAGCAGCATGCGAGAGCTAGCACCCTTCGATAGCCTGAGAGCTATAGTCGGTAGTGAGACGATTGAAATTCTAACGTCGTGACGATACCTGAAATACGGACATTATAACAGACATCTCCCTTATCTGGGACAAGATATTTAACATCCAGCGAAAAAACACTTGCTTGTCGAGCCATGATCAAAATCCGGTTCGCACGAATTTTGCTGATGCCGTATTACCGTTTTGTTTTAAAATTTCTTGTTATTTTTCAGATTCTGTTTTTTGTTTATGTGCCACAATCTGATGAAGTTGCCTGCGGCAAAGAAACTTGCAATTTTATTATCGTAATTGTATTACGCCTATAATCGGAGTTTGTACCAATTGTACAAATATATTAAAAAATAAATTAATAGAAAGTGTATCTGAACCCCTGTAGATTTCAACGTGAAGAAAAATATATTGAGTATCCCTATGTAAACCCAGTTTTGAATCGTTTAGAGGACTTAGCCACTTAAGGTAATTTGAAATTCTGTCATTGAATTCCAATAACGAGCTGCACCATCCTACGGAACATCAGACCCTATGTACTGGATACTCAAAGAATTACGATTACCGTGTTTCACACATTGCAAGGTATGCTTTGTTTAACAGTACTTAAATCCGCCACTGCTGCTCTGATGTAATCAAAAAAAAAAAAAGAAAATAGAAATCATGAATCGGGAAAGAAATAGCAATGATTGACTTAAGGAATATAAAAAGTGTCAAATGTAGATGGACTAGACACCTTGCTGTAGAACTGACTACCACTCTATAACTGAAATAACATATTTGTGCATGTAAACTGCACTGGATGTTGTCGTTCTGGGTTCAACAACATTGTCGTAAAAATTATAAAGGACAATTTAGGGATAATACATTTAAAAAAATTTCGATCTAGGCTAAATCTTTTTTAAGGTAATTGTGTTATAACATTTATTATTGCGAATCAGCTGCCTTACAACCGATGATTTAGTTCTCTTAGGAATATAAAACAGAAAAATTTAGTAGCACAGAATGTTATAATTGTGACATAAAATCGGTTTTTAATTTTTATTTTTAAATTTTTTGGTTGCTAATCTCAGTCCCGATGAGTCACGCACTGCATATATTCCAAGAAACCTTCTTTCAAATTTTTATATGAAGCGGTGATATCGTAATGTACTCATGATTCATTAGTTTAAATATTTTCTGCCCTGCAACCGTAGATGAACAACTATACTCGTGAGTTTTAAAATGGTTTACGACCGCCCCAGTGGCACAGTGACGGTGAAGCTGCTTTTCTCGCTCCCGTCTTTCGATGGAGCTTTTTTGTTATTTGCCGTTTCGACTTTCGATATTTTTGTTATTTTGTTTCTGAATGGTTAGTGCATCAGTTTCTTTTGGCGAGTTGCCTTGTAAGTACCTCTTTTAGGTTTTGTGACTCTTTTAGTTTTGTCTCGACGACACGCTGTCGTTGACAAACGGCTGTGTTAGACTTTTTGCTGCTCAGCTCGTCAAGTGTATCTTTCTGCAACCTTACCGAGTTGGTAATCGTTGCGTGTGTTGTGCCCTGTTTCATTTTGCGATAAGCGTCTTTGCTTTCGCTTTAGTTCATCCCTCCGCGTTGGGTTTGTTTGCCTTTGTGCGAAGCCTAAAGCTTGCAGATGTTCGCCTATGATGATGATGATGATGATGATAAGGCTACTCCAGCGGGTTCTTGCTCGCCGTCCGCTCGTCCTTCCAAGTTCCAGCGATTGTCTTCCCCGTCTCACTCTGCTGTTGATGACGTCATTGACGGAGCTCCGCCTGTACCTTTGACTTCAATGGAGAGCTCTCAGAAAACCCCTGACTTTCCTTCTCTGTCTCCGACTATTCATGCTACTGTTTCAGGATCTTCCTCGGCTTACCAGCGCGGCGCTAAACTGGATTACGCTGCTGTGGCTTCGAGCTTCTCTTCGACTTCGGCTGCATCACGAGTTCCCCTTGCTATAAGTTCTGGTGTCTCGTGTGTTAGAGTGCAAGATGTTTTTCGAATCACAGTTCCGGACTCTTCCGCAGCAGCTAAGGATTTACTTTCTCGCCAGTGGCTTGGCCTCGTTTTCGAGGCCCTGACTGACACTCCTTTAAAGCTATATTCAACAGCCCTGCGTCGCATTCTCCCTAACGGTGCTGTGACACATATGGCTCGTAAGCCACGTTCTGTGGTGGTTTACTTTTCGACCATGACTCACGTTGACTAGTGCAAACAACCGGTACTGTCGTTCGCCGACGAACTTTGTTTGGTATTCCAATTTCTCAGCCTTCGGTGCTTTTGACGCTTTTCTTGGTTGCTCCAGAGCTGTCTGGCATTTTGCTAATCCATGCGCTATCTCAGTGCGGAAGGGTGATCGGTCCGATCCGATCACTTTTAGCGGCTCCGAAAGATCCAGAGGATAAATCGATCCTCGGTCTCCGTCGCCAAGTGCTGATGGTTTTTTGCTAATGATCATGATGCTGCTTCCTGTCCTTCGGTGCTTGAATATGTAATTGGTAGTCAACGTTTTCGTGTGGAAGTGTTCCAAGATCTCCGTTGCTTCCAATGTAAGGGTACTAGGCACGTCCGTTTCTAGTGCCCTCATTTATTCCCGTTCCACAAGCCTGCTTCTGCGTCGACTGATGTTCCTGGATGGTCTTTTGTGACCCAAAGTACTCCATCATCTTCGGAACATTCCCTTGCTACCGCTTTGCCTGTTTCGTCGGAACGTCCTGCCTCTTCCCTTTTTTCCTTAGAACTGCCTTCTGCTTCATCTCCTACTGCACTTCGCCCGGAATCGATTGTTGCTGACCCACTTTCTTCTAGCACCGGATTTTACTCGACGATTATCTCGGCTTCCCCGCCTCCCTCCTCTCCTCTTACAGCGCCAGTTACTACTGCTTCTGATGTTTTTCTAGGTTACGGTTCAGTCTTACCACCATCTCCACTGCATGATCATACTCCCTCCAGCTGGGCGGACCAGGTTGAACAAGCTGGTTCGGTTCCTTCTGATGCGCCCGCTGCTGTGTCTGATGATGTTTCTTCTACAGACCCATGATAGCTGATACCTCCCTCGAGTCTCCTGTTCCTGACCCTTTCCCCCCGTTTTGTCCCCCTGTTCCACTTACCTCCGAGATGGTTCCCCATCTTGCCAACTCAGACTACAATTGGATGCCGTTCATTTCTCTACAGGTTTTATCATCTGCTGAAGCGTTGGGCACCTTAGCCCTGGTGGATCTGATGACCGCCTTTTCCGTCTTCCCAGCACTCCCTGATACCAGCGAGATTCCTCCCTTAGCGGTTGAAATTGCCATTCCGGATTTTATTCTTCTTCTCTGTGCGGTCTTTCGACTCAGCTGGAAGGATCTTCGTCTTTGGTTTCCCCACTGTGCGAATCCTGCTGATCGTCTGAACATCTGGCGCCAATTTGCTACGTTTTTTAAATGGCGAGAGCCCCGCGTCCTCGTCAACCATGCCCGGAATTGCCTGATTTCACTTTCCGCTACACTACAAAGGTATTCCTCGATTATTGTAACAACGTGTTCCCGCTCGATAGACAAGAATGTTGGGCTTTTCCTGGCCCAGGGCTTGATCGTAGCACTGTATGTAAGGACCTTTGGACTTTCCTGTACGACTTTTGTCGCCTGCGTTCCTAAACCGCTTATTGTTACTTGCTTGGACTGCACCCCTGTGGTGACTTTTTGTGATGTTTCGAGGCCGCTGTTTGTCGGTTTCCTGGTCTGCTGTCCAGTATTGCGTTTGCATCTTTTCTCTGTATTTTTGTCAGCTTTGCTTGTTTTAACCTGTTTTCACCTGCATTAATGCATTTTTGTACTTTTAGTATGTTTGTTGTTTATGCTCACGACTTGTGTTTCGTGCTGTGGGATATGTTTGTGTGTGTGTGTGTGTGTGTTTCCCATTGTGTTGGTGTTTGTATTAATGTACTGGGCGTGGTCAATTTTGTTTTTTGGTGGGGTTTTTTTGTTTCTTCGGGATTTTTAGTTTTGTGTGCAGCTAAGTCTGTCGCTGTATTCTTTTTGTGTTTTTCGTCGACCGCAAGCCGTTCGTCAACGCATTTCTTTTCTTTTCCTTTTTGCCTTTTACTATGTCTATGTGTTGGGTTTTCTTCTGTGTTACTTGATCTTTGTTAGTTACGTCTTGGAATGCTGCAATGTAGTTGCTTTTTGTTTGCGCTGCGGTGTCATGTTGCCGGTGTGCCTTGGCGCACCTTCTGTTCCAGATGATTTGTTGTATGTTGTGTTTAGCTTTTAATAATAAAGATTTATTCGAAGGCACTGGTATAAGTGATGGCTGCTCACCATTCGCGTGAGATGCGTAAGGGCTCGAACCCCACTGATATATGAAGGTGGCGCATATTTTAAAGCAACGGTTCTCTCCCTTTCTTGGAACAAGAGCCCTAAATTATGGAGAGGAGATAGCTTACAGCCCATCCATTTGAACACAGTGGTAGTTTTACGCACCCGAACAAAAACATATTAAAAAAAACACAACAAAAACCCGTACCTAATAATAATTCAAAAATAATACTAGGTTCACTTTACCTTCTATATTTTTCACAATTGATCGTCCAAGGCAAATGTATCTGTTCTACACTAATTCGGAACACTGTACATAGATAATGTTTCTCGTTAGTTTATCAGTTTCTTTACGAAACTGTTTTTGTTTCTCTTTAAATAACCTAAAAATTCTGTGTAACAGATTTCAAAATTGCAATACAAAATTGTATTTATTGAACTAAAATGTGCTTCAGATCATGAACCAGCGGTTACATTTCGTGAAATTATTTCTACCCACATCTAAAAATATGATTCCTAAAAATTTAGAATAAATTGAAAATTATTTCCAATTTCAGTAATTTTTTAATTTAATACATTATAATAAGAAAGTAACGAAAAGGCGGTAGACAAAACGTCTTTTTTTTTGTTGGATTCCGTGCAGGAAGGTCGCACATCGTGTGAGCTCCTGGGAGTGAACTTCAGTGCAAGCTTTTCGTCGTCGTCGGCCGTTCGTCTTGTTCTGCGATTAGATAGTTTCTGGGTTACCAGTCTATCCGAATCAGTCCGGTTAGGGGATCTTTTAGTTGTTAAGCTTTTTTCAAAGCTCAATTAAAATTTTCTCGAATCCACTTCTCTTCGTTTCAGCTTCAAGCCCATCGAAAAAATTAAGAGAATTTCAAGTTCTGATGTTGTAGAGCAAAAGCCTGACGCCAAGAAAAGCGATGCCGTTTCCCGTTCCACATCTACTTTCACGGGAAATCCGGAGTCAACTGAAAAGCCAGATCCAAGAAGATCTAGAAGAATTAAGAACCTTCCGCCGGAACTTTGTAATAGTATCCAAAAAAGAACAAGAAGAAGATTGGTAGGTAAAAAAATTTCTTATTCTGTGCCTCAGAAAAATCTAGGCACGTCATCTGACAAAAAAGTTGTCGATGACTCTTGTATGTCTGTGCCAATTCCAGACATAATATCTGAGAAAATATCAGATATGAAAAAAACACCGGTGAGATGCCCGGGCGATGGGATTTCTGAAAAAATTACAAATATCATTAAAACACCGAAGAGATGCTCGGGCGATGGGATATCTGAACAAATTACAAATATCATTAAAACACCGAAGAGATGCTCGGGCGATGGGATATCTGAACAAATTACAAATATCATTAAAACACCGAAGAGATGCTCGGGCGATGGGATATCTGATAAAATATCAGATATCATTAAAACACCGGAGAGATGCCCGGGCGATGGGATATTTGTAAAACGTTCAGATATCATTATAACACCGGAGAGATGCCCGGGCGATGGGATATTTGTAAAATTTTCAGATATCATTAAAACACCGGTGGGATGCCCGGGCGATGAAATATCTGAGAAAATACCAGATATGATTTATGAAAAGTCCGAGAAAAATCCGGACAACCTTACCCAAGAGGAAGGTTTTATGGAAAATAGACCTGAGACGGCTTCGGCGTCAGGCTTTTGCAATGAAAAAAAAAAAAAAAAAAAAGGCCCTTTTTGGGGCCGAGTACATTTTCCAAAAAAATAACTGTGCAAATACAAAACACAAAAAGTGTTGAAAAAAAGGAACAACCTCAGTCATCTTACGAGCATAAGTTAAGCTCAAAAATAAAGGATGCTGTAAATGACACAGAATTAATGAAAAATGATACAAATAAATACCTGCGTAATATTAATATATTACACAGAGAAAAAAAGTTGTCCCTAAAAGCAATGTACAGAATTCTGTGCTAAAAGAAAGAATTGAAAAACATCGCAAAAATTTCCAAAACACAAATGCCACAGAGAAATTGATTGCTGATGTTGACAAATATCTAGGCGAGAAGGAAAAACAGAAAAAAAAAGGCCCTTTTAAGGGCATGGGACAGAATTCTGTGCTAAAAGAAAAAATTAAAAAACATCGCAAAAAAAAATTCCAAAACACAAAAGTGATAGAGAAATTGATTGTTGATGTTGAAAAAAATTTAAATGAAAATGCTACGCATAAGCAAAAAAAACTGGTTACTCCAACCGTGGAAAAACCAAAATATTTCGCTGGCAGGCTTAGCAAAGAAATTAAAGAGGCAGAAAAAAATAACTGTAATGAAGAGGCACAATTGCAGTATGCTAATAACAACGATGAAGAAATGCTTCGGTTAAATGTTGTTACTAGTGCCCAAGATAGTACTACTGTTAGCAGCATAGCCATAGAGAAAGATGTCTTAAAAACAAGCAAGGAAATGGACAGCGGAATGCTGCCTTGTGGGTGCACCACCGTTGCCTTTCCCATTTTCTCTGAGGAAGGGGGAAAAAAAACAACGGCATATTTAGGGGCCGTTCATTTTCATTTTCCTCCTTCTCTCAGGAAGAAAAACGCCCTCTTAGTGGAACCTTTCCCTCATTCTCTGAGGAAGAAAGCAAAATTGACCTATTAATTAAAAAAGTTAAAGGAATGTCCACGAGTGAGAAACTTACGGAAAAAATAAATAAATGGAGAAACCGATAAAAAACAAAAAAATGGTGAATGGACCATCAATCAAATAGCAGAATTAGCTGCCAAACTGGTCGAAAACAAGGAAGCAATAAATTGTAACACTGACCAAGTTATCGAAATTAACAGCAATATAAATAAAATTGACACAGTAAAAAATGATGAAAAAAAAACCGAGGATGAATTTTTTTCCTCTGAAACAAATGGACTTAACATATTAATTTGGAATGCGCAAGGCATCAAAAGGCAGCATAGAGAATTCTTAGCCTACCTAAAATACAAAAAAATTGATATTGCGCTAATTAATGAATCCTGGCTAATGGACAGAATTAAATTCAAAATTCCCAACTACAAGGTTTACAGAAAAGACAAAACCTCCCAAAGTAGGGGAATTTTGATTGCAGTGAAAGATAAACTAGAGCAAAGTGAAGCAATATGCAACACAGAGGATGGCATGGAAGCGCACTCGGTTATTATTAAAACAAAAAATAACCCGATTAAATTTACGGCACTATACAACCATCCCAAACACACTATTACCAGGGAAGCTCTAGATAAGCTTTTCGAGGAAAATATTCCTACGGTCATTGCGGGAGATTTTAATAGTAAACACCGCTATTGGCACTGCCCAAGAGCTAATAAAAGTGGGAACAATATTTTCAGATATCTTTTAAACAAAAACATTGACTTGGGGGCGCCATCTGAACCCACAAGAACGGCGCTCAGAGGAACTAGCAATATACTAGATTTTGCACTCCTGAAGAATAATAAATATTACTTTGAAATTTATACTGAGGCGGCGCTCTCCTCTGACCACAATCCAGTTCACCTCCAGCTTTATACTGACAAAACTGTGAAAGTAGCACCCAAAATGGTCACTAACTTCAAGCAATTTGAAGAGAAAATTAAACTAGTGCCACCCCCAGTAATTGGAGACTGTAATAGCAAAGAAGAAACTGACACAGCTATTAAACTCTTTAACCTCGCCATTAAAAAAATTATGGAAGAATGTCAAACTCCTGCTAAAGAGAAAAAAAATCCGTACTATTTACCCAAAGAAATTTTGGAACTTATAAAAGAAAAAAATAGGTACCGAAGCAAGTGGCAAAGAACAAGAAATAAAACGTTCTATGACCTTTATTGCTGCATAAATAGACAAATTAAAAGAGAAATCAGAAAATTCGAGAATGGGTCATGGGGTCAAGTATTAGAGGAGGCTCATATTGACTACTCTGAAAATTCGGATAAAAAAAACAAAATGGCTCTATGGAATCTTACGTCGAGCTTGTAAAATAAAAATGTCAAATTACTCCCACCCCTTCAAAAAGAAGATGGGACGGTAGTTAGAACTGACGAAGAAAAAGCAGAAATTTTTGCAAACTCACTAGAAAAACAGTTTAAAATAAATGATATCCCTCACACTGATGTAGCCACTAAAATGAAAAAGGCCCTGGATACTTATTTTAAACATGCAGAGGATGTAGAAAATTCTAGAGTCATCGCCCAAAGTGCACAACTCTATGAAGAATTTACTAGTAAAAAAAAACCTGTATTAACATCCCCAATTAAAAGTAAACAGAAAGTCTCTTTTAAAAAAAATAGAAGCACAAGGCATAGAAAACAGCAGCCAAAAGTAGTAAAAGCTACGGCCGCTTTTACGTCCGATAGACAAGTTAAAGGTGCTACGACCTCCCGCGGGTCCGGAAAGCGCCGCGGATGGCTTAGTGGTTAGTGTTTCAGATTATCGATGCTGGGTCCCCAGGTTCTAGCCTGGGCTGATCTTTCAGAGATGGTGTGATTTACTAACAATCGCTGAATATCCGCCGTGCATCGGACGAGCACGTAAAGTGACGGCCCCCAGGCTGGACCCACTGGTTAAATGGGTATCCTTTCCTATGTCCTCCCTGAAATTCTCTCACCCATCTATGTGCAATATCGTAAATGTACGGTGGCGCCATCTACTGTACTCTAATCTCACTACAAACTGTTCTGTCAAAAGTCGCTAGACTTGCTCTCATTCCTTCCGTTTCTGTGTCCTGCCCAAAAGGCGATCTCGCTGTAGGTGGCTGGGACCTAAACTCTACTTCCTGTGGACGGAAGTCCTACATGAAAATGACAAATGCTCTCTGGCAAGTCCGAAACGCCAGAAACTGAAAAGATAAGAAATAAAAAAAGGCCTTTTAAGGGCCAAAAAAAATATTTGTTCCTAATGACTTTGAAAAACCACTACCCATCAGTGAAAGGGAAGTTAGGTTTCATATTAATAATCTTAAAAATAAAAAGGCACCAGGCAATGATGGCATAAATAATAAATTTATGAAAACATTACCTGAAGAGTATGTGCAAACCCTTACTAAAATACACAATTGTGCCATTAAATTAAATTATTTCCCTGATATTTGGAAGACAGCAGAGGTAATACTATTACCCAAGCCAGGCAAAAACCCGGCAATTCCTGAAAATCACAGACTGATTTCGTTTCTCCCAACCATGGGAAAAATCTTTGAAAAAATAATTCTTATTAGAATGCAACAATTCTGTGAGGAATTCCCAGTAATTCCATTTACTCAAGGAGGTTTTAGAGATAAACACTCCACGGTGCACCAACTCTCTAGAATAACTGAAAAATGTGCTGAAGGAATTATAAAAAAAGAACACACAGCAGCCATATTTCTGGATGTGGCAAAAGCATTCGATAAATGCCCACATGAGGCAATTATCTACAAACTAATAGCACATGATTTCCCACCCTGGATTATACATATAATCAAATCATACCTCACTAACAGAACATTCTGTGTAAAAATCAATGGGAAAAAATCGTTAAAAAAAATCGAAGCTGGTGTACCTCAAGGCAGTGTACTCGCACCAACGCTGTATTCTATCTTTACGTCAGACTTTCCCAACTATAATAACAGGAATCTGACTACAGCTCTCTATGCTGATGACACTGCACTCGCTCATACTTCCAAAAATAAAAATCAAGCAACTTTCATGTTGCAACATTATGTTGAAAAACTTGAGAAATATTTCCTAGATTGGAAAATTAAAATCAATACCGAAAAAACTCAAGCAATTCTATTTTCTAGGATTAAATGCAATCACAATCCAGACTTTGAAATAGAAATGTATAAAAAAAAAATACCTTGGGTAAATGATGTTAAATATTTAGGACTTTTTATGGACCACAACCTAAACTGGAACAAGCATATTAAAGAAACTGTGTCCAAATCTCTTAAGATCAGAGGAAGTCTCCAGCCAATAATAAAAAATAAAAGGCTTAGCAGGAAAAACAAAACTTTGATATGGAAAGCCTGTATCAGCCCTGTTATTACTTATGCCTGTCCTATCTGGGGTAACTGCAACAAACAGCAGAAAAATAAGATTACCTCATTTCAAAATAAAACCCTACGATATATGGTTGGACTTGATGGAAGAACTTCAAACCATGCTATCCGAAGCATGCTAAATATTAATTCCATCCATTACACGATGTATGACTTAGCTTATAGATACTATGAAAAAGCTAAGATTCATCCTAATCCTCTGGTCAGAGCGGCCATTAACTATACTGTCAATGAAACTGACAGTTATAAAAGGCCAAAAACTATCTTGAATAAAGTTCCAGAAATGAACCCAATTCACAGCTACCCTAGCAAAAAAAATAACAATAATTGGGACTAGTGTTTAGAGGGTATTTCTCACCTAAGAAGAATTTCTGATAAAAAAAAAAAAAAAAAAAGGCTCTTTTAAGGGCCGTACTCTGATTTGCAAATATACTTCACACATGTGAATAAATCTCGTTAAATAAAAAAAAAAAAGAAAGGGGGGGGCTCCTCTAAGAGCCGTACTCTGTTTTGAAAACATACTTCACCCATGTGAAGAAACCTTGTTAAATAAAAAATGAGAAAAAAAAAAAAAAAAGGCTCTTTTAAGGGGTGCCGGTCAAAACACCGACACCCAAAACACCGACACTCAAAACACCGACAACCAAAACACCGAAAGGACAAAACACCGACAGGACAAAATACCGACAGGACAAAACACCGACGGGACAAAATACCGACAGGACAAAACACCGACAGGACAAAACACCGACATCTCGTTTCTATTTTGTTTCTCCAACAGCAGTCGGCGCTGTATGTCAAGGATCAAGTAATATCAGAAAGTTTGTACGACAGTTTTTAACGGCAAAACAAAAATTTTGCGGCATTACTGTTTTCAATTTAGAATTACCAAATTTGGTGTACAATCTCATAGTACTCCAAGTTAGACCGTAGACGGATTTTGGAAGGGGTCCGCACAAAATTTTCTTAAAATCTACAGTTTTCAGTTTAGAACCAAATTTCATATACTACCTCATGGTACACTAAGGTAGACTGTAGATGATTTTTAAAGGGGATCGGGGTCAAGGGGGCCCCATACAAAATTTTCATAAATTCTGGTTTTCAATTTAGAACCACCAAATTTGGTATACTATCTCATGGTGCTCTAAGTTAGCCCGTAGACGGTTTGAGGAAGGGTTCGAGGCGGGTCAATGAGGCCCCCATACAAAATTTTCGTAAAATCTACAGTTTTCAATTTAGAACCACCAAATTTGGTATACTACCTCATGGTACTCTAAGTTAGACCGTAAACCTTTTTTGGGAGGGATCGGGGCCCGGGGTCGAGGGGGCCCCATGCAAAATTTTCGTAAAATGTACAGTTTTTAATTTAGAACCACCAAATTTGGTATACTATCTTATGGTGCTCAAAGTTAAACCGTATACCGTTTGTGGAAGTGGTCGGGGCCCGGGGTCAAGAGGGCCCCATACAAAATTTTCGTAAAATCTACAGTTTTCAATTTAGAGCCACCAAATTTTGTATAACAGCTCATGGTACTGTAAGTCAGACCTAAACCCTTTTTGGAAGGGATCGGGACCGGGGTCAAGTGGGCCCCATACAAACATTTCGTAAAATCTAGAGTTTTCAATTTAGAACCACCAAATTTGGTACAATATCCCATGGTGCTCTAAGTTCGACCGTGGACAGTTTGAGGAAGCGGTCGGGGCCCGGGGTCAAGGAGGCCCCATACAAAATTTTCATAAAATCTACAGTTTTCAATTTAGAACCACCAAATTTAGTATACTACCTCATGGTACTCTAAGTTAGACCGTGAACCCTTTTTGGAAGGGATCGGGGCCCAGGGTCAAGGGGCCCCCATACCAAATTTTCGCAAAATATACAGTTTTTAATTTAGAACCACCAAATTTGGTATAATATCTCGCGGTGCTCTAAGTTAGACCGTAGACAGTTTTTGGAAGGGGTCTGGGCCCGGGGTCAAGTGGGCCCATACAAAATTTTAGTAAAATCTACAGTTTCTAATTTAGAACCACAAAATTTGGTTTACTATCCCATGGTGCTCAAAGTTAAACCGTTGACCGTTTTGGGAAGTGGTCGGGGTTCGGGGTCTAGAGGGCCCCACACAAAATTTTCGTAAAATCTACAGTTTTCGATTTAGAACCACCAAATTTGGTATATTATCTCATGGTGCTCTAAGTTAGCACCTAGACGGTTTGAGGAAGGGGTCGGGGCCCGAGCTCAAGGGGCCCCATACAAAATTTTCGTGAAATCTACAGTTTTCAATTTAAAACCACCAAATTTGGTATACTATCTCATGGTGCTCAAAGTTAAACCGTAGACAGTTTTTGGAAGTGGTCGGGGCCCGGGGTCAAGAGGGCCTCATACAAAATTTTCGTAAAATCTACAGTTTTCAATTTAGAACCACCAAATTTTGTATACCACCTCATGGTACTGTAAGTTAGACTTAAACCCTTTTTGGAAGGGATCGGGGCCTGGGTCAAGGGGGCCCCATACAAAATTTTCGTAAAATCTACAGTTTTCAATTTAGAACCACAAATTTTGTATACTACCTCATGGTACTGTAAGTTAGACTTAAACCCTTTTTGGAAGGGATCGGGGCCCGGGGTCAATGGGGCTCCATACAAAATTTTCGTAAAATGAATTAAAATTTATTGGCTAAGTAAAAGAGCAATGCTATTAACTTGGTTTGATGTGCAAACGTTATGAATATGACATTGGTATAGTAAAAATATTAAAAAGGCTTAGACCTTAGGAATTAATATTTCGTTCTTAAGTAAAAAAGCGCGATATTATTGACTTGATTTGATAGGTAAACGTTATGAATGTGACATCGGTAGAATAAAAACGGTTAAAAAGGTCTAGGCCTTGGCCTTATGAATTAATATTTCGTGTTTAAGTAAAACCACAATATTATTACCTTGATTTGATATGTAAGCGTTGTGAATATGAAACCGGTAGAATAAAAACTGTTAAAAGAGCCTAGGCATAGGTCCTGTGAATTAATATTTAGTGCCTCAGTAAAAGCGCATATTAACTTGATTTGATACGTAAACGTTATGAATATGAAGTCGGCGTATTAAAAGCTGTTAAAAAGGCCAAGGTGTAGGGCCTATGAATTAATTAAGTTACAAAAAAATATTACAAGCTGGACATGTTATGTAAATACTTAACGCCTAAGTAAAAATTCAACGTTTTTAAAAAATCCCACCTTATCGTCCTTTTCTGAACACAGCGTGAGTCGTGCTGTAGTTCCGTCGAACACTGCACACCGTAGTTTAAAGAAATGTACGGAGTCCGGCAATTTATTTCGTCAAATTAAAGTACAGTTCTCGTTTGGCTTACATATTATAGAGTTCCCAATTCAATTCTCAATATAGTCCAAGAAATAGCAATCTTTATACCCCCCCCCTTCCCCGAACTTTTATGGCCAGTTGTGAGTCGGCATGAAAATTCAGACAAACAAAAGAGCTCCTTTCCATCGTGAGGCCGCTTGGAAAACTGCCACACATAATTCGGAAACTTGGAAAACTGCCTGACTGAAAATATGCCACACATTCAAAGTGTTCCCCAAGGGAACAACAATTTGTGGCCAGCCTCTTAGTAAAAAACATGTGGCAATTTTCCTGTGTGACACTTTGTCAATGTGTGGCAGTTTTCCACGTTGCTGAAAGATGTGTGGCGGTTTTTCTGTGTGTCAGTTTACAGTGAACCGCATTTGTGTACGACGGCCCCTTAGTGAAAACTATGGGGCAGATTTCCTGGGTAACAGTGTTCCAATGTGTGGCATTTTTCCAAGTTCCTGAAGAATATGTGAAGCTTTTCTTGTTTGACGGTTTACCGGATATCTTATAAAACATCTGAAAGTTGCGGGAAAAATGGAAATGCCGATCCCGGCAATTCACCCTCCACATATTTGTTTTAAGCAGCGTGAAAATGAAAATCACCAGCAAGCCCAGAAATCTCCCCCACATTCGAGGTTTTGAGTAAAACGCAATTTGTGCGCTATACCTGACTCAAAAAGATGAGGGAGATTCATGTGGGGGAATTTTCCTATGTGGGGGACTTTTTCGTGCACCTGTATGCAACATATTGCCATTTATTATTTTGCCATATATTATTTATATTGCCATATATTATTTTGCAGTGGAGCCATTAGCAACGGCTAATGGCTCCACTGCGAATCTTGCCCCCTCAATAATTTTACTGATAACCTCTTGCGCCTTTATGGCTCCACTGCAAAATAATTTTTGCCGAATATTTTCGTTGGTTGCCGGAAAACCGCCACACATAAAAATTGCGACACGTTTTTCAGTAACTTGGAAAACTTCCACACAGGAAAATTGCCACATGTTTTTTATTAAGGGGCGGGGCACCAATTGCCGTTCCTCCGAGGAAAACTTTGAATGTTCAAGGGGGGGGGGTATAAAGATTGCCGTTTGTTGGCCTATATGATGGAGAATTGGATTGGGGACTCGAAACAAATTTCGAGAAAACTTTCTATGTAAGACAAGCGAGAAATGTACTTTAATTTGAAGAAATAAATTGCCATGACTTAGTACATTTCCTAAAACTACAGTGCCCCCCCTCCCCTGCTGGTGGTGCAGGCATATGACCAATCGTCCAAGTAGGTCCGGATTCGAATCCCAGTGAGTCATGGATGTTGTGTTTGTCTTATGCAGAAGCGCCGACTACGGAGGCGCAAGGCGAATCTTGCCCCCTCAATAATTTTACTGGAAGAGAAGTGCCCACCTACTGTCTTTCATTCTGTTCAACTAAATAATCGCTTGGTTCTCATAAAGTAGACCAAGCTCCATTTATGAGGCCAAAGCTCTTTATTTCCAAGAAAATAATAAATAGCAAAATAAGTAAAAACGTTTTTTACATATTCAGTATTGCTCATTTGATAACAAACTTGATTGCCATCCCCGTATTGTGTTTGATATGTTCTCACGATGTGTGGGAAATGTTTAAAACAATTATCATAAATAAAATAAATAAAAATACAGAAACTGATAACCTCTTGCGCCTTTATTTCTCAATTTATTTTTTGTGCTTCTCGTTCTTTGTAAGAGTAACCTCACTAATTTCTCACTTTTTTTTTTTTATAAATATTTGGAAATAAAGCATTTCTGGATATTTCTATAAAATCACAGGCTCAATTTTATTTTTAAATAAAAGAATATTTCTGTTTCCTTGTGCATTTACTAATGAACAATTACAATTGTGTTTTAAAATATACGACGTTGACGTAGTTTATCTTTTTGCCTTTTTTTTATTGTTATTTTGAGAATTGGTGAAGCCCCACCTGGTTTTACGGAACTGGCTCGCTCCCTTCCATGGAACCAGTGGCATTAAATTAGGGACAGACGATTGCTTATAGCCCACTGAGTTGAGTTGCGCTCGGTGGTTGTTAAACTCTCAACAACAACAACAACAACAACAAAAAAAATCCCTTATATGAGAAAGTGTAAGAGTTTATCGGTACAAAACTTTTTCCATATATAATTTTTTCGCCAAACGTCCAAAACCACATAGTAAGAACTTGCAGTACCAATGTGCCTCTCTCCCCCAATCACTTTAATACTGATATTTTTCATTTTTGCACTGATAAGGTTTTAGTTTCAATTTTATTGGTTTTTAGCATAATCAATTAAATATCCCTTTCTAGAGATTTGGCTATTTAGAAGAAAAGCGAAAAGGAAACATACATGTGTAAGTTTTTTTTTACAAAAAGTAAAGCAAATTGTTCAGTTTACGTGAAAGCATTCCGAGTAGTGAACTACTCGGCATTCTTCGCGGTGTAATAAGAAAAAGACGAACTGTTAGCTCCCCATCCATTCATATGGATGGACGGAAGAGTCCCCCACCTCTTTCAGTCAGGGACCGTACACAAATTGCCTTTGACACAAAATATCGAACGTGTAGAAATTTTTGGGGTCGGCTTTTCCTTATTTTCTAATGCAACCTACATATGTTTACCACTTTTACAGTAGTTTATGTTAGCAAGATGGGGTGGGGGAAATTTCCGGATTAGTATTTCGACTAGTATCGCGGTTTTCAGTGAAAAACGATCTTACAATTAGTAGGCTGATGGGGTAGGGGAAAATTCTGGTTTTGGTAATTCCGTATTCACTGCAATCTACAGATGCTTTGTAAGTAGTAGAAAAATGTGGGAGACATTTTCGGGGACGGCACTTCGCCTTTAATTCTACTGTAGTTTGTAGCAAAAAAACGATATTACAAGTAGCAGGATGGGGTGGAAGAAATTTCCGGGGTCGGTTATTCTTTCTTGAGGTCTGCAATGTCGTTATACTGAAAGCCATGCGCAACAGCCGAATAAATTAAAATCAGGTTATCCTCTGAATCGATGGCGCGTACATTTATTTCTTCTCGAAAGTTTTCGGTTGCAATTTTTTTGTTGTTTGAGGAGTTGCCATTGTTTCACGATTTTGATAGAATCACCTGAAATTTCAGGATTCGTTAGAATATAAACATTGCATCCGTCGGTTCGCTTGCGTTCACTTACGAAACATGTGGTGTTCATAAACTCTGTATTAGATATAGATGTAGCCATTAGTGCACTCACGGAGGGGGCTTTGGCGGCTTAAACGCCCTCCAAGGAGATTATGAGCGACGTACGTCACAAATTAAACATTCAAAAATATTATTCTATTAGTTCAAAAAATTACAAAGTGTCTGACATAATGTCTTCCATTACATGGTGTCTTCTTTCCAAAGCCCCAAGGAGATTAAGAGCGACGTACGTCACAAATTAAACATTATTTTACATGTTCAAAAAATTACATAGTGTCTTCTATTACATGATGTCTTCTTCGCAAAGCCCCAAAGAGATAAGGAGCGACGTACGTCATAACCGTATATAAACAATAGACGTACAATATATATATATATAAATGAGTGTACACACATTGTGTGCGTATACTATATATACGTATATATAGCCCCCTCCGATACATGTACTCCAGACATCATGAAAGGTACCAGTACCAGAGTTCTTCCAGTCCCCAGCAGAAGTTGCACATGCGATCAAGAACATGAAGAGGGGAAAAGCTCCAGGAGAAGATGGAATTACTGTAGACATCATACAAGAAGCAAGTAGAGAAATCGAAGCAGTACTCGCCCAAATTTTCACTCGATGCCTTAATGAAGGGAAAATTCCTGAGGATTGGAACAACGCTACAATGATCTTGCTACATAAAAAAGGTGACATTGAGGATCTCAGGAACTACAGACCTATCAGCCTCCTATCAGTGGTTTATAAAATCTTCACTAAAGTTCTTTCACACCGCTTGAAGGTGACACTGGACATGGCTCAACCGAGAGAACAAGCTGGATTCAGCAGTGGCTACAGCACAATAGATCATATCCACGTACTGAGAGAACTAATTGAAAGAGCGAGGGAATATGAGCTTCCATTGTGCATGGCTTTTATCGATTATGAAAAAGTCTTTGATTCGGTGAAACCATCAGCAGTTACAATGGCCCTGAAATCCTGCGGTATTGAAGATACGTACATTAATATTATTAATAACATCTATGAAAATGCAAGTGCAAAGATTCGGCTGTTTGAAAATACAACACACATAAAAATTGGAAAAGGAGTGAGACAAGGTGACACCATATCTCCGAAGCTCTTTAATGTCACATTGGAAAATGTCTTTCAATCACTGAACTGGGAAAACAAAGGGATAAAGATTAATGAAGAGGATCTAACCCACCTTCGTTTTGCTGATGACATAGTCATTTTTGCAACTACCCCATCAGAGCTGCAGAGTATGATCCAGGAACTTGCTGACAAGAGTAAAGAAGTGGGATTAAAAATGAACTTTCAGAAAACAAAAGTGATGTTCAATGCTTTTACAAGAAATGAAGATTTATCGATTGATGGAGAAAAGCTGGAAATAACAGACACGTACATTTATCTTGGACAGCAGATATCAAGTGAGGGTCACATTGATGAAGAAATTAATCGGCGTACAAAACTTGCCTGGAGAGCTTTTGGAAGAAACAGCATAATTTTGAAGAGCAATATGCCATTATGTCCTAAAAGAAAAGTGTTTGATCAATGCATCCTTCCAGGGCTTACGTATGGTGCAGAGACGTGGACCTTAACTAAAAGAGACATACAAAGGCTGCAGACAACTTAAAGCAGCCTGGAGAGGTGCATGCTTGGTGTAACCAGGAGAGATAAGAAGAGGAACTCGTGGATCCGAAAAATGACAAGAGTGGAAGACATCATGATAAGAGTTAAATCCCTGAAATGGCAATGGGCTGGACATACTGCCAGAAGGACAGACCATCGATGGACAGCCGAAATTTCAGATTGGATTCCAAGGAACAGGAAAAGACCCAGAAGAAGACCACATGGAAGATGGGTGGATGAAATTCGAAAGTATGCGGGAGTGACATGGAGGAGACTGGCACAAGACAGACCGTTGTGGAAGAAACTTGGGGAGACCTTTGTCCAGCAGTGGATTGATAATGGTTGACAATGATGATGATGATGATGATGATAGCCCCCTCCAACAAGAATTCCTGGGTGCGCCACTGGATGTAGCCATGTAAAGCTACTTTAATTCCCCGCGTATGTTAAAGAATTTTTCCATTGCTAAGGATGTGGAGTCTCTCAACTAAATGAACTACCGGAAAGTCAGGACTCGGGAAAACTATGGGGGAAACCGGATGTCCTCATCAAGGACACAGAATTTTCTGGTGTAGGAGAAGTGGCCACCGGAGAAGTGGCCACCGGAGAACTGACCACTCGGAGAACTGACCACAAAAATTTTAGGGGTCGTATAAAAATTGCGTTTTTGACCGCTTCATGCCCACGACACCCAGAGGTTGGTTATCTGAGTCATATAAAGTTTCCGTAATTTCGGCTTTTCTTAATTGCGATAATTAATAATTTTTTTATAAAAAATTTATGATCTGCATTTCAACAGAAGATTTCAGGGTTTTCAAACTACAAGTCTTCGAATTATCTGAGCGCATGTGCTGACTCAGGAAAATTTTCGGGGGGGGGTACCAAAAGTATAAAATATAAAGCATTTCTCGACCGATCCGAAGATTTTCAGCATTTACAAGCTACAACTCGACACATTATCTGAGCGTATGTGCCTACTCTGGAAACCTGTGTGTGTGTGTGTGTGGTAGTTTCCGTAATTTCGTCTTTTCTTAATTGCGATAATTAATAATTTTTTTATAAAAAAAAATTATGATCTACATTTCAACAGAAGATTTCAGGGTTTTCAAACTACAAGTCTTCGAATTATCTGAGCACATGTGCTGACTCAGGAAACTTTTCGGGGGGAGGGGTGTACCAAAAGTATAAAATATAAAGCATTTCTCGACTGATCCGAAGATTTTCAGCATTTACAAGCTACAACTCGACACATTATCTGAGCGTATGTGCCTACTCTGGAAACCTGTGTGTGTGTGTGTGTGTGGTGGTGGTGGAGGGGGGGGGATACCAAAAGTGTAACATATGAAAAATTTCTCGTCCGATCGGAAGATTTTCAGCATTTATAAGCTACAACTCGGCAAATTTTCTGACGGCATGTGCCTACTCAGCATACTGTCGGGGGGAGGGGGGATTACCAAAACTGTAAAATATGAAAAATTTCTCGTCCGATCCGGAGATTTTCAGCATTGAAAAGCTACGTACAACTCGACACATTATCTGAAGGCAAGTGCCTACTCTGCAAAACCGTCTGGGGGGGGGGCAAGGGGGTTAGTACCAAAAGTGCAAGATATGAAGAATTTCTCGTCCGATCCGAAGATTTTTAGTATTTACAAGCTACAAACCCCCCGACAGGATTCCTGAGCAGGCACATGCCTTCAGATAATGTGTCGAGTTGTAGCTGCTAAATGCTGAGTATCTCCCGATCGGACGAGAGATTCTTCATATTTTACACTTTAGAGTTTTGGTATCCCCCCCCGGACAGGTTTAATGAGTGGGCACATGCCTTCAGATAATGTGTCGAGTTGTAGCTGCTAAATGCTGAAAATCTCCCGATCGGACGAGAGAATCTTCCTATTTTACACTTTTGGTATGCCCCCCCCCCACACACAGGTTTGCTGAGTAGGCACATACCCTCAAATAATTTGTCGAGTTGTAAATGCCAAAAATCTGCCGATCGGACGAGAAAATCTTCATATTTTATACTTTTGAAATTAACCCCCCCCCCCCCCCCGGACAGGTTTGCTACGTAGGCTCATGCGCTCAGAACGGAAAATTTGTCGAGCTGCAGCTTGTAAATACTGAAAATCTCCCGATCGGACCAGAAAGTCTTCATATTTTACACTTTTGGTATCCCCCCCCCTCACATACACAGGATTGCTGAGTAGGCACATGCCTTCAAATAATGTGTCGAGTTGTAGCTTGTAAATGCCAAAAATCTCCCGATGGGACTAGAAATTTTTGATATTTTACACTTTTGATACCCCTCCCCCCATCGCCGACAGGTTTCCAGAGAGTGCACATGCGCTGAGAAAATTTGTCGAGTTGCAGCTTGTAAATGCTGAAGATCTCCCGATCGGAAGAGCAATGAGAAATTTTTGATATTTTACGCTTTTGGTATCTTTTTTTTTTTTTTATTGGAGGTTTAACGACCACCGTGAGCAACTCAATGGGCTATAAGCAGTCGCCCGTCCCTAATTTAGAGTCACTGGTTCCAGGGAAGGGAGAGAGCCAGTGCCGTAAGACAAACACAACATCCATGCCTGACCGGGATTCGAACCCGGACACCTTACGGACGAATGGTCAGAGGCCAACGCCTTAGACCACTGCGCCACCGGGGAGGCACTTTTGGTATCCCCCCCACCACACACACACTACTTTCCTGAGGCAGCAGACGCCCTCAGGCAGGCAATTCGATGACTTGTAGCTTGTAATGTCTGAAAATCTCCCGATCGGACCAGAAATTCTTTATACTTCATATTTTAGGTTTTAAGCCCCCCCCTCCCAACCCGACAAGTTTCCTGGGTTTGCTCATACTCGCAGAGAATTTGTGTGGTTATAGTTTATAGAAAAATAATGTAAATAAAAAAAATACGAAATTACGGACATTTTATGTGTGTCAGATAACCAATCTCGGGGAGACAGAGCAGCCCAGAACACAATTTTTGAACGGCCCCTTAAAATTTTTGTGGCCAGTTCTCCGCTTAGTCTTAGCCCCGAAAATCATGGAAATGTCTAAATTTCATGCTGAAAATGAAATATTAAAAAAAAAATTATGAACAATAGTTGCTCAAGTAGTGGAGAATATAGCCACACGAAATTTGTCTATGCAGAACAATTTTATGGCACTGAATTTGCAATGTTTCCAGTTCTCCGGTGGCCACTTCTCCGGGGGCCAGTTCTCCGTACCCGAGAATTTTCAGCATTGGAACTAAAATTACCAGTAGCAAAACCCAGGGACCAAAACCTTCAACTGCGATTAAGAAAATGTGTGGTGTTACTTTTTCTACAATCCAATATACCCGTCAGAATCCTGTGGGGAAGGGGGGGCTTTACTGGTAATATCAGTCTACTGATGGGGAAGAAAAGTACTTTTCTTTCTTCCGCGAAACTATACTCTGAGCAAAGGTAAGCTGATTACACTGTCAACGCTGTGAAACCGATTCACCCACGAGTTCGTATCTCTTGTTTATCTGTATTTCTCTTCGCACCCTTCCCCTTAGGACCCTAAGGGTGATGGGAGGAAAGACAAAAGGAATCCTCCCGCTCATGCTTCCCTCAACTAACAACCACCTGACAAACGATTTTTTCGTTTTCAAAAACACATCTCGGTGGATAAGATACACCTTCGTTAAACATATTCCTTACTATTCCATTTCATCAGTTATACATAAACTTTAGGTGTTTTAAAGATATTTTTTTAGTTACATGTTGAACGTGTATGCAGTACGCATTTTTTTATTTATTTTTTAGAAATACAGTGGACTGCGCTACGTTTCCAGATGTACTGAGAAAATAGTATGTTATCTCTGTGGGAAATGATATTTTATTTATTATTTAGCTAAAAAAGTTTTTGAATGAATGAAATGGGAAATCCACTGTGCAAATGTTGTATAAAGCACAGAAATTTCTCAAAGGTTTTCGAATGTATTATTTGGTTTTTAGCACATTACAGTGATACGGAAACTCCTGGATTCAGGATTATTTCTTAATACATACTCTCAGGGCCGCCTGGACGATCGGTGCAGTCGCCCAGGAAGCGCACTTACGAGGCCCTGCAGTTAAAAAAATTAAAACAAAACCTTTTTGGGGAGACTTTCTCATTTATTATTATTAAGTTTTTTTAAGTTTTATGTAATGTTTTCTTAGTTGCCAATCGCCCCGACTTTCAAATTGTTATCGCCCTTTGTCATACAAATACCGAAATTTGCAGATTTTGAATTATTATTATAACCACATTAATCGTTTCTCCATTCGTTAAATAGCAAATTAAACGTGTGGCTTCCTTCTGATATATTCTACAATTTGTGTGTAAACCAGGTACTTGAATTTAAGAAAACGAAAAGAATAGTATCAAAGTTGTTTGGAAGCTATTGCAGTATTATATATGGAGGCCAATTTTTCAGTGACTTTAAACATATTACTGGAAAATTAATATATATATATTATAACGAAGTAAATTTCTCCGTCATTTACTATTACTGTTTAAAGACCTAGGCTTTTTAAACAGTATTTATTCTACCGATGTCATATTCATAACATTTACGTATCAAGTTAATCATATTGACATAACTGGGAAGTATAAGAAGAGGGAGGTCACCTTTCTTATGGGTTCAAGAAGCTCAAACTTAAAACATTAGACAACGCTATCAATAGACGAAAGAAAATTTTGAATTAAGGGGTGTTAAACCCCTAAAGGTAAACTAACATATATGATATTTTTCATGGGCTCTAAAAGCTCTAACTATATCTAGGTTGTAACTTGAAATCTTCTAAAAAGGCTCGCGGCCAAGGTGCTTTGTAAAGAACCGCGAAATAATTTGTTCAGTGCTTTTTATTAAGTTTTATAAACTGTTAACAAGAATATCTAAGTTGCATAACAAATATCTAAGTTGTAACTTAAATCTAAAAAAAGCCGGCTGCCTAGGCGCCTTGTAAAGAGCTGAGAACTGATCCATTGAAATAATCTGTTCAGTGACTTATTATGTTTTATTAAATGTTTACAAATACGAAATATCAAGGTTGTAATTTAAAATCTCCGAAAAAGGCCCGTAACGTGGGTATCTTGTCAACACCTGAAGATCGATTTGTTGAGTCCCTGTAAATTAGCCTTTATTGCATGACATGCGAAATATTAAAGCCATAACTCAAGATTTAGTGAGTGGCAAAGCTTCTACATAAACCTTGTGTCGTTATAATCTTACAAACGCATTTATATCCCTAGGAAAACTCGTACATTTCGTTTTGTTCTACTAGGAAAACTTCCACACTTTGACAAGATCTGTGAAAGAAACGCAATTGCGGTGTATGCATTTTGTATATGACCCCGTAACGTCGCTGACTCGGGGCGGGGGCAATCTCCCTGGTACGAATTTGCCATTTCCCGTAGAGATCTGGTGTGTTGTTTTTGATTTGCATTGCATTTGCTTTATTTTGGGATCCACCCCCTCCCCCCAGTTGAGACAAGTCGGATTCTTTTTCAAAACGTGTGTTGGGTAACACTACATGCAAATTAAAAATTCGGCGGGTGGACAAATCCCGTGGGTGTACATCATGTCCCAAACGTGCGTTGGGCCACACGGCATATACGAAATTAAAATTTCGGCGGGTGTACACCATATCCCAAATTCAAAGCAGGTCCTGATGCTTAAATTTCGACAATATGATAGCACATACCTGCCAAGTTTTACGATTTACACGTAAAATTTACGGAACTTTTTTATTTAACTTAATCCATTCAAAGTAAAGCGCCGATGTAAGTTACGAATAACTTTTCAGTTACATGTGTTTATGTGGGAACATTTGCAGCAGTTTTTCCACGGTTTAGGTTTATTGTTTTGCGTTGTTTCAGACACTAAAATAGTAAAACTTGCGCCGCGCTTAAACTGGACTGCACCAACTAAGTGGTCTTGTTTAATCTTGGGCTTGGTTCTGTCCATCTCTCTCTATTTCTCTCTCGCTATGCCCCCCCCCCCCCTCCTCTCCTTTTCAGACAATGCGTTGTTCGTCCCCAGGGTCGCAACTTCTCAGTAGGCCAGCGTGGGGTGTGTTTTGCATTCCAGCACGTGTCTTTATTTCTCCCAGTTCAAAATTCTATTTCAGAACGTAGTTATCATAGAAAAAAATTCAAACGGATTTTAAATCTGTGGAATTTTTAAGCCCAGATCGATACCCAACATGACGAAATTAAGCAAAAGCTGCCAGTTTTGTGAAATTAAGAATGCGTTGGGGCATGGTTTCGTAACTTCTTCTCTTGCAATAAATTTGACCTAAAGAAAGAATGTTACTATAAGAGGAAGTTAAAAAAAAAAAAAAAAAAAAAGTAAATCCAATGTTCATTCGAGCCACTGCTTCTTAAGTTTTCTACGCTTTCCAACCGTGCTTTGTTCGTCGCTCGTTAACGTGCATAAAAATGTCTTGGTATATTCAATTAATATGTTGGGGTACTATTTTTTCTTCTGCAAATTGCATCTCTTTAAGCGGTTATTGTTTTACTATATCAGTTTTACTTGCATTTTTTTCAAGTGTCAATAAATTTAATATTAGTGATTCGCTATGAGCAGCAATATAAAGGGGGATTGAGGGGGGATTACTATAAAATATTCCGTGATGCGTGTTCTGCGGAATTCTCGTGTATTGCAAAATCTTCAAAAAAATGAAAAACATGCATTTTGCACTACGTGTTGATGTAATATCAGCGTTTCGCGTGGTGGAAAGAATGATATTGCTAATGATGGACGGAAAAGTCTCTCACAGGAAAACTTCCCCACAGGAAAACTCCCACTCAGGAAAACTGTCCCTCATTCGGAAAAGTTCCCGACATTGAAAAAGTTTACCTTAGGAAAAGTCCCCTACCTTTTTCAGTCAGGGACCGTGCACAAATTGCAGTTTACACAAAATATCAATTGTGGGAGAGATTTCTGAGGTAACTGTAGGGGCGAACGTACCCAGCTAATTATGTGGCCACGCCCTAAATTATGTTTAGCAGTCGTCTACGTTATAGGACTCCCTCACAGCCAATAGAAGCACCAGGTTCGTTCATATGAACTTACCCCAATATTAATATTGAGTGAACGGACGCTCCTCCTACTTTACTATAAAGAATATCTGTGAACCAGGAGGATAGATTGAGACTGCCGAAAAACTACAGATAAAAACTACCAATGACTACAAAGTAATTGCTGAAAGATTTGATTGAAATGTAACAACATTTAATGAATAAAATGGGAGGCTTTTGCAGGTAAGCTTGTCCGTAGAAAAAGAAACGCTCTCAGTAGTGATAAATCAAATGTCTTTCTTCCAGTGGAAAGAGAAAAGTTTGTAATCGGCCAACCTATAAACTGGCGCCTATCATTTACCGATACTCGTGAACTAGAGAGTCTTTCTCGATAATGCCTAAAACCTGTATCTCTCCGTGGTTTCCTATCTACCTGAAGAACAACGCAATCGGTGAGAGTTCCCGTCTCGGGGACCTGTTTCACCAAATTTCTAAGTTACGCTCTGCGGCTAACGGGAGAAATCGCGAGAGTCTGTCTTCCTGAGACCTGTGCCGCCGATTTTCCTTAACCTAGAAAATAATAGTTCCATCACCGTATATGGTATGACTGGACCATCTCGTACCTTTACTCTGAGTACACACGCACCCGAAAAACTTTCGAGTCGCGTCAGCTGAAGATTCCCTGATCCTCTCCGTTCGTTCCGCGAACAACCGACAGACTACCCTTTTCGCTTGGCGCTCTGTCTTCGTTCGCTTCCCCCGCACGGGGATAACTGGTTTCCAGTTATTTGGGGAGCGGCGCCCCCATGGCCCGAGCTGACCTTGTGACTGGTCAACATCTGATGTCATGCCACCGCTTGTTTTTTATTTTGGTGCTGATGGTGTATGCAGGGACGGCTGTTCATCCAGCTGTTGGGGAGTCGCAGCCCCACGATCCCGAGCTGGTCTTGTGTCTCGCTTTTTCGTTTTTATTTATTTTCTCCACTGGCTAGTTGCCCGTGTTGTATACTTTACCTAATCGCTACCACGTTATGTACTAACAACCCGGTCTTGTGGTTTTGTTACCCTCCACCACTAACTGTTTTATATTAACCGCTCAGTTCGTAGGTTGCTGAGATTCCGTTTAGGTTCCCTGCCAGGATTTGTCTTCTTTGGATTTCTTTTTTCCTTTTAGCTGGCTTGGGTGCTAGACCTACCTGCATGTTTGCCGCGTGCGGAGACCCGTGAGGCGGAAATGGGATGTCTGGCGGCTGAGGTCGCAGGAGACCGGATAAGTGCCTCCTGTGTACCAACACTCCTCTTCGACCCCGGCTTCGCTGTAAACGGGAGGTTAGAGACTAACCCACCTCTAGTCAAGAGTCTTGTACCAAGTTGTGTACAGGGCTTTAGCGGCTTTTTTGTCGTATAGCACGGCAGGGTAAGCCCGGGGCTGTGGGATCATGCCAAAGGCGTTGGCATGACGGTACCCGGAGGCCGAAGTGTCCGCCGAGTGCGTGTGATCACAGCCAACGGACTATATCTGCAACGTATAAGCTCCAGAACTGTATCCAACGTCATTTTCTTGGCTTGCAGACCTCCAGTTCTCCCTTGTAGGGCTCGGTGGTGGGTGGAGTAGTTTGCAGACGAATCTTCCTCCTCTTTTCCATGGGTAAAAACAAAAAACAAAACTCCAAATTTAAGTCACCTGAGAAAATGATAGTTGCAAATGACTCTCCTTCGTCTTCTCAACCTACCAAGTCTCATACCCTTAAACGGTCTTTAGACCTTGACCTGGACCAAGAATGTGGAACCTCTTCTTCGGCAGCTGTACCAGTCGCTCCGAAGCGTCGTCTCCCCTCGATTGCTGTGACTACGCATGCTACACACTTACTTGTAGAATCCATCGATCCGAATGAGAGACTGTCCACCAGATCTCCCTTTTTCATTTCCAAAGCTTTGGACGCTGCGGTTGGCCCCTTGAAGTCTGTGAGGAAGCTTCGCTCTGGGGACCTGCTTGTCCAAACTTGCAGTGTTTCTCAGAGTAACACTTTTCTGCACCTCACTAGTCTTCAAGGCATTCCTGTAAAAGTGACACCTCACCCGTTTCCTAACACCTCTCGGGGTGTTATTTCGGAGTTTGATCTCTTGCCATGCAGTGAAGACGAATTGGTGACTGAACTTGCAGATCAAGGTGTTATTGCTGCTCGTCGTATGATGTTCCGGCGCGATGGTTCCTTGATTAAGTCTAAAAATGTAATCTTGACTTTTAACTCCCCGAAAGTTCCGACCCAAATCAAGGCTGGCTACTTGGTCTGTGGAGTTCGCCCGTACATTCCCAGTCCTCTGCGCTGTTTCAGGTGCCAGAGGTACGAGCATTCCCAACGTTTCTGTAAGAGTTCCGCTCGTTGCGCAAATTGTGGCTCCAGTGAACATGACGGGGATGGTTGCACTTCTGCGGCCTGCTGTGTTATCTGCGGTGAGGCCCATGCAGCTTACTCCCGCAACTGTATGAAATGGAAGGACGAGATGGCGATCCAGCGCCTCAAGACCCTGGAAGGCCTCTCGTACCCTGCTGCCAAGGCCAAGTTGGGTATACCCACCAACCGACAGCGTACTTTTGCCGCAGTGGTTCAGTCTCTGCCGCAACCCGTGCAGCCCGTGCAGCCCTGTAGCTCTCGCCGCACTTGCCAGGCGATCTACTGTTGAACAAGCGACACAGGTGGATTTCACCGAGCTCCAGCTTATTCGACCAGCTGAGTCTGCGCCTTCTCTTTTGAAGACGACCGACTCTTCCGGTTCCCAGCAGACAGCCTGTACGTGCGGAAGACCGGGCCCTCAATCCGCAAAGGTGTGCCGTACCCATCCAACTGTCGCGGTCCACCTGACCAACATTGCAACTGTCTCGGACTCAGCGAGGTCCCCACCCTCACCCAACATTATAGAGGAACATCGGGGGAGGAGAGTGACAGTTCGTCCCCAGCCTCAACTAACATTGCAGAGGAACATGAGGGGAGGATAGTGACAGTTCGTCCTCGCCCTCGGCCAGCATTATATTGGAGTGTGTGGGGGAGGAGAGTGACTCATCCTATGTGTAGTTGTGTTCGATTTCGTAATGTGTTTTATCATTCTCATTCCTCAGTTTTACTTAATCGGCTTGTTTCTCACCATTGTGCCATGTTTTTCATACTGTTTGTTTCATTGTCTTTTTTGGCCCTTCCTTTGTACTCATGGTTCGGTTTTACTTGGTCAGCCAGATTTTGCGATTTATGCCCCGTTTTTTAATTTTGTCTGTTTGTCTTGTATCTGGCGCTCTTTGGCCAACCATGGCCCTTGCGCCAATAAAATCTAATAACCAACCAACCTTCGTTCGCTTCCTCACTGTACGTACGTTACTGCCGCTTCCTGGGCCCGAGGGCCTACTACTACTCTCCCTGTTGGCAAGCGAGGTCCTCGTGGCCAGCGCGTTTGCTCCTTTTCCCCTCGATGGCGTCGACGCGCCTATCCGTTCGGCGGGCGTTTATTCTTTCCACTGGATAGCCGGATCGTTTGATCGGTGGCGTTTCTTAGACGGGCTTAACCTACCGCAAAAGATACAAGCATATATGAACGCAATACATTTTCCTGCCCACATACAATGCTGATGTGTACACAGCCAGACTTCTCGGCGTCTGTTCTTCGTTAAACAAAGTTTGCCGGATGCCATTATCTTAATGGGTCGATCTTTATTGTACTCGAGAAAGGTGTATCTTTTCCTGAGCGTGAGTACTTCTGGCTTTCTTTGTAGCCTTCAAATATTTTACAAAATGTTCTGGAACTTTCGAAAGTTCTTTGTCTTTGTGGAATACATTCTAGGTTCCATTAGAAAAATACATATATGGAGGTTTTTCGTCGTACACCCATACAACATACATTAATTTTTGTATTACATTATAAAACCTAATGTATTTTTTACTAGTTCATTTCATGTGTGATTTCCTGATTACACAGCCGTAATGTTCCATTAATTATGTGTCGTGCATCAGTGAAGTTCCCGCTCTCACAGTAACCATTTTCATGCTGTTTAAAACAAGTTGCATCCGTTCAACGAGCACAAATATGTGGGAGAATTTTCCGTGGTCGTCATTTCAACTTTTACCGCCGTTTATACAAAGTAAAAACAGTCTTACAATTAGCTGGACTGGGTGGGGGAATTTCCGGTGTCGGCATTTCGACTTTTACGCACTTTTTAGTAAAAAACGGTCTTACAAGTAACTGGATGGGGCGGAGGAAATTTCCCGGTTAGTATTTCAACTGTGACCACAGTTTTTAGCGGTTTTCCTAAGTTTTTTAGTGTAAAAAATTTCACCGCAGTTTACAGTAAAAAAACGGTCTTACAATGAGCAAGCTGACAGGGTGGGGGAAATTCCGAGGTCTGCATGTTTTATTCCATCGTGCTCATGTTCAAAACGTTTACGTAACATTTCAAATTATTATTACCGCGGTACAACTCAGGCAGAAAATATTATTAGGTCTAACACCTAGGCCTTTCTAAAAGTTTTCATTCCGTCACATTCCCATATTCCTAAAATTTATATAACAAGTAATGTCAAAATGGGCTTCTACTTATGCAGCAAACATTAATTAATAGACCGTAGGTCAAGGCCTTTTAAACACTTTTTTCTTCGCCTATGTGATATCCGTAAAGTTCATGTAAGAGCTGAAGCATTATTTATGCGAGAGAGATAATCAGATAAACATTATACCTGTATAATCAGGAAATTCATATATTAATGGACTAATGATGGCAACATAATGCCGATATAATATTAAACCAATGTGTGATATATGAACTTATGATGCGAACATCCATGTATATGAATATTAACAAAACTTAAAACGTGGTCCAGTGGACAAAGAAGAAAATGGATGATTCTAGAACTTTTTGAAATTATTTGTGTGATACAAAGAAGGGCTGGGTTTCACACGCTCGGAGAAAGGCACATGCCTTTCCCAAGCAAGATAACTATCAGCCATTAAGCTAACAACATCCGCCAGACATTTTCAGCGAAGAGCAGACGTCAGGATGTCTGACAAGCTGACCATTAGTTATTGTATGTATGTAGCAAAGTGTATTGTGTCTAATGTATTATTGTACTTTAAAGTAAGTTAAGTCTGTCCAAAACAGCGCCGCTAACGGAGGTACATCAAACTGGCCGGCTATCTGGTGAGGGTCCAATATGTTCGTACACAGGATGGGCTCGTCCAATAAACGCTAAGATAGAAAAACTCCTGGTCATCGCATGACGTAGGCGTCAGCACAGAGAGGGAGAGCGGGACGCCAGCAAGGCAAGGAAGCGGAAGTGACGTACGTGCGGCGGGGGCGAAATAGACAGAAGCCCGAGAAAATGTTAGTTAGTCTGATTTCGGTAAGGAGAAGAATAAGTTCTCCCGTAGTCGTAGCTCAAAAGAAGTCGAGTGCGAGCGGACCCAGGCGGTAGGGGTCCATGTATGTCGGTCTCGTACCGAACAGTCACGAGATGTTTTCGAAGTTAGAGTCTGTGATATAGGTCTCATATTCAGAGATTCTCACGGATATCTCCAGATATTCCGAAGGAGATCGTTCTTCTAGGCAGCGAAGACGAAGGTCGGACTTGCATTTTGTTACCGCTCGAAAGGAGAAGATCACTGAGAGATATAGGTCTTATCTCAGAGAAGAAAGACTCTCTCTCAAGTTTTAGGGAATAACGTTAGTAGAGAGACGCTAAATTATCGTTGGCGAATTCCGAACTCTTCACCAGATAATGGACGTTTTGATATGCAACCAAAGACAGCGACTCGACGGATGGACTGACTTTCCACCATCAGACATATCTAATACAGTTGTTGAGTTTTGACCAAGCCATCATTCATTAATTTTGGACATTGGCAATTATTGTTTGAGTTTCAGCGGTTTTGATCCATCCTCATGATTCACAGATTAATTATAACAAAGCAGGGAGGATTTCATCCATTCACCCAATCTTGGTTTTTGGAAGGTTCTTAGGAACGAACATCATATATCAATTGGCTGTGAGGGGGATGGGAGCTATAACGTGGATGGCCTCGGAACATAGTTTTGGGCGCGTTTACTTAGGCATTCATAATTAATTACTAGGCCAAGGCTCTTTTGACAGTTTTCATTCTACCGATGTCATATTAATAACGTTTACGTAACAAGACAAGGTAATAATCTTCTTACTTAGGCGCTAAATATTAGTTCATAGGCCCTAGGCCTAGGCCTTTTTAACAGTTTTCATTCTAACGATGTCATATTCATAACGTTTTTGCATGAACTCAAGTTAATCATATTGCACTTAGGCACTAATTATTAATTCACTGGCCCAAGGCCTAAGGCCTAATGGTTAATATTGAATGCCTAAGTTAAGTCGCCAAGCTATTAACTTGACTTTTTTGTAAATTTTACAAATATCGCATAGGCGAAGAAAAGGTGTTAAAAAGCTCTAGGCCTACGGCCTATTAATCAATGTATGGTGCATAAGTAATAGCGCAGTATTACTGACATTACTTGTTACGTAAATTTTAGGAATATGGAAATGACGGAATGAAAACTTTTAGAAGGGCTTAGGCGTTAGGCCTAATAATATTTTCTGCCTGCGTAACATCGCAATATTATTGACTTGTTAAGTAAACATTATGAACATGAGAACGATGGAAAAGAAATCCGGACCCCGGAATTTCCCCTCACCCTGTCAGCCTGCTGATTGTAAGACCGTTTTCCACTAAAAACCGCGGTAAAAGTGGAAATACCAACCTGGACATTTCCCTCACCCAACCCTGCTAATTGTAAACCGATTTTTACTCTAAACTGCGGTAAAAGTTTGAAATGCCGACCCCGGAAATTTCCCCCACATAATTGAGCACTTTGTACGGCTGCAACTTGTTTTAAACAGCGTGGGAATAGAAATGATGACCCCGGAAATCTCCCCACGTTCGATATTTTGTGTCAAATGCAATATGTGCATGGTCCCTGACTGAAAAAGATAAGGGACTTTTCCTGTGAGGGGCATTTCCGATGGGGGACCTTTTCGATGTGGGAGAGTTTTCCTGTTGGGGACTTTTCTGATTGCCTAAGGTGAACACATCCCCCTGTGCAAATTTCTACTGTCTGAAACAGTGGCTTGAGAGAAAAGATCGTTTTCCGAACTTAAAATCATGAACAATTACTTTTGATCTAATATGAAACAGAAACGACTTTCAAATATAAGTATCGTTAATACTGAAAATAAAATTGCCACGAATTTGGGAAAAGTTTGCAACCGGAAAAAAAATAATAATAAAATTAGAACAGTTCATTTTAGCTGAAACTACGCATAATTGCTTGCGGGCTTTCTTGAAGCCTCAGTTTTCAGTTTATGGTTATTTAATATCAAAACCAGTAATTTCCAATTCTGTTTTTAGTTTTATACAATTGATTAGTATATGTCCTCATATGAGATATTTTTTGGCTACAATAGTTAAGGAGACGCCCGTCATGTATGTTCAATGTTTTATATATATATTCTTGTAGAAATGGCGGCATATCTGGGCTTGCGTGGGCGCTAAGTGCTCCTCACTTTTCCTCATTTTTATTATATCAATAAATGGGAAGTCAGATAAATATTTTAAATCCTGTATTTCCTGCCATTTAAAATTCCGTATGATAAAGCTAAAGAGTATTATTTTCTATTTCAATTGCTTAATCTTCTAAAACTTTGAATGTTTCAATGAAATCTCTAAGACACGACTCTGAAAAAAAGGCTCGCTGCCTATAGGTTCCTTGGAAAGACCTGATAAATGATACGACGAGTGATTTATATTAGGTTTTATAACATATTTACAAATACCAAATATCTAGGTTGTAACTTAAAAACTTCTAAAAAGTCACGCGGCCTAGGTGCCTTGTAAAGACCTGAGAAATGATACGATGAGTGCCTTTTATAAGGTTTTATAAAAGGTTTACAAATACCAAATATCTAGGTTGTAACTTAAAAAATATTGTAAAAAGGCCCGCTCCTAGGTGCTTTGCAAACCGCAGAAATGCTCCATTGAGTGCCTTTTACCAGGTTTATGTAAAATGTTTGGGATGTAAGGTCAGGTGATGCGTAACATCACAGGCTCTCCTTGACAAATGTCAACCCCGCCTTCTCGTGGTACATCCTGTTCCCACTAAAGGGGCTCTGACGACCGCCAATAGCGGTATAACTATACCATCGGGATTAGAGGAAATGCTATCCCACACTCACCAACCCGCTTGGCCAGCGTGGTGAGTTATGGCCAAACCCCTCCAAAATGACTCCACAACTTAAATCTTGGCCCTCAGTCTCCGGCAGCTGGAATGTACCTGGCCAAGGCAGCGGCCAGTGCGACATGAAGGCAGAGGGTGCTAAGAATCCCCGGAGGACCGGAATAGGCTGCCATCTGATGCTGACGTACAACGGACGCTCCCTATCTTCTGATTCAAGGCTTGTTGAATTGGAAGAGGAACTACAAAGGATCAAGTGGGACATCGTCGGGCTAAGTGAGGTAAGGAGAAAAGAAAAAGATCTCATTGAACTGAAAAGTGGACATCTCTTCTACTATCGTGGGACAGATACTGGCAGAACTAGTAGTGTTGGATTTATAATAAACAAGAAACTGAAGGATAAATTTGTAGAAGTTGAAAGTTCCTCTGACAGAGCTGCACGGCTTGTTATCCAACTCTCGAGAAGATACCAGGCTCAGATTATTCAAACTTATGCACCCACCACAAGTCATCCTGAAGAAGAAATTGAAGAATTTTATGAGGAAATTCGTGATCTAAATAATAAAGGTAAGCAGCACTTGAAGATAATTATGGGAGATTTCAATGAAAAAATAGGGCAACGGCAACAGAATGAAACTTCAGTAGGTAAATTCGGTCACGGCAACAGAAACCAGCGTGGAAATACTCTCGTAGAGTTTGCAGAGGCAGAAGGGTTTTTCATCTTGAACTCCTTTTTCAAGAAAAAGCCACACAGGAAATGGACATGGAGACATCCAAATGGGACGACAAGTGAAATTGATTTTATTATGTGTAACCAAAAATTCGTCATAGAAGACTGCAGTGTGCTAAACAAGTTCAACACAGGCAGTGACCATAGATTGGTGAGATGTAAGATGCATCTCAACACTAAACTCGAACGTAGCAAGCTCATAAGACAAACAAAATGTATTGACATAACCAACCTTAAAAAACACCATAATACCTTCAAATTGGAACTGAAAAACAGATTCTCTGCTTTAGAAGGCCTAAGATCGGAAGAAGTGGATATTTCTGAAGTTAACAGAAAGGTAACCAAAGTTCTTATGGAAACTGCAACAAAATTAGCTGGGTCTAAGAACAAATTGCATGTGAACAAATTATCAGGAAAAACCAAAATGTTGATGCAAAAAAGAAGAGTGATGAGGAAAACTAAAGAAGATGTGACTTCCAAAGTGGAATATATAGAGCTATGCAAGACAGTACGAAAAAGTATCACTGAAGACGTAAGGAAATTCAACTGTAAACTAGTAAGGAAAGCAATTGAAAACAACCAAAGCCTAAAGATAGCAAAGGGACATCTCGGTAAAGGGAAAAAACAGATTATGGCACTGAGAAAAGAAGATGGTTCTGTAACAAGAAATAGAGGCGAAATTTTGACAAGAGTGAAAGATTTCTACTCCAAATTATATGAAAGGGATGATACATGTACTCCAGACATCATGAAAGGTACCAGTACCAGAGTTCTTCCAGTCCTTCCAGCAGAAGTTGCACATGCAATCAAGAACATGAAGCGGGGAAAAGCTCCAGGAGAAGATGGAATTACTGTAGACATCATACAAGAAGCAAGTGGAGAAATCGAAACAGTACTCGCCCAAATTTTCACTCGATGCCTTAATGAAGGGAAAATTCCTGAGGATTGGAACAACGCTACAATGATCTTGCTACATAAAAAAGGTGACATTGAGGATCTCAGGAACTACAGACCTATCAGCCTCCTATCAGTGGTTTATAAAATCTTCACTAAAGTTCTTTCACACCGCTTGAAGGTTGACACTGGACATATCTCAACCGAGAGAACAAGCTGGATTCAGGAGTGGCTACAGCACAATAGATCATATCCACGTACTGAGAGAACTAATTGAAAGAGCGAGGGAATATGAGCTTCCATTGTGCATGGCTTTTATCGATTATGAAAAAGCCTTTGATTCGGTGAAACCATCAGCAGTTGCAATGGCTCTGAAATCCTGCGGTATTGAAGATGCATACATTAATATTATTAATAACATCTATGAAAATGCAAGTGCAAAGATTCGGCTGTTTGAAAATACAACACACATAAAAATTGGAAAAGGAGTGAGACAAGGTGACATAATATCTCCGAAGCTCTTTAATGCGACATTGGAAAATGTCTTTCAATCACTGAACTGGGAAAACAAAGGGATAAAGATTAATGGAGATTATCTAACCCACCTTCGTTTTGCTGATGACATAGTCATTTTTGCAACTACACCATCAGAGCTACAGAGTATGATCCAGGAACTTGCTGACAAGAGTAAAGAAGTGGGATTAAAAATGAACTTTCAGAAGACAAAAGTGATGTACAATGCTTTTACAAGAAATGAAGATTTATCGATTGATGGAGAAAAGCTGGAGATAACAGACACGTACGTTTATCTTGGACAGCAGATATCAAGTGAGGGTCACATTGGTGAAGAAATTAATCGGCGTACGAAACTTGCCTGGAGAGCTTTTGGAAGAAACAGCATAATTTTCAAGAGCAATATGCCATTATGTCTTAAAAGAAAAGTGTTTGATCAATGCATCCTTCCAGTGCTTACGTATGGTGCAGAGACGTGGACCTTAGCTAAAAGAGACATACAAAGGCTGCAGACAACTCAAAGCGGCACGGAGAGGTGCATGCTTGGTGTAACCAGGAGAGATAAGAAGAGGAACACGTGGATCCGAAAAATGACAAGAGTGGAAGACATCATGATCAGAGTTAAATCCCTGAAATGGCAATGGGCTGGACATACTGCCAGAAGAACAGACCATCGATGGACAGCCGAAATTTTAGATTGGATTCCAATTGACAGGAAAAGACCCAGAAGAAGACCACATGGAAGATGGGTGGATGAAATTCGAAAGTATGCGGGAGTGACATGAAGGAGACTGGCACAAGACAGACCGTTGTGGAGGAAACTTGGGGAGACCTTCGTCCAGCAGTGGATTGATAATGGTTGACGATGATGATGATGATGTAAAATGTTTACAATTACCAAATATACGGAAATGCTCTTTCAAAAGGATATAATGAGCAGAAAAATTTAAATCATTATTCCTTTCTGGAAAATAGAACAGTTTATCGTTGGTAAGATGATAAAATTGGACGAATCGGCGTTGAACCAATCGTACTATTGGACGAATCGGCATTGGACCAATCGTACCATTGGACGAATTGGCATTGGACGAATCGGACATTGGACCAATCGGCATTCGACCAATCCTCGTTGGGCAAATCGCCCGGAACTGGTTGAAACACATTCGTCCAGTAGAGCCGACCTTTGCACATGGGTCTCGTAGCATGACAAATCGTAGTCCTATTCGGCAGAGACAGTAGAGAAATTTCTTGGTAAGCGATCCGTTGCTGCATTGAATAACCCACCGTATTATCCTGATCTGGCGCCGGCTCAGTGAGTGATCCCCTCCCCTTCGATATCAGCACTAAAAAGAAGATATTCATTGATTTTTCTAACATTCAAACGGCGTGACAACCCAGCTGAAGAAAATAACGAAAGAGGCCTTTTACCACAGCTTTCAGTAATTATACCAACGACGTCAAAAGTGTATTGTATGAAGTATTTTAAACGCCAGTAAATTAAATGTTATTAAATATTACCTGTTGTTTATTTTTACTGTGCATTCACCGAGTTTTATTGAAGACACATCACCGAATAGCGGTAACTTCTAAACAACGGTGAGTTTCAGATGGTACAGAATATGTGCACTACGAATAACATTAACGATAGCCTGCACACAATAGAACATCTTAACAGCGGTTAACCGGCACTCCCTTCAGTCCCGAAGAAGAAGCAACCGACATCTTGTGCCCTAATAACGTATCACTTCCGTACTTCGCTGGAAGCGATACGTTAGGGACAAAGAACATTGCTAAAGGAACTTCGATTCCGTGGACTGAGCCGGCAAACATTGATATGAGTGGATAAAAAGAACTGTTGAAGAATTTCATAGTTGACGTGAATATTAATAAAGCCGTCTTATTTGGTTTCACCATTCAAGCCTCCTGAATAGTGGGGGAAAAGGTATCAATAGAGAAATAAAATGCGTTTATTAATATACACATGTAAATACATTTATACGAGAACATCCGTTAAAATCCTGGCTTTCAACTCGAATTGCAAGATGAAACGAACTGTTTCTTGTGAATTGTTTTTCCAGTTGTTTTAATTAATGATTTTCACATAACACTGAAATTTAACATATGAAAGAATAATGTAGAGTGTAGTACGTCCATGCGGTTTAAACCCAAGCTTGTACTAGTATGATTATAACTTCCTAATGTACGATATTTTCTATGTAACTGAAAACGAATTCTCACGAATTCTGAGAAATGAAAATCCGCTTTTCAAAACTGTATTTAGAACGGTACAAACACATTTTATTTTAGCAGTTAAAGAAGAAAATTATAACTTCCTAATGTACGGCATTTTCTATGAAACCGAATACGCAGATTCTTATGAATTCTGGGAAATGAAAATCCGCTTTTCAAAACGGTACAGACAAATTTTATTTCAGCAGTTAAAGAAGAAAAGCTTGAATCCAAAATAAAATGCTTACTATGAAATGTATATAAAATAGAAACCTTTATCAGGAGTTTTTGTTTCAATATATAAGCACTGTAAAATACACTGCCTGACAGAGAAAATGCCACACCATGAAGGAATGCTCGAAAACTGACCAAACTGCACACACAGATAGTCAAGTGGGTCCTGAACAAATGATTTAATTGTCACATACAGACAAAAAAAATTATAACAAATGCTTTAATTGTCACTGTTACATTCTGCACCCTACGCAGCCCTGGGACACCCTCCAGTGGCCGAATATACAGGATGATCAATAAGGAGTGTGGCCCTCATTTTGGGTGATACAGCGTTGACTCCGACGTGGAATCAAGACAATGAGAGTCCAAATAGAGTCCTGGGGTATCGTGGACCATGTATGTGGTGTTGATCCGAGTCCACAGTTCATCTTCATTTTGCGGGGGTGGTAGGGTACTCAACAGACGTCCAATCGTGTCCTTCATATGCTCGATGGGCGAGAGGTCGGGGATCGTGCTGGTCACAGAAGCATCCGCACACCGTGTAAAGCATTCAGGTTGATCCGAGAGGTAGGCGGCAGGGCGTTATCCTGTTGAAAAACGGCGTATGGGCTACCCTGCAGTCAATGTTCAGTATTACGTACCAGCGGTGAGCAGCTGTTGGCGCTGATAGCATCCCACACCATGATGCTACATTGCCGGGCCGTGTGGTCCTCCACAATGGCAGAGGAATCCGCCGTTGGCCACGTCTTCTCCAGACTCTCACACGGCGATCATCCGTGGTGAGACAAAACCGCGATTCGTCATTGGACACCACAGTGTTCAATTCGGCACCCTACGCCGTCCTGGAGCGACACCACGCCAAGCGGTGGCGACGATAGCTGGATGTTAAGGGTAACCTTCGTAATAGACGGCTGGACAGCAAACCAGACGCAGCCAATCGGCGCGACACTGTCCTCGTTGATATCGGAGCATCCAAGCCTCTCCGTACACTCTGCAAAATGTCGCCTGTGGGTCCGCACAGGAATGACGTTGGATGCGACGATCGATGCGCTCGGACTTCCGTCTCCGTGCTTCGGTCCCCTACGACGTTGCACAGTTCTTCCTGAGACCACTGTCTCTAAATGCGACCGTCGGTTGTGGCATCGCGTTGCGTTTCTTCCGCAATACGACGCAAGGACCATCCTTTATTACGAAGGCCTACGATGACACCTATCGTGAAATCATTCGTTTGACGAAATCGCGTAGAACAGCGTCTTAACGGCATTGGCACCCCTTGTTCGTTCTCCAGACACGGTTGCAGTAGAACCACTCACTTCTCGCGGGCGTGTCGACGTCTCGACTGATGGCCTCACGGGCTGGTTGTTCGCTTGTATCCCGCGCGCCGTTCTTGCGATTGGCCCGCAAATGCAATCATTTCCGTAACTTGTACATGTGCACCCACCCTGCAATTTGCATGGCACTGCGTTCACGTCTTCGTGGTGTGGCATTTTCTCTGTCAGGCAGTGTATTTAGAAATCATTTTCGCGGTTTTAGTTTATTAACACTGGATGGCGGAAAAGCATCAGTTCCAGAGGGCTTGAGGGTGTTGGTCAACTGCACTGACTCCATTACGAAAAGAGTCAGCTGCTCTCTAGGCTAATGGGCTAACTGCCCTGGACGCAGACATCCTACTCCACTCCACCCCACCCAAAGCGTCCATCCCCCAGAGATTACTGCACTCAGAGAACACGGAATTTCAGGTGTGTTTCAATTACCTTTTCTTGGGAGTCTGCATTCTTCATCCGAATTAGGACGAACATTGTGATTTGAGAGCAATTCCCTGAAAATGAAATTGATATAAGAGGTTGACTCTTTATCTAAACTTAGTATGCGGGTCTCAGAAAAATACGCTGATTTCTTTGCCTTTATCCGCTTAGTGAACGTCCGGTACTTTCACTATTTATTACTGCATGTTTTATATTTTTAAAGATCGGACATGTCTAGTTGTGGAATCTGAGGAAACATTTGCTAGAACAGTGAACCTCGACAGAGTCTATGGTAAAATCAACAGAGTTTATTACCGTTACCAAGGGGGATATCACGTGCAGATTGTCTCTTCATGAGCCAAAACATTTTTTTTTTAATTTTCTTCTATCATTTTTTTCTCTCATTTTAATTTTTTTTTTTACTTTCTTTTAATTTCTTTTCTTTTTTAGATTATTTATTTTTCTCTTATTTTAATTCTTATTGTTTTTTAGCTTTTTTATTTTTTTATCTCTCATTTTAACGTTTTTATTCTTTTTTTAGCTTTTTTCTTTTCTTTTTCAAATTCGTTTCTTTTTCTTAGCACTAATATTCCATTGTTGCTATTTATTTTTTCAATTAGTAAACAGTTATTTCCCGCAGTTGTGTGATCAGTTTTAATGGCCGTTCCGAAATATCCTCTATTGCTTTTCGTTTAACGCTAATTGATACGATCAGTTTTGGTGGCTCATGGTTGTAACACAAGTTGAATTGTAAAATAACCGAGTCACTACTATCCAGGTACACTTTTGCCAATCATTTGCGTTCTGTACAACGCCACTTCCACCTTATCTCTGCTTCTACATCTTTATAGAATTTGGGCCCTGAATGTATCAATAAGTTTTTCCCTCTTTGGCTGTACATAAACTACATGTTACCTCTGTAATTGCTGTCTGAAGAATGATGCAATGCAACCACACCACTGTTTTGCAAAGACTCGGTGGCGCATTGTCCAGCAGAGAGCATCTTATGCCGGGAGCTCCCTGTCCCCTTTCCCCTAGAGGGGGAGGGCAAAAATGTGTGGATCTTCTCCCTGGGGTCTTCTGTTTCCACCTCTCCCTCCTTAAGCCCCCCCCCCCCACACACACACACACAGACTTTTACATTCGCGCGGATTACGGTTGACCACCTGTGGTCGCTTGAGAGATCGTCCCTCTGACTAGGTTTGACCACAGACACAAACTTAAAAACTCCGCGCTTTTCATTCCCAAGTATCTCACTCAATCTTCGTTTCCGACAAAAATCTACAAAATATCGTTTTACCTTTCCGCACCAAAGAGCAGAACTTTAGCAGTAAAAATTTCGGCAAACGAAAAAAAAAAAAAAAAAAGAAAGAAAAAAATAAGGATAGAAAAAAAAGAAAAGAAAGAAAAGTATATATAAACGAATTTTCAACTGCAGGGTGCCGAAGGCGAAAAGGGACATAGAAAAATGTTTCTCTGAAAAACTTAGACTACATTGTGCTTAGCGTATGCGTACTGCCCGACTTTCTACGACGAAACTCAAAAAGTACATATATGCATCGTACCTATGTGACTTGCAAAAACAAACTAAAAATTCTACCGACGCAGCTAAACAAAGCCGTAATACATATTTGGATTATTTTAATAAGAGATGGAAAGTACCTTGGCGGGACCAAATGGTGGTAAATGCCTAATTTAGAAATGTTAAATGTTGGGGTGGTCAGGGAAGTTATTGTTGGTGATTCTTTCAATCCGAAATATGTTAGTATGAAAATTTGGGAAATGTCTTAAATAAATTAATAGCAATATTTTGGATATCCACTATTTTATCTATTTTTATAATTATTACTATTCTTTTTGATATTACAGAAATGTTTGAATGTGTTTACAAACGTAACAGAAATCTATGCTGGTGAAACATTTTCACAGTAAATTACTGCTTCAAACAGGGTCGGCTGGAACATAGGGGCAACCGGGCCGGTCGCCCTGGGCCCCGCGCCTTCAGGGGGCCTCGCAGTTAAGAAAACAAAATAATTTTCGGTAAAAAAAAATGTAAGTACATTTTTTTTTGTAACTATTGGCGCGCAAGGCTCTTAAAATATATTTTTGAACTTATTCGTTTGTTTCCAATCTCCTCATTTTCGAACACGTTATCCCCCCTATTCGTCGTACGGACACTGAAATTTGCAGATTCAAAATTATTTTTGTAACCACCTTAATCTTTTCCGCATTCATGAAATAGTGAACTAAATTTCATCATTTTGTGGTCCCCTACTTTTATATATCCAACAATTTGTGTGAAAACCTGATACATGAATTTAAAGAAATAAAAGAACAATATCCAAGTTACTTTCGGACTACACATGGAGGTCACTTTTCCAACATTACAAGAAATTAAAAAAAAAAAAAAAAGGCAACTTTCATATATGAACGCGTATAAAGGTTTATAATGTCACTAATTTGTCAGTTACTCTACTGTGCATTAAAAATCAATCGCTAAACATGCATCAGGAGAAAAAACTGTTTATACCAATTTATTTTAGAGGGATCTTTATTACATTTCCTATACAAAAATATTCGCTAAGCAGGTATCGTTTTATCATTTTGTGAATAAGCTGTTATAAGAGTCTCAATGCAACCTAAACATCTTCTCCTGGGAAAGAAAATCGTAGATTTTAACACTTTTTACTCTTTCTCTCTCTCTCCCTCTCCCTCTTTTTTTCTCTTTTTCTTTCTCTATCTCTCTCCCCTCTCTTTTTCTCTCTCTCTTCCCTCCTGTCTCTATTTCTCTTTCTTTCTCTATCTTTTTCTCTCTCTTTCTCACTCTATTTCTCTCTCTTTTCTCTCTTTCTCTGAACTTTCAGTCCGTATTATGGTCTTTTCTTAAGCTTAAAGCAAATACTTTTTTGAGATTATCATTTTATCTTCCTCACGAACGATAATTTTCAGAAACGACTTTATTAAAATATGAGATTCATTTTTTAGTGCCCGCAATGAAATTTTGCTCTGGGCCCCACAATGAAATTTCGCCCAGGGCCCCGCAAGAGTTCCATCCGGCCCTGGCTTCAAATTAAATCACGTTCTCATTTTTCAACTACTTATTCTTTTATAAGGTAATTTAACAAGGACAAATCTGTATTGGTTGTATCGAAGCTCAGAAATGGTGGTACAGATTCTGTGATTCTGTATGTATATACATATAAATTATAATAGTTAATACCATACATTACAAGATTTACTTAATTTTATCAATTAATTTATTATTAGTTGAAATATTTAAAACAATAAATATAATATATTATTCGTTGTTATTTTGCGTTATTTATTTTTATTTCTATCATTTAACTTAAATTTTTCAAAAAAGGATTTTTTTTTAAGAAAAGGAAGGTGTGTAATTAAAAATAGGCACATCTTTATCTGACAAACAAAACAGAAGGAAAAATATGAAAGAAAAGAAAACTGTTAAAAAACATTGCGGTAAAAGAAACAGATCCTAAACAATGAAATGGTTTCGGAGCCCTCTTGGAAGGGCGGGGCAAAAGCAATATGGGTTAGCACACCTTTCTGTTGATAAGGCCCTGACATGTCAACAATTGAGAACTGAAACAACAGAACTGAGTACTTTACTTGAGAAAAGGAAACTTAGTCCATCCACTCTTGTCTTTGTATAAGTTTGCACTTTACACTGAAGTGAGAGAACTGCCATAATGTGCACTCGCACGACACCCTCCCACCAGTATACGAAGCCAGTTACAGTGAACCCGTAAGTGCACTTTGGCTGATTTTTGCCCAAATCACCGAAAACACAGTGCCTCCCCTCCTCTATGAATATTGCAGTTATGAGGTCAGATCGGCAGGTGATACAGTCACACCCCTTATACACACACCACGGTTCCACAATCAAAAGCACATGGACCCCCGATACATGCTAGCAAAGAGAAGAACTCTCAAAGGCCCATTTTATCCCACCCAGCGGTGACTCTCACCTCCGCCAGGCCTCACACACATTCTGAACCGGCACACCACACCCATCATAGTTCCCACTTTCAGTCACAAACATTCAAAAAACAAATAAATGAACAAACACACACGCACCCCCAGGAATCCTTAACCTGCAAAAAAGAGGCAAGCTTATTATTATTAGTAATGCATGAAAGAAAATTAGTTATTTACGTTTTCATAAAAAAAAACTGGTTTTCTATGCCAAGTAAATTGCTAGTAAATTACCCGTAATTTGCGTAAAATAAGTGACGAGTAAATTACCTTGCCAAAGATGTGCAGCACATGCAAAAACTTTTATTAGAGTGATCATATTTAAATATCACCTTTTTTTTTTAACTTCACAAATTTAAATTATAGGCTATGCCTCTACAAAATTCAATAATCGTGCGTTCCTCTCGGCAGTTTACAATTCTTCGAATTCTTTCTTCGCGGGGAATCAAACTTTTCTTAATTCTAAGCGGAGCTTCTCCGCGCATTATTGTTTCTATTTCTCTTTGGACAGAAGCTTCTTCCTTTCGCAGTTCCCTTATTAACCGAAAACACGAAACATGGGCACGCCCAATCAGAAGCTTCCATCGTCGATGCCACGCTTCAACTTTGTTCTGAGTGCGTGGGATCACTCCTGAATTCACTGACCACAGATTTGGTGGGAAGATTGGCTCGTTTCGTCGTTCTTCACCGCTACGTGCTGTACGACGAACTTTTCCCAAGACATAGTACTCTTCAAACCATTTGACTAAGTCTTCCGCTTCGTCATCTAACAATAGTTTTATCTCGTTAAAGGCATTATTAATATCTTCAGGAGGAAGAAAAACAAGCGCCGGAAGATGTCGAACTATCAAGCTGAACTCTTCATTACCACAATATCTCGATTGCAGGCAAGGAGTAGCCTGAACTTAGCGCCAAATGTTTTGCATAAGATGAAAGAAGCATCCGTGGTGTCTAGCGCCTGGAAAGGCGGCCCTTACAGCATTGATGACCGACATCTCAAAATCAGTGATCGCCCACTGTGGATCTAAAATAATATCTTTCTGAGTGGCAAATGTCTTTAGCTCTTCAAAGAATGAGAAGTAACTGGTTAGCGATTTGCTAGTCATCAGAGCGTAAACTAACGGCAAAACTCTACAGTTGTTCATAGGACCCACGGGACCGTGAATGGAATACAGCTGTTTAAAAATATTGGGCACTGTTTTAAAAGTCCCATCCATCACCCAAAATGCAGCTTTACTCAACATTTTGAGGTTAGCTTCTGTTGAAAAAATTAAACTTTTTTCATTCCTCTCATAGAAGTCTTTTAATAGGAATAATTCCCCGTCCTCTGCGTATTTTAAGAACTCAGGTATATTTAGTATTTCCACAGTTGCAGGTTCAGGTGACATTTCAACCCTCCTAGTTCTTTTTATCAATTTGCTCTGTGCTTCTTTCGACGGCATGCTCTGATGAGCCACAAGAGACATTTCGGAGGCTACATCCTGTATAATTCGCAGGGGTAAATCGTTGGTGGTTCTGGCCTTCTCTTTGATGTCCGCAATCTTCTGGGCTACTTTAGATCGAGCACTTTCAGGAGCATGGTTATGCTCGGACGCACTTATAAGATAATGTTCTTCACCTGCAAGTGATGTAATTGCTCTACTTCTGCAGCCATTACTCTTCTGATCGCATATCCAGTAAAATTTATTACACCGTTGTCTTTCTTTAAGGAAAAGAAATCAATTTAAACTCAGTTTCTTCCCTCCCTTTTGTGAATCGACAAACGTACATATTTCCGACATGGTTGTGCTTGGAACTTCTTCAAAACCTCTGTTACTCATGGAACTGAGAAACAGACTGATTACAAAACGACTAGTGCTCTTAGAAAACGTGAATTTTCCTCGCTCCGAGGATTTGGGTTCGGTCCAAGGTTAACGAATTTAATAACCTGCTCCCCTCTCACCTTTTCGTAGGAGTGTAAGTAAATGAAGGTCATTAGATAGTTGGGAGGCAGCTCTGGGTGGGAGGTAATAGCTTTCATTGTAAGATAATTTTTCGGCCACAGTTTATTGCTTATCTCTATCATACCAACAAAGTGCATTGTGAGGCTGGGAGAAACTGGGTTTCTCATTGTGGGGCTGGGAGAAACTGGGGCATTGTGAGGCTGGGAGAAACTGGGGGGGCTGGGAGAAACTGGGTTTCTCCCAGGGTGGTTAAAACTTGCAGTCCCCCGCAGCACTCTGGGTGTTGTACGTGGGCAGTGATGTCTCTGGGGTGTTTCCTGCTAGTCCTTGGCTGAAGGGAGACATCTTATTCTTTCTTCAATACATTGTCTGCTTATCTTATCTATTACATCTCTGAGCTTTCGTAAAGGTGGCGACATACCAGGGCTATAGAAAAAGAAGGGCTGGGTCGTTCCTTTGTTTCAAGATTAGTATTCTAAGCTTCTGCAAAGAACGGTTAATGGGGGCTGTGACGTCATAGCGAGAACAGAGACGTGCCAAGTAGCCAAATTCCAAGGGTAGGCAAGAATCCCAAATAAAATTTTACGTTTAATAAATTAATAACAGAGACATGGCAAAAGCTATAAAAACGTTTTATTGTGAAAAATGGAAATGCTACGTGGCACGTTGATTTTTTTTGTAAAAATTTACGTCATTATATAATTCAATAGAAAACGACTTAAAATCAGAGCAAAATGATTTATTCTTTTGTTCACTAACGGATACCACAGGCAAAGGACTAACATTTTATTTTCAATTTTTTTTTAAATTTTGAAGATTTCAGCTTTCATGATATGCGTGGCCAGGTCCAATATGATGGAATAAATGGGGGCCAGTATGAAGAAAAAACACAATGGACTTAAAAAAAACAAATTTTTTTTATTGGAGGTTTAACGACCACCGTGAGCAACTCAATGGGCTATAAGCAGTCGCCCGTCCCTAATTTATTGTCACTGATTCCAGGGAAGAGAGAGAGCCAATGCCGTAAGACAAACACAACATACATGCCTCACTGGGATTCATACCCGGGCCCCTTACGGACGAATGATCAGAGGCCATCGCTTAGACCACTGCGCCACCGGGGCGGCCATAATTTTTGGACAATCACTTAGGCATTTTATGTACGTTTAAAAGCATTAACATGTCTTGCTATATAAACGTTATGAACATGAGTACAGGTGATTAAGAATTGTTGAAACTGCCCAGGTCCCCGCGATTAAAAAATACGAAATTAAATACGTAACCTATGTAGCTGAGAAAAATCTGCAAAACCGAGGTAATTTATATCTCAAACTAGCAGGGGTACCCGGTATTTCCCGGGTAAATATTACTATTCGTGGAAACACCAAGCTCACGTGGTGAAAGTTAATATATTAAAAAGGTATTCCTGTAATTTTCCAGTAAATTTATTTTAATTCATTTAGGTTATTGCTTTTTGATAAACTCTACTTTTAGTTTATCAATTGGGAGCAAAAATGTAAAGAGTTTAAGGATTACCAACCCTTGAGCACGCAACGTTAAGTTGTCCATGTGAAAAGCAGGGTTCTTCCAAATTAATGCCCGCCAATGCCAGTGTCTGGCTGATGCAGTAGTATTTCTGCAAAAAAAAAAAAAAAAAAAATAGGAGCCGGGATGGCTGAAATTGTGAAAAAAATTGATTTACTTAATTTACTTATACGAAACAAAAAAGAAAGGAAAAGGAGTGGAAATATTTACCTTCGAAAAGACATCTATAGAAGAGCCGTGCACTGGCGTGCGCTTCTGAGAATCCAGCGACACTGAAATGCAATGTACCTATGACACGTAGAGTACATGCGACTTGACATTGGCATTGATCATCCTTTTGTTTACCATTTTGAATATCTGGAACTCACTTTTTACATTACATTGTATTTCTGCCTGATGAAGCAGTCCGTTGGTGGTGAAAACTAACATTTACTCATTTGTGTTTTTAATACACCATTAAATATATATTTTCTCACTCTATTGTTATCTACGGTCTCCAACTTAGACCGTACATCGGATATTGGAGTGCTAAATTGCGTTGAAGTTCTTAAAAGTACAAAATGGAACTTTTTACGAAAATTTTGTATGGTCCCCCTTCACGCCGGGCCCGACCCCTTCCAAAAACCGTCTACGGTAAAACTCAGAGTACCATGATATAGTATACCAAATTCGGTGGTTCTAAACTGAAAACTGTAGATTGTATGGAAAAGTTTGGGTGGGCGCCCTGTGACCCCGGGCTCCGACCAATACAAGGCTCAAACTCCTTCCCAAAACCATCTACTGTGTAAGTTAGGGCACCATGAGATAGTATATAAAATTTGGCGGTTCTAAGTTGAAAACTGTAGATTTTACGGAAATTTTGTATGGGCCCCCTTGACAACGGGCCCCGACGACCCCTTCCCCAAACCGTCTAGGGGCTAACTCGGAGTTCCATGAGATAACCAAATTTGGTGTTTCTAAATTAAAAACTGCAGATTTTACGAAAATTTCGTTTGGGGTCCCCTTGACACCGGGCCCCGACCACTTCCAAAAATTGTCTACGATTTAACTTTGACATGAGATAGTATACCAAATTTGGTGGTTCTAAATTGAAAACTGTAAATTTTACGAAAATTTTGTATGGGACCCCCTTGACTCCGGGCCCCGATCCCTTCCAAAAAGGGTTTACGGTCTAACTTAAAGTACCATGAGGTAGTATACCAAATTTGTTGGTTCTAAATTGAAAACTGTAGAATTTACGAAAATTTTGTGAGGGGCCCCCTTGACCCCGATCCCTTCCAAAAAGAGTTTACGGTCTAACTTGCAGTACCATGAGGTAGTATACGAAATTTGGTGGTTCAAAAGTGAAAACTGTAGATTTTACGAAAATTTTGTATGGGGTCCTCTTGACCCCGGGCCCCAACCTCTTCCCAAAACGGTCAACGGTTTAACTTTGAGCACCATGGATACTAAACCAAATTTGGTGGTTCTAAATTGGAAACTGTAGATTTTACTAAAATTTTGTATGGGCCCACTTGACCCCAGGCCCCGACTCCTTCCAAGAACTGTCTACGGTCTAACGTACAGTACCACGAGGTAGTATGCGAAATTTGGTGGTTCTGAATTGAAAACTGTAGATTTTACGAAAATTTTGTACGGGGCCCTCTTGAATTCGGGCACCGAAGACTTCCCAAAACGGTCAACGGTTTAACTTTGAGCACCATGGGATAGTAAACTAAATTTGATGGTTCTAAATTGGAAACTGTTGATTTTACTAAAATTTTGTATGGGCCCACTTTACTCCGGGCCCCGACCACTTCCAAAAACGGTCAACGGTTTAACTTTGAGCACCATCTGATAGTATACCAAATTTGGTGGTTCTAAACTGAAAACTGCAGGTTTTACGAAAATTTTGTATGGGCCTCCCCTTGACCCCGGGCCCCGATCCATTCCAAAAAGGGTTTACGGTCTAACTTAAAGTACCATGAGGTAGTACACCAAATTTGGTGGTTCTAAAATGAAAACTGTAGAGTTTGCGAAAATTTGTATGGGGACCCCTTGACTCCGGGCCCCGATCCCTTCCAAAAAGGGTTTACGGTCTAACTAGAGTACCATGAGGTAGTATACCAAATTTGGTGGTTCTAAATTTAAAACTGTAGATTTTACGAAAATTTTGTATGGGCCCCCTTGACAACGGGCCCCGATGACCCGTTCCCCAAACCGTCCAGGGGCTAACTCGGATTACCATGAGATAACCAAATTTGTGGTTCTAAATTAAAAACTGCAGATTTTACGAAAATTTCGTATTGGCCCCCCTTGACTCCGGGTCCCGACCACTTCCAAAAACTGTCTACGGTTTAACTTTGAGCACCATGAGATAGTATACCAAATTTGGTGGTTCTAAATTGAAAACTGAAAATTTTACGAAAATTTTGTATGGGACCGCCTTGACTCCGGGCCCCGATCCCTTCCAAAAAGGGTTTACGGTCTAACTTAGAGTACCATGAGGTAGTATACCAAATGTGTTGGTTCTAAATTGAAAACTGTAGAATTTACGAAAATTTTGTGTGGGGCCCCCCTTGACCCCTATCCCTTCCAAAAACAGTTCACGGTCTAACTCACAGTACCATGAGGTAGTATACGAAATTTGGTGGTTCTAAATTGAAAACTGTAGATTTTACGAAAATTTTGTATGGGGTCCTCTTGACCCCGGGCCCCAACCACTTCCCAAAACGGTCAACGGTTTAACTTTGAGCACCATGGGTACTAAACCAAATTTGGTGGTTCTAAATTGGAAACTGTAGACTTTATTAAAATTTTGTATGGACCCACTTGACCACGGGCCCCGACCCCTTCCAAAAACTGACTACGGTCTAACTTACAGTACTACGAGGTATTATACGAAATTTGGTGGTTCTAAATTGAAAACTGTAGATTTTACTAAAATTTTGTACGGGGCCCTCTTGAACCCGGGCCCCGACCACTTCCCAAAACGGTCAACGGTTTAACTTTGAGCACCATGGTGTAGTAAACCAAATTTGGTGGTTCTAAATTGAAAACTGTTGATTTTACTAAAATTTTGTATGGGTCCACTTTACCCCGGGCCCCGACCACTTCCCAAAACGCTCAACAGTTTAACTTTGAGCACCATGCGATAGTGTACCAAATTTGGTGGTTCTAAACTGGAAACTGTAGATTTTACGAAAATTTTGTATGGGCCTCCCCTTGACCCCGGGCCCCGATCCATTCCAAAAAGGGTTTACGGTCTAACTTAAAGTACCATAAGGTAGTACACCAAATTTAGTGGTTCTAAAATGAAAACTGTAGAGTTTGCGAAAATTTGTATGGGGGCCCCTGGACTCCGGGCCCCGATCCCTTCCAAAAAGGGTTTACGGTCTAACTAGAGTACCATGAGGAACTATACCCAATTTGGTGGTTCTAAATTGAAAACTGTAGATTTTTCAAAAATTTTGTATGGGGCCCTCTTGACTCCGGGCCCCGACCACTTCCCAAAATGGTCAACGGTTTAACTTTGAGCACCATGAGATAGTATACCAAAATTGGTGGTTCTAAATTGGAAACTGTAGATTTTACTAAAATTTTGTATGGGCCCACTTGACCCCGGGCCCCAACCCCTTCCAAAAACTGTCTACGGCTAACTTAGAGCACCACGAGATATTATACCAAATTTGGTGGTTCTAAATTGAAAACTGTAGAATTTACGAAAATTTTGTATGGGGCCCTCTTGACCCCGGGCCCCGACCACTTTCCAAAACGGTCAACTGTTTAACTTTGTGCACCATGAGATATTATACCAAATTTGGTGGTTCTAAATTGAAAACTGTAAATTTTACGAAAATTTTGTATGGGCCCCCTTGATCAACCCGGGCCTCGATCCATTCCAAAAAGGGTTTACGGTCTAACTTAGAGTACCATGAGGTAGCATACCAAATTTGGTGGTTCTAAATTGAAAACTGTCGATTTGTATAGCGGACATACAAACAAACAATTTTAAATATACAGGAAATACTGAAATTTTTATATAGCTCCTTACTGCAGTTTTAACAAAGGAAATTTTGCATTGGTACTGCAGCGCCGACTATTGTCAAAGAAGTACGATACAAGGCTTGAAGTTTAAAACTGTTGAAGTAAAATGTTGACAGTTTGTCGGTGTTTTGTCCTGTCGGTGTTTTGTCCAGTCGGTGTTTTGTCCTGTCGGTGTTTTGTCCTGTCGGTGTTTTGTCCTGTCTGTGTTTTGGCCTGTCGGTGTTTTGGTTGTCGGTGTTTTGGATGTCGGTGTTTTGTCCTGTCGGTGTTTTGGGTGTCGGTGTTTTGACCCAGACCCCTTTTAAGGGCCTTACTCTGATTTGCAAATTTACTTCACACATGTGAATTAATCTCGTTAAATAAAAAAAAAAAAAAAAAAAAAAAGAAGGGGTGGGCTCCTCTAAGAGCCGTACTCTGTTTTGAAAACATACTTCACCCATGTGAAGAAACCTAGTTAAATAAAAAATGAGGAAAAAAAAAAAGGCTCTTTTAAGGGCCTTACTCTGATTTGCAAATTTACTTCACACATGTGAATAAATCTCGGTAAATAAAAAAAAAGGAGGGGGGGCTCCTCTAAGAGCCGTACTCTGTTTTGAAAACATACTTCACCCATGTGAAGAAACCTTGTTAAATAAAAAATGAGAGAAAAAAAAAAAAAAAGGCTCTTTTAATGGCCTTACTCTGATTTGCAAATTTACTTCAAATATGTGAATAAATCTCGTTAAATAAAAAAAAAAAAAAAAAAAAAGAAGGGGGGGCTCCTCTAAGAGCCGTACTCTGTTTTGAAAACATACTTCACCCATGTGAAGAAACCTTGCTAAATAAAAAATGAGAAAAAAAAAAAAAAAGGCTCTTTTAAGGGCCTTACTCTGATTTGCAAATTTACTTCACACATGTGAATAAATCTCGGTAAATAAAAAAAGAAGGGGGGGTCCTCTAAGAGCCGTACTCTGTTTTGAAAACATACTTCACCCATGTTAAGAAACCTTGCTAAATAAAAAATGAGAAAAAAAAAAAAAGGCTCTTTTAAGGGCCTTACTCTGATTTGCAAATTTACTTCACACATGTGAATTAATCTCGTTAAATAAAAAAAAAAAAAAAGAAGGGTGGGCTCCTCTAAGAGCCGTGTTTTTTTGAAAAACACTTCACCCATGTGAAGAAACCTAGTTAAATAAAAAATGAGAAAAAAAAAAGGCTCTTTTAAGGGCCTTACTCTGATTTGCAATTTTACTTCACACATGTGAATAAATCTCGTTAAATAAAAAAAAAAAAAAAGAAGGGGGCTCCTCTAAGAGCCGTACTCTGTTTTTCAAACATACTTCACCCATGAGAAGAAACATTGTTAAATAAAAAATGAGAAAAAAAAAAAAAAAGGGCTCTTTTAAGGGCCGAACTTGCTTTGCAAAGAGAAATATTGCAGTCCACTGTTATGAGACTGGCCCAGATACACGGTACTATGGTTTAAAATAATTAATAAAGTACCAAACTCCCCTCCGGCCAGTGAAAAAAAAAAAAAGACCAAGAAAAACAAAAAACGAAAAATTCCTGAGAAGCGAGGTGAAAAACCGACTCCTACACGGGAACTGAGCAAACGATAACTGTGTGATTTAAGGTGCCTTGCAACACAGGGTTTTGTGAGAAAACTGGGTGTTTATCTGTAGGATTTTTCTTGTGGTTTTACTCTTTTTTGTTTTAGGCACCCCTTTTCCCTGGCCTTTCTGACGATTCCCTGAGGCCTGGCGTTCTCTGCGGGATAGATTGCTTTGACTGAATTGTTGCAGGTAAGTATGTAGGGCAGCTTACAACTTCACTTCTTAACGGGTAACCGTCTACTCCCTCTCCTCTAATATTTCCATACTTTTCGTTCGTACTATTCTATCAGGGAAATCTGTTCCCAAATATCTAATATTCCTCTTTTTCACCTGACAAAAGGCGCAGAGCGCTGAGGGTTCGGGTCTCTCAAACTCAGATAGGAAATATCTCTCTCTCTCTCGGCGGTAGACAAAGTTTTAACACTAGGGGTTGCGCCTCTAGGCTCGCTACGCTCGTTTCCAGAGTAGCGTTCGCGGCCTGCAGCCCGATTTCCAAGAACATCACATGAAATAAAAACTGGAAAATTCATATAAATTTCAATTTTTCTTGCGTGTCTAAGCAAATAAGGCTTGTTATTCCGAAATTTCAGAGTTTTTTTTTACTGTCGTTAATTTTTGGAAGGTCGGACTTTTGTCGTTTGGACTTATAACACTTACTAAATTTACCACTAGGGAAAACAGAAGCGGTCCAAAAAGCATTTCCGTAAACCGTTATGCTAAACTGTTAAGGTGGACGTCAAGTAATCTTGCTTCCTATACTTCGAATGGAAAAACATTTAAAACATTTCCTTTACAATTATTGTGTTCCCAAGGATGAAAATTTGAATATCAATTAAAGTAACTTCACATTATAACTTGGAATATTTAATATTTTCTAAAACATAACCATAATTTTATTAAAAATCAATAACTGTTCCTTTGGTGGTGTTGAAACCAGAAAAAAAGATGGCGCGACCTGTACTTTGATGTCAGTAGACAACCAAATGTTGGATTGCATAATTATGGTTATGATTTAGAAAATATTAAGTATTCCAAGTTACAAAATGAAACTATTTTAATCAATGTTCAAATTTTCATCCTTGGGAAAGCATTAATTGTGAAGAAAATGTGTACAAAAGTTTTCCATTGGAAGTATAGGAAGCAAAATTGCTTGACGTCCACCTTAAACAACTGAGATAGCTTTACCAACAAAACATATGCATAACAAATTCTCTGCGTCACCATGGCAGTAGGTCACGAGACCAGAACGTTCCTCTGTGGTTATCATGAAGATAGACAAGCCATTCGTTTTTTTCCTTTGCGTCTTTAAAAAATGCTTAAAAATCAGAAAAGGACTTTTTCTTACATTTTTGTTGTAAAAAAGGGACGATAGTTGTAAGTTTAAGCTGTAAAAATTGCAATGCGTTATAATTTATAGTTTGCCATATATCCCTTTTTTTAAATGGATCCCATCGCGAAATAGAAAATTTTGTGAAAGTTAGATATTTAATTTCTCGTAAACTAAATCGAAATTTAAAAAAGGGCGACGTGGTGCACAAATTCGGTTATGGCACTACATGCTTTCAACGTTTCGTGGTTCTGTTGCTGTTAGTGTGTCCGGAACGCGACCTGATAGCACTTTTTTGCTTACCTTAACTTTGAAATACAATAGCTCTTGAAGTTTCGCTAGAATCGAGATTCGGTTTATTTCAACGTGTTCTCCACACAATTCTCTACAAACGATGTAAAGTTAATATTTTTGTGTTTAATACGTTTTGCGTTGCGAGCTAGGAAAACAAGAGTGTCGCGAAATTTCTAAAACAGCGGCAGTTACTTTTTTTGTAGAATAGAGAGATTTGTGGAGAACTAAAAAAATGCACTCTGCTAACATTTGGCAGTGTGGGAAAATAAATGTTTTGCCTTTTATTTAGGAATAAAATGTTTATGGAAGACTTAATTTCCATAGGGCTTTCATTTCACCAGTGCCATAAAAGATATACGAAAACTGAACTAATAAATAATCAAATTATAAAAAGGCATTCATGAACAATACGTTACTCATATTAGAATGTATTGCAATTTGGAAAAATGTGGAATTCACCGTTTCTTAAACTGTTAACTATGACATGTTCTTATCTGATTCCTTAATTTGAGAACGATTATAAGACTTCGTAAATAGAACACAAATTTCAATTGCTTCTTAAAGCTTCTTAAGGGTTGAAAAAAAAGCTTTTAAAAGGTATTGGAGTAAGTAACACAACGTGCGTCCTCTCCCTCCCCGCAAGAGTTTTTTTATCACTCCTAAGATCAGTAATTTTCCCTGGAAAAGATGTGTTTTTAGCTGTGTTTATGCATGTGGTGCGTGGTGGGGTGGCCAGGAAGTCAGGGAGGGCCTTTGGAAAGTCAATTACTTTTCATCGACGGGTAGGCACTGAACACTTTCATAACCAATAGTATTGATGTCAGAGGAAGCAATCCGCGCATGATAACTTTCACCGAGTTTTGCAATTTGATAACCGCCCATTTTACTTTCACTTTTTTCTGAAATGCATGATTTTTGTAAAATATCTGCATCTAAACTTTGAACAGCTGATGGGCAAAACAAATCATCATTCTTTTCATCAGAAACAGCATTGAAATTAACTGATTCACCTACAGAACGAATTTGTCGACCTTTGTGCAGGTTCTTCACACGCTCTCCATTTTACTTTCGTGATATTGTGCTCAACTTGACACAATTGTGACATTTTGCAAATGGATGTCGTTCGCTTGTACATTAAAGTTTTTACACAGTAAATGAAATAGACATACTAACTATAAAGACGAATCAAAAGAATTAGCAGCGTATAGTTATTTTGTCCAATGCTAATATAAATCACTTTCTTTTACCTACTATCAGATTATGCGGCTGCAGTGAATAAATGTTGGTGCCTGTCGTGTACGTAATCCCAGGTGACCGACTGTTAACTCATGTACTTCGACCATGCCCACGTACTGCATGGAGAATCCCCATGTGACCTAGCACTTTTACTCAGCAGGGTAGAGAGAAGGTGATTGGAGAGAGATACTTTTATTTACAACCAATTGCAGAGCGATCATACTACAACCTATTGCGGACATATCTTATTATTACCCAGACCGAAAGGGCCGAATAGCTTCAATCTCTAAGATATCCAGTTTTTAAAAGCGAAACTTGACATTCAAAGATAAATGTTTCTTAAAGATGAATATTAATATTTGGATTAATTACTTGTTTGTTTGATTTCGGGTGTGTTCGAATGTTTTCATAAAACTATAAATGGCTGCTGCAGTACGCCCCTTCGTTACCTACGTCTACCCGTAGCTGAGGGAGTAGTAGTAACGTTACTGTTAAAATCCTTAACGACTTTTCAGTTTTATGGTTTTTTTAATGATTTCATGGAATTGATTAAGTGTATGTTTGTAAACATGTCCCCTGCATGATGTAAATAACAGTTTCCCGTCTCAAATCTAAAGCAATAAATCCCTAAAAGTAATAAGACCAAAGGATAGCCAACACTCATCCCAGCTGCTGATATGAAACAGTTTTGAATGTACACAGTGACGCTGTGCACTGCTTTTTTTACCAACACCCAATCGATAATGAAACAAAAATTATGAATACTGTATAAAACTCGGGTACGTATTTGCCTTCTTCATTTTTTTCAATATCCAGTAAGTGGTATCAGGCCAGATCTCCTAAAGGAGATATTCTGCGTAGCATTGGCATTTCCAATGTGTACGTATCTCCGAAGATGTGAGTTAAATCCACGTTTTAACAGTTAAATAAGATGAAGTAACAAGCATACCATTCGTCAACACGTTGAGAAAAAATTCTTTAAGCCGCTTAAATTCTATGCTTGTCATCAATTTAATAAATTTTCGTATAGAAAAACGACTGGTTTGTGAACCTTAAACAAAAAAAAAGTATTAAATTGTTATTTCTGAATTGATAGTGCTAAACTTTATTACATCCTATAATTAAAGCTAATCACTAATGTAATAAATTTTGCATATTGCTAATCAAATTTTCGGTACCACAATGCCGGCACGAGGCCGTCCACAAAGTACGTCTGTGATTGTTTACTATTTACAATTTCTAGACTCTCCCCCATGTCACATTTTGTCCGATTCTTGACCCCCCCCCCCCCCGTAAACAGTATATCCTAATTCCCGCCAAACCCGGTTTTTTGACGACTGCTTTTAGAAGTCAGTTGAGAAACAGAACGAAAACATATAATTATTGAAAGGAATCTTTAATATATTTACACTTTATCTTCAGAAAATATTTACTATTTAGCCATAAATTTGTTTTTAATTGTAACCGGAACTTTATCATTCTGAAATAAAGAACTACAAATGAACGCAAACATTCAAGGTTTCAACACTCTCGACCATATCATGAACCAAGCACGATAGTTTGGTAGTACAAGTACGAGAACTAAATATTATGATTTAGCTAAAAAGCATCAAACATCTGAAAAATTTCATAACTTTTTTTAACTATCAAAATAAGAAACAAAAAAGATAACACCAAATTTTCCGATGTAAGGAGCACGTCCTTTGAATCCGTTCTAATGCAAAATAAATTTTAAAAGGCTATTCTAAATCAATGGAACCGGTATCGAAAACAGTAGTATCTGACCAAAGAACGAAGTTTTCCAGTCAGGTTTTTAATCACGCAGATATTGCTCTAAACGGAAACGTCAGCTGACGTCCTCTGGTGCAAGACTTGTGTCTTAAGAAAAAAATTAAATTATATGCGAAACATTTCGCAGTGGAAACGCTTTCCAACAAAGAAATAATTTTTCGAATCATGATCTTACAAGCAGAGATATCGACAAATACAAAATATGAATCTAAGGACCCTTGCGGGAAAACCATGCATTATTTTAAGAAGAAAGTATTTCAAAAGTTTTCTCGATGTGAGCGGTATTGGTCCTTGAGAGAATTTTTTCAATCGACTTTTCAGCAGCTCAGCTTTTACTCCAAATACATCAGACGCAGAAATTACCTCTTACGCTCACTTGTGACCAAACGGTTCTTTATCAAATATTATAAATTACATGCAAAGCATTTCCTATTAGGAGATGTATCCGGTGCAGAAAAAATATTGAAATCGGAGTTTTAGAAGCAGGGATATTGAAGAAAACGCAGAAAGCAATTTATCTTTACGCCCCTAGCAAACAGACTATGCATTACTTGAAAATTTTGAAATTATGGAAGAAACATTTTACACCGAAAACGAAGTTTAACAAAGAAGGAATTTTTTAAATCAGTCTTTTAGTGGCAGGGATATTGACAGAAATGTGATAGACATCTACGCCCTCTAGTGGAGAAACATGCGTTTTTTCTAATAAGAAAATATTCTCAAATGTTTAGCCTCATAAACAGTATCGGTCCACGAAAGATTATTTTTAATCGGGGTTTTAGAATCTCAGATTTTGCTGCAAATACCTACAAAGCAGAAAATTAACCCTTGCCCACTGGTGGCCAAACCATATTTTATAAAAAATTATAAATTACAACAAAACAATTTTCCGTCAGCAGCTGTATACGGTGCTGGTATAATTTTTCAAATCGGAGATTTAGAAGCAGATATATCGGGTAAAGGGCAATTAACCTTTACTCCCCCTATAAGAAAATAAATGAACTACTTGAAAATTTTGAAATTATATTAGAAATATGTCGCACGAGAAACTCTCTCCAACAAAGAAGATATTTTCAAACCGGATCATTAGAAGCAGAGATATTGACAAAAACAGGATACAAGTCTATGGCCCTCGCGGAAAAATCATACATTATTTTAAGAAGAAAACATTCCCAAAAGCTTGGTCTACGTAAGTAGAATCGGTCCACGAAAGAATTTCTTCAATCGAGATTTTAGAAGCTAATATTTTGCTACAAATACATCAGGAGCAGAAATCAACCTTTACGCCCCCTCGTGGTTAACCCATTTTATACCAAAATATAGAAATTATATGCAAAATATTCCCCATCACGAGCTCTGTCAACAGAAGGGAAAATTTTTCAAATCAGAGTTTTAGAATCAGACATATCTGGGGAAAAGAAACTTTTTTACGCCCCCTAGCGAAGATTCTGTGAATAACTTGGAAAAGTGACTATGCTTTAAATTATCTTCGACATTAATGCAATCGAAAAGTAAAATAATGTTTTGAACTGGATGATTAGGAGCAAATATATGGAATAGAATGTGTTTTGATTACGATATCATCTGCCTTTACGCCTTCTAGCGGCAAAGTTTTGCATCGTAAAAAAACGAAATAAAGGATCATCATTCGCATACTTCAAGCTTCCTAATGCAAAAGGAGTTTTTCAAATCGGACAATTAGTTGCAGAGTTATAGTGTGTACAGGCGGGCGGAAAAACCGATAATGTAAGCACGATCTTTTTTTACAAAGACGTGCTAAAAAAGACAAAACAAAACGAAAAAATACCATCCACTACATTGTTGCCACTGGACGTCCAAATTACTAAATCCTATGTCACATTTTGCATGGTAGTCAGGACCCGCCCCTCCCCCGGTAATCACGGACGTACTTTATGGACGGCCCCAACTATTTTTAGCACGTCTTTTGTAAAAAAAGATCGTGCTTATGTTATCGGATTGTCCGTCCGTACGTCTGTACCCACGGTATCTCTGCAACTATTAGTCCGATTTGAAAACTTCTTTTTGCATTTAAAAGCTTGAAATATGCGATTGATGATCCTTCATTTCGTTTTTTTACGATGTACAATTTCGCCTCTAGAGGGCGTAAATGCAGATGATGTCGAATTCAAAAATACGTTTTATTCCACATATTTGCTTCTAAACATCCGATTGAAAAAATCTTTTATCTTTCGATTCCATTTATGTCGAAGAGTATTTTGGATATAGTTTATTTTTTCAAATTACGCACATATTTTCCGCTGGGGTGCGTAAATGTAAATTGTATTTTTTCCGATAATTCTTCTAAAACTGCGATTTGAATTTTTTTTTCAGTGGCTACATCTCCTGGTGCACAATCTTTTGCCTATGATTTCGAATTTTTGGTAAAGAATACTTTGGCCACCAGGGGGCGTAAGAGTTAATTTTCGCTTCTGATGTATTTGCCATAAAATCTGAGCTTCTAAAATATCGATTGAAAAAATTCTTTCGTGGACTGATGCCACTCACATCGATAAACCTTTTCGGAATATTTTCTTCCTAAAACATTCCACAGTTTCTCCACCAGGGAGCGTAGATGTATATCTTATTTTTGTCAATATCTCGACTTCTAGGAGTCCGATTTGAAAAATTCCTTCTTTGTTGGATAGTGTTTTCCGTGTCGCATGTTTTTCATATAATTTCAAAATTTCCACGTAATTCATAGACTTTCCGCTCGGGGGCGTAAAGGTAAATTGCGTTTACCCCTATATCTCTGCTTCTAAATCTCCGATCAGAAAAATTATTTCTACACCGGATACAGCTCCTGATGGGAAATCGTTTGCACATAATTTCTAATTTTTATCAAAAAAATGGTTTGGCCACTAAGGGGCGTAAACCTTAATTTCCGCTTCTGATGTATTTGCAGCAAAACATGAGCTTCTAAATTCTCGATTGAAAATAACATCGTTTGTAGACAGATACTACTCATGTCGACAAACCTTTTAGAAACATTTTCTTCTTAAAATAGTTCACGGTTTCTACGCCAGTGGGCGTAGATGTATATCTTATTTTTGTCAATATCTCGACTTGTAAGAGTCCGATTTAAAAAATTCCTTCTTTGTTGGATAGTGTTTCTAGTGTGACATGTTTTTCCGATAAATTCAAAATTTTCAAGTAATTCATATACTTTCCGCTAGGGGGTAAATGTAAATTGCGTTTTCCCTTATAACTCTGCTTCTAAATGTCCGATTAGAAAAATTATTTCTGCACCGGACACATTATTTCTGCACGACCTCCTGATGGGAAATCGTTTGCACGTAATTTCAAATTTTTGTAAAAAATTGTTTGGCCACCAGGTGGCGTATGTCTTAATTTCCGCTTCTGATGTATTTGCAGCAAAATATGAGATTCCAAAATCTCGATTGAAAAAAAAGTCTTTGTGGACCGGTACTACTCATGTCGACAAACATTTTAGGAACATTTTCTTCTAGAAATAATGCATGGTTTCTACGCCAGGGGCGTAGATGTATATCTTATTTTTGTCAATATCTCTACTTCTAAAAGTCCGATTTGAAAAATGCCTTCTTTGTTGGATAGTGGTTTGGATGCGAAATTTTTTTCCTATAAATTCAAAATTGTCAAGTAAATCATAGACTTCTCGCTTGGGCGCACAATGGTAATTGCGTTTTCTGCTCCTAAAACACCGATTTGAAAAATTCTTCCTGTATCGCATACAAGACCTGACGGAAAATATTATTTTACGTAATTTCTAATGTTTGGTAAAGAATGGTTTGGCCACCAAGGGTCATAAGTGTTAATTTAGACTTCTGATGTATTTGTAGCAAAATCAGAACTCCTGAAAACTCGACTAAAATTTTTTTTCTTGGACCGATACCGCTCATATGGATAAACCTTTTGTGAATACTTTCTTCCTAAAATAATGCATGGTTTCCCCAATAAGGAACGTAAAATCGTATCTTATTTTTGTCGATAACTCTGTTTCTAAGAGATCGTAAGCTCACGATTCCGTTTACAGCAATATCTGAGGGATTAAAGACCCGATTGAAGAACTTCTTTCTTCCGTCAGATACTATTGTTTTCCATACCGGCTCCATTGACTTTGAATAGCTTTGATAAATTTAATTTGCGTCAGAACAGATTCAAAAGACGTGCTTATTACACCCGAATATTCGGTGTCATCTTTTTTGTTTTGATATGTTGCCTTAAACTTTGAATCACTACGTATTTAACCTGAGTGTCAAAGATGAATAATCTCGGTAGCAGAAGTATAGCTGAATGTGATAAAACACAGCACATATCGGAAAAGAACGTTCCGTAACATTAAAATATAAACTGTTATGTATTTAAAGCAGAGGAGATAACGGAATGAAACCAGTGACTGAGGAATCATGGGCGATGTGGGAACACAACATATACTGGAAGTCAGAGTTTCGTAGCGTTAGACTCTACACCTCTGCAGCTTTACAACAGTAATGTGGGCTGAGATTTACTGATCACAAGAGTGAATCACACTGCCTCAGGATTTGACAAGTTCTTACCTGATCTAAAATAAATGCTGTTCATTCTGAGATTGGATTTTAAATGAGACACGTGACAACAGCCGTAAATGGCCGAAAAGCACAACAGATTATGCAATGTTTTTCCACCGTTTTATAAACGGTATTTCGAGGTACAGAAACAACCATTACATAGTAAGGGAATAAAATGAGTGAATAAGAATTAAATCTTACACCTATGGAAATGAGTATTATGTACCTACATTCCTGAATATTAGCAACTTTTTTATTATTTTGTACCTACCTTTTTGAGTTTTCTTTATGTACCTACCAATTAAGTGCGTAAGATGAATATCAGTAAATTAGTTCACAAAATTTACTAATTACTGTAATATATTATACCGCGCTATCTGGAATCATCTGCAGTATAACTGAACAATAATTTGCAGTAAAATACACTAGTGTGCAAAAAATTAAGGACGAAGAAGAGAAATTAGCATAACAGGGGAACGAGCAGGCAGAACGGACCGAAAGACCATTCAGGAGATAGACTAGGGTCCGGTACGGTAGTGCATGCGCATATATGCAGCATGACGTTGGAAAGGAGAAGTGTCAGAAGGGTATAAAGCACACGGGCGGTGTACGCTCTGCAATTCGGGTAAAGCTATTGCACGCTGTACATCGGTTCATCGGTTTGAAAGACGTCGAGCGGCTGCCACCGTGTGATATGGCCAATAGGCAATCAAGTAGATGACATCTGGATGACTTTACCCGAGGTCGCGTCATTGGGAAGTTGGAAGAAGGTCGAAGTGTGCCTAGTGTGGCCAAGGAGTTTGGGATCACTCACAGCATCGTTTCACGAGCCCGAAGAGCATTTCAAACGACAAGAACAGCTGTCCGAGAGTTTGGCAGTGGTCGTCCACGAGAAACCAGGGCGGCGGACGACCGGTATATTGTCTTACAGGCGAGAAGAGACAGACGGCAGACAGCGGGATAAATCGCAAGGCACATGCAACAAATAACTGGAAGTCTTTTATCGCGTTTTACCGTGGCCAGGAGGCAGCACAAAGGTGGTCTATTTGCACGACGACCAGTACAGGGTGGGCCATTTACGCCTACTCATCGAAGACGGCGGTTTTTGTAGTGCCAAGAACACAAGAACTGGACACATCAGAAACGGGGTCGCGTTCTCTTTACGGATGAGAGCCGATTTAGTCTGACGAGCGATTCCGGACGTATACACATCTGGAGAGTGCAGGGAACACGCAATCACACCTCCAACATCATCGAAAGGGACCGGTTTGGAGGTGGCGGTGTTCCCGTTTGCGGCAGAATCATGCTTGGTAGCCGTACTGACCTCCACATCTTCCAAGGAGGTTCATTCACTGGTGTCCGCTATTGTACCGAGGTTCCCCTGCCTCACGTGCGTCTGTTTAGAGGTGCTGTCGGTCGTGAGTTCCTCTTTATGGTCGACAACGCTACACCTCATCGTACAGTGGCTGTCGCACATCTGTTGGAGATTGAAGATTTTCAACGAATGGATTTGCCCGCAAGGTCCGCGGACCTAAATCCAATCGAACACGTGTGGGACCTTCTCGGGCGAAGCTTGGCAGCACGTCACCAGCCGCCAGCAACGATTCCGCAGCTGTGATTGGCGTTACAAAAAGATTGGGCCGCGATGCCTCAACAGCTCCTTGACAACCTCGTCTCCAGCATGAACAAACGTTGTAAATCCTGCAACGCAGTCAGGGGTGATCATATCCCCTACTAAGGACTGGATTTTTCTTGGCAGCCGCCTGTCACATGGGCGTTTCTTTCTTCTGTCCAGTTGTGCTCAAAGCTACCTTTTCAATAAAGTGCCTCTGTATCCTTTGGATTCCTTGTTTGAACGGTTTTGCTCACTTTTCCCATATTCTCACATCTTGGGGATCTTATGGTATGAATTGAGTCGATGTGATGCACTTCTGCACGACGTTGCATTCGAAAAACCGTCTCGTCCTTAATATTTTTCACGCCAGTGTATATTTAAACATTATTTCAATAAAATGTATAAAGACTGAAAGGAAATGGCTTTACAGTGTAACGTTGTACACTCTAAACGAGATTTTATTCCCTTATTTTCGAACAAATTAAGACAAAAGTATTATATTCAGATCACAACCTGTTTCATCGATAATGCGTTTGCATTGTTTGCTCTGATAAATAGAAACACAATAGATTAAGGATTTATTAAATTATTCGAAAGCTAATATCAGTCTTTCGCCCTGCATGATTTCGAGAAACGACATATTCACATTAGTTTTGATGCTAGTGATTTCTCATTTCAAAATCACAGTTCCTCTAAGACAATTACATAGGTGAGATATGTTCGCAAAGAAATCCGGAAGGGTTCTGTACGAAAACGTTTTTCTTTTCTATTCTGGTGAATTGGTGTTAAATTTGAGTATTGACTAGCAGATGGAGTAGTGATTTGTTTCCTCCAGCATGAAGGAATTTGAAGCACCGCTCGTTTTGAATATATGAAGAACCAAGATGTGTTGTAAATGAGTAATGTGAAACAAAGCGTTGTTAGTATCATGAAAAAAAGATATTTTGGCATGGTTTGCTCATGAGACAAAAAAAAAAACATAATAACATGATGAGGTGTGAACTATGAATATTATTGAACACAAGTGGCAGAAGAGAAAGGTGATTAACTCCGAGGAGACCGTACTAGCGAAGATTCAGGAACGAATGATATTATAATAAACGGTAACATGGTTCTGAAACAAAAAAAATTGTGAGACGTTCAATGGATGTCCCTGAAGTTTGAGCTATCTGCACAGATCCCTATGAATGGGAACGTTTGATGCATCAATAGTAGAAAAATATGTCATGAAAGAGATATCCAATGTCATGAAACGGGTTAGTGATATGCACGTAAATTGTGTTGTAAATGAAACGCCTTATTTGGAAGCAAAATCATTAGAGATAATATTTCAGCACTAAAAGGTAACCTGGGGATTAGTTTCATTTAGAAATAAAAGGAAAGTTCTAAGTAATGATCCGTTCACGTGAATAATGCTAGAGACCGAACTGAATAATTTTCCGGAAAACAGCATGTGTCACGATGTGTGATAAATGATGTGTTACGTATATTAAATAATTAAATCTGTATTTCGAAATGACAGTCAGAATTTTTAAGTTATTGTTCAATTGCGTTCATTCTGACAGAGGTAAAAATTCAATTGCTGTTGAACTCTACTTCTATTTTAATTACTGAAATGAAATCGCTGTGTACCAGCAGAAGCAGGTCCGGGTATCCTAGTGAATCGAAGAGCTTATTACGAAGAAGCTCCGACCTCAATTAATAAATGAAGTGATATATATTTCTTATTATTCTCACCTGGTCCAATCGCAGTGTGTACTTCACAAACTAATTTTTTCTGAAGTGAAAAGCTGTATATATAACTGTTTGATATAAGGCCAATTCAAAAGAAACGGATTTAAGATTTATATATGTTCTAATGAAGAAAAAATGGAAGTAAATTATGTATCAGCACATTAGAACATATTCGCTTTCTCAGTTTTCGATTCGTGTGGAAGGCTGTTCAAATAGAAACCAAATTTTTTAGGAGACATTTGAGAAAGAAAAGCATACAGTTGAAGTACTGAAGACCCAAGTGCGCCGTAGAAAATGTTTGAAATTCAGGGCGAGCTAGCTTTTGGTAATATCCTCTTCCCGTAGAATTAAAAAAAGCGTTTCACTGAATTCCAAAGCAACGATATAATTGTAAAATTTTAACTACTAATCTGAATACTACTTGACATATATCCGGTCGAACATTTTATTATAGTAAGAAAATGTTTTTAATGCGTACCTAGTTGCAAGTTTAGATATTTTACTTGAAGTTGTAAAGAATATACTGAATATGTTTCTACGACACAGCACAGCAGTCTCTCTTACACAGCTACAATGAAAGCTTTACCGATTTCAGTATTGGGCGTTGAAATGTAGTTTTACATACATATTTCCATTTTTGTTTTCTGGTCGGGATGAAAAGATGTACTTGGATTTAAAAAGTTACAGCGAGGCTTTTTAGGAATGTTACTGCTTCAAAAGCCCTTAAAGACAGCAAATTATAGCAAATCGAATACATACCTAATTAGGGAAATAATTCCTGTCGTGTTGGACTCATTTGAGCCATCGGTCAGGGAGCTGCCAAATGCCACTGAGGGAAAAAGTGGGTTGTTTCGAGTTGATGAAGACATCAATACTTGCGCGGACCGCCTCGACAGAAGTGAAGTGTGTATCACTCAGGTGATGCTGCAAGGAGCTAAAGAGGTGATAATCCGAACGGATGAAGTCTGGAGATTACGCTGGCATAAACATTCTGATGGAGTTCAGTTCAGCGATATTCGAGAACGATTTGTTGATAGCAAATTAATGTGTACCGTAAATGATTATTGTATCAAACTCCTTGTTGAGAATCATCAATCAATCCGTCATTTCTCCGACACCCATATGAGTCGCATCAAATAGAAGATATGATTGGGTAAGTATGCAAAAGGAAGATCCTTTGATCTTTGTGTGATCATGAAGATACTGGAATGTGAGCTCGGTGTTAATAATGAGCTCGGTGTTGGACGATTTGTGAAATTTTAGTACAAGATTTGGGGATAAGTATGTGTACACATTTTGTTTCGCATCCTTTGTCAGCCGACTAGAAACACGCACGAGTACAGAAAGCGAAACACATCCTGGAGACTGCAAACACAATGTAAAAATTCTCAAAGCCCTGTGGCAGGTGATGAGACATTGTTTTGTTTTTTTGTTGTGATCTTTAAGGGAAGCGTCAGACTGCTCAATGGAAGTCGCTGCAATCACACCAAAGAAAGTAGATCATGTCACATATCTTTTTTTTTATTTATTTATTTTTTTTTTTTGGCGAACAAATCAAGAATATGTCTGTGTGCTTTTACGCCAGCAAGGTCATCACGACTTATTCCTGAAGGTACAATTGTCACTGGCAATGCTTACACATCCACTTGGAAACGATTGTGAAAGAGGATTGTTCATGTGAGGATTGGGTACTAAAACGAGTAATAATTCCTCCTTTACAATAACGAACCAGCACTAGGTGTGGAACATATATGCACATTTCCGTATACTGTATAGAAGCAAAAACTGAGAGATCAAAGCCGGCTCTCCGGGAATAATCAACAACGTCCTGAAAGATGGTGATGCTTATAGAACACGCAAATCATATAACAATCGTTTTCTAGCGATGAACACTACATAACGTTTTCCACAAGTATTGGTCGAAATTGGGTACATAGCAAATTTTGACGTAGGACAGCGTCTTACTCCGCGGATAGTATGGGGCGACTTACGGCCGAAAACCTATGACAAAAATAGGTCCCGATTGAAATCATCATAGCGCTAAAATTACGTGCCCTACACTAATCACGTTAGCATATTCATAAACAGCATAGAGTTCAATTCGCCTACTGCGCAATATATCGTGCGCGCACCTGTTCCCTTCGCTCTGTGCACAGGGGAGGTGAAGGTATATTTCTGGATGTGCCGCAGCGTTTGACTCCGTCTTTCTCGGCAACCTTGAAAGTAACACGATTATGCGTGGTGTCGTTTTAACCCTTTAACGACCGTGGTCCAAAAATATTGTATCACTCTAAACACCATAACGCCCGAAACTCTCTGTTGTTTCACTTCTTTGTTTAGTAACAACAATAGTGACGGAGGGTGACTTCCTGCTGATACCTCATAGGTCGAGAAAATATGAAGAACAAGTAAATATAAGAAATTCGACTCCCTCTAGACAGGCGTGTCTGGCGTCTATGGCTGATTTTACGTACGGGCGTTTTGGGCTCTATGGTCGTAAAAGGGTTAAAGCACCCAACGAGATTTATTCCAACATACGAAGAACATTTTGCAGTGGTTTGAACTGAACATTTAAAAAAATGTTTTCTTGTGATCCGGTGAACACTTTTGAAAATATCGCGGTTTATCTGAACAACCGTGAGTGCGAAACAACTGTGCGTGGTATCATTTTAAAGCTCTCGAAGAGATCTGTTCAAATATGTAAAGAATATATCGCAGTAGTTTAAAATATTTTTTAAAAATTGTTTTCTTGTGAGTAGATTAACAGTTGAGAAAATGCCGTGAAATTCTCAGAATGAACACAAGTAAAAGTTCAGAAAATGAAAATGACAGGCAAGAGCAAGGGATGAGGAATGTAAGAATCTTGAGAATACAGTAGCCTAACCAACTGCATAGTGTCGAGAACGCTTGAAAGCAGCCGCTGCCAAAAAAATATCCAACACACCGATGGATCCCGTACCCAGCTGTCGAACTCTTCTTTGTATTGGCAATGTATCCAGCATTATTTGTAGAAATTATGTAAGCAACTTTTCATATCATAGACGTGTGTTGGCTATAGCAAATTAAATAAACGCTTTGATACCATATTCGACATGATCCTTTCAACGCTCCGATCTGCAAGTCGTAGCCCTACCTTCCAATCTGACGACACAACCAGAAGCAAAAGGAGTGAACGTTTTTAAAAAGATGATTCATGTCACTTGACATTAAAGTTTTTAATTGCATCGATTTAAAAATCGGCTTCATGTATTCCAACACAATGGGAACAATAAAGAGCTATAAAAGTCACATAATTATAAATATTATTTCGAATATTATACTTACAGTATGTTTTAAATTGTCGTTTTTATACTTCAATAGGGATGCAATCTGGCTCGTTGCATCTCAGCTGCTGCAGTTAAAGAGAGTGACATAAAATATTAAAAACATATTTATTAGGACATTTACGTTCTCCTTTCGAACTTTGCCACAGATATAAAATACATTTTACCATGATGATATGCAAACAGTGTTAAAGTAAAGAATTCAGTTCTGAACAGGTGACGTGGATATTGATGTAAATATGCCTTTGATTTCTAAATAATTTTTCCACACTGTTACAATAGTTGACATAGATTTTTTTACTAGAAGATATTGTTTAATATAAACCAGTGTAGCATAGTTACCAATTAACAAGAGGTACTAACTAGTAAACAGCACGGCATCAGCAATTGTTCCAGAAGTGGAAAAGATTTCGGAAATCAAGTGACTTTGTTTTAGTATTTTTTTGTTCTTTTTACCCGCAGATATTTTTATACGTGATACCGATGAATATTCTGAATTCCTTTGGAGAACATATTTATCTTTGCATTACGTTTTATACCTCTAGTCAGGGAATGCAGGGAATACCACAAGGATATGTTGTACTTTTTCTTAGTCTGTAGTTTTCAGAAAAACAAGCAAACATATCTATGAATGCAACAATTTTTCCGGCACAGTATGTATATATTCCATAAAGAACTTCGCAATTTACATGAAGAATCTATCAAATCTCAAGTTTATAACATAAATTTCAACTGTGTTTCCCATGCTAGACGCGGAAACATTGCACAATATAAACAAGGCGTTTGGCAACGAAATAGATAATGTACTGAGATAAACTTGCGAGCTGTACGTTTCAGAAAAAAGGGACATCACACTTCAAAAATTTCTTGTTAAAAGCAATAATCTTAATTACAGTAAATATAGCATATTGTTGCATCAGTGAAGTGTAAAATATGGAGATAACTTCTACGAGGCATCACAGTGGAGACAGGAAGTTAGAAACGTAGAACATTTTGCTTAACGAAGAGACTTAGAGTTAGCGACATCAGAGCATTTCTCTCCTTTGGAAAAAAATCGGTAACTGTTCGAATTCTTTAAACGTATATCACACGTGCACCGCATTTCCTAATGAGGAAAGCTTTCTTTTTCCTCCGTTTTTTATCTTCTTTATCATGTCAAAAATAAACAGCGTTGTTAATAATTTTCAGCTTGGCAATTTCATTTCAGTAAATGAAGATCCACAACTAAAATTTATCTCATTTAACAATTCCTTAAAAAGACATGCAACATGTTGAGTGGGGAGTAAATAATTATTTTTCTGTAGATGTCACAGTTATCGCAGCCATCAAGTAAAGTAGCATGTTTTTCTTATTATTCTGCGGGTCAACACTTCAAACTTTAAAAACAATTTTTCTTTGGTTTGCATGTAAAAAATATTGTAGATAACGGACATGCTGATGAAATATTTGGTTATATTTACTGTAAAGGAAAACTGCATTCTGAAAATGGTGCATATCGGAGCCTTCAGCAATCTAAACCGAAGATACATGTAAAACGAAATTGCGGATATTGTGCTTAATCACATTTTGCCTAGATACTGAAAACATGGACAAACTCTTCCCTTTTCATGTGCATAGGCTTTTATAATATGCACTTTGTTTCAAGCTGCTTCACAGAATTGAAATACCACCCTTGAACAATGCGTGGCTGTCGGTAAAGGCAAAAGTTTTTGCCTTTTACAGACATGGAAGACAAGAACTACATTTTTACCTAAAAATTATTTATTTCAATCTATCGTGATCTCCACTATTAGCAATGAGTTATTGCTGCATTCTTGGTATCAAATGATATTTTAATAAGTATTTCGATCTCTATAAATCGTGCATGACTTTAAAACAAATATGGTTGCAAAGGGCCTCGAACAAGTGAAAGTTTGTTGCCGCAATGACATCCTGAATACAGCGGCTGTGTTAAAATTTTCTTTCCGAATTGTGCTATGTTAACTTATGCAGGTATACGGTCTGTGTGTAACCATATGGAAGACAGCTTTCCGATTAACCAAATTAGAAATAGGAGATTTGAAAACTCGATATCTCTGTAAGGCGCTTTATAGTAATGGCGTTAATGATGTTTTGGTGAGATTCCAACAGCTCGCATGACGGATAATTTCCTTGCTGTCCTAGTTGAAGTAGAACGTGCACTTCTTTGGACAGCGATCAGTATTCAGAGTCATTTGGTAAGATTTATCAAAGTTTTTCGCAGTTATACATGGTTAGTGCGTTCAATATTCCTATGCAAAGCCAATTCTTCATCTTAATTCCAAGAACGGATGAATTTGCAACGCAGCTTGCAGTGAAACGCTAGATGTAATTTTACCTATTCGGATCACAGACGAAAATTGATTTGGTACCCACTGATAAGACCATTCCAATAGCCTGAGTTCTCCTGAGGCTTGTTATTCTTTGAATAGAAATCTCTTCGCAATATCATCACAAGTTTAATGATAGTCGGACTCTATTGTTACCAATAATCCTTTATCACATGATTCAGAAAGACGTCCATAAGACGGCTTATCTTCAAGTATTCCATCACCCGATCGAACGTTTGCGAATAGATTTCGGCATATTGGTCATTTATAAATATCGAATAAAAAATAAACAGTAAAAATTGCAAGTTTCATTCAGTAAAATGTTTGGAAGACTAATTAAATATAAATATATTACAACACTTTTAAGTTAGGAAGTCCAATAACCAATTCGTAGCTAGACGTTTTTAAACAAATTTTTTTGCAATCACTGCATTTGAACTGCGTGTAGCGTCAATGCAGACATGTATACTCTTGAAGAAATATAAACTTGAATCAAACTTGTATCGCAAAATGTTGAATAATATGCTCCGTTTAAAAATAATAATAAAGCTTTTTGCCCTGGAACTAACCCTGTGTTTTATATGGACAACATTTTCCTTAATTACTATCAGTAGCAGAAATGTTTTGATTTTTTTATATTGTAGACATTTTTTTTAAACCACCACTTGCTAAAAATTTAAATACAGGAAACGATGGAAAATACTTAAAATCCTGTGTAAGTAGCTCATTCCACATCATATTTCCACGTTCAGCGTAACTCATACTTTGTGTAATATGTCCAGCGCCCTAACGATTGTATGCACATTTCAAAATTTCAGATCATGCGCATAAGACGATGTTTTAATAACTAGAGTTGATACGACGCATGCAGGAATAAATATCATTAAAATGTACGCCTATTTTAGCAGTTTTTAAACAAGATTTTATAATATACATGTGTATAATTAAAACATATATGTAAAATGTGTTTACAGTTCAGTCTCACATTTTGAAATTAGTGCAAACTGACACCCTTCACAATCAACAAAAAGGAAGATCACTTACCACGACGTATACCTGTATTACAGTTGTGCAGTGCAGTATAACTAAACTAAACATGACCTTGCGTCAAACAGGAATGAATGTGCAATGACGCTGTTGCATTCAGCTTTGACTTCTGTTCACTAATATGGCAAATGGAAGAGAGCCGTGACTCATTAATAGCGGGCATGGTCGGAGTGGGATTTTACCGATACTCCAGAGAACGAGTTGGTCTCATGCTTCATCTATACCTCCCTCTAAAGAGCTTCACAGTTATCTGAGCATAATCAGTTGCAAATAAGGAGCCCTTGTGGCTTTCGTACCCAAACGATTTCCCTAAAAAACGTTGAAAATTATATATATTATTTGAAATATCCTTTTTATTTTAAAGTTTAACAAATCCTGAAAATTAAACAATACATATGTGGACTTACACCGCATAAGAAAATGTAGAAGCAATGAAATACGGCGAAGTTCATAAAAGCGATATGATTAGTTCATAAGCGTTTTACATCAAAACTGTTAAGTGCTACTTGTTCCGAAAGCAGATATAGAAGCTTCAGATATTTCCTCAGAGCAAAAATATTGATCGCCGGTCACTTCGGTTTTTCCTTATCTGTATTTGAAGTTGATGTCTAGCGTGGTGACAGGAGGTAACTAGGGGCCAGTACTATCAGTTGATAAAACATTAGGGATAAGGGAGAAGAACAGTTGATGTGAGCATCCCCCGTGCAGAGTGGAACAGGCCCAAACTGAACGCAGGCGATAAATGATTTCACAGTAGGGCACCCCTACAGTGTATCGCAATTGATGAACATTGGTAAACATGGTGATCTGAGAGATCTTCATCGTGGGCGCATTGTCGTTGGAAGGCAGATGGGTCATTCTATCGTCCAAGGGGTCAGAATCCTGTCTCCGAAGACAAATGCATAAAGGGTGAACCACCGGTATACAATCGCCCAGAGCACAAGCGGTGGCAGACCAAACGCCATTGATGAGAAGTGTCGACGTAGGCTCTCCAGGATCCTTCAGGTCGACCGCTTGACAACGGCGGTGCTAAATACATTTAGGTTAAATGTCGGTGGCATAAACAGCGTCCCCGAGCAAACGGTACAACGAAAGCTGCACAACCCTGAGATAGTGGAACCGATGGTCATACGTGTGTCACTGCTGATTGCTAGTCATCGGACATCACTCATCTCCTGGTGCTGGGAGCATCAAAACTGGACTTATGTAGAATGGCACCATTTTTTGTGGTCAGATGTGTCTCATTTTCAGTATTAATCGGTTTTATAACTCCAGACAGATCGGCCTTCTAATGAACGTTCGCCTTGATAAAGCCCCCGTTGGACAGCGGAAGCTTGACATGATTAAATATTTTAATGTACACCATTATCATGAACTAAATGACCTTGTTTTATTCTTAGTTAGCATTGATGTAGTTATTATCTTTTGGAAATATTGACGCTCTTACGACTCATGCCCCGGAGGAGTTGAAAAGTAAGATGCCAAACAGCATAGAAGCACTACTGTAGCTATGACGTAAGGCAAATTCCAATACCTCGGATCCACTTTCTTCTTTCAGGTCATCAATGTCTTATTTTTCCATCTGAAAGGCACCATCAGTCTGCTCAGACATACGGGCGCTAGGTGGGAAGGAAGTGTTTGTTAGGATGAGTGGGACGAACTGCTCCCTGGGCTCAACACTATCATTTTGGATAATAAATGCTCAAACATCTGTACTCAATTTAAAAAAAAAAACTACCGTCTCTGAAAAAATATTAAAAAACTTGATTGACTGACTCTAAGGACAACCACAATTTACGGTCTCTTGAAGGCTATCGACAGGCAAAGGAAAAGTTACAGGCTTTTGCAAAGTGTTATGCTAAAGGTATTTTCGTTATCTTCTTAGAAATAAAATAAAAAAAAGATTTTCAATATGTTCCGCATATTCTAGACCTCGAAATGCAGGATTATTCCCAAACGCCTTTCAAAAATGGCTTTCCGTGTCCGCCAAGTAAGGGTATCTCATGCATTGTTTTTATGGACGAAAGCATCCGTTTCTGACAAATGAACCGTTTTGACAGATGACTGCGGAGTACGGGTAACAGGCATCACAAGTTTTGCTGTGTTTGGATTCATAAAACAAATCATCTCGAATAATCTATTTCTGCTAGTGTGCTCAGTTACATTATATTTTTAGCAGTGAATAGAAGAGGACAAATTATTTGAATCAAGAGCTCTCAAAAAGTTGCTAAATCACCGGAGTGTGAAAATACAATACTTATCTCGTTCAAACTTTTATCAAATCCACAGAGATAGTTAATTTTCATGATGTGAAAAAAACTCTTTTTTCTGAACTTATTTTCCAACTAATTATGTTTAATATGCGTAGAAAGAAATTATTTCCTTCGTCTATGGAGAAAAGCTACTGTTCTCTTATATATATGTACTTCATGACGAATTAATGACCATTTTAGAGCTCTTGTTGTCAGACAAAAATATAGATTATAAAAAATCTCTCTTTTTAAGTGAAGAACTTCCAGAAATCATGTCTTGATGCATTGTATATTAGTTTAATAATTAAGGATTATTGCGCCTCTTACCTTACGGTAATTTGTAAAGAATATTTAATACAATTATTTAAATCTAAATGATTTTAGTGGCTAATAAAAAGTATTCTCATTTTGAATACGTGAGAAGTCTCACTTGCCAATTGAAACTTACATTTTCGCTTAGTTTATGTGAGCCATCACTTATTTGCAAACTGGAAGAACCCGTTGGCGAAATAAACATTGTACATAGACTTCCTAGGACAATTTCACTGTTCGTTTAGCTCTCATTAGGGATATATCACGTTTACCCCATTTTTCTGGACGGGAGAATACTTGTATAAATGGCATTCATCTTCTTCGAAATGTACTTAATACATGTCAATACAGTGGTGTGCAAAAATTAAGGACGAAGAGGAGAAATTAGCATAGCAGCGGAACGAGCAGGCAGAACGGACCGAAAAACCACTCAGGAGATAGACTAGGGTGAGGTACGTTAGGGCATGCGCATATATGCAGCATGACGTAGGGGGGTGAGTGTCGGAAGGGTATGAAGCACACGGGCGGTGTACGCTCAGCAATTCGGAGAAAGCTATTGCACGGTGTACATCAGTTTGAACGACGTCGAGTTGCTGCCACCATGTGATATGTCCAACAGGCAATCCAGTAGACGACATCTGGTTGGCTTTACCCGAGGTCGCGTCATCGGGAAGTTGGAAGAAGGTCGAAGTGTGACTAGTGTGGCCGAGGAGTTCGGGATCGCTCACAGCATCGTTTCACGAGCTTGGAGAGCATTTCAAATGACAGAAATAGCTGTCCGAGAGTTTAGCAGTGGTCGTCCACGAGCAACCACGGCGGCGGTCAACCTATATATTGTCCTACATGCGAGAAGAGACAGATGGCAGACAGCGGGAGAAATCGCACGGCACATGAAATTCACAACTGCACGTCGGTCGTTTTACCGTGGGCAGGATGCTGCACCAAGGTGGTCTATTTGCACTACGACCAGTACGGTGTGTGCCATTAACGCCTCATCATGGGAGACGGCGGTTTCTGTGCTGCCAGGAACAGAAGAACTGGACACATCAGCAATGGGGTCAAGTTCTGTTTACGATGAAGGCCGATTTAGTCTGACGAGCAATTCTGGACGTATACACATCTAGAGAGGGCAGACAATACGGAATCACACCTCGAACATCATCGAAAGGGACCGGTTTGGCGGTGGCAGAGTTCTCGTGTGGGGCGGTATCAGGCTTGGTAGCAGTACTAATCTTCACATCTTCCAAGGAGGTTCAGTCACTTGTGTCCGCCATTGTACCGAGGCGCTCCTGGCTCACGACTATGTGAGATAAATCGTTAACCATCATCAAATTAGAGAAGTGAGAAAGTGCGTGTTTAACATCTTAAAGGTTGGTGAAGGTTTTAGTCCAGAAAATGATGCAGCAACCGGAAAATATTGCTAGTCGCTTGGGACAACCGATGATATGTGAGGTCTCCCCTCATTCGGCTATAGGAGGATGTCCTTAATGTCGTTTCGACGTCAGCAATGTGTGCAGATCGTCGAGATGACGGCTATGCACATAGTCGCTGATAGTTGTGTTGTTCGGCAGCAACTCAAACAAGAAAGATGACACCGAATTTTCAGGTGTAATAAGCACGTCTTTTGAATCCGTTCTGACGCAAATTAAATTTATCAAAGCTATTCAAATTCAATGGAACCGGTACGGAAAACAATAGTACACGACAGAACAAAGAAGATCTTCAATCGGTATTTTAATCCCTCAGATATTGCTATAAACGGAATCGTGAGCTTACGCCCTCTGGTTGCAGACTTGTGTGTTAAGAAAAACATGAATTTATATGAGAAACATATCGCACGGACAACGCTTTCTAACACTGGAAGAAGTTTTCAAATCGGACTCTCAGAAACAGAGATATCGACAAAAATGAGATGTGACTTTAGGTACCCTGGTGGGAAAACCATGCATTATTTTAGGAAGAAATTAAAGAAATTTAGTCGAGTTTTCAGGAGCCATGATTTTGCTGCAAATACATCAGAAGCAGAAATTAACGCTTATGCCCCCTGGTGGCCAAACCATTCTTTACCAATCATCGGAAATTATGTGAACAATATTTCCTATCTGGTCTTGTATGCAATACAGGAAGAAATTTTCAAATCGGAGTTTTAGAAGAAGAAATAACGCAGAAAACGGAATTTACCTTTGTGCCCCTAACTGAAAGTCGATGAATTACTTGAATATTTGGAATTTATAGGAAAAACGTTTCGAATTGGAAACATTATCCAAAAAAGAAGGAATTTTTCTAAACGGACTCTTAGAAGTAGAGATATTGACAAAAATAAGATATACCTTTACGCCCCCTGGCGTAAATGCCATGCATTATTTCAAGAAGAAAATGTTCCTCAAAGGTTTGCCGACATGAGTAGTATCGGTCAACAAACCACTTTTTTTGCAATTGAGATTTTAGAAGCTTTTATTTTGCTGCAAATACATCAGAAACGGAAATTAAGACTTACGCCATCTGGTGGCCAAACCGTTTTTTACGAAATTTAGAAATTATGTGCAAAGGATTTCAAATGTGCAGCTGTATTCGGTGCAGAAAGAATGTTTATAATCGGAGATTTAGAAGCAGAGTTATAGGGGGAAGCAATATACTTTTACGCCCCCTAGCGGAAAGTCTACGAATTAATTGAAAATTTAACCAACTCCTGTGAAGTCATACGTGCACAGGTCTCCACTGCGGTCTTAGAATATCCATATCCTCTGTTGTAGGTCTTCCGCCATTGGGGCAATCAGATAGGTCAAAATTTCCATCTCGAAGCCGTTGAAACCTACGAAAGCACTGACGATGCGGTATGGTTTTATGGCACACACTGGCAATATTCCGTACAGCACTTGCGGGGTGCTACCGGAAAGAGACTCGTACAGCATGAAATAGAGGATGTGCTCCTTGTCCCTTACGATGTTGGCTGGAGCTTATACTCTTGACCTTCTGACGGATATCTATCACTGATTTAAGCCCCCTACCTGCTGGTCAAGGTCTTTAGATATATCTCATGGGATAAGGTTGGGCTCGCAACGATGTCAGCCTCTCATTGGCTACTGAAATGACGTTCACGTGGACGCTGGGGGCTCGGCAGTCAACATGGCAGCTTTGAGTGTCCTGTGGCGTTGGATTACGGCATACGAAACGATCGTAATTATCACACTTATTATGATAATAACAAAATAAAAGTGCAAAAAAACTGCTCCTACATAAATCAAAATCATAAAATCAAACCATTTACCTTCCGTGAAGCGAAACATTTCCTAATTTATTTGCATATATGTGAACTCACAATTTAATACTTACCGCCGAGCCAATACAATATAAACAACTACAAGAATTAAGGTTAAACACTGATACTTAAATTATTTCTGAAAATTACTTCATCAAAAAATGCCAACAAAGGCGGCGATACGTATCGCTGCCAAATCAATCAGTTCCGTGCTGTGAACAACACAAAAAATATTCTGTCTCTCTATATATTTACTCTTGAAACATTTTTCAACATTCCTTCATGGTGTGAATGTATATAACACATAAGCAAGCTAAAAGAAACAAAACAAAACAAAAAAACAAATATATGCGCAAGAAAACCAAGAGTTAAGTGTTATACGTCCTTTTCTTTTTTTTTTTTTCAAAATTGCTTTTTCCTGTAAAGTTAAAAAAGCTTATTATTTTGCTCTAAGCTTAAGAATGTGGTTTTCACTTTAAACCTTTCTTACCAGCATGTGTGCTAGCTGGTTGTTTTAGTAGTTTACAGGTTTAGTAGAATTTAATGTTCAAAGATTTTATTAACTTACAAAATTTATATATGGTGCACTTAAGCAGATGTAATATAGAAGAAACCCAATTTCAGGTCTTTGCAGAAATGATAGAGGGATCATTTCTGTTTTACCCTGAAGAAGGAATAAGTGATTAATCTCAACACGTTCTACTTTACATGTCTCCTTTTATAATCTCACTTTTGGAGTTTACATTTTTTTTTAGTTTTAGCCCTCATCAAAGGGAGGACATAGCTCGGTGATTGGGTTTTGATATTCTTCTTTTTTTTTAGGTTTTTCTTTTTAAAATTGTTTGCACACACCCACACACATCATTTAAGAAGGTTGATTTTTTTATGGAAGTGAAGATATAGAAGCTATATCGAATATCTACTTAAAAAATGACATCTTGAAAAATACACACACACACACACACCATATATACATATATATACACACAAAACATATATACATACATATACACACACACACCATATATACACTATCTACCAACAAGTAATTGGACACATGTGTTAGCAAAGAAAAACGAAGTTTATTCACCTTCAATAGTTGGTGGAGCCTCCACGAGCGGCGATTATACCTGCAATCCTCCGGGGCATACTCTCAACCAGGCGTTGTGCGACGGCTAGCGGTATTTTCTTCCACTCGGATTCGAGAAGACAGGTCAGTTCCTTCCCCGATTTCGGACGGTGGGGGCACGCCTTAAGTCGACGCTCCAACTCGTCCCAGAGGTGCTCAATAGGGTTAAGGTCCGGGTTCTGCGCAGGCCAGTCCATTCGATTAACCCCATGGTCACCATACCAAGCCATGATGGACCTTGTAACATGACAGGAGGCATATTCATCCTGAAAGTAACATGGGTCCACACCGTAAAACTGCCACAACGTACAAAGCGCATGGTCATCTAAAATGGTACAGTAGGTCTCGCGTTGAATCTACCACGAATTGCGATCAAGGGACCCGTGCCATACCAGGAGAAATACCCCCATAGCATAATTCCACCGCCGCCGAACTTCGCAGTTGGAACAATACATTCGGGCAGGAGGCGTTCTTCAGGCAGTTGCCAAACCCAGACCCTGCCATCCGAACGGTAGAGGGTGAACCTTGATTCGTCGCTCCAGAGAACCTGCTTCCGCTGTTCAACGGTCCACTCTCGAGGTCCTTTGCACCACGTTAGCTGAGCAGCGCTATTGGACTTCGTGATCAAAGGCTTTTGGGCGGTGGCACGTCCCTGATAACCAAGCAGATGGTCTTCCTTACAGATGGTATTTATCGAAAGAACACTCCCGGATGCCTGTTGAAACTCCTCGCGGATGTGGCCCATCAATTTGGTGCGGTTCTTCTGAATTTCTCTGGCCAGCACCCGTCGGTCTCTAACTCCCAGTTTTGTGGGTCTGCTGGGTCGGGGCACATTCCAACAGTCACCTCTCTTCTTCCACTTGCCAATCACGTAGGCCACTGTTGATTTTGGGTACTTCAACTCGCTGGATATGTCACGTATGAATCGACCATTTCTGTGATACCCGATGATTATACCTTTCTCGAAATCAGAGAGCTCCGAACTGCGTGGCATCTTGCACGCGACTGGTTTCGTTGTTGTTTCACATACGATATTTAACGGCGGCGGCCGTGACGTGTATCAGGACCGCAGATGTCGTTGATTGCAGGGTTGTCCAATTACTTGTTGGTAGATAGTGTATATACATATACAAACACGCCATATTTACATACATATAAACACACACCATGAAGGAATGGTGAAAATTTTTCATCTTTAAAAACTCTGTCTCTCCTATATCCACTGACGGGAAAAAAAATCCCAACACCACGAAAAAATAGTTGTTGAGGAGTGAAATGGCGGCAATACATTTTTATAGGTAACATATTTAATCGATTAAGGTTTCAAGACCACAGCTTATTGTAAGCGCGAGAAGAGCCATTTTAAATGTGAAATGCTGGTACATTAATAACCGGTGTAACCACCAGAATGTTGAATGCAAGCACGCAAACGTTCATGCATTGTGTCGTACAGGTGCTGGATGTCAGTTTGTGGGATGGAGTTCCATGCCTGATGCATTTGGTCGGTCAATACAGGGACGTTTAATGCTGGTTGGGGGTGACGCTGGAGTTGTCGTCCAATGATGTCCCATACGTGCTCGATTGGGGAAAGATCTGGTGAACTAGCAGATCACGGCAACATGTCGACACTCTGTAGAGCATGTTGGGTTATAACAGCGGTATGCGGGCGAGCGTTTTCCTGTTGCCAAACACCCCTGGAATGCTGTTCTTGAATGGCAGCACAACAGGTTGAATCACCAGACCGAAGTACAATTGTGCCGTCAGGGTGCGTGGGATAACCACGAGAGTGCTCCTGCTGTCATAGGAAATTGCTCCCCAGACCATAACTCCAGGTGTAGGTCCAGTGTATCTCGGCCGCGGACAGGTTGGTTGCAGTCGCTCACCTGGCCTCCTTCTAACCAACACACGGCCATCACTGGCACCCAGGCAGAACCGGCTTTCATCTGAAAACACAACAGATCGCCACTTCGTCCTCCAATGAGCTCTAGCTTGACACCACTGACGTCGCAAACGGCAGTGGTTTGGAGTAAGTGGAATGCACGCTACAGGGCGTCTGGCTCGGTGCTGTCCTTCAATTAACCGATTTGTAACAGTTCGTTGTGTCACTGTGGTGGAACCTGCAGCTCGAATTGCTGCCGCAGACCCGGTACGATGCGCCACGGCCATATGCCGTACACGGCGGTCTTCCCTCTCAGTAGGGCCACGTGGCCGGCCGGAACCCGGTTTTCTTGCGGTAGTACCTTCCCTTGACCACCGCTGCCAGCGATCATGCACAGTGGCTACATTCTTGCCAAGTCGTTGTGCAATATTGCGGAAAGAATATCCACCTTCTCGTAGCACTATTACACGACCTTGTTCGAACTCCGTGAACTGTTGATAATGGCTTCTTTGTCTTCTTAAAGGCATTTTTGACTAACATCAACACCCTACGTCGAATCTCAACGATAACTAACGCTCACGAACGTTACAGCGAGTATTTACAGCAAACCTGCTTTGCATGTTCCGAGGGGCGCTAACAGCGCCACACGTATGCGCCGAGCGCGAAATTTGCTTAGACGTCATTTTACAGATGTACTCTCACCGCCTAACAACTGTCGTTTATCTAACACAACCCTTTTTTGGTGTTGGGATTTATTTTTCCGTCAGTGTATGCGTGTGGTGCATTTTTTTTTATGTTAATGACTAGCAAATGAGTTGGTATACTCATTACCACTGATGCTGTGCTAGTTCAATTCTACCAATTTTCCTTTACCAGATTTGATCCTTAACACAATGTGCCCATGACAGATGTATTGAAATAAAACTTTTATTTCTCATATGAGTATATATATTAGCTATCAGAAAAATTGGAAATACTTGCATACATGCATACAAACAATGAAAAATTGAAAAAAACAAACAAAAAAAGAAACTTAGCTTTCTGATGGCAAAATCCCATGGCATTATTCCTGCAGGTTGCTTACGTTTTCTCCATGGCATGAAAAATCTGGTTTGGCCATGTGCATCCAGGAAATTTTCACTTTGATGAAGCCTGCCACTTACGTGCTTTTCTGCGTTCAGCTTCTTATGCCTTCCTAACTTTTTCTTTTGCATTTAAATGTCTTAGCCGTATAAAGGTTCGGGTTCTAACATACAACTTTTTCACCTGTGTAGGAACATCTGGAAACCTCTGACCAATTTTCACACATAGTTTGTGTACAATCTTGTGTTCCTGGAATAAAGAGTCATGTACATGCACTTCTGCAAACATCAACTCAAACTGGTTAACTTTCTCCAACCATGGATCTGATGGAAGAAGGAGGCCACCTCGTGAAAGGGTCTCAACTCAGCCAACAGGAACTTAATCTGTAGTTGATGGTGGATTAAGTAGCTGGCCAGTTGGCGTACGTAGCGAACGATCATATTTTCTTCCTCGGTAAGCTATGTAACCTTCAAGGTAACGAAAGCCTTCTACAGAGCAATCAGATCCAGGAGTAGCAGGTGGTACCTGAATACCTGTAGAGTCATGTAGAGTAATATCCCGAATCTCAGTTTCACCTTCAATCATTACCAGGGGTTCTGACATATCAGGTAAAACGGCACTAAACAATTGAGATGTCAAAAAGTAATCATCATCACCACCACTTTGCGCAAAAGGAGCAGCACTTGAAAATGGAATGTCACTTACATTGGAACCTAGAAGCAAGAGACGCAAACGGAATTTCACTTCTGTCGGCAATGGATGATCATAGAAGCGGCCAAGCCCACGTATTTGTGAAAACATTTTTTCAAGGCAGTCTTGATTGAGTCGGGCAGTTAGGATGTATTTTATGTTCAGAGGCTTCAGGTCAGTGAAGAGTCCCAGTAATGAGCGAATGGTTGTGATGAATCCTTTCTGAAAGGGTAACAGATATGTTGCATTACCTACCTTCATTCCTCGGATGCATGCATGCAGCTGTCGTAGAATCCTCTCTTGGGTTTCACGATGAGTTTCAAATCCACATGCCAGAGACTTCTCATCTGTAGGCCTTCTTGAATTTAGCACAACAAACGAGTCGTTCAGAAGCTGAACAAATTTCGCGTCGAGTTCTTCATGTGGCATAAGAAAGCGTATTCCTTGTGCAGCGTGGTTCGAAAAGAGCTGAGTTGCGAAATATACACTTTGGCGGTCACGGCCCTTCAAACTAATGTGATGAAGTGACAACTTGGGGCATATCTTCATCTCACTGCAATCCAGAGTAAGGAGCTGTTCAATAGTAGCTTTTGTAATTTTCTTATTACCTGGAAGTGTTAGTCCATCATCGAGAAAATGATTTCTTAGCAGCTTGTAAAGGTGTGGAACATCTGCAAACACCCAAACTCGTTTATTTGGTATTTGAGGATAGGGGAAGCATGTGTTTGTGTGTGTTACTTGTAATTCCTTCAGTACAGCACGATTTTTGCCACCAAGGTCAGCTACAGCAGCAACAACATTATACTGAATATCTTCCAGAGATGATATTATTTTGTTCAGCAATGAGGCTGTCATCTGTATGTCAAAATCAAAATATAAAACCTGTTTCCAGCTTGCAAACTCTCCCCGTACCATGACTACTTGCACATTACTGTGTGGACCAACAATCCTAACTTCTTCTTGGTCATAGGAAATTCTGCTATCTATGTTCATTTCATCAAAAGAAATGACACATGTACACTCTAAAGTACTAAGTCTTTGTGCCTGTGCCTTCATTAGCTGAAGGAGATCATGCAGAATGCCAGGGCAACAATGGAATGAGCGAGCAGTTCACCGTCTCAGTGTTGAAATTCATGGCAATGGAAACCCCATTTTATCTTTCAAGAAAATATAGCACTTTATTGACATTGCACGCCGAGTAATGGCTTTACAGAGGTCTTCCCTTTCCAATTTTACACATTTCTTACCTTTTATTGAACAACGGACCTGATTTGCAGTGAAGAGTTTTGCTAAAAATTTCCTTACTTCGGTTTCTAACTCCGTGTCAAATTTTTTCAAGTATTCCTGAGAACGTCGTCGAGTTGTTACGAACTGACTGTGAAGGTACTTGTTTCTAACTCTCATCTGAATGCACGCCGTGTTTAGCCTTTTGTTTTCTTCCTCCAATTTCTTTTTTCTTCCCTCAATTGTTTTTATATCACTCAGCATGCACTGCGTTTCTTGATCAGTTCCCATCGATTTCTCTACATTCATATTCCTTGGTGATAGATTATCAAGGGTTTCCAATGCACGTTTGCGAACTCCACGGTCATGACATCTAAGTGCAGTAGGCGTTGCAGTCTCAGGTCCTGCAATGTCAGCACTGGCTCTTGAACTTACCTTATTAATACCAGTATTATTGCTTGTGGGAAGGTTTAGTGTAGGTACTGCATCAGGCTTCAACACTTTCCTGCTAGTTAACCCAAGTAACTCTGCCTTTAAGTCACGCTGGTAGTCATCCTGTGTGAAATGGTGAGAACACACTCTTGCATTGGACACTTTGAAGGAATCCTGACGCTTACATTTCTGAATCCACCTTTTTTGTAGTAATAAATCCTTCGGAAATACATGGTACATAATGCCAGTGTTCTTGGTTTTCCTATTGTTCGTAGTACATCAGGCCCCTGCTCAATCCGGCATTATTGCGTTTCTTACGAAACACAGAAGCAATAAATTTCAGTGATAAATGCGTGTAAATATCAAAATTAACAAAACATAAAACTATACGATACAAACTTCAAGCGGTTGAAAATCAACTGCGTTAATAGAGAAAACTCCAGCACACCAATTGTAAACAAACATGGATGCAAGAAGTCAAAACACTGAGCGTCCAGCGTCCACACCTACGTCATGCGTGGTTTCAAAATAACCGCGTCTGATACTGCGCAGCCCAAGCGGCACTCTCCCGCCTGCTGGTGTGATGCCGATATGCACCAAAGTCTCAGAACCCAATGGGCACCGCTGCCCGAGCTTCAACGTCGGGTACCTCGTCATCGGATATTAATTTCTCTCCAACCCAATATTCAGCAGTCATACATTGTTGTATATTTTTTACTATCTCACTCCCGTATGTACTGTATAAGAAGTTTGTTTACAAACAAACATAGAATTCGAAATTCATTAATCTTTAAAAATATTTTGTTTTGTCAATTCTAAGGACGCAAATAGCTTGAAGCAGATATACTTACAGAGTTGAATTTCTACGTGAAATCGTGCAGATAAAAGTAAAATTTTAATTTTTCAAATGACTCACTTGATGTATTTTCTTTTTTACAAAAGGTAATAACAATGAGTAGCCGTCGCAGAACAAATATTTTAGAAGTAAAGAAATTTGTGACAAAAGTGTATACGAAATCTTTTTTTCGGAAACATGGACAGACGTTGTAAATCCAGCATGGACAGACGTTGTAAATCCTGCCACGCAGTTAGGGGTGATCATATACCCTATGAAGACTGGATTTTTCTTTTCAGCCGCCTGTCACATGAAGGTTTCTGTCTTCTGTCCAGTTGTGCTCGAAGATACCTTTTCAATAAAGTGCCTCTTTGTATTCTTTGGATTCCTTGTTTAGACGGTTTTGCTCATTTGTCCCATATTCTTACATCTTGGGGATCTTATGGTATGATTTGAATCGATGTGGAACACTTCTGCACGACGTTAAATTCGATAAACCGTCTCGTACTTAATTTTTGCACGACAGTGTATAATACCATGGACGGAATTCAATGACCTTTGACGAGAATAATATACGAAAATGGGCTCTTCATCACTAGTTGCAGTAGCTCCATGATCGTTGTACGCAGCATGGGAACGCTGAAGAATTTTTTTAATAAAGCAAAGTTTAGTTTGTTCATAAGTAGGAGTACATTTTTACTGGCATCATTATCTTTATTCAAAAGCTGTACAGTAAAAATACTCGCATACGGAGGGTGGCGTAGAAGCTGTACCCCTTTGGGGTTTGTGAACGCGCAGGTCCACGAATCTGTAGAGTTAAAGTTCAACCTGTCGGAGTAACTTGATAGTTATACGCCGTGAATTTGATCGCGTTTATAGTGTTGTTGTGTTTGCGCGTGTTTAAAATTAAGAAGAAATTCTGCAATCTCACCACGTGCAAATTGAAATCAGTGATTCAATTTCTTAACGTGAAACACACTCGACTATGTGAGATAACTCGTTAACTATCATCAAATTAGAGAAGTGAGAAAGTGCGTATTCAACATCTTCGAGGTTGGTGAAGGTTGTAGTCCAGTAAATGATGCAGCAACCGGAAAATATTGCTAGTCGCTTGGGACAATGCCCGGGGAACAGGCTGGGTGCGGCGGCAAGTCCCAACTCAGGTACCTGATTTTGTGACAGGTCACCGATGATATGTGAGGTCTCCCCTCATTCGGCTGTAGGAGGATGTCCTTAATGTCGTTTAGACGTCAGCAATGTGTGCAGATCGTCGAGATGACGGCTATGCACATAGTCGCTGATAGTTGTGTTGTTCGGCAGCAGCTCAAACAAGAAAGATGACACCGAATTTTCAGGTGTAATAAGCACGTCTTTTGAATCCGTTCTGACGCAAATTAAATGTATCAAAGCTATTCAAAATCAATGGAACCGGTACGGAAAACAATACTATATGACAGAACAAAGAAGATCTTCAATCGGAATTTTAATCCCTCAGATATTGTTATAAACGGAATCGTGAGCTTACGCCCTCTGGTTGCAGACTTGTGTGTTAAGAAAGACATGAATTTATATGAGAAACATATCGCACCGACAACACTCTCTAACACGGGAAGAAAATTTCAAATCGGAATCTTAGAAACAGAGATATCGACAAAAATGAGATGTGACTTTAGGTACCCTGGTGGGAAAACCATGCATTATTTTAGGAAGAAAGTATTCTCAAACAGCTTTTCAATATGAGCACCATCGGTCCAAGAAAAAAGAAATTTAGTCGAGTTTTCAGGAGCCTAGATTTTGCTACAAATACATCAGAAGCAGAAATTAACAGTTATGCCTCCTGGTGGCCAAACCATTCTTTACCAATCATGGGAAATCATGTGAACAATATTTTCCATCTGGTCTTGTATGCAATACAGGAAGACATTTTCAAATCGGAGTTTTAGATGCAGAAATAACGCAGAAAACGCAATTTAACTTTGTGCCCCCTAGCGGAAAGTCCATGAATTACTTGAACATTTTTTATTTATAGGAAAAACATTTCGAATCGGAAACAATATCCAACAAAGAAGGAATTTTTCTAATCGGACTCTTAGAAGTAGAGATATTGACCAAAATAAGATATACCTTTACGCCCCCGGCGTAGATGCCATGCGTTATTTCAAGAAGAAAATGTTCCTTAAAGGTTTGCCGACATGAGTAGTGTTGGTCAACAAACCACTTTTTTTTGCAATCGAGATTTTAGAAGCTCTTATTTTGCTGCGAATACATTAGTCGCGGAAATTAGGACTTACGCCACCTTGGGGCCAAACCATCCTTTACAAAATTTTGAAGTTATGTGCAAAGGATTTCCCATGTGCAGCTGTATCCGGTGCAGAAAGAATTTTTAAAATGGGAGATTTAGAAGCCGAGATATAGGGGGGGGGGCACACTTTCCTTTTAGGCCCCCTAGCGGAAAGTCTACGAATTAATTGAAAAATTTGAAATTATATGAAAAACATGTCACACTGGAAATACTATCCAACAAACAATAAATTTTTCAAATCGGACTCCTAGAAGTAGAGATATTGACAAAAATAAGACATAAGTCTACGCCCCCTGTCGGAGAAACAGTGAAATATTTTAATAAGAAAATATTCCGAAAATGTTTATCGATGTGAGTGGCATCAGTCCACAAAATAATTTTTTCAATCGATATTTTAGAAGCTCAGTTATGACAAATACATCAGAATCAAAAATTAACACTTACTCCCTCTGCAGGCAAAAGTATTCTTTACCACAAATTTGAAATTACATGCAAAGTATTTTTCATGAGGAGGTGTATTCGCTGAAGAAAAAAAAATCAAATCGGAGTTTTATAGGAAGAGTTATCGGGAAAAAAATATTTCCTTTTACGCATCCTAGTGGAAATCTATGCGTAATTTGAAAAAGTAACTATATCTAAAATACTCTTGGAATCGAAAGAAAAAATAATTTTTTCAATCGGATGTTTAGAAGCAAATATGTGGAATAAAATGTATTTTTGAATTCGACATCATCTGCCTTTACGCCTCCTTGCGGCAAAACTGTTCAACGTGAAAACAAACGAAATAAAGGATCATCATTCGCATATTTCAAGCTTCCCAATGCAAAAAGAATTTTTTATATCAGACTAATAGTTACAGAGATATTGTGAGTACAGACGGACAAACCGGTAACATAAGCACGATCTTTTTTTACAAAAGACGTGCTAAAAACACGACACCCTCCACACATGCGAACAAAGAGAAAGAAGGAATTTACGTGGGTTTGAGCAAGGTCCTGGGGTCGGCATCACGTCGGCGTTTTTGCTGCCATCCACTGTTTCCAAGCGCTGAAATTTTCATACTCCACCCATTTCTCCTCACCTTTCACAATGTGGTCCCAGAACTGTTTCACTTGGTCACCTGCAATCAGGGAAACTCATGCACTGATTCGATGTGCTTTCCGCTGAACTGTGAGGTGATAAGGCACCTGAATTCCCCTCTTGTGCAACTTCGCAATTTAACACAGGTGCGTGATAATGCTCGTGTGTGTAGATCCTAACTGATCAACCAACTCCTGCGAAGTCATACGTGCGCAGGTCTCGACTGCGGTCTTAGAATATCCATATCTTCAGTTGTAGGGCTTCCGCCATTGGGGCTATCAGATAGGTCAAAATTTCCATCTCGAAGCCGTTGAAACCTACGAAAGCACTGACGATGCGGTATGGTTTTATGGCACACACCGGCAATATTCTGTACAGCACTTGCGGGGTGCTACCGGAAAGAGACTCATACAGCATGAAATAGAGGATGTGCTCCTTGTCCGTTACGATGTTTGCTGGCGCTCATACTCTTCACCTTCTGACGGATAACTATCACTGATTTAAGCCCCCTACCTGCTGGTGTGATGCCGATGTGCACCGAAGTCTCAGTAGACAAGGTGCACCGGTGCGTGGACTTCAACGTCGGGTACCTCGTCATCGGATATTAATTTCTCTCAAACCCAATATTCAGCAGTCATACATTGTTGTATATTTTTTACTATCTCTCTGCCGTATGTACTGTATAAGAAGTTTGTTTACAAACAAACATAGAATTCGAAATTCATTAATCTTTAAAAATATTTTGTTTTGTCAATTCTAAGGACGCAAATAGCTTGAAGCAGATATACTTACAGAGTTGAATTTCTGCGAGAAATCGTGCAGATTAAAGTAAAATTTTAATTTTTCAAATGACTCACTTGATGTATTTTCTTTTTTACAAAAGGTAATAACAATGAGTAGCCGTCGCAGAACAAATACTTTAGAAGTAAAGAAATTTGTGACAAAAGTGTATACGAAATCTTTTTTTCGGAAAGCAAATTCGACAATTTGAAAAGGAAAAACGTAAAGTGCGTTGAATATTGTTTTTTTTTAAACAAACGATTATTACTGCTGCTGTGTTGAAAAAGAAGAATGCACTGTATTAAATATATAATACACAAAAATCATGAAATACAAATGGAATTACACCATGTAAACAACATTTTGAAGATGACAATCCGATTTTTGGTGTAAATGTGACAACGATGTTAAGTCAGATAATATCCAAGAACTTGTAAATTTCATCGTCCTGGAGCGGGACTCGAGCCCGGGTCTCCAAGATAGCGCCCGGGTATGCTAACCACTACACCACCCAAAATGACCAAATCTCAAGTTTCCAATGAATTTGAATACAACCATCATAGGATTTGCTGCCGGGCGCTATCTAGGAGACCCGTGTTCGAGTGCCGCTCCAGGACAATGAAATTTTCAAGTTTTCGGATATTATCTGACTTAACATCCTTGTCACATTTGCACCAAAAATCGGATTGTCGTCTTCAAAATAATTTGTATTTCATGGTATAATCCAGTATTTATTTCATGATTTATCTGCTTCTCCGGGCAATCACGGGATAGGATCCAGATTCGCTAACCATAGGATCCCGACTCGCTAAACATGAATGCTGGTTGTTTCGTCTAGCAAATCTTGTGATGGTTGTATCCAAAGTAATCTGAAATTTAGGACTTTGCCGTTCAGAGTGGTATAGTGGTTAGCATACCCGGCAGATATCTGGGAGACGCGGTTTCGAGTCCCGCTCCAGCACGATGAAATTATCAAATTTCCGGATATTATCTAACTTAACATCCTTGTCACATTCATACGTAAAAAACTGTTGTTCAGTTGAGTCGTATTCAATTCATTTTAGTACTTGAATACTTTTTCGAGATACTATTAAATAAGCAAATTCTGGTTTCCAAGGATCTCTTCGTTCATCCTGGTTTCATTGGTCTTTTAATATTTATTTCACCATGAGGGCACCCAGAGTGTCTAATTATTAAAGATGGGATCGGTTTCCACCAGTTTCAGAAATGATTTGTTATGTTAATCAAATTTCTTTACTCTACGAGAAATAGAAATTTAAAAAATAAAAAATAAAACATTTTGCTTGAGGAATATTTGTGATTTTAAATCCAGATCATCAAAAAATAGTATTGGGAGATATTTCAGCTAGAACTTTTGCAGTTAAAGTAGCGTATTGCGTCACATACTTAGTAAAATTGTAAAACAACAGCTTGAATTCATATTTCCCATGGTGCTACTGCAACTAAGCACACGCTGTGATACTTCCATAACAGATGTCACTGCTCCAACCGGAGTAATCTGAAATTTTACATTATATTTATTATTTTGATACTTTTCAGTGCCTGACACCTTTGCGGGATTGGAACATGTGCACATTTTGGACGAATAATCAGTGGCTACCGCCTCACTTCACTGTGAGACTCGATCGTGGGACAACATCCGTTGAACCATTAGTATCCAGAGCTTCTATCAATTCCAAGCACGAGCATTCCTAAGTTGAAAAGAAAGATCAGATTCCAGCTCTTCATTTCCCCCTGGAATTCGAAAAGCAGCTCCACGCTGGAAATGATTTGATTCAAGAGTCTCAATTAAATCCAGTACCCGAGCTCAGGGGTAACTCAGACGAATAATCAGCATCCATGGCTGCAGAATATCACGGAACCCCAACTCTGGAACAATTTGAGGAATGGTCAGGATTCAAAGCCTTAAAGCACTTAATGGTCAAAATTCAAAGCCTTAAAGCACTTAATGGTCAGAACTCAAAGCCTTAAAGTTTAATAATTAAGGATTATTGAGCCTCTTACCTTACGGTAATTTGTGAAGAATATTTAATACAATTATTTAAATCTAAATGATTTTATTGGCCAATAACAACTATTCTTATTTTGAATACGTGAGAATTGCCACTTGCCAATTAAAACTTACACTTTTGCTTAGTTTATGTGAACCATCGCTTATTTGCAAACTGGAAGAACCCGTTGGCGAAATAAACATTGTACCTAGACTTCCTCGTAGAATTTCACTGTTCGTTTAGCTATTAGTAGGGATATATCACGTTTACCCTATTTTTCCCGGACGGGAGAATACTTGTATAAAAGGCATTCGTCTTCTTCGAAATGTATTTATTACATGTCAATACAGTGGTGTGAAAAAATAAAGGACGAAGAGGAGAAATTAGCATAGCAGCGGAACGAGCAAGCAGAAGGGACCGAAAGACCCCTCAGGCGATAGACTAGGGTCAGGTACGGTAGGGCATGCAAATATATGCAGCATGAGGTAGTGGGTGGGGGTGTCGGAAGGTTATAAAGCACACGGGCGGTGTACGCTCAGCAGTTCGGAGAAAGCTATTACATGCTGTACATCGGTTTGAACGACGTCGAGTTGCTGCCACCGTTTGATATGTCCAACAGGCAATCCAGTAGACGACATCTGGACGACTTTACCCGAGATCGTGTAATTGGAAAGTTGGAAGAATGCCGAAGTGTGACTAGTGTGGCCGAGGAGTTCGGGATCGCTTACAGCATCGTTTCACGAGCTTTTAGAACATTTCAAATGACAGAAAAAGCTGTCCGAGAGTTTAGCAGTGGTTGTCCACGAGCAACCACGACGGCGGACGACCGGTATATTGTCCTACAGGCGAGAGTATACAGACGGCAGACAGCAAGAGAAATCGCAAGGCACATGCAACTGACAACTGGACGTCGGTTATCGCGTTTTACCATGGCCTGGATGCCGCACAAATGTGGTCTATTTGCACAACGACCAGTACTGTGTGTGCCATTAACACCTGATCATGGGAAATGGCGGTTTCTGTGCTGCCAGGAACAGAAGAACTGGACACATCAGCAATGGGGCCGAGTTCTCTTTACGGATGAGAGCCGATTTAGCCTGACGAGCGATTCTGGACGTATACAAATCTAGAGAGGGCAGGCAATACGCAGCCACACGTTGAACATCGAAAGGGACCGCTTTGGAGGTGGCGGAGTTCTCGTTTGGGGCGGTATCAGGCTTGGTAGCAGTACTGGTCTCCACATCTTCCAAGGAGGTTCAGTCAATGGTGTCCGCTATTGTACCGAGGTGCTCCTGCCTCACGTGCGTCTGTTTAGAGGTGCTGTGGGTCCTGAGTTCCTGTTCATGGACGACAACGTTGCACTTCATCGTACAGTGGCTGTCGCAGAGCTGTTGGAGAGTGAAGATATTCAACGCATGGATTGGCCCGCAAGGTCCCCGGACCTAAATGCAATCGAACACGTGTGGGACCTTCTCAGGAGACGCTTGGCAGCGCGTCACCAGCTGCGAGCAACGATTCCGCAGCTGCGATTTGTGCTACAAGAGGAATGGGCCGCGATTCCTCAACAGCTCCTTGACAACCTCATCCCCAGCATGGACAGACGTTGTAAATCCTGCCACGCAGTTAGGGGTGATCATATACCCTATTAAGACTGGATTTTTCTTGGCCGCCGCCTGTCACATGAAGGTATCTGTCTTCTGTCCAGTTGTGCTCGAAGATACCTTTTTAATAAAGTGCCTCTTTTTATTCTTTGGATTCCTTGTTTAGACAGTTTTGCTCACTTGTCCCATATTCTTACATCTTGGGGATCTTATGGTATGATTTGAATCGATGTGGAACACTTCTGCACGACGTTACATTCGATAAACCGTCTGGTACTTAATTTTTGCACGACAGTGTATAGTACCATGGACGGAATTCAATGACCTTTGACGAGAATAATATACGAAAATGGGCTCTTCATCACTAGTTGCAGTAGCTCCATGATCGTTGTACGCAGCATGGGGACGCTGAAGAATTTTTTTAATAAAGCAAAGTTTTGTTTGTTCAAAAGTAGGAGTACATTTTTACTGGCATCGTTATCTTCATTCAAAAGCTGTTTAGTAAAAATACTCGCATACGGAGGGTGGCGTAGAAGCTGTACCCTTTTGGGGTTTGTGAACGCGCAGGTCCACGGATCTGTAGATTTAAAGGTCAACTTGTCGGAGTAACTTGATAGTTATACGCCGTGAATTTGATCGCGTTTATAGTTTTGTTGTGTTTGCGCGTGTTTAAAATTAAGAAGAAATTCTGCAATCTCACCACGTGCAAATTGAAATCAGTGATTCAATTTCTTAACGTGAAACACACTCGACTATGTGAGATAACTCGTTAACTATCATCAAATTAGAGAAGTGAGAAAGTGCGTATTCAACATCTTCGAGGTTGGTGAAGGTTGTAGTCCAGTAAATGATGCAGCAACCGGAAAATATTGCTAGTCGCTTGGGACAATGCCCGGGGAACAGGCTGGGTGCAGCGGCAAGTCCCAACTCAGGTACCTGATTTTGTGACAGGTCACCGATGATATGTGAGGTCTCCCCTCATTCGGCTGTAGGAGGATGTCCTTAATGTCGTTTCGACGTCAGCAATGTGTGCAGATCGTCGAGATGACGGCTATGCACATAGTCGCTGATAGTTGTGTTGTTCGGCAGCAGCTCAAACAAGAAAGATGACACCGAATTTTCAGGTGTAATAAGCACGTCTTTTGAATCCGTTCTGACGCAAATTAAATGTATCAAAGCTATTCAAAATCAATGGAACCGGTACGGAAAACAATACTATATGACAGAACAAAGAAGATCTTCAATCGGAATTTTAATCCCTCAGATATTGTTATAAACGGAATCGTGAGCTTACGCCCTCTGGTTGCAGACTTGTGTGTTAAGAAAAACATGAATTTATATGAGAAACATATCGCACCGACAACGCTCTCTAACACGGGAAGAAGTTTTCAAATCGGACTCTTAGAAAGAGAGATATCGACAAAAAGGAGATGTGACTTTAGGTACCCTGGTGGGAAAACCATGCATTATTTTAGGAAGAAAGTATCCTCAAACAGCTTTTCAATATGAGCACCATCGGTCCAAGAAAAAAGAAATTTAGTCGAGTTTTCAGGAGCCCAGAATTTGCTACAAATACATCAGGAGCAGAAATTTACGGTTATGCCCCCTGGTGGCCAAACCATTCTTTACCAATCATGGGAAATCATGTGAACAATATTTTCCATCTGGTCTTGTATGCAATACAGGAAGACATTTTCAAATCGGAGTTTTAGATGCAGAAATAACGCAGAAAACGCAATTTACCTTTGTGCCCCCTAGCGGAAAGTCCATGAATTACTTGAACATTTTTTATTTATAGGAAAAACATTTCGAATCGGAAACAATATCCAACAAAGAAGGAATTTTTCTAATCGGGCTCTTAGAAGTAGAGATATTGACCAAAATAGGATATACCTTTACGCCCCTGGCGTAGATGCCATGCATTATTTCAAGAAGAAAATGTTCCTTAAAGGTTTGCCGACATGATTAGTGTTGGTCAACAAACCACTTTTTTGCAATCGAGATTTTAGAAGCTCTTATTTTGCTGCAAATACATCTGTCGCGGATATTAGGACTTACTCCACCTTTGGGCCAAACCATTTTTTACAAAATTTTGAAGTTATGTGCAAATGATTTCCCATGTGCAGCTGTATCCGGTGCAGAAAGAATTTTTCCAATCGGAGATTTAGAAGCCGAGATATAGTGGGGGGGGGGGAGTACACTTTCCTTTTAGGCCCCCTAGCGGAAAGTCTACGAATTAATTGAAAAATTTGAAATTATATGAAAAACATGTCACACTGGAAATACTATCCAACAAACAAGGAATTTTTCAAATCGGACTCCTAGAAGTGGAGATATTGACAAAAATAAGACATTAGTCTACGCCCCCTGTCGGAGAAACAGTGGAATATTTTAATAAGAAAATATTCCGAAAATGTTTATCGATGTGAGTGGCATCAGTACACAAAATAATTTTTTCAATCGATATTTTAGAAGCTCAGTTATGACAAATACATCAGAATCAAAAATTAACACTTACTCCCTCTGCTGGCAAAAGTATTCTTTACCACAAATTTGAAATTACATGCAAAGAATTTTTCATGAGGAGGTGTATTCGCTGAAGAAAAAAAATCAAATCGGAGTTTTATAGGAAGAGTTATCGGGAAAAAAAATATTTATTTTTACGCATCCTAGCGGAAATCTATGCGTAATTTAAAACAGTAACTATATCTAAAATACTCTTGGAATCGAAAGAAAAAATAATTTTTTCAATCGGATGTTTAGAAGCAAATATGTGGAATAAAATGTATTTTTGAATTCGACATCATCTGCCTTTACGCCTCCTTGCGGCAAAACTGTTCAACGTGAAAACAAACGAAATAAAGGATCATCATTCGCATATTTCAAGCTTCCCAATGCAAAAAGAATTTTTTATATCAGAATAATAGTTACAGAGATATTGTGAGTACAGACGGACGGACGGACAAACCGGTAACATAAGCACGATCTTTTTTTACAAAAGACGTGCTAAAAACACGACACCCTCCACACATGCGAACAAAGAGAAAGAAGGAATTTACGTGGGTTTGAGCAAGGTCCTGGGGTCGGCATCACGTCGGCGTTTTTGCTGCCATCCACTGTTTCCAAGCGCTGAAATTTTTATACTGCACCCATTTCTCCTCACTTTTCACAATGTGGTCCCAGAACTGTTTCACTTGGTCACCTGCAATCAGGGAAACTCATGCACTGATTCGATGTCCTTTCCGCTAAACTGTGAGGTGATAAGGCACCTGAATTCCCCTCTTGTGCAACTTCGCAATTTAACACAGGTGCGTGATAATGCTCGTGTGTGTAGATCCCAAGTGATCAACCAACCCCTGCGAAGTCATACGTGCGCAGGTCTCGACTGCGGTCTTAGAATATCCATATCTTCAGTTGTAGGGCTTCCGCCATTGGGGCTATCAGATAGGTCAAAATTTCCATCTCGAAGCCGTTGAAACCTACGAAAGCACTGACGATGCGGTATGGTTTTATGGCACACACTGGCAATATTCTGTACAGCACTTGCGGGGTGCTACCGGAAAGAGACTCATACAGCATGAAATAGAGGATGTGCTCCTTGTCCGTTACGATGTTTCCTGGCGCTCATACTCTTAACCTTCTGACGGATAACTATCACTGATTTAAGCCCCCTACCTGCTGGTGTGATGCCGATGTGCACAGAAGTCTCAGTAGACAATGTGCACCGGTGCCTGGGCTTCTACTTCGGGTACCTCGTCATCAGATATTAATTTCTCTCCAACCCAATATTCAGCAGTCATACATTGTTGTATATTTTTTACTATCTCACTGCCGTATGTACTGTATGAGAAGTTTGTTTACAAACAAACATAGAATTCGAAATTCATTAATCTTTAAAAATATTTTGTTTTGTCAATTCTAAGGACGCAAATAGCGTGAAGCAGATATACTTACAGAGTTGAATTTCTGCGAGAAATCGTGCAGATTAAAGTAAAATTTTAATTTTTCAAATGACTCACTTGATGTATTTTCTTTTTTACAAAAGGGTAATAACAATGAGTAGCCGTCGCAGAACAAATACTTTAGAAGTAAAGAAACTTGTGACAAAAACGTATACGAAATCTTTTTTTCGGAAGTCAAATTCGACGTTTTGAAAAGGAAAAACGTAAACTGCGTTGAATATTGTTTTTTTTTAAACAAACGATTATTACTGCTCCTGTGTTAAAAAAGAAGAATGTTCTGTATTATTTATATAATACACAAAAATCATGAAATAAATATGGAATTACACCATGTAATACACATTTTGAAGATGACAATCCGATTTTTGGTGTAAATGTGACAAGGATGTTAAGTCAGATAATATCCGAGAACTTGTAAATTTCATCGTCCTGGAGCGGAACTCGAGTCCGCGTCTCCCAGATAGCGCCCGGGTATGCTAACCACTACACCACCCAAAATCACCAAGTCTCAAGTTTCCAATGAATTTGAATATAACCATCATAGGATTTGCTGCCGGGCGCTATCTAGGAGACCCGGTTTCGAGTGCCGCTCCAGGACGATGAAATTTTCAAGTTTTCGGATATTATCTGACTTAACATTCTCGTCACATTTGCACCAAAAATTCGATTGCCATCTTCAAAATTTGTATTTCATGGTCTAATTCAGTATTTATTTCATAATTTATCTGCTTCTCTGGGCAACCACGGGATAGGATCCAGATTCGCTAAACGTTTCGCTAAACATAGGATACAGACTCACTAAACAAGAACGCCGGTTGTTTCGACTAGCAAATCCTGTGATGGTTGTATCCAAAGTAATCGGAAATTTGAGACTTGGCCGTTCAGAGTGGTATAGTGGTTAGCATACCAAGGTGCTATCTGGGAGACGAGGTTTCGAGTCCCGCTCCAGCACGATGATATTATCAAATTTTCGGATATTATCTGACTTAACATCCTTGTCACATTCATACGTAAAAAACTTTTGTTTAGTTGATTCGTATTCAATTTATTTCAGAGTACTTTTTCAAGATACTATAAAATAAGCAAATTCTGGTTTTGAAGGCTCTCTTCGTTCATCCTGGTTTCATTGCTCTTTTAATATTTATTTCACTATCAGGGCACCAAGTGTGTCTAATTATTGAAGATGGGATCGGTTTCCACCAGTTTCAGAAATTATTTGTTATGTTAATCAAATTTATTTACCCCACGAGAGAAAGAAATTTAAAAAATAAAAAATAAAACATTTTGCTTGAGGAATATTTGTGATTTTAAATCCAGATCATCAAACAATAAGATTGGGAGATATTTCAGCTAGAATCTTTGCAGTTAAAGTAGTGTATTGCGTCACACACTTTGTAAAATTGTAAAACAACAGCTTGAATTAATATTTCCCATAGGGCTACTGCGACTACGCACGCGCTGTAATACTTCCGTAACAGATGTCACTGCTCCAACCGGAGTAATCAGAAATTTTATATTATATTTATTATTTTGATATTTTTCAGTGCCTGACACCTTTCCGTGATTTGAACATGGGCACATTTTGGACGAATAATCAGTGGCTACCGCCTCACTTCACTGTGGGACTCGATCGTGGGACAACATCCGTTGAACCATTAGTATCCAGAGCTTCTATCAATTCCAAACACGAGCCCTGCTAAATTGGAATGAAAGATCAGATTCCAGTTCTTCATTTCTCCCTGGAATTCGAAAAGCAGCTCAACGCTAAAAAATGATTTGATTCAAGCGTCTCAATTAAATCCAGTACCCGAGCGCAGTGTAACTCAGACGAATAATCAGCAGCCATCGCTGCAGAATGTCACGGAACCCCAACTCTAGAACAATTTGAGGAATGGTCAGAATTCAAAGCCTTAAAGCACTGGGTAACTGGTGAGTTTGAATGACCACACAGTATTTAAAAAATAGTCAATATTTTGATCTATTTCGCCTATACTGCTGCCTTAGCAATTTGCGAAAAATAGTTATCGCGATGGATAAAAATTGTTGGAGAAATTTTATTAACTTTTTATTCGATTTACTATTTTAGAAACAAATTTCGTGTGTCAGTCCTTTTCTTAGTTTACATTGCTTGTGATACGGAAAGCGATTACATAAAAAGAGTGGTGTCCTCGCTGAAGTGAGACCCTACTCAAATATCCTGCCTGTCCAATCTCTCGTTGACCCAATTCTGTCGAGACCAGCATTTCTTCTTCCTTTCTTTTGAGCACTATAAGAAGTTTTATTCTCGTGATGCCATCACTGGTAATATACCTTTCATTGTGATAAGTCCTTGATGCTTTTCACTGTGATAAGCCTTTTATTCTCTGGTCCCAAGGCATATTGCACGAGGGTTATTCCCCGTGACATTACTATCATGCTGCTTGGTAGAAACACGTTACTCAATATTTTTTGGCTTTTTTTTTAAAATAGTGTCGCCATTGTTGTAGTCTCTGTAGCATTTAGCCATAAATAATTCGCGCCAAACATCTGCCTATGTTACACTTACTATCACGAATAAAAGGGTTTTAAAGGCAAAGCTTTCTGTTTCGCATGTTCGTTCGTTCCAGCTGATTTTGGACCATTTCTTAAATAGGAAATATATTCGCTCGAGTTGGTTTCAGTCCATTTTGATCAGCCCAAGTTAAGACGTTCCAGCCTGGTAAAGGGAAGATTTGATGTTCATGTGGTTCTCCTGCGCTTCGGATTTCTTCTGGATACACCGGTAGCGCAGTGTTCTAAACGATGGCTTCGGATCATTCGTCTGAGATGGGTCCGGGTTCGATTCCCGGTGAGGCATGTATGTTCTGTTTGTTTTACGGCACTGGCTCTTTCCCTTTCCTGGAACCAATGACCCTAAATTAGGCACTGACGACTGCTTATAACCCATTGCGTTGCTCACGGTGGTCGTTAAACCTCCAATTAAAAAAAATAAATTTCGTTTCTGTTTTCTTACCAGACCGTTTTTTCGAATAATTCTGCGGGAAATGTAAGGATAAATGGATGAACGGCGTATAACTTCAGTTATTTCAGTTATTTTGGTCAATGAAGAGCAAAACTGCGAAATAAGATAAAAATGATGTTCTCCTTACCAACGAATGTTTCCCATTTTTTCTTCCGAGAGGTTTGAAGTAAATACTAACCAGTATTCGAGGACATGACATTCTGTGAATCGTCATAAACTTTAGCGTGTTTTCTTCCGTTCGCCTTAGATTAACTGGTTCAGATTAATTGTGAAACCATTATATGATACCATGAGGTACTGGAGATTATACTCCATTGAAAAGGATTTTTGTCTGTAAAATAAAACAGTTTGACATAAATTTCTATTTTTTAATATGTCTGGCTGCCTTGACCAGATAATAAGGCCCGGATTCTACTCAAGGTAACCCTCGAATAGGTTAAAACGTAAGAACGAGAGAGTGATGTGATTAATTTTTAATTGTCTAGTATCGGTAATACCTTTTCTGTCATTTGTAGCAATTCATTTTCAAGTACAATCCATATAGGTGTTTTAGGAACACTGTTTTAATTCCCCTAAAATCGTAATATGCATTTAACACGGTGAGTTTAAACTTGCTTCTCATAGTCTAAGTCTCAGCATGGAAATGAATTTTCTTTGCGAAATGTACAGATAGATCAGATCAGATCATATGTAGAGGATTTTAGGAAGGGAGTGTCTGACTCCAGGTCTTAAACAAGCCTTAGAAATAGGAAGCTTAGGCTAGACTTCCCGATAGGGAAGTGAGGTAGAAAGGGGAAAGAAGATGGTCTTATTTATTCTAGGGGCCTAGTATCCGGGGTCCGACGGTGTAACGTGAACATCCCACGCACGGCGGGTGTTTAGTGGTTCGAACGTTCGAACCCACCCAGGATAGAACCTGAGGTTATCTCCATGGAATCCACGAAGTCTGAACATTAGGCCAAAACTTACCAAAATATATATATATATATAAGCTTGGTTATAAATATTATACTGCAAACGTAATTTAAACTTTACAGGATAGTTATTAAAACTGATTTCTACTGATGTCGTCCTATGAAGCTCAACATCGTGTAAATTACTTTAGACCCTCAAATACAGTAAATGTTTACGACAATTCACTTCTCTAAGAGATTTATAGTAATCAAAAGATATATAGGTTAAGGCGAGAAGATATATTGATAATTTCTCTGTAAGGACAGAAATTTCGCTAAATTGCTTTTGGTTTAGGCAAAAAAGTAAATAAGTATAAATGAGAACCATAAACATTTAGTGAAAGAATACGGACAAATGTATATATGTCCCGATTAACCCCGAATTTTTTCGTTCAAACAACATTGAAATTGCTTCCAACTCTGCTTCAAATTCTGAGAGCGTGTAGGTTATTTTACTTATAGTAATGCCATTTATTCGCTATTGATCTATACTCAATATTTCTGCGAATACTACAGACCGTGTTTATTTATCTACGATAAACAGATCAGGGATTTATCTGCTATCAAGTAGGAGCATAGGAAGTGTGCAGAATATAACAAAATGGGTTGCCATGGCGTACCAAAGTTAATTTCATTCTTCAATGATTCATGAGTATTGTCCAGAAGTCCGAAAGGCAGGCAATGTCGTAAATGAATGGATGTAAATATCCAGTTATTATTATCTACGAGATTGGCTGAAGAGTCAAAAAATTACTGAAAAGTTTTCGGGCTTTTAATTTCATATTAAAACTCCATCAGAAATTTTGTCTTACTGGTTTCTGTTAACATTCCTTCCTGCTCAGTTAACGGTGATAGTTACTCCTCCTCGTTGACAAGAAGATATGCTCTTTGGAAATCTCTTGTAATTATTCTCAGATAGGAAGTGTATGTGTTTTTCATTTTTGCAGAGAAGATATATTGATAATTTCTCTGTATTTGTTTTAGTGAGAAGTAAAAATATAACTAATTCTGTTTTCAATCACTTTCTCTCCAATAGTGGGCAAAAGTATTCCAAATATTTCGCGATTTAGTCTGGCATCTGCTGCTTCCGTCCAGTTAGTTTGCATCTTCCTAATACGATGTGCTTCTATCTATGTCTTGTTCTGAAGTGTTCACTCTAATTCTCACTTTTTCACTACTTTTTCCACGTACTGTCTATTGCATCTGCAATATCAGTTGTGTGTCATTTTCACCATGGTCTTTGCTTTTTTAAGCTTTTTTCAATGCATCCTGTTCTAGTTTTAGTTTGGTCTCTTATCGGTCTGCATTTTTCCTACCTTGTAACGCAATACTTAACAATGTTTGTCCCATTAATCTCGAAAACACTTTTTATTTATTCAGTTGTTCCTTCTAAGTGTCTAAGGCCTTGCAAGGCAGCGGATTAGTGGCTAAAGTGTGTGTTGGTTAAGTACTTTACTGTTGAAGTTTTGAATGAAAATCTCCTTTACAAATAGCGTTGTGATTTCCAAACCTCACGCTTGTTGTATTCATTTACTTATTTTAAAGTTGTTGTTTCGTTAAACTTCGATTTGTTACCTCACACATTTGAAGGTTTTTGCCGTTTCAAATCCGTTTATTCCAAATACAGTTTGTAAGTTGTCAAACATTTCAGTATATCGAAAAAAACTTTTTTCCCAGTAGTAGGATTCGAACTCACATCTCCCTGCGTTTGAGCAAATTTCTCCCCTGATGAACTACACCGGCAGGTACACGACTCTTCAGACAAGCACCTTTTCTTACAGTCATCCGATCTCCAATTTCAATGCCCTTTACAATAGGCAAATGTTTTCCGCCGATGAACTCATCATTTTAGGAGAGGATCTCGTCGGTCTCGTCTGCCAATACAGCCCATGCATGCTAGTATTGTACACTTTGACATGACGAATACTGTTCTATGTTGACCTATGTTGTACTGGGTAGTCAAATGTTGACCTCTACGGGTCGTTGGATCCGTCGCTCACGTGTCCACTCAACCATTCGCTGTCGTGTGAAGTTTCGCTTCCGGGTCGTTGTTTGACCATTTTCGCTCTATCCTTATGCACTTTAAGTACGGCGGCTCGTGAACAACCCACCAGTTCAGCCGATTGGGAAATCGAGGCTCTCTCTGTTCGAGCTGAAATAATCTCTCCTTTCTCAATGTCTGCTAAATCCTTGCGTTTACCCATCGCGTTCGGAATTCTTTCACCTGCTGCTACACTCAGATCTTATATGTGCTACGTGTGTCTACTAATCGCCCTATCTTGGGAGTCACGTGAACTAAATGTCGCGTCGACGATTGAAAGGAGTGAACATAATTCAGTGATCACTCGGTGTGTATGTAGAGATAGTAGATTTTAAGCAGTGTTCCGTTCCTCATTTATGGAGGAATGTTTTTTGCTTCATCATATGCTCGGTGAAAATTCTGTTCAAATGGACACCATGTAAGCAGAGAAAGAAGGTGGATATTTACAATCTGCAGTATTTATGTTAAAAATAATGAACTAATAAAAAATTTCCCCATAGTCTATGATTTAGTGTTTTAAGTTTTCGAAATCTTTCTTCCGGAATAGAAAGTGTTTCACGGGTCTTTTAATCAGGTATTTCATTATATTAGAAGTTACGGGAAGAGCAAAACCTCAGGGAGCTTTTGTAGATTTAATGCTTTGCGACGTGCATTGTTACACTGTTTTAGGTGCAATATAACTCTACATTTTACATAATCTCCGATAATGGGAATGACAGCTAAATATTTCCAGTAATGGCGAAGTTGTTGCTTAAATATGATGTTTGAGATTTCATATTTTCTCCAGTGAGGTAATGGCATCTTTATAAAGCTACTTTGAGGTTTGATATCGTAGCTAGTCTGCCATAGGAAAAAAAAACTACCGACAATTTTTGTTTTGTTCTCAATTTTTTGAATTTGACTGTCATACTTTAATTATTGCTGAATAAAATTTATAACGATGAAATTCTATTAAAAGCTATGCAGACACCAGAAAAGAGGTCCACTTTAAAAACATTTGGCAAACAAGATATAAATATTTGAAACATATTTTGTGTTATATATTGTGTCTTTAATTTTGAAGGTCATCGAATATTTTAATAAGAATTTCTTAAATAACCATAAGTAAATTTGAGAAAAGGGCTCTGAGAACATGAGCAACAAAATGCATCTGAAACGAAATCGTTGAGCTTTAGAGCTATTTACAAAGAAAATGAGTAATTACTTGATATAATCGTGTTTTTCAAGGTGTTCATTTTTATTTCCGTATTGGCTTACAGGGGAGTCATTTTACTTTAAGTGGTAAACTGGGCTTCGTTTATTAAACTTTAAGCACTCAAGATCTAATGTATAAGTTCAAACAGGCTGATTTTTTAGAACGTTTCAACGAGACCTTAGTTTCCAAGTGTTTCAAATGATCATCGAGGATTGCGTTCATATTATATCGACCCATTATAGTATAAAAATCTATCTCTGGAAACACAAAGAAATTACTTTTTTTCAAATCTAAATTCAATGATGAAATTTATTTGTTACACGTGTTTCAGTACGTGTTGTACTTTGCATTTCAATTTTATTTTGCTCTTAATTAAGTAGAAGTCTTCGCTCTTTCTACGTTTATAAGTGAGTCATGAAAAAATTATTCATCTGCAGCCACCGGAGATAAAGTTCCAGCGAGACTTTAGTTTCTGGTCCACGTCAAGTTTCAGCAACACCTTAGTTCTTGGTCCACGTCAACTGTGTATTTATTATTTTAATATTTTGCTCTGTTCAAGAATGTGCATGTAACTACTTTTTTCTGTGGGAATTACAAGTTCTTCGTTATCCATTTTTCTTCTCACGGTCACTGTTCCTTTGGCATAAGATACAGCTCAATCCGAAGTAAAATATTTCTGTCACAATAGGAATGAATCACAGAAAATAGTAGTAAAACAAAGCAGATCAATATTTCGTACAGGTGAAGCTCTGTACAAAATTCAAGCGCCGAACTTACATAGAACGGCTTCTGAAGTTAGAAATATCTTCCCATTTCTCAGGAAGTTGAGCTTACCAAGTTAACTTACGGGTCGCACTGAACAGCTGAAAACTGATACATACAAGGCAAGATTCGTGCGCTGTGCGACTCGTCTCCAGACACCTATGCCCTTGACATCGGCGCAAAGTGCAAATTGTGACTCATCACTGAAGACAACACAACGCCACTGGACACTCTGCCACGTTGATCGGGCTACACCCGGTGCCAGTGATGCTCGCTACTCAGTGGTAGACAGCGCAGTGGCATCCTCGAATGTAGTTCCCGTGACAGAAGTGGTTAGGAAACGGTCCAGTTGACCACTTCTATACCTGTAGACTATACAACACAGTCACTGACGTTTAAGAGTGACAATTTCGGTTCTGTTCTGGCGGCTCTCACCACAGCTTGGTGCTCGTGTATTTTGTTTCTCTGGTCCGTTTACAGCCCGTCTGCAGGTAGTTGGTTCCATTATCAACTCCTTCGCAGAAGCATCTCCAGATTGCCGCGTAGGTCTTGTCCAAATCCCTTGGCGTCTTGACCAACTGGCCTCTCTCAGACCAATTATTCTTCCTTTCTCATGATTCCTCAACTGCTGAAAGTGTGCCCGGATACAGTATCTAAACATCCTTACAGTCCCTGGAGGTTAATGCAGTTGCAATCCGCTGTCGCAACTGTCCTTGCGTTGCGTGCTGCGCTCTTGGTATATGCTGCCTGATGCGCGGTTCCTACGCGCAGTTATGGACCACTATTTAGTAATTACTAGTTATTTTTTAATCATTTTCATTTTTTTAGTCAACTTTGGAACTTGCATGCGAAGTTTCATGACCATCGAATGGCTTTCTCTTGGTGCTTCGTTTTTCATTAGTATTATTTTCGTAAGGAGTATATTTTCTTAGGACTACACTGTTTAATAATACCCTGTAAAAACAAGAAATCCTATTGAACTACCATGACAACACGCCTGACTGATTGAAGTTTCATTAACTCCATATATTGTAAGTGACGACAACATTAGTGGCATATTCGATATTTCGAATATCGAATTAAAGTCATTTCTGTCCGTCGTGCTATTTCTTTTGGTAAAATATAGTTAGTGCACTAAATCACAAATTTAGAGTACATTCAGTAAACTATGGTGTTTTTTAGAACAGATAATATTATTTGCATGATACTCCAAAGCAGAAAAACACTGTAATCAATTTTAATAGACTTTTCAAGTACCTTTCACACACACATACGTATTCTAGTACGAAATTCAGAAATATTTTTTAAATAAAAGTTCATTCTCTGAAGAATTTGGCAACGGAATGGATACTTGCTGAGGAAATGTTATCAGTGTATATATAGTACTTATGCATTGGTTTAAGAACAACTTTCATAAAAAATGTTTTTTTGCAAATCAAAGGAGCTTGCGCTCATGTGTTGCAGTTATTTGCACATAACTACGTATCATTCAGAATATAACTAATCGAACCGTCTTCTTCCGGGGTTGGGGGGGGGCGGAGAAAGCTGAAAAACCGATATCTGTGACATTTTCCCATAAAAGAGTCAAGAGAATACATACTAGAGTAAATATTTTAGTGAACTTTCATACATTCAAAAGTACATAATCCTTGTCAGTTATTGTTTAGTTTACTCATCTTCCGAATTTTCGTATAAATTGGAAAAGGTCATTAGACACAATCACACTGTAATTAAACGTTGTGTGTGTTTGAGATTGTGAGACATTTCAAGCGAATGGCTTTATTTCTCTAAAAGAATACAATATGCGTATGATTAAGTTCGGCATCATTTCATACTATCACAAGAACGTTTCGTGCATGTAAGTACTTTGTAATGGTGTAAAACTTAGGTAATAATTTTAATTACAACGTGTAAATTTGTGTTTTATGCAACAAACTGAAATAATTATAGTTTTATGACAAAATACCTGTAGATTCTACAGAAATTCAATTATTAAAAAACCTACAAAACCTAGGTAAATGTATGGAATCTAAAATTTTCAATAATTGGAAGGTAAATGTATCAGCAAAAGGGCATCCAAGATATATTTTGCAGGGGGCTCCCAAGTATTTCCGATACGGCAGTGTCGTAAGTCAAACAAAACATACATGCCTCACAAAGATTCAAATCCGGACCCATCTAGGACGAATGGTCGCAAGCCACCATTTAGACCCCTGTGACTTCGTAATGTGCCATTCGACTTTATCTCCAGATATTCTTTCAAATTTTCAATAACATTGAGGTCAGGAGATTCAGGTGGCCAGGTTAGCTGCTGGTCCTCATTATCATGCAACGCAAACCACAACTTGACATATTTTGTACAATGCACAGGTGCATTATCTGCCGAAAACTAAAGACGGTCATTAGAGAACAAATCCTGCAGCATTGGATAAAGGTGGTCCCAAAAAAAATGATCTTATCCGTTGCAGATGTGACACGACCCTACAGCGTAACCAGCGGTCTCAAGAAATGCCATGATGTGGTACCCCACGGCATCGTTGATCCACCTCCATGCTTCAGACTCGGAACCAAATAATCGGGGTGGAATGTTTCTGTAGGTGTTCTCCACACGGAAGCCGACAAGTGACGGAAAACATTGTGAAGAATAATTCATCAGACAAGATGACACTTGTCAGTTTCTGCATCCCAGTTTTTATGTGCTTTGCACCACCTTACAAAATTTACTGCATTGATGTTGATTGTCAGAGGTTTGTGGATTGCAGCACTGCCATACATAGGGTCATGATAGATTTTCAGACGAAATGATCTGACGGACATGGGATCATTCTGACTGCTTGCAACTCTGTTTCGATTAGGACCATACAAAACGTACGGTCGGGCATCACTTCCACGCGAATTTTCGCCTCAGAATCGTGCATGCAGTGCTGTAGAGCCACACGAATTAACCGTGCCCTGACGCCATTTTTTGAGTTGGGTTTATGTTAAAGATTTGTGCTGTTCGTTAATAATATCTAAGTTAATAGAAGTATCTTTTGGCTACGACGTCCGGTCTGTTATAAGGCTTCTGAATGCGAGAAACGTCAGACCAAATGAGATCCATCGGTATATTAGCGAAATTTACGAACAGAACGTAATGAGTGCAGGACTGATGCGGAACTGGGTTCGAATGTTTAATGAAGGACGACAGAGCGTTCATGATAAATTTGGCAGTGGTAGGCCTCCTCTAGTCGCGTTAGATTTATTGCAGCGGGGGAATGAAAACATTAAAAGATTCACAATTTCTGATGTTTCAGAACATTTCCTGTGTGACTGCACCCTGTGTGCCCATGATATTGATGGAAGTGTGAGAAACGAAACGCAGGGTATGTGATTTGAAATTTGTGTGGTGTTTCGTGTAGGAAGGAGATTATTTTTAAGCCGTATAGTGACTGGCAAGAGACTTGGCTCTCTCACATCCCACCTGAATCGAAACAGATCTCTCTGCCATGGAAAAATTTCCGAGCGGTTCGCAGATCACGGTTGAGTGATGGCTCAAAATGCCGGCGGCAGAGTTATATGAAGAGGGTATTCAAAAATGTGTGCCACGATACAAATGCTTTTACATCCACGTGGAATATGTTGAAACGTAGATTAAGACATTTTGAATTCATCGCAAATTAAAATTTAGTAATCAAGTAATTTGGTAGATATAAACGGAATGAAATATTTTTTGGGGAAATTTAGAATTGAGATTTTTTTGTGTGTGTATATTTTCAAACCCACGACTTTAATTTGAAATTTATCTTGACCCAAATTTATTTTTCTTCCTCATATATTTCTACATTATCGGTAGCATTAACTCTCTAAAACATCATGAAAATACTAAAAACGTCGTGCTGGAAATTGCATGCTTTACTTTTGCATGCCGGGTACGGAATTTGGCTTGCAGGGTACTTTGGAAACGAACGCTATCAATGCTTAAGGCTTTCAAATTGCTGATTGTCCAAAGCAATCACTATCTTCTGTTTATTAATAAAACCCAAAGTAAACTCTTGCCAGTGGTGAAATATCTGTAAATGTATACCAAATTCATTTTTGTTACCAGTAAGAAATTCAAGAGTGTTGAAATCCGTTCTTAGAAACGTTTCTCTAAGCTAGGTAAGTAAAACACATCTCAGAAAGAGTCCTCTGGTACTTTATGACTCAAGAAACAATTCTGTTTCTGTTGAACTTCAAACAATGAAATTCAGCGGAAATGGGATGGAGTTGTGAAACAGTTTTTACTCATGTACAAATCAAAACACAGTCAGTGTGTGATTGTTTTTCTGGAAACGTTTGGTTTTTCTAACCCCAAGATGAGAAAGTGTAACAATAAGAAACGTAATGTTTAGAAACTACTCATTTCCAATATCTTAAACAAAATTCAGATTCTGTCATTTTCCCCACAATTGTGTTCCGTTATCCATCTGTGAATGCGTGCATGCGGACTGGTAAAGAAAGGTATATGAGGAAATGAATACATGTTTTTTAATAAAACACAATTTTAATTTTTCTTTCTCTCTTTCTCTCTCTCCCTATTGTGATCTTGGGTTTAATATTGTTTTTCTCTATCTAAATCGGCTCGTTTCTCTGTCTGTTTTCTCTGAATTGAGTAAAGAAATTCACTTTATGAGAAATTTAGGTTGGCAGAACATTCCGTGAAGAATATTCTGCAAACCAAAATTTCACATAAACTGAATTTTGTCGGAAAGCACATTGGGTACAGGGATCGAGGTAAATATCTGATGACAAGCTTAGACATATTGTAAGTAACTAACAAGTTAGTAAAATCATGCAATGCATTGATTATAATACGCTTTCCAACATACCAGAAATCATTACTCAAGATTACTCAAGTTATGAGAATAATGGCTGTGGAATAAATCCCGGTCCTGTGCCCTGACCTTTGATCCCATTTCGATGATATTCAACAGAACCGGTTTGGTATATCTCCAAAATAACATGATATAATTTTGTCGCAATCAAAGCATTTTTACGTAAGTTATGATGCATAAGGGCTATGGAATAGATCCCGCACCTGTGTCCTAACCTTTGACCCCATTTCGCCCATTTTCAATAGAATTCGTCCCCAGGCCAGACCCTACAACATACTAACATTTCATCCAAACCGAAGCATTTTTACGTACGTTATGACGCATAATGGCGATGGAAGTGATTCCACTTCTATGTCCTGACCTATGAACTCATTTCTCCCATTTTCAATATGGTTTGTCGCCAGGTCGTCCCCTACGTCATACTAAAAGTTCATCGAAATCGAACCTTTTTTACGTTAGTTATGACGCATAATAGCAGTGGAATGAATCCCGCTTCTATGTACTGACCTTTGACCCCATTTCGTTCAATTTAAATAGGGTTCCTTACCAGTGATCCCCTACCAGATACTAAAATTTCATCGAAATCGAACGATTGTTACGCGAGTTATCCTGCGGACCGACATACGCACACAACGCGTGACGTAATGAGGCAGATGGGAATCGCGACCATCTGCTTGCAGCAAGTGTGACGTCATAAAACTTTAATAGGATCCACACACAATGCGTGATGTAATGAGACAGATGGCGTGACCGCGCGCCAACATTCTCAAAGGCTAGATTATGACGTCATAAGATTTCTAAGCATTGGTAACATTAATGGAACAACACCATCACTAAAAACGTTATAATTCGGGGTGGTTATTTAACCCACTAAACGATTTCTTCTAAAGTCGAGATCAAGCTAAATCGATTTCTAGTAAAACTTCTGTACACATTTTCTTCACAATTAATGCGTTCCCAATGATGAAAATTTAAATATCGATTAAAATATCTTCATTATATAACTTGCAATACTTAATATTTTCTAAAACATAACCACATTTATGCAATTCAACATTTGTTTGTCTACTGACGTCATGAAAATACAGATCGCGCCATCTTTTTTCTGGACAATTAATGCGTTCACAAGGATGAAAATTTGAACATCAATTAAAAAGCTTCATTTCATAACTTGGAATACTAATTATTTTCTAAACCATAACCGTAATTATGCAATCCAACATTTTTTTGTCCACTGACGTCATCAAAGTACAGGTCGCGCCATCTTTTCTCTGGTTTCAACACCACCAAAGGAAAAGTGATTGATTTGTAATAAAATTATGGTTATATTTTAGAAAATATTAAGTTTTCCAAGTTATAATATGAAGTTATTGTATTCGATGTTCAAATTTTCATCCTTGGGAACACATTATATGTGAAGGAAATGTGTACAAAATTCTTTCCATTGGAAGTATAGGAAGCAAAATTACTTGACGTCCACCTTAATAATATGGGATAAGGGCAATGGAATGGATCGCAATCCTATGTCCTAACCTTTGACCACATTTCGTCCATTTTCAATAGGGTTCGTCCCCAAGTGGTCCCTTACTACATACTGAAATTTCATCGAAATCGAACTATTTTAACGCACGTTAGGGCGCATAAGGGCAATGGAATGCATCCCGATCTTATGTCCTGACCTTTGTCCCCACTTCACCCATTTTGAATAGGGTTCGTCCCCAGGCAGTCTCCTACCACATAGTAAACTTGTATTGAAATCGAACCATATTTACGCAAGTTATGTCGCATAAGGGCAATGGAATGATTCCGCTCCTACGTCGTGACCTTTGACCCCATTTGTCCCATTTTCAATAGAGTTCGTCACCCGGTGGTCCCCTACCACATATTAAAATTTCATCGAAATCGAACCAATTTTACGCCAGTTATCGTGCGAAAAGACGGAAGGACGGACAAAGCTGGATTGGAAAGCGTAAAAAAGAGACGAACATGTTTGATACCCATGGTGGTTTAAATTAATGATGGCACCTTACACGTTTCTGTTTGAACAATTCTAAAGATCTATCATCAAACTTAACTAAACTATTCTTATAAAACACTCGCCCTAAATTTTAAGCCTGTTTCGAATAACTAAGTCATGTTGATTGCAAATTTCTTGACTTTCAGATATTTTCGAATGTTTAGGGCCACAAGCAATAAAGGCATGGCAAATCGGCGGAAAAATAAACATTCGTGTAAAAGCTGTTGAAACTGAACCATGAAGCAGAAGGTGTTGCATTTGGCGGCTTGCCAAGTAAGCAGGATGAAAACATTTCGCAATAACAGCTGCAGTTGTGGATCTCGCGTTTTGACACGTCTGACCGCAAGAGGGATACAGCGGAGAGAAAAAATAAAATAAAAACAGGAGTTTGTTTTGTTGTTGTGTTTTCGTGGGAAAGAATGGGGATTATGGCGGTGATTTGTAAAACTTCGCTGTGTATTGTGATATGACCAAACCTGTGTATTTTAGTGTTGTATTAAATAAACTGGATTTTTTGTGAACTTACAGTGCTTGATTATCTCGGAATACATATTAGTTCTTCGACGGATTTTATTAGGTGGAAGACTTTTCTTCTTTTGATTTGAATAATTACTTGCAGAGGCCTGAACGAGATACGTAAGTACAGGTTTATCGTTTCGAAATCTGGTCTTTCCTAATAAAATGGCGTCCGCGACATGACGCTCTGAGTAGAGATTAGTTAAGAAGATGGGTTGCTATGACAAGGAATATCTAGTACCCGCAGAAAATTTGCTTTGAAAATCCGATATATTGAATGTTGATTGTTTCATTATAAGTATGATATTCCTGTAACATTATTTTGAGATTCTGGGTAGAACAGTTTCGGTTTCGACATGGAACAGCTTACACGGAAGAGAGGGCAGTTAAGAACAAGTTTCACTAAGGCAGCAAATAATTTAGACGAACATTTAAAGGAAGAAACTTTGGATTTGGATAACATCACAGCTTTAGTAGCACAATTGGAAAAAAGATGCGACGAAATTAGTGTACTAATAGGCAAATTTAGAGAGAAACAGGAGGTACAGCAATTAATGATGAGGAATATGAACAGGAAATCAAAGCCGCGGAATCGTAATATGATCGACTCAAATTCTTGAGGACGAAGGTAAACCGTATTAGTCACTTTGAAGATAGTGATGCTACTTCCAATAGAGCTGAAGGTGTTTCTTCAAAGCGGAAATTTAAGCTACCTAAGATGAAACTTAAGAAATTCACCGTAGATGTTAAAGAATGGTTAGGGCCTTGGGGGCATTTCAGGCAGATACATGGAGATGAAGAGATTGTTCCTGAACACAAGTATCAATATTTATTACAAGTTACCGGGACTGGATCCAAAGCTAGAGATATTCTAGAACGTTTTCCTCCTAGTTCTGAAAATTATTATAAGACTATCGAATATTTAAAAGAGCGTTTTGAATAGGAGGATGTTTTGGTTGAAGTCTATGTAGAAGAGTTACTGTGTTTAGGGATGGTAAATTCCAATAATCCCTCAGGTAGGATTTCAATATTGAAGCTTTATGACAGAATTGAAACCCATTTGAGAGCATTAGAAAGTTTAAAAGTAACGACCGACAAATATGCCGCCATGCTCTATCTACTTGTGTACGCGTGTTTGTCCGAGTAAATTTTCAGAATATGGGAACGAAAGTTAGCATTTAAGGATCGAAGAGAAATTAATAAATTAGAACAATTGATGGAATTTTAAGAAAGGGAGTAGAAGGGGAAGAAAGGATAGCAATGGTGAAACAAGATTTCAATAGTGAACCCCAAAGTAAAACTAAATTAATTCCAAAGCCAAGCCAAGAGCTGGCACACGGAATGTGATTCCCACTGCGGCAGGATTGTTAAATAACGAGGCAAGAAATACAATATCCAGAAGGGATGACTGTTGTGTTTTTGTGAAGATAATCATGAATCTGCTAGTTGTAGAACTGCAAAAATCATGCCGTTAGAACAGAAGAAGCAAATTGTATCTAGAAAAGGAGGATGCGCCGCCTGTTTGATTCCAGGGCATCGTGCGAAATTTTTTAGAAGATTTGTAAAATGCACTAAATGTTTTAGAAAACATTATGTAGTGATGTGCATTAATGGAGATGATGATAAACAGGGGGAAAGGGAGGTGCAAACCAAACTTGTACTCCCGAATTGTTGCTAGAGGCTTTAACCGTGCGAATACATGGCAATGGGAACACCCAACTAATTCGTACTCTTATTGATTCGGGATCACAGAAATCTTACATTAAAGAAGGAATTGTTTCAACGATGGGATACGAGGCAATGGGTGTGGAGAAGGTGAAACATGGACTTTTTGGAGGTGCTGAAGTAGTTGAAGAGCATCGAAAATTTCGAGTAGTAGTCAATAATTTGCAAGGAACTTATAAATGCAATTTTGAGGTGTATGATCAAAAACATATTTGTACTGCTGTAGCAAGTTTAAAAGGAGGATCATGGATAAATAAGCTTAAGCGACAACGTGTTGTCCTGAATGATTATGCAACCGAAGGCCATACCTTGAACAGATCCTCGAAAATATTGCTTTTAATAGGAGCCGACGTAGCATGAAAGCTCCTAACTGTAGGGATGAGACAATTTAAAACTGGGCTGACTGCTATCGAAACTCAACTGGGTTGGACTGTAATGGGGAAATTATCTGAGGATTCTAGCACTTGTGAAGGTACTTCGTCTGTTTTGTCACTGTTTATAACAGAGAACTAAATAGCTGACCTCTGAAAAATTGGAGAATATCGGGATTACAGATCCTCAAAGTGGGTTAAAACAGGATATTCAAAGGGCCACATTAAGTAAATTCAAAGAAACCATAAAACAAGGAGATGATGGTAGATATGTAGTTTCATTGGCCTTGTTAGACACGGATACACCAGTTTCAAATTGTCAAGAACTTGCAAGAAGGAGGCTCACCAATACTATTAATAAATTGAAGAAGAGTGATATTTTGGATTTATATCAGGACGTTTTGGATATTGGCTTTAGCAGGGCATAATTGAAGACGTTTCTCCAGAGGAAGCAGGAGTTGGGTTTTATTTACCTCACCGCCCGGTGATGAAGCAATCGGCTAGCACGAAGATTGGACCAGCATTTGACGCCTCTGCCCATGAGAAAAATCATGTATCTCTAAATTATTGCATAGAGAAAGGGCCTAATATGTTAGAGCTAATACCTACAATACTTACATGCTTTCATATGAGTAGATGGGGTATGACAGCAGACATACGTCAAACTTTTCTACATATGAGTTTAAATGTAGATGATCGAGATATTTTGAGAATTTATTGGGCAAGAGATGGGGCTCTGGATCAGATGAAGATCAACAGGCATTACAGAGTACCATTTGGAGTTATGTCTAGTCCAATTTTATTAAATGCAACTACAGCGCATCACTTGGAAACCGTACAAAGAGATTTTCGTGAAACGGCAAACCGACTGGGAGAATCACTTTACATGGATAATTGTGTGACCAGTTTGGATAGCTTGGTTGAAGTTGAGAAATTTTGGAAGGAAGCACGAGTGATAATGACTGAGGCTAAATTTGAGCTTCGAGATTGGAGATGCAGTGAAATTGACGAAGAGGAGCAAGTCGTTGAATCACCGGCATTTGAATTATCAGAATTTTCGCAGAACACTGATTACCCAGGTTGTAGCAGTTGTATTCCAGTATTGGGATTGATATGAAACGTGAGACAAGATACACGAAGTTGTAATGTACACTACTTTCCCGTATGTAAGGGAGATATAGTGACAAAGAGAGTGGTTGTGTCTCAGACTCAGATGATTTTCCATCCGTTAGGGCTTGCTTCTACTTCAACACTGCAGCCTAAGTTACTATTATAAGAATTCTGTAGGTTGAAGCTCACCTGGGATGAAGAAGTACCACCTAGTATATCAAGAAAATTCAACCGATTGCGAGGGCAAATTGTTGAGCTGAAGCACGTTAAGTTTCCTCGTTGGGTATACAGAGATGTCACTGTGAAAAGATCTGAAAATTGGAGTCTGCATGTTTTTTGTGACGCCAGCAAAACGGCTTATGCTATCTGCATATTTCTACGGGAAGATACTATGAAGGTTCATGTTGCCAATTCATACAGGCGAAATCGAGAGTGGCGCCATTGAAGATTTTATCTATACCGCGTCTCGAACTGTTGGCATGCCTTATAGAGGCTAGATTGGCTTCGGCTGTAAGAAGAGATATGAACCTACCGAATATTGCTATGTTTTTCTGGACGGATTCAAGTGATGCTCTTATTTGGATCAAACGGAACGAGGTTTGGGCCACTTCTTTAGGAAACGCGTCAACGAAATACGAAAACTGAGCAGCCCAAGCGACTGGCATTACGATCCTGGAGACCTGAATCCTGCAGATGTGGCCTCAAGAGGATGCAATGTACAGAATTTGACTGCAACTGGTTGGCGGAATAATTCGAAATGGCTATCACCGATTCCAAATCTTTCACTATGTGATGAAGAAATACAGCCGGATGAAGCTGTGCTAAATGAGGAAAAGAAACGAACAGTCGTAACAGCTTTGAATGCTCAGAACAAAGTAATCTTGTCGTTTGAGAGATGTTCTTCATTAAAAAAACAGTAAGAATAATTGCTTGGATGAAACGTTTCTGTAGAAATTCTAGACAACAAGGACACGAACGTTTGGCAGGATAACTTACTTCCGAGGAATATAACGAAGCGGAAGAAATCCTATGGAAGGCAGTGCAGAAAGAAAGATTTGGCTCCTATAGAAATAAAGACATAGTTTATTTGCAGCCTTTTATGGATGAGAGGGGATAAATTAGAACAAGATCTAGGATTTCAGAACGGAGACAAGATTATCTGAATTTTAGATTTCCCTTGATTCTGCCTTTGAATCATCCGATAACAAAGTTGCTTATAAGAGACAAACATAAGGAAAATTACCATGCTGGAGTTTAAATTTTGATGTCGATACTGAGAGAAGACTTCTGGATCTTAAAATGTAGACGTGCAATACGTCAAGCGATCTCAAACTGTAAAAAATGTAAACGTTTAAATGCAGATAATTTCCAAGTTTCAGCAGCACCATTGCCAGAGGAAAGAGTACAAGATTGTGCAGTGTTTCAAATTACAGGTGTTGACCTCGCTGGACCATGGAAGGGTGGACAGATACGGGTGGTAAAGGTGAAGACGAAGGCAGGAGAAATGATCCGGCCCACACAGCGTCTCTTCTCAATGGAGGTAAGCGACGAGAAGGAAAGCCTACGAAAAGGAAGTGTGATTCCATCATTTAAACAGGAGCTCCCGAATGGAACATCGTCGAGGATTTCTTCACGAGTCGTGACAAGAAGTGGACGAGTGACAAATCGCCACAGGAATCTCAGTTTGTCATTTTGTAGGGTACAGTTAGTGATACTCAAGGTGGGGAGGATGTTGCATTTGGCGGCTTACCAAGTAAGCAAGATGGAAACATTTCGCAATAACATCTGCACTTGTTGATCTCGCGTTTTGACGCGACTAACCGCAAGAGGGAGACAGCGGAGAGTAAAAAAAGAAGTTTGTTTTGTTGTTGGGTTTTCGTGGGAAAGGATGGGGATTATGGCGGGGATTTGTAAAACTTCGGTGTGTATTGTGATATGACCAAAACTGTGTATCTTAGTGCTGTATTAAATAAGCGGGATTTATTTTGTGAACTTACAGTGCTTGATTATCTCGGAATACATATTAGTTCTTCGACAGATTTTATTAGATGGAAGACTTTTCTTTTTTTGATTTGGATAATTACTTGCAGCGGCCTGAACGAGATACGTAAGTACAGGTTTATCGTTTTGAAATATTGTCTTTCGTAATAGAAGGTAAACTGTTGCAAAATGTTCACAAGACATACTTACAAAGGTAGAAGTTCAGTTTTAGATATTTTTATTTTGAACACCAGGCTTTTTTCCAGGAGGAAATACCTGAATCCAAAAAGCTCAGTGACAAATTAATTACTTAGTCTTTTATAATACCATGTGCTTCTACCTTTGTCGAAGGTGAAAGATTTTTGACATGTCACGCAACCTGTAACTTTGGCACCTCAGTTATCTATAATTTCCTAAAATTATTAATTATTTTTGAAAATTATTGAAAACTATAAAAGCTTTCTTATGTTCTCAAAACATACTGAAATTGCAACATCAAGACAAACGCCCCTAATTATGCGAATAATTGTATGAGAACGGAGAGCCACGGCAGTGGATGTAAATATTAACAGTCCAGGCGTTCACGATTATTTCGTATGTGGATGAGAACTTCTGAATATATCTGATGTTGACACTTACACAATTGAACTGTGTTAGACTGTTTCAATAATTTTCGTAATTCCTTAGCTGTCATGCTGGCAGGCTTGCATTGCTAACGTAAAACCTTCTCAAAGATGAGTAGAATACATCCGTGTCTGACAGTGACAGGAATTGAAAGAAGCAGATTTGTAGGACAGGGGGAATCTTGAAGTGATACTTACGCTCGTATCGAAAGATACGCCAGCAGAATGATGCTTGTTTGGCTGAGGACGGAATAAGAAGAAAATGCTCACCGTTATCAAGGGTCTGAATCACATCTTCATGCAAATGAATTGAAAGACCGGCACTTGTTACCTATGGCATTATGGGACCGCAGTGACACGATACAAACATTCATGCTATGCAGGAAGTGTATCACACGGCAATACATGTCCATAAGCTGTGTTCGCCTACGTTTCCGGCAGGTAAAACTGATCGTTAGAGGTCCATTGCTATGACATATGCCATCAACATCAGAGACCGCAATGGAGCTAAAGCGGGCGCGCTGTATTGGCCGATGGGATCGCACAGTGTTCAGAGAATAGTAACGGTTAATGTTTTTTTTTTAATTGGGGAAAGTAGTCGAGTCACTTGTCCATAATTTATGGCCACTGGCTTCAGGGAAGGGAAGAGAGCCAGATTCGTAAGACAAACACAACATCCGTGCCTCACCGGGTTTCAAACCCGAATATATCTCTGACGAATTACCAGAAGATATCGCTTAGACCACTGCTCCACCAGGGAGGCACGGTTGTTCTGATTAATCATGATGGACAGGTCTTTATGTGTAGCGGCTCTAACGAACAATGCTTAAAACAGGCATTTCAGGGCTTTTTTTGAGATATGCGACACGTTTAGCTGAATTTTTGCGATTCTCATCAACAAAAAATTCGATAATTCTCAGATCGAGAGACAAACGATTCTAGAAAAATTAGAATTGTAAAACTTCGCCGTCATCATAACTGAATTTCATTCAGTGCTTTAGCGAAATTTCCATCTTTTGTATACTTATTAAATAATATGTCATGTCTATTACTAGAATAAATTATTGTTTTGTTTGCAGTAATATATTTCAAAGAATATGTATATATCGGAAAAAGTTCAAAGCGGCCGTAATTAAAGAAATGAGTTATGTGTGTAAATCGATTACATCTTCATTCTAGTAGAGGAGAAAGGGAAAAGAAAGCATGTATTACTGATGTTGAGTTTTTAAAATGTTTGGGAGATTATGGGAAAGGTGAGCAATCCTATGTGACCAGTCGCCATCAATATATTGTGTCACCTGTTTCTGGCACGGAGATAGACTGCCTAAATCCAAACTCCTCATCTATGCCTTAACAGGGATAGATGGGGAGTTTGGTTTTAGTTTTGGAATTTAATTTTTATTTTAGTATGGATTTTACTGGCACCAAAGCTGCCAGTACAATTTATCATGAAGGGCAGAATTTTAAAGAGACCGTGATGCTGGAATGTTGTTCGCTCATCATGCTGACTTATAAAGATTACAACTTTAGAAAATAAACTTCTATTGTACTGAAAGAACGCAGATTCTCCGTGATATTTCCTATCTTCATAAAAGTGAATTTCACATACAAATTAAAATCGCTGTGACATCATTTAAAATATTCACACGCGCGGATTTTTCAGTTAATAAATATAAATAAAGTGCGCGTTAGGTCTTTAAAACTGTGCAACGGAGGTTTGATATTAGTGGGAAACTTCCGAAACTTCATTCTTTATTTTAGAATACATTTATTAATATCGTTATCTTCTTCAAATGGTAATGTTGATTGTTTCCAAAGCTGTGTTTAGCTCTGAAGGACATGTCTTTGTTTAACAGTTCGGTATGTTACACCTGTTCGCTTGCAACCAATGCCGCAGATATTTCAGGTTTGTTTCATATGCAAAGGCTTGTTTTCATATTTAAAAGTCAAGCATTTACGTAACGGTAAGACAGTGTCCCATGTTTGCTTCAATACTTCTTAGGAATCAAGATGTTTTATAATAAGTCTTCATTTGAATATCCATGCACTGTACGTCATACCAAAGTACACATGCGCTACGTATTTTACTGCAAAATCTGATTGTTCTTATGCTTTTCCTAGCGAAGGCTGCAAGTTAAAACCGCAGCCGAATGACAGGAATTAACAATAATTATTTACTCAGCACTAGCAACAGAAATATGCGACATCAAAGTTTACACATATCGCATTAAATTTGAAAAGAATACTTGAACGACGAGACTCTGAGGACTTGCTTCTCGAGGCCAAGATTTTGTGGTGGCTTTCTGCTTTCAAGGCGACGTCATTTACAAAACTACAATACAGCGGTTTTAACAGCGCAGAGCAAATGATATTTCCCTGGTTTGCCTCTTGATGTACGTCACAACTCCGACAAGACTAAAGACCGATGGTTCAAGTAGTCAGTAAATCTTTTTTTTTTTTTTTTTTATTGTAGGTTTAACGACCACCGTGAGCAACTCAATGGGCTATAATCAGTCGCCCGTCCCTAATTTAGGGTCACTGGTTCCAGAGAAGGGAAAGAGCCAGTGCCGTAAGACAAACACAACATCCATGCCTCACCGGGAGTCGAACCCGGACCCCTTTCGGACGAATGATCAGAGGCCATCGCTTAGACCACTGCGCCACTGGGGCGGCCAGTAAATCTTTACTCTACAGTAGCGGCTTGAGGGTTTTTCTGAATAGAACTTTTTTTAAAGTTATTTTTCTTTTCAACAACTTGTGTATTTTTATTGTATAATACGTAATAAGTGTATGAAAGACAAAATATGGAATTTGTACTTTTGATGCCAAATGTTTAGTTAGGACATTTTGAAAATTAATGCAAAATATAGATCAAAAGAGATATTTGCAATCACGGACAATAAAATGTGGGCATCAAGGAGGATGCATCGAAATGAACTGAAATTTTATGGACGTAATTATACAGATGAAGGATACACATGATGGCAAGAACAACGCTACAGGATAATTACAGAAGGAACAGTGACACGCAGTCCGGTCATTTTTAATAGCGCATAGCACCGTCTCGTGCGGCGATACATTCTTCAATCGGTCCGGCATGGAGGCGAGCGGACACCTGTTTTTTTTTTTTGCGGCAGACAGGACCACACGTGTTGGACGGTGTACTAAAAATACCGGATAGTGCGGCACGCCGGCAGCTGGCGTTTCAACTGACCCCACACATGTTCCATAGAGGACATGTCAGGGGTGCAGTAAGGCCATGGAAGTATCTGGACATGACGTAGGCAGTCCAGGGCAAACCGAGCCGTGTGCGAGCGGTCATTATCCTGCAGGTATAGCGTAACAGGAATGCCCGCCGGGAATGGGGGCACATGGGGCCGGAAGATCTCATGCACATAGCGCTGGCCCGTCAATGATCCAAGTACCACTACTAGAGCTGATCGGCTATCGCATACTATTGCTCCCCAGAACGTAATGCTTGCAGTGGGGGCGGTGTGGCGCTCGATAGCGAGGGTGGGATTGCGCCGTTGACCCGTAGACCTCCAAAATCGGACCGATGATCATCTGTCCCCAAAATGAAGAGGCACTCACCACTGAACACCACACATCTCGCATCTGTGGCGTTCTACGTCGCTCCGGCATGGCACTACTTCACACGAAGCCGGCGATGTTTTGGTGTTAATGGTAGCATTCGTAAGGGGATCTGGGATCACAGATTAGCTTCCGGGAGGCTTCGGGAAATTGTTCGTGGGTACACACGAGTCGCTACATCTGCCTGTATAGTGGAACGGGTACCCGTGGGATCCATTTGTGCCTAGCGCACGATCCGTCGATCCGCGCTGCCGGAGGTCTTACTGGCCCGGAACAGCTCCACCGCGTGGCAGTGCCGTCATGTGTCAACTTGTCCCAACGCAGCCGGGCGATATGGTCAGAATGGTGCACTTGGCGGGCTGTACGGCGCTTTGACCACCTTCCGGTTTTTAGCACGATGCTCAGGCCTCTTTTAAAGATCGTGAGTTGCGTAAATCGACGTCTCTGGCGTCTACGCGGCATTCTTTTCACTCTGTACTCTTGCGCCATATGTAAGTTACTGCTTACAAAATTTAATATTAAATTTCTTTAGATGCTCGTATTTTACCTAAATATCGCCATCATCAATAAACAGAACTAAGGGAAAGAAATTACATAAGAAAACACAATGAATTTAGCTATCAGGACAACATAATTTACATGTTCCTGCTACTAATAGTTTATTAATGTAGTATGAATAGAGTTTAAGAGTCATTTTTTGACATATAAAATTCGCACTAATCTAGATATTTTCGCACAGACGCTGACAAAGGGATTAGACACTTGATATGAACATGTTGGTTGGTTGGTTGATTTTTATGGCGCAAGGGCCATGTTTGGCCAAAGAGCGCCAGACACAAGACAAACAAACAGTATTAAAAAAAAACGTGGCATAAATCCCAAAATCTGGCTGACCAAGTAAAACCGAACCATGAGAATGATGTAAGGGCCAAAAAAGACAATGAAACAAACATTAATAAAAACATGATACAATGGTTGGAAACTAGCCGATTAAGTAAAACTGAGGAATGAGAATGATAAAACACATCACGAAAACGAACGCAACTACACATAAGATGAGTCACAGGAGAGGGACGAACTGTCACTCTCCTCCCCTTATGTTCCTCTATAATGTTGGTTGAGGGTGGGCACCTCGCTGAGTCTGGGACAGTTGCAATGTTGGTCAGTTGGACCGCGACAGTTGGATGGACACTGCACACCTTTGCGGATTTAGGGCCGGGTCTTCCACACGTGCAGGCTTTCTGCTGGGAACTGGAAGAGTCGGTCGTCTTCAAAAGAGAAGGCGCAGAGTCAGAAGGTCGAATAAGCTGGAGCTCGGAGAAATCCACCTGTGTCGCTTGTTCAGCTGTAGATCTCTTGTCAAGTCCGGCGAGAGCTACAGGGCGCGGAACAAAGGGCTGCACGGGTTGTGGCAGAGACTGAACTACTGCGGCAAAAGTACGCTGTCGGTTGTTGGGAATACCCAACTTGGCCTTGGCAGCAGGGTACGAGAGGCCTTCCAGGGTCTTGAGGCGCAGGATCGCCATCTCGTCCTTCCATTTCATACAGTTGCGGGAGTAAGCTGCATGGGCCTCACCACAGTTAACACATCTGGCCGCAGAAGTGCAACCTTCCCCGTCATGTTCACTGGAGCCACAATTTGCGCAACGAGCGGAACTGTTACATGAACGTTATGAATGCCCGTACCTCTGGCACCTGAAACAGCGCAGAGGACTGGGAATGTACGGGCGAACTCCACAAACAAAGTAGCCAGCCTTGATTTCGGTCGGAACTTTCGGGGAGTTAAAAGTCAAGATTACATTTTTAGACTTAATCAAAGAACCATCGCTCCGGAACATCATACGACGTGCAGCAATAACACCCTGATCTGCAAGTTCACTCACCAATTCGTCCTTACTGCATGGCAAGAGATCAAACTCCGAAATAACACCCCGAGAGGAGTTAAGAAACGGGTGAGGTGTCACTTTGACAGGAATGCCTTGAAGACTAGTGAGGTGCAGAAGAGTGTTACTCTGAGAAACACTGCAAGTTTGGACAAGCAGGTCCCCAGAGCGAAGCTTCCTCACAGACTTCAAGGAGCCAACCGCAGCGTCCAAAGCTTTAGAAATGAAAAAGGGAGATCTGGTGGACAGTCTCTCATTCGGATCGATGGATTCTACAACTAAGTGTGTAGCATGCGTATTCACAGCAATCGAGGGAAGACGACGCTTCGGAGCGACTGGTACAGCTGCAGAAGAAGAGGTTCCACGTTCTTGGTCCAGGTCATGATCTAAAGATCGTTTAAGGTTATGGGACTTGGTAGGTTGAGAAGACGAAGGAGAGTCGTTGTCAACTATCATTTTCTCAGGTGACTTGAGTTTGGAGTTTTTGTTTTTGTTTTTACCCATGGAAAAAAGGAGGAGGATTCGTCTGCAGACTACTTCACCCACCACTGAGCCCTACAAGGGAGAACTGGAGGTCTGCAAGCCACGAAAATGACGTTGGACACAGTTCTGGAGCTTATACGCTGCAGATATAATCCGTTGGTTGTGATCACACGCACTCGGCAGACACTTCGGCCTCCGGGTACCGTCATGCCAACGCCTTTGGCATGATCCCACAGCCCCCGGGCTTACCCTGCCCGTCTATACGACAAAAAAGCCGCTAAAACCCTGTACACAACTTGGTACAAGACTTCTGACTAGAGGTGGGTTAGTCTCTAGCCTCCCGTTTAGAGCGAAGCCGGGGTCGAAGAGGAGTGTTGGTACACAGGAGGCACTTCTCCGGTCTCCTGCGGCCTCAGCCGCCAGACATCCCATTTCCGCCTCACGGGTCTCCGCACGCGGCAAACATGCAGGTGGGTCTAGCACCCAAACCAGCTAAAAGGAAAAAAGTAATCCAAGGAAGACAAACCCTGGAGTGGAACCTAAACGGAATCTCAGCAACCTACGAACTGAGCGGTTAATATAAACAGTTAGTAGTGGAGGGTAACAAAACCACAAAACCGGGGTGTTAGTACATAGCGTGGTAGCGATTAGGTCAAGTATACAACACGGGTAACTGGCCAGTGCAGAAACTAAATAAAAACGAAAAAGCGAGACACAAGACCAGCTCGGGATCGTGGGGCCGCGACTCCCCAACAGCTGGATGAACAGCCGTCCCTGCAAACTCCAACAGCACCGAAAAAAATCAAGCGGTGGCATGACATCAGATGTTGACCAGTCACAAGGTCAGCTCGGGCCGTGGGGGCGCCGCTCCCTAAATAACTGGAAATCCAGTTATCCCCGTGTGGGGTGATATGAACATGTTCATACAGTCTTTCATTCCTTTGCTCAGAATTCAGGAATTTCGTTTATAATGTGTTATAATCTACACACGAACATTTTATGTTTACCTTATTTGTAAAATTTGAACTTTCATCTTTTGCCACGGCACTTCGGTGGGAAAGTAGCTAAAAATGTGTACGTTATAGATATCCGAACGGTCACATTTGATAAAAACACGAAGTTGAAGTCTAATCCAAGGATTTAATTTATAAATAGAATTAAGTGAAACGGGATGTCAAATGAAATATTTGAGGCTAAATGTATATATCGAACAATTGATACCGCCAGCGCCGTTCACTATTTTCCGAATCAGATCTTAAACTGTAGCATACCTAAACAGACGCCCAAAACCGCGCTCCATGTTATTTCACACGTGGTGAGCCAACTAGAATCTTTACGAAGCTAGCGCTTGTTGATGTATATTTGACTTTGATGTAGCTCTCATTAAAACCAGCGAGTTCGTCTTGAAAATTTTGAAGTAATTTCAGAAACCGCCAACTCTAAATGGAAATATTTTTGAATTAATTAATTTTCTTGAATGAATAAGTGTATATTAAACAGTTTCCAGTTTCCCACTGAAATTGTGTTCATTGGAAGTATCTATTAACAAGTATGAATATATATGTCAATATAATGTGACGTCCTATAATTTGTACTCTTGTTGCAATTGTTCTATTTTAATATTTATTCTATTTCCATTACCCTTATGCTACACTTTCAGGAAAAAGCCCTTCGGCAACTTATAGGATTCTATTGTTCAAAATATTGTTTATAAGACTGTAAAGCTTGCACAGGCAGCGAACTCCCGAAAGCAGAGAAATTTCAATAACGAAAGCACGTTTATCTCGTATAAGTGTCATAAGTGGAACAGAGCAATATTACGTGGTCCACAGTTTTACCGCATTGAGCAAAGATCGCAATAACTCACAGAAATTAAATGGTGAAAAACAGTATGATGTAGCTAATCATATTTAAATACCACAGAAGACACGAAATGGAATCTAGCAAAGATCAAACGCTGTTGATGTTTAAGCATAGCTTACGATGAAGTGAAAAGCCGCCCCGGTGGCGCAGTGGTCTAAGCGATGGCCTCTGATCATTCGTCCGAACTGGGTCCGGGTTCGAATCCCGGTGAGGCATGGATGTTGTGTTTGTCTTACGGCACTGACTCTCTCCCTTCCCTGGACCAGTGGCCCTAAATTAGGGACGGGCGACTGCTTATAGCCCATTGACTTGCTCACGGTGGTCGTTAAACCTTCAATCAAAAAAAACAAAAAAAAAAAAAACGATGAAGTGAAAAAAGCTGTTCATCGGTCTCTGACATAGTACTGTAACATAAAGCATACGCTTCTGCCTCAATGTGGCAAAATGATGTTATTACAACTTCTGGATGCCTGCAATGGTTTAAACCTCGTTGTCGTCTTGTTGAAAACATCGTGACTGGAGAAAATCAAAGGGTCGATTCAAAATGTTGGCAACAAAGTTAGGTAGGCACACCGTCGCGGTATCAAGCCCACAACATGGAAGTGAACGGCTTGTTTTGGAAGATGTTCAAGTTTCAACTGATGCTGATGTTTTTCTACACTTTTTTTTTTTTTTTGATTGGAGGTTGAACGACCACCGTGAGCAACTCAATGGGCTATAAGCAGTCGCCCGTCCCTAATTTAGGGTCACTGGTTCCAGGGAAGGGAGAGAGCCAGCGCCGTAAGACAAACACAACATCCATGCCTGACCGGGATTCGAACCCGGACCCCTTACGGACGAATGATCAGAGGCCTGCGCCACCGGGGCGGCTTTCTACACTTAATGGAGACAAAAGAGAGCAATGACGACACCATGTAGTGTCACTTTTGTAAAAATGCTTTTTTAATTTTTACTCAGGGGGAGTTAAAATTTGCTGTAAGAGGACATACAGTAACCTCACGGATTACAATCATGAGTCATTTATTTAATTTGTTAATTCAAAGAGGAGTGAAGTAATGTACTAAAATTTTGCTAATTAAATAATACTTTTACTTTTAATTCGACATTTATTCACCGCAAAAAATTACTTCGGAATTTACTAGGGCCGCCTCTATGGCGCAGTGGTCTAAGCGATGGCCTCTGATCATTGGTCCTAAAGGGGTCCGGGTACAATTCCTGGTGAGCCATGGATGTTGTGTTTGTCTCACGGCACTGGCTCTCCAATTTCTCTGTAACCAATGACCTTAAATTAGGGACGGGTGACTGCTTATAGCCCATTGAGTTGCACATGGTGGTCGTTAAACCCTCCAATCAAAAACAAAAACAAAAACATTTTGTGTGGACCTAATTGTACAATGAGCCCCAATCAAATTAATGTAAAACCACTTTTGCGAACTTCTAGATTATGCATTTCTGGATACATATGAATGTATTTACCAAGCAAGAACATGCAATGCCTTTCCAGAAAATATTTTGCTCCTCTGTCGAACATTTCGGAATGTTTCATGCGTAAGCAAGGAGCATGGTAGTGTGAATAAAATGTACACTCGCGCTCTTAATACGCATAGTTGATTCAGAAACAGCATCGAAAGGGCTGAAAGTTAAGGTTGTTGTATACCGAATTAATATTTTTTTATTCAGAACATCAGGTCATATGTTGATTGCATTATTGATGGTCCATATTCGAATTATTAATTAATTATAACAACATTGTCATTTTTATTAAATAATAAAAAAATTGTGCGGTACAGAAAGTTCAATTTTGGTTTTTCTTTTATAGACAAATCGAAATATGATGATTCTCTAAAAACACTTGCAGTAACTATTCCCGAGATTTTTGCTTTAAATAATTCATTTAAAAACATAAAGAAAAGAAGCAGCACGTCTAGTGAATGATACACAATGTGGACAAAAGTGATTGAACACTATAACGGAAAAAACGAAACAGTTTTTTATTTACATCAGTAGCAGGGTACGTCTTCCATTTGCACAAATTACAGCAACCAATCGACGAGCTAATATTATAATGATGGTTTCCTACAAGCCATAATTTAAATATCAGATTATCCCACGTTACCTTCTTCCAGCTGATACCTTTTGACCTGTTAATATTCTTAAATGATTAATAAGTGAAATCCATAATCAGTTCTCCAAAATATTCTCTTTTTCGTTAACATCATTTTCTGGGGTCAATGCGACGTCAGTTGCTTCGCGAGAATCTTTTGAGGCCGTGTTTACAGCCGCGTTTCCGCAAGGGAAGTCTAGTGTCCATTCGGTTCCTGTACTTTTGTTTGATGTGTGAAACGGATGAACAGGTCTTCTCGCTTTAATACGAGACTTAATAGTTACCAATAATTTCAGCGCTTTTTCGCTGAGACTTGGAGATCCTTTCTCCATAGATATTCAAAACTGAGTGAGAGACTTGAATCTGAATGTCGATATCAGGCTAGCATCAGGAGAAAGTTTAACAAACCTTTCTTTTTCATGCAGAATACAGCCCTCGCCAGAGAAGTCATGCCGTCATCTGCCGCTCCAGTATGGAACAATATTAGAAGAATTGCCCTTAACGCGAACTTTAAAGAGACTGCCATCAGGGAAAGTGTTGAAATCCTATCCACCAAAGTAGCATGCAATGACATGATCTCTACTGAACTACCAATGGTTTGGCATGCTTTATTAAAAGACGGGAACACGTCGCTGCACGCCGTGTAATTACGTGGTAAAACGAAAAAAAAATTGATGAAATATGCTCGGGATGTCACCTACGTTATTTTCAAAAATCATCTTTGTTCCTTATGTGTTCCAATTCAGTGCATTTTTATGTCTACCATTGTCTTGAAAAATCCTCCCAGTAGAATGCGAAAGCTTGTCGAATTTCTGTGCTTATTACACCATTAAAATAAACGGGTTTAATACGCTATATGCGTTTCTTGAGTATCTCGATACCTTCTAGGGTGTTAACATCCTGGGTAAAAACACGTCAATTCTTGAGGCTATGCTCCTAGACTCCCACTTATATCTTGTAGTTGTTTGTTTCAGGGATCTCCACACGTCATGTAAAACATTTTCTAATACCCATGTTTTGAATGAAGTTCCATTACCATCCGAGTACTGAGATTAACTCCTTTTATCTAGAAATACACCCAAGACTGTGTTAAATCCCCTCCAACAAAAAGGAAGTCATAATTTTCAGATAAATAATAGGTTAGTCTTCTGAAGAAATCCTTACGATCTGGAAACAATGAAGGTGAGTAATGTGCATAAACACATGCTATTTTGAAGAGAAAGTGATGCTTTTTTACTATCATCGACACCACTCTAACTTCGGCGACAAAACAAAAGTTAATAATCTTGGCATTTCTGCAAAAAATCATTGCCCCGTTATATCCTACACTTGCCAAAAAAAAAAAAAAAAAAACAACACGCTAATATGATAATAAATATTTATATGTAGTAATATCATTGAAATTTTTAAAATGGATTTCCTGAATCAGACAAATATCAATACTATTTAAAGTCAAATAACCTTTGTTATAATTCTGCTTGTCTGCTTTTCCAATGCCCGAAATATTCAAAGAAATCAGTTTAAGGATGAATCTTATTAATATTTACAATGCATCCTTCATTTATTTACATTTCACTTAATACTACTGTGCTTTAAACAAACTAACAACATTTATTTTCTCTGTACTTTCCGAGGAAGATTCGGAAAGCTGTTGTACTCCAACTTTCTTAATTTACTAGGGAATACATCTTGACTGGAATATGAGGACTCGAGTAAATTAGAATTTGAAGCTGTTGTTACTTCCGAGGAAACACTTATCTTTCCTCAATTCTGTGATTCCCTTTGTTCTCCTGATTTTTCATTTTGTTTTGCTTTTTGCTCTTCTTTTTTACGCCTCTCTGCTTTGCTTTTGAGTTCTTGTAAGATTCTTTGCAGAATTCTTATTAGGAGTGTTTACATTGTTTTCCTGTAATTTTATCACTAATCTAGTTTGACGTCCCACCTCCCTTGCCTTTGTTGAGCTTATAAAATCCGGGCTGGTTTCCAACTTCATTAATGTTAAAATTAACTTTAATAGTAACAGTCTTTGACAGTGTGAGCCGTTGAAGAAAAAAATGTATTTTCCTCTATTATGTAAAACCTGTAATCTTTATCTTGTAACTCTACACTTTCATTTGATGATGACTCGTCTAAACCCGGAATCTTCACTTTATTACTCTCAATAACATCAACCGTTTGTTCTAATTTTTCGTTATTAATTACTACAGGCTTCTCTCCATGTTTCTCCTGATTTTCCATTTTCTGTAGCGTTTCTTCCAATTCTCTCTAATATTGCATTTGCTTCATCTCGTTAACTTCAGTATCTTCTACGTGGTTGTATATCGTAATCGTAGCAAATGTTTTCATGTTACAAGCAGGTCTCATGTGGCCTTCAGATCAACAAATCCCACATTGTAGGAAACGGACATCTAATGTGTGGTCTAGAGGTCTACGATTTTTACAGATAAATGTCTTACACCGAAAAGCCATAGGTTCCGATCGGTTAAACCTCTGCATATTCTAACCAACCCGTCATATACACACATTTCCCTTAATCATTTACACACAGAAACGTAGGTACAGGATCCTTCATAACTATCACTACAACTCTCGAACCCGAATAAGCATTCTGCATAAATTCTTCTTTTCATTCAGGTCTTACCCACTCTCTACACACATTAAAAATTGCACCAAATTTATTCAAAGCATCTGTTACTTCCACATCTAAAATCTCTGGTGGTAAGAGTTTAACAAACACCCGTTGTACATTTTAATCTGCTTTAGCTACTGTAAAGTTCTTGACTTTGTACGCAACATTTTTATGTTTTACAACTCTATCAATTAAATACTTGTATTTGTCTACAAACTGAAAATCAGTCTTTCTATTGGTGATCACCTGAGCAGTGGAAAATAGATCCCCGCGGGATTTGTCAAAAAACTCCCAAATTGCTCTAACTACTTATTCGGGTCGCATCCCCTGTGTATGGACCACAGTAATACTGTTAGGTCTCTGCATAATGTTATCGTTTTATATTTGGCTCCAAGGATATTTGCACAACTACAGAGAGATGATAATCGTATTTACTATGAGAGCATTTATTAGAACAGCGGGCGTTCACCCACCTTTGACTGAAAAGAAACAAGTTTGGTAAGAAGAAAATTATGTTTAATAAAAAACATATCATCATCATCATTGTCAACCATTATCAATCCACTGCTGGACGAAGGTCTCCCCAAGTTTCCTCCACAACGGTCTGTCTTGTGAAAATCTCCTCCATGTCACTCCCGCGTACTTTCGATTTTCATCCACCCATCTCCCATGTGGTCTTCTTCTGGGTCTTTTCCTGTCCCTTGAAATCCAGTCTAAAATTTCGGCTGTCCATCTATGGTCTGTCCTTCTGGCAGTATGCCCAGCCCATTGCCATTTCAGGGATTTAACTCTGATCATGATGTCTTCCACTCTTGTCATTTTTCGGATCCACGAGTTCCTCTTCTTATCTCTCCTAGTTACACCAAGCATGCACCTCTCCATGCTTCTTTCAATTGTCTGCAGCCTTTGTATGTCTGTTTTAGTTAAGGTCCACGTCTCTGCACCATACGTAAGCACTGAAAGGATGCATTGATCAAACACTTTTCTTTTAAGACATAATGGCATATTGCTCTTAAAAATTATGCTGTTTCTTCCAAAAGCTCTCCAGGCAAGTTTTGTACGCCGATTAATTTTTTCATCAATGTGACCCTCGCTTGATATCTGCTGTCCAAGATAAACGTACGTGCCGGTTATCTCCAGCTTTTCTCCATCAATCGATAAATCTTCATTTCGTGTAAAAGCATTGAACATCACTTTTGTCATCTGAAAGTTCATTTTTAATCCCACTTCTTTACTCTTGTCAGCAAGATCTTGGATCATACTCTGCAGCTCTGATGGGGTAGTTGCAAAAATCACTATGTCATCAGCAAAACGAAGATGGGTTACATAATCTCCATTAATCTTTATCCCTTTGTTTTCCTAGTTCAGTGATCGAAAGACATTTTCCAATCTGGCATTAAAGAGCTTCGGAGATATGGTGTCACCTTGTCTCATTCCCTTTCCAATTTTTATGTGTGTTGTATTTTCAAACAGCCGAATCTTTGCACTTGCATTTTCATAGATGTTATTAATAATATTAATGTATTCATCTTCAATACCGCAGGATTTCAGAGCCATTGTAACTGCTGATGGTTTCACCGAATCAAAGGCTCTTTCATAATCGATAAAACCATGCACGATGGAAGTTCCTATTCCCTTGGTCTTTCAATTAGTTCTCTCAGTACGTGGATATGATCTATTGTGCTGTAGCCACTCCTGAATTCAACTGGTTCTCTCGGTTGAGCCATGTCCAGTGTTACCTTCAAACGGTGTGAAAGAACTTTAGTGAAGATTTTATAAACCCCTGATAGGAGGCTGATAGGTCTGTAGTTCCTGAGATCCTCAGTGTCACTTTATTTATATAGCAGGATTATTATAGCGTTGTTCCAATCCTCAGGAATCTTCCCTTCGTTGAGGCATCGAGTGAAAATTTGGGCAAGTACTGTTTCGATTTCTCCACTTGCTTCTTGTATGATGTCTACAGTAATTCCATCTCCTCCTGGAGCTTTTCCCCGCTTCATGTTCTTGATTGCATGTGCAACTTCTGCTGGGAGGACTGGAAGAACTCTGGTACTGGTACCTTCCATGATGTCTGGAGTACATGCATCATGTCTTTCATATAACTTGGAGTAGAAATCTTTCACTCTTGTCAAGATTTCACCTCTATTTCTTGTTACAGAACCATCTTCTTTTCTCAGAGCCATAATCTGTTTTCTTCCCTTACTGAGATGTCCCTTTACTGTCTTTAGGCTTTGGTTGTTTTCAATTGCTTTCCTCACTAGTTCACAGTTGAAATTTCTTACATCTTCAGTGATACTTTTTTCGTACTGTCTTGCATAGCTCTATGTAATCCACTTTGGAAGTCACATCTTCTTTAGTTGTCCTCATCTCTCTTCTTTTTTGCATCAACATTTTGGTTTTTCCTGATAATATGTTCACATGCAACTTGTTCTTAGACCCAGCTAATTTTGTTACTGTTTCCATAAGAGCTTTGGTTACTTTTCTGTTAGCTTCAAAAATATCCACTTCTTCCGATGTTAGACCTTCTAAAGCAGAGAATCTGTTCTTCAGTTCCAACTTGAAGGTATTATGGTGTTTTTTAAGGTTGGTTATGTCAATATATTTTGTTTGTCTTATGAGCTTGCCACGCTCGAGTTTAGTGTTGAGGTGCACCTTACATCCAACCAATCTATGGTCATCACCTGTGTTGAACTTGTTTAACACACTGCAGTCTTCTATGACGAATTTTTTGTTACACATAATAAAATCAATTTCACTTGTCGTCCTATTTGGATGTCTCTATGTCATTTCCTGTGCGGCATTTTCTTCAAAAAGGAGTTAAAGATGAAAAACCCTTCTGCCTCTGCAAACTTAACGAGAGTATTTCCACGCTGGTTTCTGTTGCTGTGACCGAATTTACCTACTGAAGTTTCATTCTGTTGCCCTTGCCCTATTTTTGCATTGAAATCTCCCATAATTATCTTCAAGTGCTGCTTACCTTTATTATTTAGATGACGAAGTTCCTCATAAAATTCTTCAATTTCTTCTTCAGCATGACTTGTGGTGCGTGCATAAGTTTGAATAATCTGAGCCTTGTATCTTCTCGAGAGTTGGATAACAAGTCGTGCAGCTCTGTCAGAGGAACTTTCAACTTCAACAACTTTATCCTTCAGTTTCTTGTTTATTATAAATCCAACACCACAAGTTCTGCCAGTATATGTCCTACGATAGTAGAAGAGATGTCCACTTTTCAGTTCAATGAGATCTTCTCCTTTTCTCCTTACCTGACTTAGCCCGACGATGTCCCACTTGATCCTTTGTAGTTCCTCTTCCTATTAAAGAAGCCTTGAATCCGAAGATAGGGAGCGTCCATTATACGTAGCCAAGGTCAGCATCAGATGGCAGCCTAGTCCGGTGGTCCTCCGGGGATTCTTAGCACCCTCTGATTTCATGTCGCACTGGCCGCTGCCTTGGCCAGGTACATTCCAGCTGCCGGCGACTGATGGCCAAGATTTAAGTTGTGGAGTCATTTTGGAGGGTTTGGCCATAACTACCACGCTGGCCAAGCGGGTTGGTTAGTGTGGAATAGCATTTCCTCAAATCCCTATGGTATAGTTATACCGCTATTGGCGGTCGTCAGAGCCCCTTTAGTGGGAACAGGATGCTCCACGAGAAGGCGGGGTTGACATTTCTCAAGGAGAGGCTGTGTTGTTACGCATTACCTGACCTTACATGTAATTTCGTACCGAAAAAACATATATATGTATATAATTATTGAAATATTTAACTGCATCTCGTAAGTTTAAATGTCTTTGAACTAAGAGCTTTATAACATAATCACAACTAAGTCTGGAGATTCGATACAATTAAAATGAAATTGCAAGAACCTAAAATACATTTATTACAAAAGATAATTTGGTAAGAGCTTAAGTTTCATGTCGTTTCTCTATATGTAGAATTTATTTTCTTAAAGATATTGCTGTTAATTGGAGCGACATTTATTTTCATTTTTCTGTAAGTATTTTCCCCACATATTTACATTCTGCTTTATTTCCTGAGCTTGAACTGTCTTTCTGTTAAAGATATGAAGAGGGAGTGCTGTTGACATGTGTTAGGCTCGAAGTGATTGCGCGCGATGTAATTTGCTGAACTGATGAAATACGTTTTAGAGTATGATTGGCTGGCTTTATTTAATTACATTACGCACTTACGATCAAAAGGACATGAGTGTAAGCACGTACACGCAATTCGTATTTGTTCCAATATAAGTGAAAATTCAAAGTTTTAGGTTAGTTTCGGATACACCACAGCAAAAAGAAACATTAATCAGGAGACTACAGAAATCCTATCTCGCCATAACGCGTGCCATGACTTTGAATCGATGGATCTACCAGGTGCATGGACTGCCGTTTTAAAACTAAACAAAAAGTAGCTTTACAAGGTGTATACCACAAATTATGTTGATGTAATTTCGCGTGTCCTCTGTATATTTGTTTTGATATCATTAACGTTTTATTCTGTTTAAGTTTGATAGTTTAAGTTGTGAGATGTCCTTTTAGTGCAGGAATTCCGATCATTTGCAACACCACGGTATACCTAATTTACAAATATATTTCGTGACCGATTTCGCGACATGCGGCCTAGCGTTGTCATGAAGTAATTTCACGGGACACAATCCTGTGCCTGTGAATGGAAGTTTCCGACAGATTTCATCGTTTAATCGCAGCAATTATTGCTTGTAGTGATCAGCAGTAACAGTTTGACCATGTTATAATATTTCGTAGTAGAACGCACTTTTCATATTAGCAGATGCACAGAAGAACGTTCTTGCAGTGAATATTGCGTTTCGGTGTCGAAGTCGTTGTTTCACCGGGGTCCACACAGCGATTTTTGCGTTTGGGATTGTCGCACCATATCCACGTTTCATCACCCGTAACGATTTTCTACAGGAAAGACTTTCTGTGTTATTTATTCAATAGCTTCAAACACTTCATGACACGCTCATCCTTGTTCCTCTGGCTCACGTCATGTGGCACCAATTTTCCTTTCTTCTGAACCTTTCCCGTTGGGCGTAAATGATTGGAAATGGCTTGTTGAGTTACACCCAGTTATTCAGCTAGTTCGTTTTGCGTTTGAAACTAATCTTCATCCAGCAATGATTCCAGTTCCTCGTGTGCAATATTTTGCAGGACGCCGCTAACATCCCTAACGCGAAAATCAAAATAACATGCTTTAAACTGTCTAAACCAACACTCGCACGTGCTTTTCTATACAATATTTTTCCCCAGAACAGATCGATGCTCATGATTTTGCAGCACTTTTTCCTTGATAAATTTCGTAACGAATGCAGTGCCGAATAAATGCAGTATCGCTTGCCATATTTCACCTACCGATGTGCAAGTGCGTTTAAATGTTGGGCAAACTTTTATATCACATATTATACTCGGCACCAGTTACGGTCACATGGCATCGAACACGGGGGAATATCTGATATGTAAATGAGCGGTGTACGTCATACAAAAATCCCTTTAAAATTTATTTGTAGACCTAATACAAATCCTTGTTGCATTTGTCTGAGTATGAACCATATCCTTTACTATTGCTATAATATCAGGTCACAGTCTGTAATGCTTTCTCAAATTGTTTGCAATATTTATATGTCATTGATTAGTAAGAAGGGGATTTTTCTGTATCGTTTGTTACAATTCTGTAGTAAGCGATTGTCATTGCGCTTTTTAGATAAAGTAGTTTTCCCTTAACATTTTTTTTTATTTTTTTTTTTTTGAGATGGTATAGATAATTTTTTCACATGAATTTACTGCACAATATTTTTTAGCAGAAATGCGTTGTTTCTAGAGTTAAAAAAAGATCAAAGAAAATTCCGCATTTTAAACATTGAATTTCAGAAAGAAAGTACCTCATGTAACACATATTTCTACGGTTTAACACGGCTGTTCCTTTTTTAGATATGTTTTCCAATTTAGGTGTAACTCAACTTTAAGGAATTAATAAAAAAAATGCTGTTAAAGCTAGGAAATCTTAATTTCCGATGAAATCAATAGTTTACCACAACGAAATGTAAAAAGTATTTAGCATGCAGTTTGTGGTATCGGGTTTCAAGACGCATCATATTTCAGATTTCAATCATATGGCATAACCCAAAATCACGTATAACATTTAGTTCGGAAATATGTGAAATTCATTAAGGTGCTAGTGGTAGTAACTGCATGTATGAGAAACACAATGAAATCTTTTTGATTTGTTCCAGGCTTTCAGGATATAGCGATTACAAATACCATTTAATTGGTCCATATACAGAGTGCTCCTTAAATTTCGAGAATCTTATTGAAGAGGCGTTACAGAAATAGCGCCAATGGGCAAACACACAATTATTCCTCTTCCGATTTTCGACATCTGACCCAACGCGGCTTTATTCTCTCGCGTCAATGCTTCAGTCCACTTGGGAAGTGGACTACGAGCCCAACCTGCATTAACGATCATAATTCCTTACACTACCCGTAGAATAATGTGGCGCTGGATTCCTTCCAGGGAGTCGAATCGAACCAGAGATATTACTTTATAGCTGAAAATATACCATGAAATAATATCTTTTAGTTCCTGACAGCTTCAAAAATATGGATTAATATTTAAAATATGACTTACAGCATGAGTCTTGAATTTTATAAGAAGCTCACTGTTTCCTTCCAAAGTGTGTTTCCTGACAGAAAAATGTTTTTTTGGAAATGATTTCGATAAACCGTTTGCAAAGCAAGCAATTCAAAAAACAGCATTCTCTGAAACATGTTTAGAAGAGTATAACTGGTACGGACTTGCGCATTTCTGGAGCAGATATGTTTTCTTTTCAGTTACCGATGCCTGTGTATTCTATTTTTCATGCGTAGATGAGATATATCCCTGCGCAATATTTCAGATCACGTGTAAAGCAGTACTGTCTTTGTGAGTGACTTAAGAACATGAAAAAAAAACGGGAAATAGGATGAGGGGACATTTCAAGTCCATTCTTGTCTTTCCCTCCTTAATTCTTAATTAGTGGTTCTTATGCCGCTTTAAACATATTATTAGCTTCCGAGTAGTTTCACTTTTAAACCAGTATTTTCCTTTGAAGAAACCTTCACTTTTTTTAAAATTTAATCGGAGTTATTAAAACAATAATTCAAAAATTCCAGCTATAGTTTACGGTAGCATCTCTAATTCTCTGTTGAGTTGTTTGGAAATAGGAGTGCTTTAGTTTTCTGTATCATTAACGAATTTTGGGTAATTTGCACTTGATGTACTTCACAACTTCTCACGTACCTTCTCTTTACTGTGTAATGTAATAGAGAATGTCTTTCAGAAACAGCATACAATACCTTTTTTTTAGAAAATAGTAGAACTATATTAGTGGTCCGATTTATTTTTAAAAATATATAAATAAATGTTTTCCAGCTTTCGCACATTAACCAAATGTCTTATTCAAGGATGAAGCCATTCCTTGAAAACCATCTAGTTGTGCAAAAGTAATAAAGCATTTAGTTATGCTGTATATTCTTACGCCAATAAATTGGAGTATTTCTCTACCTTTACTATTTTCCACATAGTTGGTGTGTAGTTCCTCATTTTGAATCACTTTCCTTTTTGATACTTATCTTAAAGGCCATGTGAAATTTAAGGTTTTCTTCAATTTTTGTCCTTCATTGCAGCTTTCTTTTAATTTCGAAGCAGAATTTCAGAAATGTTTAATTACACCTCAGAATTTAATTCGCTTATTTCCGGGAAATTACCGTATTTCAGAAATACACACTTTATAGTTAACTAAGAAAATGAAATTCTTTGTTCTTCCATTGTTAAAGACATAATAAAAATGGAAAATTGCAGTTCATAGTTAAATAAAGCGCGAGAAACACGGTATTCAGAAAAATTTCTGATGGGCGGCAGCAAGAAATTTTATTTCTTTTGAAATTGTTTTCCTACACCATATTTTGTTGTGTACTAAGGTGTTAAAGTTACTAACATACCTCAGTGTATTTGACTTTATTATCCATCCATTCCAAAAAAATTTTAAAAGCAAGCGCGATCTGCATTTCAAAGAAAATATGCAAACACACATTCTGCGTGGAACTGAATGTGTCAGAGCATGAAATAATGGAATTCAGTGTCCTTGAAAAAAATATCACAGGCGTTTAAAAACCTTCAGACTGGAAGTGGAACAATAAAACATTGTCCATTCTTTACGAAAATTGGCAGCTCATCTTAGAGCTACAGTCGTATTAAATAAAGTGCTCATTGTTACACTCCATGTTCTCGTTGAGTTTTCCCAGTTAACAGAATATATGTTTTAAAGTGACTGTCGCATTAAACACAGAATTTTTAGTTTTAGAAAATTTGATATCATTTGGTAATCTAATAACTTGACCAATTCTCGTTCAAATGATATCATATTTTAGGAGCATGTGTAGAAACAACTAAAAATTATATATTTAACGTTGTTGTTCTTTTCAGGTATAGAAATGCTATTCACTGGAAAAGAAAAAAAAACCTTTTGAATGTTAGGGTATGGTCAAACACAGTCGAACAAGATTGCAGCGTGCATTCGTGAGAGAACTCGCTAAAAATGCACCAACTGCAATGCAGATTTGGACATGGCACAAACGTGCAAACAGGAAGGCTGTCTGTGTACGGTAAAAGTATCTGGACGACAACTAGGAGCGGAAGAGATGGTCGAGCGGGTTCGGGTGGCATTTCTGCGAAGCCCCAGAAAGTCCATAAGAAGAGCAATGCTAGAAATCCAGATTCCTCCAACGACAGTTTTGCGTGTCGCAAAGAAACGCTTGCAAATGACACCCCACAAGCTACAGCTCGTTCAGGATTTTAAGACCGATGACAAGCAAAAGCGTAAACAATTTTGTGTCGATATGCAAGAGAAACTTGAAGAAGACGAGTTTAAAAACTGTCTTGTTTTCAGCGATGAGGCCACATTTCACAAGAATGGCAAACAATAAGAACAAAAGCAACACTTTGATCTCATGTCACAAAACTTGCACTAGTATTTTCAAAAAGTTATTAGAGTTTTAATCTAAGAACTAGAAAAATATTTTAAACTAGACACTAAACATCAAAGGTCCTAAGCTTAAAAAGATCAAAATTGAAAAGTGTATTAAATCTAATTTGAAAACCTCTAAGGCCTAATCACTTGTAAATTCAGCTATAAGTTCTTATACATAAAGGTAAACTAGGGTTTACAACCTAATTATTTGTTTGTTATTTGCACTCACCCTAAAATTTTTAAACCTGAAACACTCTGTAAAATGAAGGAAAAAACACTCTGTAAATTTTTAGTAAGGCATATTGAAATCGCAGCATTTCACGTAACATATATGAAAGCAGCTTGAAATACCACAAAGTAAAATGGAGAACTGCATATTGAAATCGCATTACACGAATCATATTAAACTAGCTTACAATACCACAAAGTGCTGACTACTCTTTAATTTCAAATCTTATTTATTTCAAACTTCGCCGACTTTTAAAAGACACAAATTTTGTCCATGAACAGATGGTAATCGATTTCGATACATATATAATTAGAAAAAGAACATTCTGTACCCAAAGTGCAACGGACATAATTTGTCATGTGAGTTTTTCTTTCATAGCATTTTTTTTTAAATTTCTAACGCTTGAAAAGAAAAAAAATGGTATTTAGAAAATTTTATAAGTTATGCGAAACGTAAAACCAGAAGTGTTTTTCCTTGAAGGTAATTACTTTTTTGCCGAGATGATTTTGTTATCGCTCCAAGACATCAAATAGAAATCCTGCTATTTTTATTGCGTTCCCTGATGTATATAACTGCGTAGATCAGGCAGAATATGATATCGCAGCTCATAACATTAACTCAAACTCTGTATACTAGGCAGTAACTGTGATTTTGTACCGAATTTTTTGGGAAACGTTAATCGCTTCAACAAGAATAATAGTTTTTTCCTAATAACTTCGTTTACTGTAACGTACTAAATTTCTCTCTTACTGTGTATAGCTTTCATTCATTTTGTTAGTTCTGAGGATAACAGATGATTTTCAGGGGTAAACATGTTTATAAAAATACTCTAAATTAGAAAATTGTAGGGAAGACTTACGTCAGAACTGCCTACCTATCGCAGGAAAATCCAGGAGAAGAAAGGTGAGGTTTTCAAACCCGATCAGTAAGGCATCGTTTCTCCTTCCGTGGCTGAATCCTTCATTTAATGCCTAATCATATTCCGTAAGTTATGGAAAACTCGTTTTCTTCAGATACGGAGAAACTCTCTTAATGTCAAGAAACGATTATAATGGTAAAAAAAAAGTTCGTTAGTTGCATATCTATTTTTCTGCTTGACAATGTATAAGCCCACCTTGCAAGATCTCTTACTTTCTTTTTAATACAGGTTCCGGACACAAAAATATTTTCGGAAAAGCTGAAAGGATGGACTGAAAAAATATCAAATATTATTTTCATGTAAGTCGCAGTAGAATATAAAGTTACATAGGTAATAAAGATGACATTAACAAATTTGTATGTAATCTATCACTTAATACACATGATGCGACATGCTAAAATCAATATGCTTATTTTTTCTACACCAAAATATACTTTTTGAAAGTTGTTCCTGATTTTAGTAAGGTAATTACGACGGTTGCAAACCTTTATGACATGTAACTCATGAGGTTATGGAATAAATTTTCGGGGTGTTTTCGCCACTTCTCCGTGAGAGATCAAACAAGTCTTTATTCATCTAAATGAACAACACAGGAGAGACACACATTTCGCATCAAGAGAAATCAACAGCAAAGTTGTAAAATAATAATATATATATTGAAATGACATTGATATTTGCAATGATGACTAACCAAAATGTTGGTAATTAGCAAAGTTTGAATAAATAAGAGAGTAAAAAAAACCCCCACAATATGGTTGTCAGAACAATTACACGAGGAGCAGTTTCAGTTCATGCTTGAATATAAAGCTGTACACTGAAAAATTGCAGGAAAATTACAAAGTGAGGTGAAGAGTTGAGACAGAGAACCACCCAGTGTCCTGGGCTAAGGTGGAGCGGAGTGAGTCTAATTTATTTGATAAGGTAGCCAAGGAAATTTCAAGTCGCAGACGTTCCGTAATGCGCGTTTGAAGGGATGATGGAAAGTCTCTCCGGTATCCAGAAGAGAAAGAGGCGCTGTAGTTGTACTTTAGTGTAGATGGAAAACTTACACAATATCCTTTGCCAAAACAATCAGGTAGGCACAAATAGATGAGATGTTTCGAGGCGGATGCTTTGTAAAAAAACAGCCAGTTATATGAGATTAAAGAAAGATCAGAAGAGTAGATGCGTTCGGCGATGCTGAAGGCAGAGTGAAGCATTGGAAGAAGGATTGGGCAATATAAATAGACATGGTTGTCGTCTGAGTGCTATGAGCAAAATAGGCAAAGAGGAGAAGAAAGTAAAGCCATTTGAGTGATAGCTGCCTTCTCGTCAGGAAAAGAGCCGTAAAGCGTCTGCCAAGTGTATCCCGTAACAGATGAGATCCATTCCTTTGAGTAATCGAGCACTGCAACAGTGGTGTTGACAGATATTCAGTATACATTGCTTCTGCACATTGACAAGAAATACTCTTACTGCCATTTAATGGGATCGCGCCTGCTTCTTGCTTTTTGTGAACGATATGGGAATCAAAACATTAGCGCATGGAATGAAAATCGACGTAGTAGCTCATGAAATGAAAATCGACTTAATGATGTATGATAGAAAGGGTACTACTACCTAATATTTGAAAACGTCGCCTTAGTTTGCTACGTACAAGAAATACTCATATGTCATTTACACATTTTGTGATTACTTTAGCTTGTATAAAAATAAAATATGTTTTAGTCTGCGAAAATAGTTTCTTTGTTGCTAAATACCTCTAAGCTATAAAGGAATGTATCTTGAAATGGTAGTTTATACTACATTCTTATGAATATAAGTCTTTCCAAAGAAATCTAAACTAGGAAATATTATTTCGCTATTCAAGCGCGATTTTGTCCTGCCACAAAATCGTTTCAGTGTAGCGAAGAAACTATTTGTGTACTCCGCCCATGCCCCTATGAGTTTTGCGCCAAATTCTACGATTTCTAAACGTCTTTGTCCGTGTTCTCGGTAAAAGTATACCAGAACGTTATTCAGTTTTATTCATTACTTGACATATTCTATAAAAAAGAATGGTAATTTTCAGCATTTTAAATTCGTGTCTAAAATAATCATGGGTTTTTAAAAATAGAAATTCCTAATGGGACTATTGAGCTGTTATACGTGTAATATTGTATGTCCCATGTTCAGTACTTGTCTCATCCAGACTTATGTGCAAAGAATGCATTGGCATTGCGGATGATTGCTCGGGATTAGCTTGACAACGATTCGCAATGCTAAATTTTGGTGACAGACAAATCCTTCGGTATTGTGCTGTTAATACGCACAACTGCAGAACTTGGGCATCAGAAAATCCATTCAACATGCACCCAAATGCATTCCATTGTTCGAAACGTCATCATTTAATTTTGTTTTAAAGTGGAATCTAGTGTTTGATCCTTATTTTTATATAGAACTCTGTTATGTAGCTTTCGTTCAATGTTCTGCCGATAAATATATTATTTCTTTTGGCGAATCAGTTGATATCAACATTTCCACAGTGTCAGTGCCTCAGTTCCACGGACCTAATCCTCATTCTCACACACCAACGTCATTCAAGTAATTGACGCCGGAATATGGTAACCCCAGTATCTTTCAAGTTTGCCAGCAAAATATCAGGACTAAAAGAAGTGCTAAACCTCAACGAATGCATTAAGCGGAATATGTACCAAACTTCCAGCGATCTGTGTTTTAGCATACTTGTACCTGTGCTTACCCTGCTTCTTTTGTGAATTCTGTAGGTTGCAGAAAACGAGAGACAGAATATTCAACACTTTGTGTGACCAAAAATAGTGGATTTTATAACCTAGGGTTTTTTCATTTTTTGTATTTTTTTCTACTTGTATTGTTGAACTAACTTTGGTTTCCGTCAAAATATTTCCAGGTGCTCAAAATTCGCTTTTTGGAATTATAAGTGATTCCAAATAATACTACCACCTACACTGATGAGCAATTGAATTCGTGACAGCTGGCATTATGCAAATGCGCCACTGTGGGCGGCCCTGTAAACGGAAACGGCATGACGTATGCAGCGATCCGACAATATAAAGAGTGATGCGATGGGAATCAGTAAGAGTCGGACGCAGTATGGGTAAGACGAAGAATCTAAGTGCATTTGATCGTGGGCAAATTGTCGGGGCCCGACGAATGGTTCACTGCATTTCAGAAGTCGTGCAGGCATTGCGATTTTCTTGAGCCACTCTGTCACGGGTGCACCGTGAGTACATCGAATCCGGTAAAACCCTTCCTGCAAGGGCCAACTGCCATGGACAACAGCGTGTGGATGAGCGGGGTCATCGTCGGCTAGCTCGCATTATAACAGGGGATAGACGGCCCACAGTGCAAGAAATCACTCCGCAATTTAACGCTGGTGCACATAAACGTGTAAGCAGCCACACCATCCAGAACCATCTCCTCGCTATGGGGTACAGAAGGCATCGTCCCACGAGGGTACCGCTGCTGACCGCACATCACACGGTGCAAAGATTAGCATGGGCACGGGAACATCGCCACTGGACCCTGGACTTGTGGAAAAATGTTGCCTGGACTGATGAGTCCAGATTCACGTTGGTACATGCGAATGACAGGATACGAGTACGGCGCAAACCACATGAACCGATGGACCCCGTTTGCCAGCAAGGTACTCTTGATGCTGTTGGGGGTACTGTTTACATGGGCTGAAGTGGGACTCTGGTACGTGTGACATCGTCTCTCACAGGTAAACGTTACCGGGATATCCTGGACGACCATTTGCTCCCATATGTGCGGCTTCAACATCCCACTGAAGACCTCATCCTGCAACAAGACAATACACAATGCCATCGCTCCCGAATTGTATCCGAAAGGTTGGATGAACACCCACCGACGTGGCCTCGCTTCCTTGGCCAGCTAGGTCACCTGACCTCACCCCTTCGAGCAAATCTGGGATCACATCGAGAGAGATGTTCGAGGCTCTGACCCCCTCCATCAAATCTTCGTGAACTGTGGGAACTTGTTCAGGGGTCGTGGATCCGTATGGCTTCCCAACTCTTCCGGTCTCTTGTCGAGTCCATGCCTAGACGAATCGCCGCCGTCATCAGGCCAAAAGGTGCTGCTACACGTTATTAGACAGGTATCTCTAATTCAATTGCTCTTCAGTGTATATTGCCCTCGAAAATGTGATGTTTACTAACGAACACCCGATATGTTGTACTAAGAATTATAAAACACAACATCCGATATGCAATACCATGCAATACATCGGAGACATATTTTCTTCTAAAAACTGACGTCGGCGTGGGGGCGCTGTGGTCTAAGTGATCGCTTCTATTCATTCATCCGAGATGGCTTCGAGTTTGAATCTCAGTGATGCATGGATGTTATGTTTGCGTTACAGCATTGGCTCTCTCCCTTCCCTTGTACTTATTTACTTGTACTTATTATACCAGTACATTTTATCAGTATTACTATTGTTTGAATAATAAATATGTAGCATTTCAAATGCACTTACGACCTTAGTAGAGAAACTGACATTGCTATAATTACAAGAAACCACTTCGAAATGCATGTGCACAGCAAAACAATTTTGAAAAAAAAAAAACCGTAATATCTTTAACAGAAATTTATCCAGGGTATTCGCGAGAAATATATCTGTCCGTGGATTAATCTTATAACCACGTACACTTTCTTTTAGGACTCATGCTGGTTAACTAAAAAAGAGAGGATTATGTCACATAGTTAAAGTACCGCTACTTAACGCTCTCTAGAAAAATATTTAGCAGAACAAATGCAACCAAATTTGGTATGGTGACATCGCATGCTATGCGGAAGGCATTTCCTTAAGAATAAATAGCACCAGATCTTACCACTATGGCACTTGCTGCGCTGCGGAAAAGAAAATCGGTTGAATTCCATAAAGACACATCTTGCTGCCAAGTTCTGGTTTATAAAAGTGGCTGCAACAGCCATATGTCATTCTTAGTGGTCATCGTTCGTTTCTGCTGCGGTAAATCTCAGGTTCAGTTCCAAGCTGATACGACCATTCGAATCGCTAAACATCCGCAGTGCGTCAGTTTAGAACGTGAAGTCCTCGGACTCCGGGTCATAAATAAGAGTGTCTTCCTCCTTTTTTCTACTTCACTTCCACCTGACTTTCCAATCCGACGCTCAATCGCAAATCGCTTAGCTTCTTACTTTTAAGGGTTGTTTAAGTCTTGGTGTCAGACACTCCACCTAAAGTCCTCTACCTATGATAAGGATTGAATGTACATAATTCTTATCAACTACGATGACAATCATTATGCCGTAACGCTCATTGCTTGTGAGGCTGTTTTGTGAAATTAACGGCAATGCTTCGGCTGCACTTCAGTAATTTCGTGGGAGTAAAGAATTACGCCGATGACCATTGACTCCACAAGCTCTCAGGCGAATGATCACTCGATACGAGGAAACCGGGCGTCTAGGAGCTAAATCAGTTCACACACATACAAAGGTAAAAACGAAAAAAGACGTGTGTGTTTGTATGTGTAAATACATACTTTAGTTATAATTTCCGCCGCCGTAATATCGTATTTTCTTTTGTGATTCATATATGCCCTTCTATTGGTTTTACGGCAGTGACATTTTAAATGTGCAGTTATATATATATATATATATATATGCAGGAATTAAAAAACTTTATTGCTTGTTGTTATGACTTAATTCCATTAATTACATACGGGAGTGTGCCTCGCTGTGGTAAGAAGTGTCAGGAATAACCAAAATGTAATGTAGTTTTATTTCATAGACACAAATATCGTAGAGTCCGAGAATTATGCGTAACTTTAATTATCCACAAAAAACACCAGGGTACTCGTTCGGCATTTTTTCACTATTCACCCTGTCATTTTCCTAATACTTTACTCAATTCAATTACACTATCTAGCAACAAATAATTGGACACCTGTGATAGCAAAGGAAAACGAAGTTCATTCACCTTCAATAGCTGGTGGGGCCTCCACGAGCGGCGTTTACAGCTGCGACCCTCCGGGGCATACTTTCAACCAGGCGTTGTACGACGGCTAGCAGTATTTTCTTCTACTCGGCATGGAGAAGGCAGGACAGTTGCTTCACCGATTTTGGACTGTGGGGGCACCCAATAAGTCGACGCTCCAACTCGTCCCAGAGGTGCTTGATAGGGTTAAGGTCTGGGCTTTGCGGAGACCAGTCCATTCGATGAACCCCACTGTCGCCATACCAAGCCATGGTGGACCTCGCAACATGACAGGTGGCATTGTCATCCTGAAAGTAACATGGGTCCACCCCGTAAAACTGCCACAACGTAGGAAGCGCATGGCCATCCAAAATGGTGCAGTAGGTCTCGGCGTCGAGTCTACCGGGAATTGCGAGCAAGGGTCCCGTGACATACCAGGAGAAACACCCCCATAGCATAATTCCACCGCCGCCGAACTTCACAGTTGGGCCAATACATTCCGGCAGGAGGCGTTCTCCAGGCAGACGCCAAACCCAGACCCTGCCATTCAAAAGTAGAGGGTGAACCTTGATTCGTAGCTCCAGAGAACCTGTTTCTACTGTTCAACGGTCCACTGTCGACGTTCTTTGCACCACGTTAGCCGAGCAGCGCTATTGGACTTAGTGATCAAAGGCTTGCGGGCGGAGCACGTCCATGATAACCAAGCAGATGGGTTTCCTTACGGATGGTATTCATCGAAAGAACAATCCTGAATGCCTGTTGAAACTCCTCGCTGATGTGGCCCATCGATTTGGTGCGGTTCTTCTGAATTTCTCTGGCCAGCACCCGTCGGTCTCTAACTCCCAGTTTTGTGGGTCTGCCGGGTCGGGGCACATTCCAACAGTCACCTCTCTTCTTTCACTTGCCAATCACGTAGGCCACTGTTGATTTTGGGTACTTCAAATCGCTGGATATGTCACGTATGAATCGGCCATTTCTGTGATACCCGACGATTACACCTTTCTCAAAATCAGAGAGCTCCGAACTGCGGGGCATCTTGCATGCGACTGGTTGCGTTGTTGTTTCCCACACGATATTTAACGCGGCGGCCGTGACGTGTATCAGGACCATAGATATCGTAGATTTTAGGGGTGTCCAATTACGTGTTGGTAGATAGTGTATATACATTTTCATAACTAAATCCGGTGTTGAAATCGAGGTAAATAATTTATTTTTACCCAAAATTTAAATTCACAACTTTTAAATGCACATTCCAGTGAGATATAAATCAGGCAAAATTATGCAGTTATAAACTACTGTTTCTGCTTAAAACTAGGAATTTCAAATAAATACAATCGTATGTATAACAAATTAATGAAAGCGAAATAGAATATCCGTGGATGTGCTACTACACATGCATGGATCAGAAATACTGAGTTAAGAGGAAAATATATGATACATGGCTCGGTGAGGTCACTATCTTCTCTAATAGTACGCAAATGAACACTATTATGTACTGAATAAAGTACGGCCTCAAATGTGCGAAGTTAAAAAATAATTTTAGAACTTGTGTTCTGTAAATGTAGGTATGTACTGTGCACATCTCACGTGGTGTCTTCTAATTAATTTTGTATCAGCTATATCTGTGGGAATTAAAAAAACCGTTCCCAGAATGTTTAGCAGTATTCTTTAGAATATCGGAAAGGATCCATCTTTGAATTATTTAAAGGTTTCATCCTGCTAGTCAGCAGCTGGAATGACGAAAATTCAAAACATCAAGCGCTCAGTTAAAGGCCAAATTCTTTGAGCCCGATGTAATCTACCTTTCTTGGACTTACCATGTCGATTCTATGAAGCCTAAGAATCATAATTTCTTTGCTCCATGCATGACGCAGATACAAATATCTCAACATGTCAATGAAATAGGTTGATCCTGAAATCTCAATCGAACAGCCCACCAGCGGACGAACGTGGGACTAATAGGCAGGAACCATTGCCATGGGAATCTGTATTTTTTAAAAGGGAAATCAATTTTTCCCGTTACACTGCTTTTATGTCCTCAGGTACCAGAAATTAGCCTAGTCTAATGTTCGAACAGAAGGACGGTAGAAAGAACAAGTAACATGACACCAAATTTTCGGGTGTAATAAGCACGTCTTTTGAATCCGTTCTGAAGCAAATTATTTTTTTGATTGGAGGTTTAACGACCGTCGTGAGCAACTCAATGGGCTATAAGCAGTCGCCCGTCCCTAATTTAGGATTTAGGGTCACTGGTTCCAGGGAAGGGAGAGAGCCCGTGCCGTAGGACAAACACAACATCCATGCCTCACCGGGATTAGAACCCGGACCCCGTTTGGACGAATGATCAGAGGCCAACGCTTTGACCACTGCGCCACCGGGGCGGCAATTAAATTTATCAAAGCTATTCAAAGTCAATGAAACCGGTATGGAAAACAATAGTGCGCAGTGGTCTAAGCGATGGCCTCTGATCATTCGTCCGTAAGGATCCGGGTTCGAATCCCGGTGAGGCATGGATTTTGCGTTTGTCTTACGGCACTGGCTCTATCCCTTCCCTGGAACCAGTAACCCAAAATTAGGGACGGGCGACTATTTATAGCCCATTGAGTTGCTCAGAGTGGTCGTTAAACCTCCTTAAAAAATGGTATCTGCCGGTAGAAAGAAGTTTTGTAATCGGGTCTTTAATCCCTCAGATATTGGTGTAAATGTAATCGAGAGCTTACGAACTCTTAGAAACAGAGTTATCGACAAAAAAAATGTGACTTTACGTCCCCTGCTGGGAAAACCATGCATTATTTGAGGAAGAATGTATTCGCGAAAAGTTTATCCATATGAGCGGTACCGGTTCAAAAAAAAAATAAAAAATTCAGTCGAGTTTTCAGGAACCCATATTTTGCTACAAATACATCAGAAGTAGAAATTAACACTTATGACCCCTGGAGGCCAAACTATTCTTTACAAAACATTAGAAATTATGTGAAAAATATTTTCCATCAGATCTTGTATGCGATACAGGAAGAATTTTTTAAATCGGCGTTTTAGGAGCAGAAAGCGCAATTTACCATTATGCGTCCTAGCGGAAAGTCCATGATTTACGTGAAAATTTTGAATTTATAGAAAAATCATTTCGTATCGGAAACACTATCCAACAAAGAAGGATTTTTTCAAATGAGACTTTTAGAAGTAGAGATATTGACAAAAGTAAGATATAAATCCACTGCCCCTGGCGTAAAAACCATGCATTATTTCAAGAAGAAAATGTTCCTAAAAGGTTTGTCGACATGAGTAGCATCGGTCAACAAGAGACTTTTTTCAATCGAAATTTTAGAAGCTCATATTTTCCTGCAACTATATCAGAAGCGGAAATTAAAACTTACGCCACCTGGTGGCCAAACCATTTTTTACAAAAAATAGAAATTATGCACAAACGATTTCCCATCAGGACCTGTATCCGGGGCAGAAACAATTTTTCAAATCGGAGATTTAGAAGCAGAGAAATAGTGGGAAACGCAATTTACCTTTACGCCCCCTAGTGGAAAGTCTGTGAATTACTTGAAAATTTTGAAATTATATGAAACACATGTCACACGGAAAACACTAACCAACAAAGAAGGAATTTTTCAAATCGGACTCCTAGAAGTAGAGATGATGTCAAAAATAGGATATACTTCTACGCCCCCTGGCGGAGAAACTGTGGGATATTTTAAGAAGAAAATATTCCGAAAAGGTTTACCGATGTGATTGGCATTCGTCCGCGAAAGAATTTTTTCAATTGATATTTTAGAAGCCCAGATTTTATGGCAAATATATCAAAGCAAAAATTATTTCTTACGCCCCCTGGTGGCCAAAGTATTCTTTACCGAAAACTCGAAATTATATGCAAAAGATTTTCCATCAGGAGATGTATCCTCTGAATTTTTTTTTTCAAATCGGAGTTTTAGGAGAAGTGATAAATGGAATCGAAATAAAAAATATTTTTTCAATCGGATGTTTAGAAGCAAGTATGTGGAATAAAACGTATTTTTGAATTCGATATCATCTGCATTTACGCCCTCTAGCTGCGAATTTGTACATCGTGAAAATAAACGAAATGAAGGATCATCATTCGCATATTTCAAGCTTCCGAATGCAAAAATAATTTTTCAAATCGGACTAATAGTTGCTGTGATACCGTGGGTACAGACGGACGGACTGACGGAAAAACCGATAACATAAGCACGATCTTTTTTTACAAAAGACGTGCTAAGAATCACGGATGGTACAACTGTGCATGTTTCTTTGTTTTTGCAGGAGGGGTCACACATTTTGGACTAAAACACTGTTGTGCGTATAACGAATTGAGAAGTTCTCCTCTTCACCGCAGATATGCTCGCTTTCGGAACACAAACACCGAACAATCAACGTAGAAAACCTGCGTCCGTCTCTCTTGTATAAAGGGCCTTTTTTAGTATAAGTATTGTACAGGAAAGCTTTACTTCCGTTTTTCATCTCCATTTTTTTCATTTCATGTTATTCTCAGTTTCGGAAGGGTGTTTGGTGGCCACAACAATCTTAAATTTATTTTTCTTATTCTATATAACAGCGGCTGTGAAATGTCTGCAGAATAACAAATAATGCCTGATCAAATATTTAAAATTTTTATTACAAGGTTTAATATGAATCCGGAAAGATATATAAGCCAAATATTATTTATAACTTATTTTACAGCTATTAAACTGCAGGTATTAAGGAACTGCTTTTAATGAACAAGCAGTGTAAAGAAACTTGCTATCTACATGATAAGAAGAAGAACCATCTAATATTTTAGCTGCGTAAGAACATTATTCAGAACCGTGTGGAATGTCAATGTTTGATGACCTGCATTTAAAACAATTCGCTGAGTAAAACATAACATCAAAGAAAAACAAATCTTTCAATGCATAATGACAGAATTATTTTTGGAGTGCCAACTGAACGCAGTTAAACCCGATATTACCAACTTAGCATGTTCAAAATAGGCATCCAATTTCAATTTTTTTGGCGGTGTTTCACATATGCAGATATTTAAAAATAATTTACTATAATTTAAAAAGCCAAATTCCGTCGGAACAAACGCTTTCTTATATCCCTTTAAACATCTACTAAACACAATTAGATATGTTCTGTTTGCTGTTTTTTCTCAGCAAATATGTTTGAATGTGTAAAATTTTGCAATCACGGGACTTTTCCAGAAAGATGTTTTTCAACTAAACAGTGAGGGACGTTTAGGACTGTGTGTCGTATACATTTTCACTTTCCCGTGCATTTAAATTTTACCTAATGTCCATGTAAGTACTAAACAGTAGATAAAAAAGGTGCAATACTGCGTTCAACTTTGGACGAGTCTACGGTAATCACTGTAGTAGCCATAGCACCGGCCGCACATAATATCACGCATGCGTCTTCGGTACTGCGCTGTTTAATAAGTGCTGTTTCCTTCAGCCTTAACAAGTGTTTTCGCGCTGTCATTTTTTGAAAAAGTGAATATGAAAGAGGAACAAAAATGCGCCATTATATTTTGCTGTCGACTTAGTATGTCGTCGGAAAGATTTTCCGTCTTATGCAAGAAGCTTATAAAAACGAATGTCTAGGAAAATCAACAATTTACAGATAGCATAAAGAATTTATGTATGGTTGTAAATCGGCGGCTTTAATCGCGCATGGAGGAAGATTTTTAACGAGTATTACAGGGGTAAACATTAATAAAATGGATGTTATCATACGGGAAAACAGACACCTATCAATTAGAGATATCGAAGATATAGTTCACATTTCAAAATCACCAATTCACAGAATTTTAACCAAGCATTCGGGCATGAAACTTGTTTTTTTCAAATTGGGTGGCCCATTTCGCTTCATGTGCGACCAATGCAAGGCTTCCGATGGCCAGTTCTGTCGTTTCTTATTTGGAGGAATTGAATACTAATTTGTTGCTCCAACATGCATGTATTCCAGGCTTGTCCCCATGTGACTTCTCGTTGTTCCCCATTTTAAAGAAGTCATTACCAGGACGACGATTTCAAACTGATGAACGACTTAATACAGCTCAGTTTTATCCTTTAGTACATGTTGCAAATCCATAGTGCCGCAACGGTGGCGCCGTGGTCTAAGTGATGGCCTCTGATCATTCGTCCGAAATGGGTCCGGGTTTGAATCCCGGTGAGGCATGGATATTGTGTTTGTCTTACCGTCCTGGGTCGCTCCCTTCCCTGGAACCAGTGACCCTAAATAAGGGACGGGCGACTGCTTATAGACCATTGAGTTGCTCATGATGGTTGTTAAACCTCCATTAAAAAAAATCCTGCACTTCTTCTTTGCACTAGAATGGTCTTTTTTTGCAATGCATGTCACATCACCGATATCTGTTCCTACATGTTATGAACTGTTCATGCATTGTAATGTTCACTGATCAGTTCCCTCGAGCTGCAGCTGTATCTACAACATTTAATGCGATGTTAGCATAAACCTTTGTAAATACTATTTATCGTAAATACCGTACGCCGCCCCGGTGGCGCCGGCCTGTGATCATTCGTCCGTAAGGGGTCCGGGTTCGAATCCCGGTCAGGCATGGATGTTGTGTTTGTCTTACGGCACTGGCTCTCTCCCTTACCTGGAACCAGTGACCCTAAATTTGTGACGGGCGACTGCTTATAGCCCATTGAGTTGCTCACGGTGGTCGTTAAACCTCCAATCGAAAAAAATACCGTACCAAGTTTTTAACTTCCGCCTTCAATCACACTGAGTGTGTTGCTGGCGTGACAATGTAACTGTAAAACATGTGCTTTTAGATACTACTAAAGCGAATTTTGAAAGAAAAAGAGTAGGGTTGCATCAACGGCATTTCAGAAGAAATCAAAAAGCCAATTAAATAGTGGGAGGAAAGGTGAACACCTGTATTGGATGAAGTGGACAGCATTTCGAAAACGATGAACACTTGCTTGAAAATTAAGGTACGCATTTTTTATTTTTATAAAAACATTATCAGTTGTTTTGAGGCAATCCTTGTATTTATGTATCTTTTTTGGCAGAACGGTTTCTTTTAGCAGAAAGAATTGAAAAATGTTGACATGCAGAAAAACCTGTGTTTTTCATTCTTTGAATTTGATATAACTAAGAAACAGACCTTCTTAGTTATTACCAGTTTTTCTTGAAGTAGAATGTAACACAAACCTATAATTAGTTATACTATCTAGCTTTTGACAATTTAATGTCTGTAGTTATTCTAAGAGGCCTTTCTTAACTATTCAATTCGATCACTGCCTAATCCTCCTTTCAGAGACATACTTTCGTATTTGTCCCTTATTATTTATTATTTTCTTTGCTGAAGGACTGTGTACAATGAAGTCGTGCCTTACAAAACGTTAGCCACTCCGTTGGTGCCGTGGTCTCAGCTGTGGATTGTGACCATTCGTCCGAAACTAGTGAGGGCTCGTTGTGTTTGTCTTACGGCAGAGGGTCTCACCGTTTTCTGGAACCGATGGGAATAAAATGGGAGCCTGACAGGACACAGCATTTCCGTTTTTTACGCTTTCCAACCGTAGGTTGAAGAAGCGTATATGCTCCAGCTTTGTCCGCCCGTCCACACGATAACTGGCGTAAAAATCGCTCGATTTCGAGCGATTTTTAGTATGTGGTAGGGGACCACCTACGGACGAACCCTATTGAAAATGGGACAAATAGGGTCAAGGGTCAGGACGTAGGAGCGGGATCATTCCATTGCCCTTATGTGTCATAACTTGCGTAAATATGGTTCGATTTCAATGAAAGTTTATTATGTGGTAGGAAACAGCCTGGGGACAAACCCTATTCAAAATGGGTGAAGTGGGGTCAAAGGTCAGGACATAAGTTTCGGATGCATTCCATTGCCCTTATGCGTAATAACTTTCGTAAAAATGATTCGATTTCAATGAAATTTCCGTATGTAGTAGGGGACCACCTGGGGACGAACCCTATTGAAAATGGACGAAATGTGGTCAAAGGTCAGGACATAGGATTGTGATCCTTTCCATTGCCCTTATCCCATATTATTAAGGTGGACGTCAAGTAATTTTGCGCCGCCTCGGTGGCGCAGTGGTCTAAGGCAATGGCCTCTGATCATTCGTCCGAGAGGGGTCCGGGTTCGAATCCCGGTGAGGCATGGATGTTGTGTTTGTCTTACGGCACTGGCTCTCTCCCTTCCCTGGAACCAGTGACCCTAAATTAGGGACGGGCGACTGCTTATAGCCCATTGAGTTGCTCACGGTGGTCGTTAAACCTCCAATCAAAAAAGTAATTTTGCTTCCTACACTTCCAATGGAAAACGTTTTGTAAACATTTCCTTCCCAAATAATGTGTTCCAAAGGATGAAAATTTGAACATCGATTAAAATAACTTCATATTATAACTTGGAAAACTTAATATGTTCTAAAACATAACCATAATCATATTAAAAATCAATAACTTTTCCTTTGGTTGTGTTGAAACCAGAGAAAAGATGGCGCGACCTGTACTTTGATGACGTTAGTGGGCAAAAAAATGTTGGATTGCATAATAACGGTTATGGTTTAGAAAATATTAAGTATTCCAAGTTATAAAATGAAGATAATTTAATCGATGTTCAAATTTTCATCCTTGGGAACGCATTAATTGTGAAGAAAATGTGTACAGAAGTTTTTCATTTGGAAGTATAGGAAGCAAAATTACTTGACGTCCACCTTAAAGTAGCAACTCTTCTATGTTTGTATGTACATTTTATTTTGAAAACAGCTGTAAGAATTTAGATGAAAGTCGTTAACCTACCGTTTTCTGGTACTAGAAATTGATTTAGCTTGATCTTGACTTGAGGAGAATTCGTTCAGTGGGTTAAATAACCACCCCGAATTATAATGTTTTTAGTGATGGTGTTGTTCCATTATTCCATTAATGTTACCAATGCTTAGAAACTTATGACGTCACAATCTCGCCGCGTTTGAGAATGTTGGCTCGCGGTCACGCCATCTGTCTACTTACGTCACGCGTTGTGTGTGGATCCTATTAAAGTTTTATGACGTCACACTTGCGGCAAGCAGATGGTCGCGATTCCCATCTGCCTCATTACGTCACGCGTTGTTTGATTGTGTCCGTCCGCACAATAACTCGCGTTTTTCATGGATATCTTTCGATTTCCATGAAAGTTTAGTATCTGGTAGGGGATCACCTGGGAAGGTACCCAATTTAAAGTGAACGAAATGGGGTCAGAGGTCAGTACATAGGAGCGGGATCCATTCCACTGCTGTTATGCGTCATAACTAACGTAAAAAAGGGTCGATTTCGATGAAATTTTAGTATGTGGTAGAAAACCACCTGGCGACAAGCCTTATTGAAAATGTGCGAAATGGGGTCAAAGATCAGGACATAGAAGCGGAATCACTTCCATCGCCATTATGCGTCATAACGTACGTAAAAATGCTTCAATTTGGATGAAATGTTAGTATGTTGTAGGGTCTTGCCTGGGGACGAATTCTATTGAAAATGGGCGTAATGGGGTCAAAGGTTAGGACACAGGAAAGGGATCTATTCCATAGCCCTTATGCATCATAACTTACGTAAAAATGCTTCGATTGCGACAAAACTTTATCATGTTATTTCGGAGGTATACCAAACCGGTTCTGTTGAATATCATCGAAATGGGATCAAAGGTCATGGCACAGGACCGAGATTTATTCCACAGCCATTATTCTCATAACTTGAGTGATAACTTGAGTAATGATTTCTGGTATGTTGGAAAGCGTATTATAATAAATGAATTGCATGATTTTACTAACTTGTTGAGTATCAGAGCGTTATTCTCATTTTACGCAGTTTTACACTGTCTAAAGTACGTAGGCTTTGCTGTTCTATAGGGCATCACGCTGACGAATAAAATTTGTTTTAAATGTCAGAGATCAACAATCTTAAACGCCATTAGGAGGCTCATTGTTTTTTGCGAGACATTTTTTCTCTGAACATACAGAACGTAGACGGAAACTCTCTAGGAGAAGTTCATTTTCTGAGAAAGGAATTAAGAAAAACATAATTTCTCTTAAGGAAATATAAGGGAAACGGTGGAAATGAGTCCACCTAACCATTCGAGCAAGATCAGTCATTTGTACTTACATTGGTGCAGATCGGAGCAGCAGCAAAATCTCCTCTGATCTTCTTCTTAACGCCAATCCTTTTGTTTGGGATTTTCCAATGAGTGCTTACCTTATGGAGTAGGTAGTTTCCTAAGTTTTATAACAACAAATAGTCGAAATACAAGAAGCGTTTGATGTATACGAAACGACTGTGTAAGTGATTATGACATCAAAGCCCGTTGTTCGTTAGGATAAACACCAGAGTGCCGGCATAGAAATCTTGTGAACGGGAACATAGCCGCTACAGTTAAACCAAAGATTCAATATTTTCTACTGAGAGCTTTTTTTCATTCGGACTTATTGGGAATGCCTAGGCCTTCTGTGTCTTTTTTATATTACAATATTGATGCTCAGTCAGCCTGAGAGGGTAGTGTGACTACCCGACCTTTTATCATTTTAAGAAGTAGGAGAGAAATTCATTAAAACAAATTAAGTAACAGCAATCGATTATACGTATTTAAAATAGAATTGATAAAATAAAATTTTCCTTAAAATCTAATATTGCACAGCGTATCACAATACGAATATATGGCTGTTTTGCGTGGTTTAAAACATACAAATCTTAGAAAGCATGCTTAAAATCACGTAGATGTCTTGTAAATTTTGCTGGAAGTGTTTTTAAAAACAAAATAAATCTACGGAATTCATAACACGTACTTTAAAAGCACATCGAAATTTAACAGTCTCGTATTTCATTGTCTCCCCTTAAGTTAAAAAGTTACATGAATTATAAAAATTAATATCAACATCACATTCAAGTTCTATTATTTTGCGGTGAAGGATTTTCAGATGTCATTTAGATACACATTTGCTGATGTAGATAAGTGTCAATATAACGATTTCAAAACTCACGGAACTGACATTTAAAGAACATTTGACGTACTGAAATTTGTAATGTTTTACCAAACTGATAGTATATTTAATACAGTAGAAATTAGACATTTTGTTAACATTATGCATATAAAATTTCAGAAATAATGAACTGTGACTTTCATCAAATCTATTTATGCTTTTACTTAATAAATGACATGGCATAATAAATGTTTAATTCTGAGGAACGTAGCTAAATATTAAATTTTCCGCAAAATATCACACATAATAAAAAGCAAAAACTACGAATAAGATAATTTTCATGGACAGTTGGACAAAATATGTCAAGACATTGGAGATTTTAGGAATGTTACGTGCAAGGATTTGGTTCTCTTTTTCGTATACCTTTTCTAAATCAATAAGCATACTACAGATGATAATTGTATTATGCTGATTTTATCCTACAAAATGTGTCACGGTGTGATCATGGTTTTTCAGTTTTTCTTTCTCTCTCTCTTCGTTACCCGATTCGAGGGTCGTGACCAAATTCAAATCCTGTCGGAAGTCAAGGTTCTCCATTTTACCTGTAAAGGAGGGCTAATTTCATCCTGCCGTTTTAATATATACCACCAAAATGAAGACTTGGTGAGTTCTTTTTTTGTGTGCTAGTAAACTGTCCATAGAGAAAACAGCAAGCGAAGTGGTACAAATGTCTTCAATTCTTTCTGCGGCTCATTTCTGTGGTTCATTCACCTGAGGTGCGAACAAAGGATGTCCGAGAACTTTGATGGGTGTCACTGAGTAAATAACAAAGAGTTTTGTGACCAAGGAGGTTCGCATACAAATGAAAAGCGATCACTAACAGAGAGTGTGGTTTCTAATTTATGTAAAATTTACTGTCTTATTCCTAAAGTATTACAAAAGACATTGCCATATTTAGCGTCCTTGGCGCTCGGTTGGAATTTATTTAATGAAGCCCCGCAACGCGTTATATTTGTAACGGTTTTTATACATTTTTAGCGAATATGAAATGCACACTATACGTACTACATAGACCTTTGCGTTGATCTCGATGTCAACATCCTGAAGTTGGCTGATTTTTTTAATTATTTAATATAACGGAAACAATGCTGTATTAGCTAGATCTTTCGTCGTTTTAAATCATCACTCATCGTCTTGATTTCCAATCCTAGCAGGGATTTTACATTTTTTTTCATACTTTATTATTTTACAGAAAAACAAGCTCTACTAACCTAGGCACCTGGTTCGCATGCAACTCTAGCAGCAACCTGAAGCCCGCCCTGCTGTTACCAGTTGTTACATTTATTTTATTTTATTTTATTTTATTTTTCCAGTATTCTGTATTGATTAATTCAATCTTTCCATTTGCGTAATTAAATGGATATTAGTATAATATTTTTATTTGCATAAGTAAATAATTAATTTGTGAAAGAAGTGGCGTCAATTATTTGTTGTGTGATGATTCGTAGCGATAATTTGTAGCCCTGACTGCTATCTTTTAACTAATACTTCAAACAGTGATTAGAAATTTCCATTGTATTTCTATTTTTTAAGATATTTTATGAAGAAATTTCGTCGGATTTGTAAGAGATTTTATGATGATTTTGATAGATTCTTTTAGATCCCCAGTGGTATTTTCAGACTAAGCAAGATTTTATACGTAATCTATAAAAAATGGTGTGTAAAACTTAAAGACTGGCCAGTATTAGATCTCTGGCGTTGCAAAGGAGTGGCGTGGATATATTAAATTCAAACAATGAGAACTCTAAATTTAAAAAAACTAATTCCTCGTGCGAGCTACAACATAAATATTGATATATCGTATAAGCACGATTTATTGAACTTCAGCGCCGAAACACACATTTGCTGCATAAATACAACCATTGAAATATTCAGACACCCATATTAGAGACCGTATGATATCTGAATTACAAAAACATGATTTCTATTTGGCTTGATGGGTGAAAATTTTGTTGAGGTAACTGGCTAAGCGAAATCAAAATTTTTGTCATCAGAGTTTTCTCTATGACTGGTAGAATACATAATCTCATATTTCTAATGAAGTACCTGGTAATACGATAAGCAGAGACATAAGACAAGGATTGTATTACACAAAAATGGCGTCTGCTGCTCTGTAAGTGAATACAAAAATCAGTTGGCGGTGATAGCAGGTGATTTGGGCGCATGAGATATTTCCATGCAACGGCCGGAACAAAGGATCCCTTTTAATAGTAGAAACATCATTTTCAGGCTTCACTGCTAAATCGATTCATCCAAGCATGTAATTTCTGAAAAGCAAATTGTTGGAAATTAAGTCTACTGAAGACGGACACATTAGCCATAACTGGCCTCAAACAGAAAGCCATGTGAAGTTGTCAGTATCCTTCCTGACTGTTACCACATAGTAGACAACATTTTAGAGATAGGGGGTATGGACATTGGACATGGGCATCGCAGAGCAAAGTGGAACAGATCCAAACCGAACGCATGCGACACATAGGCAGACAGCCGGGATTCCCAACATTGCCTTGCAATCGACGATCATGGGGTAAACTGTGTGATCTGATATACTTTGGTGGTGGATGCATTGTGGGTGTTAAAGAAATGTGTCAACCTATCGCATAATTGATAAGAACACAGCGGTTCCCTAGAGCAGTCGTATCATGGGTGTAAAGCGATAATGGAATTGACAGACGCACCAGCGCTGAAAGAGCAAGCGGTTGACCATCACACGCCATTGATGATCAAGTTTGACGTAGAGTGTCCTGACTCGCACATACAACCACATCCCGATTGAATGTTGAAGGCATATGCAGCGTCTGCGAGCAATCAGTACCGCGAACGCTGCATAACATGATAAACGAGAGCCGACGCCACTTTCGTGTGCCACTATTGACTGCTCGTTATTGCAGATTACGCCTTGTTTGGCGCTAAGGACATCAAACGTGGACCTCTGCGGAGTGGCACCGTGTAGTATAGTCATATGACCCACACTTTCAGCTTACCCATCTGACGGGAGGGCGTGGTTGTTGCGCCGTCAGCATGATGTCATGTGACCGTCGTGCAAGATTGTTGCTGTTTAAGGCGGCGGCGGCTCTGTGAATTTGGGGGGGGGGCTTCTGATTGGCATATTAGGTCGCTCATTGTGTCTGGAGAGGTGTTTAACCGCTGTACACCAGGACAATTTTGAAGAAAGGATATCACTTCTGCCTTTAAAGTATCCTTGACGTATTGCAGGCTTTTGAGGTTTCCTTTAACTAGTATCAGCCGAGATCGCGAAATGAACTCAATGGCGCCCCTACCCATCACATTTGGCCTTGAGCCGGCATGACACTGCACAGCGACGTCTATCACGATGTCTTCGAACATTTATGAGACCACCATTGCACGTCAAGTTGAATTGTAACTCATCAGAAAACACGACGTGTCCCCAATGAGTTTTTCCAAGACGCCCTTGCAGATTGAGGCTTCGATGGTTCAGGGTCAAAGGAAAGTGCAGCAATTAATTGCTAGTGACCAGTCTTCTGTTAAGCAGACGTCCTCACACTGTACTGGAGGGCACAGCCTGACCAATGATACTGCTCCACCCCGTTGATGTTGATGTACAATTTTTCAAGATAGTAGATGCGTCTCTCATCCCATGCAGTTGTGCGATTTTGTTGTCCAATTAACAGATTTCTCTACGTGCGAGCCTCACCTGTTCACTGAAGTCACATTTGCATGAATGTACTGACGTTCAGTCTGTACGAGTGGCAGTTTTGCGGTAGAAAAATTAAGGGGCCTGTAAGCGAGGATGGATCACAACAATCCTTCCTCGCCCAAAACCCAATAGGTGCTCATCATGCGACTGTCTTCGGCGACGTGGCATAGTTGGACAAAAGAAAATACCCATTCGACTCCATGCCGGCTATTCCCTGATCGGAACATTTTTGTAAGCCCACCCTTTATACTCAGTACCGGGCAGTTCAAAGGACGCCGCTCCGAAACGCAGGCGCGTTTTACTGACATTTTAAATATCTGCAAGTCCTAATCTGTTGTATATATCCTATAAATTTCAAGCTAATACAAGCAGCCCTTCACGGTGTTGCAATTTTCACAAACAGTAGGATAGATAGATGGAAAACAAATTTGGTTGGAAGTTTAACGATCACCATGAGCAACTCAATGGGTTATACACAGTCGCCGGTCCCTAAAGTAATGCCACTGGTTCCAGGGAAGGGAGAGAGCCAGAGCCGTAAGACAAACACATCTATGCCTCACCGGGATCGAAGCCGGACCCCTTTCGGACGAATGATCAGAAGCCATCGCCTAGACCACTGCACCACCGGGCGGCAGATAGATGATAGATACTTACATAGATATAAATCAGCAGTTGCGTATATTCTCTCCAGTCTGAAGGAGCCTTTTTTCTTCTTCAAACAAATCTGAAAAACAAAGCCACTGATACCAAAGTATCTGTATCTTGAAACGCAAAACAACAACAAAAAACCGTTGTAAATCCTTTTTTACCAAAAGGTAAAATTCTAGGAAATATAAGGTGTGAACCATTTGTTTGCACTTTTTTACTGGTAAAATAATTTATAATAAAAACAGGCCATCGAAGCCATTGTTTTGTTTCTCGTACTCGTTATGAAGTGAGTCGCCTTTAGCTAGGCTTTCAAAGGTGGATTTAGGGTCGCTAATTCTTTAAAAACTGGTTCGTGTGTCAACTAAGGAAGACACAAAGATGAGGAAAATACATAATGTGAGTTTACACATTTATGAGAATATTGCGTATGGCAAAGAGGTTCGACGCGTTTATTTCGATTTCTCCTTAAAATAAAAAGTTTGATTTTCTTTGCATTTAGTTGGGCTTACTTTCCAGTTTCGATGTTTTTTGGTACACGAGGGTATCAAATGACGATAGTTTTAGGTATATAAGTGTAAATCATAAACACTTTTGTAATTGGATGCTAACTGAAGAATTAAAACGTGCAGACGTTTAAGCAAAAAATAAATAAACAAAAACAAATGGTCTACTGTCTTTCTTCGGAGGAAACAATCTATGTAAAAATGCTACATATATGACTCTCGGATCTTCATTAAGGCCGTTATGTTTAGTTGTGAGATTTCTTTTCTGTAATTGTTAAATGTTCCAAAAGAATTTAGGATTTTATATTTGTTTCCTGGAGCCACAGTATTGTAAGTCTTCTAATAGGAAAGATCCGTTTTGTCAAAGAGTTGTCCGATCTGCAGATCACGCTGCCTTCTGCAGCAGATGGGCAGTGATCACAAATATGTTGATACTAATTAGAAGCGAATATAGCGGCAAATTTTGATACCAAGGATATATTCCATTGCTAAGGTTTGCTACTGAAGACAAATGACAGCAGTAGTGAAAATTTAAACCGATTTAAAAATCACTTTAGAAAAATTCTTAAACAGATAAAATTAAGTATCGAAAGTAATAATCCTTATATGGACATGCGCATATTGTTTTCGGGTGTTATATGTGCATAATATAAATATATGCTCATAAAGAGGAAAATGTGAAACGGGAACAATGAATAACGTTTTTTCAGCTTCGTTGCCGCAATTCCAATAGGAACTATTCCACTGGTCATTAACTTGGTTATGTAAAATGAATGAAATTATTTTTTAATTGTGCTTTCGCGGAATAATAAATGAAATTTTACATGCATAGGAATACCGATGTTTCTCCCATTACACAGAATCTAATTATTCCGAAAACATCTGTGTATAATACATCTAACCAAAAATGTTTTCATAACAACTTTAAAGCGGATGCAACAGTTGCAAGGTGTTACTTACAAATCACAACACAGCGGAAATTCAGAATTTCCACTTCTAGGCAAGTTTGCTCCAATGATGCGTATATCTTGAATACCAAGGTTCAGAATTACACATGGACAAATGTTTATACGATTTTTTTATTTGTAAAATTTCTGTAAAAATACAACACGCACGGTCTTTTTGGTTTATCAATTTTACGAAAAATGCAAACGTTTTATTGTTTTGATTCCAATTTAAATTTATTTGGGTAATAATATAATATTTCCCTCAGTGTTCTTTAACAAAAGCGCTTTAAACTGTAGGTTGACTCCTCCCAATTTTTGAATTAGGAGTAGCTTTGGAACTCTTACATTAAAGAGCATCCAAAGCTTTGCATGGCAGCGAATTGTGCACTGTGGAGCAAAAGTTCACTAATTTGTGTTCATGCGCATTCCAGTGAAATGTTCGAAGTACTCACTGTTGTTAATTTTAGGGAAATTTTCTATACATAGATTTCATAAAACTCGACAAAAAATCAGGTGACGGTAACTTATCTTCAAATGGAATAACTTTTGTAGTGATTACTGCAGGTCCTGTCTTACAGTTGATTCACACTCTCTCTTTAGTAGCATTTATTTGCAAACGGAAATATACAATCACAGAAAAAAAATTGAAATATCCTGTTGAAATCATTAGAGAACCGTGGAAGCGGATAAGAATGTACCTGTTGCAGACATCGAATGACTAAAATTTCACCCTCAAAGAAGGTTAATGTTTGATACAGAGTTCTTTCCAATCGCGCACACTTTAGTTTAGATTGTAGCAGTAAAACGGTTGCTGTGAATATTCTTCCAGCGTCATCGGTTGCATTCACTTCAGATCCAGCATACTCCTTACCGACTGAATAAATCGACAGCCTGCAAAACTTTACGAACTACTGACCTCATTTCAAAATACCCGCGCCGCCCCGGTGGCGCAGTGGTCTAAGCGATGGCCTCTGATCAGTCGTCCGAACGGGGTCCGGGTTCGAATCCCGGTGAGGCATGGATGTTGTGTTTGTCTTACGGCACTGGCTCTCTCCCTTCCCTATAACCAGTGACCCTAAATTAGGGACGGGCGACTGCTTATAACCCATTTAGTTGCTCACGGTGGTCGTTAAACCTCCAACCAAAAAAAAAAAAAAAAAAATACCCGCATCGTGGAATTACGGAAATCAGGCTGGTTGCCTGGAAGAATCGCTCACAACCTGACTTTAGTTGTGCAAGATTAAGACTGCTTAAGGAGCAGTGGTATGAGTAAGATCATGCATAAACACGGAAAAGGATCAGGTTGTCCCAGGAGGAAAACTGTGCGAGTGATGGTCTCATATTCCTGAAAACCCGAAAAGCTCCGATGTTTTATCTTCTTACCACCCAGGGAAATGTACAGTATTTTAAGTGGATAGTATTCCAAATCTGAACCACAGCTTATAGTATTCAATGCAACATGGTTATTTCCAATCGTAATAACAGAAGCGTAGACTCCAAAGTAAATATAAATGCAGCCTTACGTTTCCTAGAAACAGAACTGGGCTTAACAAAGTATCACATTCAGAAGTATGGGCCGAAATCAAAACGCAGCCTTTTGCACACGACATAAAAGCATTTCATTACATTAAAACAGATTATTTCGATATAAAAAAAATACCTGACTTGTTCATGCCACTACAGGGAATACTATGAATTCTGTCGATGAACGGAATGTAAGTAAAATACTTTTCATCGTGAGCAGCACCTCCCTAAGGATTTTAGGTTTCTGTCTCGTTTGTAGAGCCGTATACACTGCGTGAAGTGTGGTGTAACCAACACTGTGCCTTATTTTTCGAGTACTGAATCTGTGCGTTATGAAATACTACAAATAATATGACAGCACTTTTTTCACATTGAACCTTTTAGTCCGTGACGTTACGCGTAAGTTGACAGAAAAATGAATTTCACAGGTAATGTTAAAAAACAACAATGTGAAACGCCATTTTTGGGATTCTGGAGAGTTTGTCTTGTACTTCTTTCATTATGGTTTGAGCTAAAGCTATCGAACATAATAAAAAGGAAAATAGAAATAGAATTATTATTCCTGAAATTATATTATCCATAAAAAATATTCCGAGCTAAGTACTGCAAACTTATTGATTAATAAGATTTTATTTCCACGACGAAAAAAATGCACGAATAGAGGGATGGCAAAGTATTTGCAACTTATAACTGAAACGGTTGTCGTAAATAGTGCTTTAAAGCAATTTCTTTTCGGCTGTTTGTATTCGTTTTCCTAAGTGGTTTGTCCAGTTTCCAAGATCATTAATTATACAAACGGTAAAGAAGAAAAAGTACCAAAAAATTGGAGCAACAAAGTGACATGCGCTCAGAGCTGAAATCAGATGAGCTTGAAGAGGTATTTCTAGACTTTTATTTTAAATCAATATACCGGAGTTAAACAAATTCCGTAGAAATCAGTAGATCTGCTATTGAATTGAAAACAAATGCCGTCTCCTGCACGATACACTTTAATGATAAAAAACTATGTACAATTAAAATAAATGTGTTTAAGAACTTTCAACGCCACAACGGCGTCATCATCAGAAACAGTGCAGCAGTGAGCACAGAAGTGAGTAGACTATATATTTTGCAAGACACATAGCAGTTAATGCGCATGTGCAATTATCGGCAAAGTCCAAGTCAAGTTCAGTGGGTACAAGCATAGTTGTTGGGCGTAACCTGGCCCAAAAGTGTACTCCAAGGAAGGGGGATAAACACAGGGGGTTCATCGTTACAGCATCTTTCACCATTGACAAACATGTGAATACTTTCACAGAAAAGTGTTGATCGATGGTTCCTGGGAGAATCCAGAATAATGGTGTCATTCCAACATCGTAAGTAAGAACCGTTTACACAGAGTCTCGACAACGATGTAGACCCAGAATGCGTCCTGGGATTATACTGATGTTCGTAAATGCGGCGCCCCAAATTACGAGTGGTAGAGCCAACATAACATAAATCGAGCTCTGCAGGGTTAGCAGATTTAAGTGGAACCAAATATACACCGTGACGGTTCACACATTCAACACAGTCTCTGTCCTTTTTAGCAGTGTTAAATAAAGTACGAGACCTTACACCAAACTTGAGTTTGTACTTATGACATGTGTTGTTTAAAATGTTACATACAGGTGGTATATATGGAATGGATCCCACAAATTGGTTGTCAAATTTGTGCGATCCATTCCATATATACCACCTGTATGTAACATTTTAAAGAACACAAGTCATTAGTACAAACTCAAGTTTGGTTTAAGGTCTCGTACTTTATTTAACACTGTTAAAAAGGACAGAGACTGTGTTGGATGTGTGAACCGTCACTGTGCATATTTGGTTCCACTTAAATCTGCTAACCCTGCAGAGCTCGATTTATGTTATATTGGCTCTACCACTCGTAATTTGGGGCGCCGCATTTACGAACATCAGTATAATTTCAGGACGCATTCTGGAGCTACATCTTTGTCGAGACTCTGTTTAAACGGTTCTTATTTACCATGTTTGAATGACATCATTATTCTGGATCCTCCCAGGAACCGTCGATCAACACTTTTCTGTGAAAGTATTCACATATTCGTCAATGGTGAAAGATGCTGTAACGATGAACCCCCTGTGTTTATCCCCCTTCCTTGGAGAACACTTTTGGGCCAGGTTACGCCCACCAACTATGCTTGTACACACTGAACTTGACTTGGACTTTGCCGATTATTGCACATGCGCATTAATTGCTATGTGTCTTGCAAAGTATATAGGCTACTCACTTCTGTGCTCACTGCTGCACTGTTTCTGATGATGACGCCGTTGTGGCGTTGAAAGTTCTTAAACACATTTATTTTAATTGTACATAGTTTTCTTTTTATCATTAAAGTGCGTCGTGCAGGAGACGGCATTTGTTTTCAATTCAATAGCTTTTGGTGCACGAGTTAATTTCTTCATCAGTAGATCTGATTTTCTTTCAAGTCTTGGATATTCATAGAGAAAGTGGGACAGCTGGATCTGTCCCACTTTCTCTATGAAATCGAAGACTTGTATACTTACACTTCCTAATCAACGATAACGAGATGAGATGTTTCCAATGCAAGTGCAATAAGTGCTATACTAAAAAAAGTGTCATTGATACAGATAACGTACTATACATGTTTTCCGATATTCTGCGTTTTAACAAAACTATGTAAAATCTTTGTATAACAAAGTAAATAATTATCTAGAAAACATATTTCATAACAACCAGTATGGATTTTAAAGTATAACAGGTTGCCATCTTATGTTAAATAACTTAAGTCTTGGTCATTTTTTTCTCTGCAGACAAATTCTGAGGTGAGACTTGTCCTGTGGATCAATTAGATGGTGAGTCCTGGAAGAATGCAGCCATTCTTAGAGAGCATGTTTCTGAATGTGTAGGTGGTCTTAAAACAAAGAAAAACCTGTAGATTACGAAAATCTCTCAGTAGATATGACTCTAAATCCGTAGATTTACTAATAAATCAGTTGAATGACAACACTGGCTTCAGGTAACCCAGCTGGTGGTAGGTTAGCAATATTCTTTGGCTCTCAATCGTCCTAGAGACATTTTTAGAAATATTCACGGGCTAAAATGAGTGCGTGTGTGTTTGTGTGCGCGCGCGTGTGTATGTGTTTGCGTGCGGAAACCTTGTGTTTAGTGCAGCATTGGTGCTTCACTGTTATTTTATTCCATAATTGTTCCCATCAAAATATAGGCTTACTTTCTACATAATTTACTCTTTCGAAAAAGCGGTATTATTACCTTTCAATTAATTCACTGCATCGTACTCCGTTTTGCTTGATAACATCGGATTGCATTTTCTCAAATTATGTGACGAAACATTAGTGTGTCCGCAATGCGAAATACACGATCGTATGACTCTTTGTACCAAAGTGAAGTTTGCTTCAACAATTATTTATAAACAAACAATCACTACTTTTCTTCGAAATACCTTGAAAACCTACGCCCACCCTAAAATTTCGAGTAGATGTAACGATATTCAAAATTTTATCATCCAAAGTTACTTAATAAGTTGTTGTTTCCAAATAATTTTTTGAATACATTTCTAATGGACGTCACCTGTCACTTTTGTGAAATGATTTTATTAATGGAAAAACTAAAATCAGGAATTGATTTCAAAAAATGGAGAAGCTAAAAAATCCGATGTGCTTCTGACCATTCGTCCGATAAAGTTCGGTGTTCGAACCCCGGTGAGGCATGAATGTTGTATTTTTGTTCGGCACTGGCTCTCTCACTTCCTTGCAGTTGTATATCTAAATTAAGAACGGGCAACTACTTATAGCCAACTGAGTCGCTCACGGTGGTAATTATACTCCAATAGAAACAAAATGTGATGCAGATGTGGACTGGTTTAAAACGTTTTTCCTGGATTTAGCAATCAATAAAATTTCCTGTCACAAGAGACAAAATCGCGCCAGGATAATTCCGTTTACAATTTAGATTCACTGGCTTTCACATTCATGGCTTTATTTCACGCGATTTTTTTCTGCTACGTATTTATATCACGTCACATCAAATCACATTTAAATAGTTCAAATGTCATATGCAAAATACGTTTAATCTTTAATATTTTCATAATTTTTCTTTTGAACTGTGAGATCGTATTCCCTGATAGTACTATGAGATACTGTGTATGCACCGTCAACAAACTAAATATAATTTTGTGTGCACCATATTTCACCCAATATAATTTAATACGCCACTTGATTGTCAACATTAAAAAAACTGGGAAATGTTATGGATTCCGATATATACTATATTTTCATAAACAATATTTCTGTTCCGTTGAAGAAATTCATAAAATGTTGTTACTAAATATTTTCACGGTGAAACCGAGAGGATCAATATCGCTGTAGACAAATGCCATGTGATCCCTATACGAAATAGGTTCAGGTTTCTTTATCATTATATATTTAACAGAACCTGTTCATGAATGTTGAAAGTTTATTTCATTCATGAAAGCTGGAAAACCAAAGTCTACAAAAGACACGAAATTTCTCTATTAAAGCAAGTTTTGTGGAATTCAACAAATATCATACTGACATGGCATACCTTGAATGACATTAATGAAAATTAATCTATAGTATGAATTTCTTTCATGCAGTGAAACTTCTTGTTTCTTATTGAAGATATCACAATACAATTGATCTTCTGAGACCAAATTTATTAATGGTTTGCTAAAAAAAAAAAAGAACATGACTACACTTCTGGAAGAACAATTTAGGTTTTCGATACATTATATATAAAGTAGTCATAAGTTATTTTCCTATTTTTGTTTACTTGTTTTGTCCGCCTTATATGGGCTCTACCGTGAAACCCGAAGTATGACTAAAATAGCCTTGTTATATTCTGTCTTCGCAAAGGTTGTGTATTTCTGAAAAACCAGAAAAATAAAATTTAGTGTAACATTTAAAATTTCCATAAGGAAGCAACTTTGTCTTTAAGCTTGAAGAATTATTAATGCTGATATGCACATTTAGGATACAAAACAATTGACTTGAAGTTATCAACGGGAATATTAAAATACATATTGTGTATTATGTGACAATTTCGTAAACCACCGGCTGTTACAGGAGCACTCAATATGATGAGACCTCTCAAAACAAAGTTGGAGAAATAGGTTATTAATGCAGCATATCTCTCATATATGAATACACAAAAATCTTGAAGATTTATTATCTATACATTTTTAATAAAATAAAGAACTGAAAACTAAAATTTTATGAGCTTCAATGTAAACTGTGAAGAAGATTTAAAAATTTAAAATTATAAACAAATAGAGAAAAAAGGGCCGATTTTCCAGTCCGATTATAAGAATAAAAGATGTTTAATAAAATACATTTCCAATTCAATAGCATCTTTATTTCACGCTATACATGTTGCGGCCGTACAAGGGACTCCTGTGTCCGCCAGAACCTTTTACAGATGACCGGCGGAAACGAATCTACGTTCTCGACAGCCCTTACGTTTTCTGCTATTAAAACCTGACCATCGTCGTCGTCGATTGCAGTAGTTTCAGTCCCTATCAAACTTGGAATAGTGTTTAGTGGCGTTATTTTGTGTAAATTGTAACAATACTGTTTTGTGATGGTTTTTATTGTTCTAAAGACTGTGAGACATTTTTTCATCTCTAACCATCAGCCATTTCAGTCTAAAATGCAACACTCGCATGTATTTCCTTCCTCAGATATAATCTACTATCTAACACAAAAGAAGGTGGTATGAGGAAGGTGTGGGTTATCTCGGCACATACATGAAATTCATGCTCGGTGCGAGTTCACTATTCTCACGTCCGTAGGTATTTTACAATGAGGGAGGGTCGCCGTGCAAGGTAGATAATACCCTGAAGAAATTCAAATGAACCGAACAGCATCGCATGTTTTGTTCTTCAAAAATTCGTACTTACGTTACGTGTAAATTTCAGTTCTCGTGTTATGCAGAAATGATGCAGTTACATTAAAAACAGCCGTTTGTCTCTATATACTGTATTCTGCTTTTTTCATGAGTAAACATTTTTAGGTTCTCACGATAAATCACCGTATTTTATTTCTAAACAGTTACACCCTGAAGTGTTATTTAAAACATTAGCACCTGGGAAAAAATGAATTCCATTTCAAAAAAAAAAAAATGAAAATAGCATATCTTGGACATGACCATATCATCTGAAAAAAAATTAAGTATCAGATTCTTTAAAATCGTGGGTTTAAGTTTAAAAGTATGTTACTTTACGTTAGAAAATGTATAATATGATATATGAAACATATACACAGAAGAGCAATTGAATTAGAAAAACCTGTCTAGTAACGTGTAGCACCACCTTTCGCCCTGCTGACGGCGGCGATTCGTCTCGGCATGGATTCGACAAGACACAGGAGGCGTTGGGAAGCCATACGGATCCACGAACCCTGAACAAGTTCCTGCAGTTCACGAAGATTTAATGGAGGGGGTTCAGAGCCTCGATCATCTCTCTCGATAGCATCCCAGATGTACTCGATGGGAATGAAGTCAGGTGACCTTGCTGGCCAAGGAAGCTGGGTCACGTCGGTGTAGTGTTCATCCAACCATTCAGATACAATTCGGGAGCGATGGCACGGTTCATTGTCTTGTTGCAGGATGAGGTCCCGTAGTTGGATGTTCGAGACGCACAAACGGGAGCAAATGGTCGTCCAGGATATCCCGGTAACGTTGACCTGTGAGGGACGATGTCACACGTACCAGGGGTCCCATTTCAGTCCACGTAAATAGTCCCCAGACGAGAATGCCAACCCCACCATGTTTAAAGAGTACCCTGCTGGCAAGAAGGATCCATCGCTTCATGTGGTTTGCGCCGTACTCGTATTCTGCTATCCGCATGTACCAACGTGAATCTCGATTTATCAGTCCAGGCAACATTTTTCCACATGTCTAGGGCACACCCATGCTAATCTTTGCACCCTGTGATGTGCGGTCAGCCGCGGCACTCTAGTGGGACGATGGCTTCTGTGCCCCATAACGAGGAGATGGTTCTGGATGGTGTGGTTGCTTACACGTTTTTGTGCGCCAGCGGTAAATTGCCGAGTGATTTTTTTGCACTGTGGCCCGTCTATCCGCTGTTACAATGCGAGCAAGCCGACGATGACCCCGCTCATCCACACGCTGTTTTCCACGCAGTTGGCCTTCGCAGGGATGGTTTTACCGGATTCAATGTACTCACGGTGCACCCGTAACACAGTGGTTCGTGAAAATCCCAGTGCATGCACGACTTCCGAGATGGAGTGACCAATTCGTCGGGCCCCGATAATTTGCCCACGATCAAATGCGCTTAGATCCTTCGTCTTTCCCATACTGCGTCCGACTTGTACTGATTCTCGTTGCATCACTCCTCATACTGTCGGATCGCTGCATATTTCATATCGTTTCCGTTTACAGAGCCGCCAACAGCGCCACATTTGCATGATGCCAGCTGTCTCTAATTCAATTGCTCTTCAGTGTACAGGGTGCATAAGAAAGTCCCTTTAGCCTGAAATAACTTGCGAAGGGGGAGAGGTACAGTTATGCAAGTGAGATAACGGTACAGTAAAGCGACTACGCCGAATCGAATGTAAACAGTAGCAGCGCTCCTAGTGGCGAAATGCGGACGTTAGCCATTGCGAATCAAAAACGAAAAGAGATAGACCAAAATTTACAATTGCAAAGTTGTAGAGCATCACTTAATTAGTACAAAACGACATTTGTTGTACCCCACGTTCCAAGCTGCCACTGGGACGTCGTGGGTCGACCTCACCTTCACGAGGACATCGGTCCTCAACCTCCTCCAGAACTGGCAGGTACTGGACGATGTGAGCTGCAGCGATCACCTCGCTATAACCTTCACGATATGGTTTGAGAAAATTGGGAAAAAACCCAGGTCTAGATTCGACGCCCGGAACCTCAAATGGTCGGAACTCCAGGGCCGACTATCAGATCTGCTAAAAGACAGAAGTGCAGCAGATCTCGATGAGGTACAAAATATTAATGAATATCTCGGTAATCTTACCAAAGAGATAGTAGAGACCTGTGAAGGTTGCAGGAGAGCAGGGGGAAGGGCAAGACCCCTGCTGCCCTGGTGGTCGGAAAATCTGAGCCTTCTGCGAGGGAAGGCCAGACGCAACAGACGTAGAATGCAACGCGAGAGATTTGACCCAGACAGGAGGGAGCGCCTGAAACGGGAATATAATCTCTCCAATGCTATGTATCGCAAAGCAATGGTAGCATCGAAGAGAGAGCATTGGAGACAGTTGTGTGAGACCACCCCTGTCGGCAATCCCTTTGGGGTACCGTACAAGGTGGCGAAGGGCTCGATCACCGGCCCACTGTTACTGGCTTCCGTCAGAACAGAGAGTGGCACCAACACCGCCACTCTGGAAGACACAGTGGAGGTGCTCTTAAACCACCACTTCCCATCCGATGAGGAGACGGGAGACTCCCCGGATCAAACATCGATCAGAGAGCACTGCAGAGAACCACCAGACACGGTTGACGACCCGCCCTTCACGGAGGCGGAGATAGGTGCTGCAATCAATAGCCTGAACAAAGGCAAGGCACCAGGCATAGATAGGTTGGACCTCTCGATCATCAGAGAGGTGTTTCTAGCCAACCCTGGGTACTTCGCTGCCCTGTTTAATAAATGCCTGGAAAGAGGTTGTTTCCCATCATTGTGGAAAACTGCGCTGCTCGTCCTCTTCAGCAAAGAAAACAAGAGCCGATCAGATCCCGCCGCCTATAGGCCGATTTGCCTGTTAACAGCATGGAGTAAGGTGCTGGAAAAGGTCCTTGTGATCCGAGCAACCCATTACCTAGTCGGCCTAGGTAAGCTCTCCAGCCGCCAATTCGGTTTCACACCGGAGAGGTGTACCAGCCAAGCGCTGGTCAATCTTACTCAGCAGGTAAAGCAAAATCGTGCACAGGGAAAGCACACCTGTCTCGTCTCGTTGGATGTGCGGGGCGCTTTCAACAACGTCTGGTGGCCACTGGTTCTGGACCGTCTGAAAAGACTTGGCATCTCCAGGAATCTGTTCCTGTTAATAAGCGATTTTCTCTCGCATAGAAGAGTAGAGTTCGAGGTCGGAGACAAGACCTATAGCAGGGAATACACCAAAGGGTGTCCGCGGGGCTCTTGCTCGGGCCCCTTGTGGTGGAATGTGGTTGCAGATATCGCACTTGCGCTTCCTCTTGAAGACGGGGTGCAGCTGCAAGCCTACGCAGATGACCTCATGCTAATAGTGTCAGCATCTGGTAGGCACGTGATTGAGCGGAAGGTACACACCGCTCTCTCACAGCTAGATAGTTGGAGCAAGGAGTGTAAGCTCTGCTTCGCTCCCGAAAAGACGACACTAATGCTAATAGCAAAGAAGGGGGAACTGGTCACTCCACCAAAGTGTCGATTCAATGGGCATACTATTAAAGCGGTGAGAGAGATGCGGTACTTAGGAGTCATACTTGACACCAGATTGTCGGGGCTACCGCATCTTCGCTTCTTGAAGGACAGATGCACCAGCATTCTAAACAAGATCAACGGAATGCGGCTGCCTGGGACAGCTAAAAAGGTGCTCTATAAGCGAGGGGTGGAGCGCATATTAACATATGCGTGTCCCGCCTGGTGGTCAGATACCGTCAGGATGAGAAATGGTATTAACCAAATTCAGCGCAGGGTGCTATTGGGCATGACCAGGTGCTTCCGAACGACCTCCACAGCAGCGCTCCAAGTGCTGGCTGGGTGCGAACCGGCGGACCTGGTCGTAGCGAGGGAAGCAGCAATGCAGACCCTCCGCTACGGGGAAGATGTTTCCTTCCTAGGACACCAGTATCGGTCGTCCGAGGTGGAACTTCTGAGAATGGACTGGACTTGCCACCCAGCCAACGAGCTTTGTCTGAGTTGGGATAAAGCCCCCCCCACAGGTCAGGGGAAGGAACTGTACACGGACGGCTCTAAAATAGGAAGTAGTGTCGGCGCAGGCTTCTGCGTGATCTCGGATGGCAACGAGATGCACGCGGAGCGAATGAAACTATCGCCCAATTCCTCTGTGTTCCAAGCAGAGTTATTGGTGATCAGAGAAGCGCTGCGTTGGGTGCTTGCTATGAACGGTGAAGGGGCCTATAGCATACACTCTGACAGTCAAGCGGCCCTGAAAGCGCTTGGCCAATTCCGGAGTAAGACTCCCCTTGTCAGAGAGATAAAAGTGCTATACAAGTCAATGGAGAGTAGGACTGTTACCTTCCACTGGATCCGAAGTCATGTCGGTACAGTTGGAAATGAACGCGCAGACCAGCTAGCGAAGGAAGCTACTGGTAAAGATGACATAGATTTTCAGATGCGAACGCCGCTGCAAAGCGTGCGGACGCAACTGAAATCAGCCACATTGGTGGAGTGGCAGCAGAGATGGGATGAAGGGGATACGGGTAGAAGGACATACCGTATCTTCCCCGAATCTCGATAAGGCGCATTGAGAGTAATGGCTTCCTCAACCAAGTACTAACCGGGCACGGAGTGTCGCCGGAGTACTTCCGCAGATTTGCGGTTAGGGAGCGAGTGTGCATGTGTGGTGCCCAGACTGCAGATGTCGCACACATGATTCTAGAATGTGCTTCTCTGGCAGGGAGGAGAGCAACATTAGTGCCAGAATTGGCAAAGACGAGGGACCTCTCGATCCTCCTCGCGTACCCAAGAGCGCGACAGGGGCTCATCGAGATGGTCAAGTACCTCAAAGGGAAAGAGGCGGTCTACCTAATAGAGGGGTGACCGAAGAAGAACGAAGAAGAGGGATGAAGAACCGAAGAAGGGAAACAGATGACTCGAGCCCAGAGTCGTCACCACAGAACCTACCCTAGTCCTGTGGCAATGTAAATAATGTAAATATTTTTCAATGTGAGAGGGCCCATTGAGCAAAGGACTTGCTTCCTACGCGGAGATGGGTTCCTCAGTGTAAATAAATATGCATGTATCGTCTTGTTAGAATAAAGGGCAGACGCCCCAAACAGTTCGCGCCAGCAATTATTCTCCCAGTCAGGGGTAGAGAAAAATTTCTTTTCTAGCCCCTGCCCAAATTGCACGCACACCCGGGTCATGATGGAGAGGTGGGAAGTGCCGGCAAACGGGGGTAGCAGCGCACTGCAGGTCCACGGACGTATCCTGTCCGGATGGGGAATGTCGGATCCAGGCAGGATTACTCGCAACGCCGTCACCAAAAATCTTTTGAGAGAGTTCTTCTAACCCTGTGGAGTCCGCATTTGGACGGTACAGGATAATGGTCATCAGCTAGTCGTTACACTGATAAATGCAGGGCGATCTCATGCCGACCGGGTGAGAGTTTCTGTGTGTGATTTGGTTGAGCTATACTGCAGCGTCAAGCAGAACCGACGATTTCAACCGCGAGACGGGTTTCATCCCGATCTCGCGAATTTTTTCCTTAAACAATTGGTGAACTTCATGTTACCCACCAATTAGAGCAGTGGCGGGACTTAGTAAAAACGCCCTTGTGAGGGCGAAGTTCCGTTCAGCCCGCACAGCGAGTCTGGCATCAGTCTCGGGTACGTCGTCGTCGTTCCGGCCCCGCTGACGAAGGAATTCTTTGTCAGCCCAAAGCCCGAGCGGCCGGTTTCTAAGGTTTGACTGGAGTGGGAGAACCTCTGGGTGCCCACTCAGTACTTAGAAAATGTTTTTTTTGTGTTTTTTCATCTCTCCCACAGAGATGTCATCTACCCAGAAAGGTAAAGTGAAAACTAAGGGGTCAGCCCCCAAATCGTCCGGAACAACCCGGACGCAGAAGGTGGCGGCAGAAGCACTACCAAGCCCTGTCGGCAGTGCTAAAGGGGTTAGCCCCTCTTCCGAGAACAGCCGGAAGGTAGAGCCCAATGCCAGGGGGAAACCGTCAAAGACGCTTAACCCAGCGAAGGGCTCTAAAGCCGCTACACCCACGAAGGGAGCCTCGACTGAGCAGTCTCAGTCAGCTAGCGGTGTAAGCACCCGCCCATGGCAAGGAAGGGTAAAACACCACCCTAGCCCGAACCCTTTCGGGCTCCTGAGGGGTCGTCCGCGGGTTGCCTAGATGCTTCTTTGGTGGGAAGCACGCATCCCAGGACACGCCCGGTGCTTACACCCGGGGCGTTTGTGAGCCACATTTTCAACCTCACCTGGGAAGTTGAGTCCGTTCTCTTGGACTCGCAGGTCACTTCCTCAGGGAGAGAAAAGGTGAAACCTGCCCTGATCAGTATTAACAAGGCTTGTTACGAGCAAGCAGCAGGGGTAGCCTATGTCGAAGGCAGGCTGTCCGTGCGGGAGGAGTCGGGCTGCGAAGCCGACGCGAAAGTGGTTTCCTACGCCGAAGTGGCTAGGAAGGGGGCTAGCAAGGCGAAAGGGCCTTCGCCCGCCCTTATTGAGATTAAAAAGAAGAAGGTAAAGTCGGGAGACAGGAGACACGTGCTTTTAGTCTACCCGACAGTTGAGAGTGCGTCCTCAGAGAACACGAAGAAGACCCTGAAAACTGCAGTAAACCCAACTAAACTGCAGATAGTGGTCAAGAGCTTTCTGAGCATAACGAAAGGAGGAGTCGCGGTGGAGTGTTCCCATCCCGGGGAGCTCGACCGCCTTGCCCAGGAGTTGAGAAGCAATCCGCTGACCAAGGACTGCACACTCCCCACGGCCCCACGAAAGAGAAACCCCTGGTTGATAGTGTATGGGGTCGACGGGGATATCTCAGGGAAAGAGTTCGAGCAGGCAGTTTGCGGGCAGAACCCAGAGCTCGAGAACGGGTTCAAAACCTGTTTTCCCATCAAGGGCAAGGGCAGTAGGGTCCACTGGGTGGCAGACGTGGAGCCCAAGGCCTTCAAGCACTTGGTGAGGCGGAAGACACTGAACTTGGGTTGGTCAGTGCTCCGCCTAAAGGAATTTTTGAGGGAGGTCAGGTGCTTTCGGTGTAATGGCTTCGGTCATTTCCGAGGCAACTGCCCCGAGACAGAAGCAAGGTGCGGCAATTGTGGTGAAGTTGGGCACCAGCACCACCAGTGTGCAGCCGCACCGAAATGCAGCAACTGCAATGCTGCGAATGCCAAGTTCCGCCTGAAACTAGACGTCTCACACTCCAGCTTCAGTAAGACATGCCCTAGTATTATTAGGGAACTTGAGCTAAGGAAGAGTCGAGTCAACTATTGTTGACGGATGGTAGTACCCTTGGAGGTACGCAGCTCTCGACATTGAGTTTTTCGGTCTATTGACCAAGGTGTTTGAGATGACCCTGGCCCGGGGTCATCACCACAGCACTGGCCCTAGCGCTGAGGACAATGTAAATATTTTTCAATTTGTGTGATTTTTTAGTGTCTGAATATTGTGAGAGGGGTGCATGAGACCCTCATAGTGAATGTGCATGTATTTTTGCTGAGTTTCAAAATAAAGGACATTAGTACCAAAAAAAACTCGCGTTGGCGGGCGATCTCCTAGACACGAGATGAGATATTTTTGAAAACAAGTTGCTTGCCCCAACTGCCCATAGCACGTCGCACACACGGGTTGTGACAGAAGGGTGTAAGGAACCGGTCTCGTGGGGGATGCAGAACCCCACAGGTCTCTAGGCCGAATCTGTCCGAGTGAAAGACTGTGGTTTCCGGTGACTGACGGGCTAGCTATCGTAGCGCCGTCAGGGATCCTATGATTCCCAAAACTTTCGAGAGAGTTCAACATTTCCCTGCGAAGTCAACACTTTGACGGTGCAGGTAAAGTCATCACCTAGTATTACACTGATAAAATAAAATGTCGCCTGAATACCCTAAAATGTCCGAAATCCGATGCGCGACGATTCGAATCTGCATATTCACATTTCGCAAATGTAGCTATATTCAAATGCAGATTGTGACGGTGTACCGTAACTACGGTATAAAAACCAGTAGCAGGATATACCCTGATCAGAAGTTTGCTCTACGTACGCTGTGTGAGAATAGCAAGCTTCACTCACCCCAATATTGCGAGATGGTGCTTATTTACGGCGAATCCAACGAAACGCGGCGCTAGCTGCACGGGAATACACCGTTCGTTTTCCAGCTGGGCCACATCCAAGTGCGATTACAATCGCAAGTGTAGTGAGACGGCTTAGGGAGACAGGAAGCACTAAAAGTCGTTCTCGTTTTGGCAAACCAGTGGGTGCAGGTATGCGTATAATGGCACAGGGTATTTTGGCTTATGCACAAGCCCATCCACAAAGCAGTACAAGAGATATCAGCAGGGCGAGTGGCATAACACGGGCACGTGTATGGCAAATACTGCATGCTCAAAGTGCACATCCCTCTCGTGTCACTCCGCAGTAAGAACTGTTACCACGAGACAATGAGCGTCGATTTGATTTTTGCAACGGGGCGTTGATTAGTGTTGAAGGTGACTCAGACTTTTTATCTAACATTCTTTGGACAGACAAGGCAGTGTTCCATCGTTACGTTCACGAATACAACTGTGTACCGTGGGCAAGGGCGAACTCTTCGAGCATACTTGACATTAACTTTTTATCACTATGTGCCAGTTTGCCTTTTTTGTTTTGTTTTGTCTGACGTCATCAAACAGTATTGAAATAAGTACGTATTTATGAAATAAATTGTGGGTATTTGCTCATACCTATATCCCTTCAAACGTTCACACAAAAGATCGCGCAACGATTTCGGACATTTTAAGATATTTAGGCGACAAATGATCTTATCCGTGTAAATCAAATGTAGTTGTGTACTAATTAAATGATACTCTACAACATTATAATTGGAAATTGTGCTCTATCTCTTTTCGTTTTCTATTCGCAATGGCTAACTTCCGCATTTTGCCACCAGGAGCACTGCTATCGATAACATTCCATCTGGCGTAGTCGCTTTACTATACCGTTATCTCATCTGCATAGCTGTACCTCTCTCCGTTCGCAAGTTATTTCTGCTGAAGAAAAGGCTAAAGGGACTTTCCTGTGCACCCTGTATAGCTCAAACCTCAGGAATCACCAGCCACGAATTTGAAAAAAAAAATAAATAAAAGTTTCATTTGTTTAACTTCGTGCCTTTTTTTTTTATTTGATCTGTCAATTACGTGCTCGGAAACCGATGGGTGCGGACTGACTATGAAGGTAAAGAATCTCTTTATTCCTCATGACTAGTTTTGTGATCAGCACGTGTGATGTAATATAAAGACGCAAAATGGACACTTAGAAGACAGTTATACATCCTGGTTTATCACAAACAATATAAATATTCGACATCCTATGAAATGATTAACGTGACGCAAATGCAGCATGTACCCCAAGCTGATATTATTGTGTGTTTCTTAATAAGCCAATCCTCTTGCATAATAAGTATTGCTAGAATATTTTCATCTATCCGAATTCGTCTTCTAGTCATCACTTACTACAAAATCCAATAGAGAAGTTGCATGGTGCGAGAACAGGATTGTAGGCAGGCTGTGGCATGATTTCAATACTGCATTTCGTAAGAAACTGTAGAAAAAAGCGCCCACTTGTTGGCGGACGTTCCCATGGTGTAGGGTCCATTTGTACACCGGTTCCAATCGCTTAATCGATATGTACCGACGCACACGCTTCAAGACTAAGATGTAGCACTCAGCATTGACAGTAATTTGTGGAGGAACAGCATGCTGGCAGATTATACCCTTACGGTCAAAGAAAATTATCATTATTTCCTTCCCAGATGATTTGGTCTGGGAGGCGAGTTTGTGTGTTTCCAGACACACGTTACGCGCATCGTGAATGGGTTGAAATACTGAGACCATGTTTCATCGGCAGCTATTACTGTGTTTAGAAAGTTTGTATTTTTTTGCAATCATTGGATTCCACTCATGGCGCACCTGAACACTGGCTAATAATTGTTCTCTCTTCAGGTGATGAGGTACCCATCTGGAACACACATCATGCAACAGTTTTTTGTGGCTTAGAATGCGGATTGCCGACGTTTTTTAAATATTAGTTGACGCCGCTATGTCTTCACATTACATTCGTCCATCTTGAAGGATTGTCCAGTGTTAACAATACGTTCCGTAACAACACGTTCATGTCTACCAGGTATTGGAGCGAGTTCTGGCAAAAAATACCGTTTTTTGAAATCATGGTGCTGTCTAAACATCGTTGACTCACCCAAATATTTATCTTTGTAAGCTTTTTTCAATAAATCAACTGCTTCTTTAGGCGTTTTACCCAAACCATAGGAACATTTATTTGTACAACGGATTTCCTTCTTTAACTCTGAATCAGTCACCTCCATAGCTGTGTTGAAAAACGCACAAGTACCTTAAGCAACTTCGCAATAACAAAACCAGAATCATCTGCCACGGATAATGATCTTTTCCATTGATACTACCTTAATACAGTTAGTCATCTGCGTGGTTACTTTTCCCCCTCTCACTGTAGCCAACTCAAAAGAATTGCACTCAGTTTTTATGAAACTGCCTTTGTACATGAAAGAAAAGCAGCTTTTATTTTACTCCTCAAAATGCTGCAGACCAACGCGCTCGGTAAATTTATGCATTATTTTCTAAAATCAGATTATCTGTAACAACTGCTGCCGTGAATGATCTCGTCCGTGTCCCTCAAGGCGCTAAGACAGCGGCTTTCAAATATGTGCAGCTTTTGTTCTTGTTCGTCATCATTAATGCTGAGACAAGCACGTGTCTGGTACCATATCAAAAAGAGTTAAAAATATAAAAATTATAATACCTTGTATTGTACACCCAAAATTGTATATTTCTGATATTCGGCTCATTTGGCTAACTCTTTCTTGAGGATTTATATTCAATTCCTATTAGTGTTATGGAAATCTACTTCTTGGGAATTTCAGAATTGTAGTTTTGCATGCAGGTGACACTCATTCTTCTTTGGGAACTTAAAGACTTTAGACGGAGCTAAATTGCGAAAAGGAATACATTAATATTGCTTAATTATTATAAAAAACTATAACTTAATAGAATTGAAATTCTGTAAACTGCAGATATAAAAAGAAAATGTCTGGCGCCTTTCAATAGGCTTACCTTTCCAAAGACTTTGTTTTTGTTTTCACTGTAGGAAGACGCAGAGCCTTGGACTTCAAATATCCGATTATTGTCGCTTTTGGTACTTCATTGCGGCCTCTATTTGGGCTAACACTTTAAATGGTGATCTCTGTTTTGCTATTATTTTGCAGTTGCTGAGTTCCAATTTAATCATGTAAGTTTTGATAAGTTAAAAGAGATGTTAATTATACAAAGTCAACAAAATACGTTCAGTCCCGTCTTTTGTCTTCACAAAAGCTAAAAACAAACATCTCCGTGTTACGTTTTTTAAACGTTGTTGAAAATGTTTACGTGTCGCTGCTGTCAAAATTCCCAGGTTAGAAATTCGCAACAGCTTATAATTGCTGGTGGTAATTTATGAGTTTCGATTAGAAACTCCTCAATGTCCCATATATACACACTGCGTTAGAATCATGAGTGTGGAAGAAGGGCATTCGAACAGCAAGAACTCAATAAAGTACTACTAAAAGTATGGTTTCCAGAAACAAGAGAGACGAGACGGGCAATTGGTTTTATTGAAAAAATGAATATTTCTGTGGGAAACATGTGGACGTGAACAAAGGTAGTCATCATAAATTTTTGCAGTGATGCTATTCACAATATGAAGAAGGGGCCCCGATGAGGCTCACGTAAACATGATCGAATGTATTACACATTTGCATCTGTTTTGAATATCAAGTCATCACAACTGTAGTCGTAGACCTCACACTTTCCGAAGCACCAATGGCGACATAATTTGTGTTTCTTCCACCGGAGCATCGTGAGACTCGAGCGGATTTCATATGTGTATTTACAGATCTGCGTTTACGCCAACTCGATCACCCGACTGATTCAGAGATATTTAGGTGATTGCGTTCAGACGGGTCATAGGGGCAGAGTCATGTGAGGAGCACATGTATGCAATCTAAGGCAAGAAATTCAGCCTGTTAAGGAATTCACTACGAGGTCCCTTTACATGTAGTGATAATTAATGACATTGAGTACTTTATTGCCAAGTAATATATTTTACGTTATTATAAGCAGGACTTGGAGTTGCTCAAATAAACAGTTCTCTAATAAAAAGTGAGAATCCGCCATAATACTAAACCTCAGGACTACTACTAGGTATGCTAAATGAATACGAAAGGCTTAGTATTAGCCAAAACGTGTGAGCACGCCAGCAGTGTAATGTTTAGGCAAACTTTCTCGTATTTCTGTTCAGCACTTTGAGTATTCACATATGTTATTATGTCTTTAAAGAAAGCATAATAAAAGGCGAATAAATTAGATATGAAACAGGAAATTGGCTATCATTAAGAAGTTAAATTTACATATAACTTATTTTCATATAGTACCGCACACTTTGAATCTGTATGTCTTTAAATCTGTAAATAAAGATAATTAAGAACTTGTACCTAAATACGTACTTAAGACATACTATATGCCCATTATTAAAATATGGTCCTTTTCATCCGGGGCATATCATGCAGAGTTGGAAATGGCTTTCAATCTACGTCTGCACGATTTCACTGGTGGTGACCTACAATATCACTTTTTCGTACAAGATTGTGTACGTCCAAATAGTTCGCCACCGGTATTTACACTGCTCAATGAATATTTCGGAGAACGTATCAATGCCTTGGACCATTGCAAATACTGTGTCCCCGGAGGTGATTGACCAAATTAGTCTCTGGTCCTCAATACGTTTGACTATTATTTATAGCATTATCTTTAAGACCATATGTCCCGGTCCAAACCATATACATTTGGTGAGCTCCGAATAGTCACTTAACATGAATTCTGCGCCATTTTTCTTGACCTTGTGGATAGTGTGGCTTCCAGTTTCTGTCTACGATTACGCAATGTCATTGTAGTCAAAGGTAGACACATTGTACATGTTATCTTGGAAATTCCTGGTATACAAGATTCCTGTTTCTGGACTTCTTCATTCCTCTGTCATATTGCCTTACTTTTGGTAGGTATATTTTGGGACACCCTGTACGTCTGAACACCAACTGAATGAAGGGTTTCATCTTCCTACCGGATAAAAGAAATATCCGCTAATAGGAAAGATTTTGCAGAACCCCTATTTCATCCATAGTTTAGAAGTTAACTGAAATCGCCTTCTGAAAAGAATAAATCAGTACTTCTAATTAACAGTCTCTGCGTCCTGTAAACTTCGTTGCATGTCTTCATATTCATTTTTATTCAGTGATGGCCGTATAAAACGCATTGCTAGACCTTGCTCTAGGAAACCTGATTCCAATGAAAGAAGAAAACCAATTACGCAAAAAGAGATACGTATTCATGTGTTTCACGAAAATCCGTCCAGTCCAAGCGGAAAACATAATAGAAAACCTGGTCCTCGTATAACTCGAAAATCATGTTGAAGAAATATTTGTAAATCTAATCAGTTTCTCAAACAGTTCATTATCTTTGGGATACTTTTTGATAATAACTATAAAAACAACAATATGAAGCAAATGCTTTCATCCATGCATGATGTGAAGAACGCATCTAAATCCTTTCTTAATTACCACTCAAATTACCACCAATATGTAAAGCCTGAGACATATGTGATCGAACCTGCTTATCTCATTGTCTTACTAGGAGATTTGTTATTGCTCACATTATTCGATTTATTACAGTTCTATATGTTCTGACTGTTCTTCTTCTCATATCCAGCTTTTAGAACTTTGCTATAAGTACTATCAATTTTCTTATTATTAACGTAGTCGGATTTGCATATATTATACGCTCTGTAGAACCATGCTTCAAACTCAGGAAGTTTGTATTATTTTTGGCAACACGAATCTGGAGGTACAAGGTTCAGTACGGCGGTAGGTTTATAATAAACGTCCAAATTTAAGTTGGATGTTCTATTTCTTGTGAGCGCGATGTCAAGATAATTCAACGTCCAATCCGCTTCAATACCCATGGTGAAATTTATCGTATTTTGTAGGCTGTTTATCTTGTGCATGAAATCATTTATTTGGACTACTCCATCTTCCCATATGTAGAATATATCATCACCGTGGCAGATTCACATTCGGGGTTTCTTGATACAGTTTAGAAAGATGATATCTTCTAGCTGTCTAAATACTGGTTCCGTAAGGATTGAAGATAGTGGTAAACCCACAGTGCGGGTTCTGCTTGTTTGTAGATGCGTCCATGCAATTGAAATAGTTGTGGTTAGTAACTAGATTTAAGGCGTCAATAATTTTCTTTGTTTGTGTCGGTGTGAATTCCCGGGAAGTTACTATTATTTATTCAAGGTTTCCAATAGCCTGTGGTATAGGTATAGTCGGATATAAAGACACTATGTCGAAACTTCCCATTATATCACTATCAAATATATTCAACCTTCCGGGCTCCACAAATTCCTTTGTTGACTTAATTAGGTAATCGGAGTTTTTCGAACGTTCAGAGAAATATTTAGCTAGGAATGTTTCTCATATGTACGTAGGAGATTTGTTCTTTGCTGCTATAGGTCTAAGAACAAATCCAGGTTTATGATTATTTAGTCTCCCTAAGAGTGATGAAATTTTAGTTCCCGGAGGATGTTTCGCTGACATTATAATAGTTTCCAGTAGGTTTTGTTCCTGAATAAAGCTTTAACTTCCCGTACTATTCTCTTAAAAGGATTCCTCGACTGCAGGATTGAGTCTGTTTGATCCGCAAATTCTATAAATCTTCCAATATAATCGGACCTGTTGACAACGGCAATCTGATTTGACTTGACAGTTAAGGTAATCGATTGCGTAGCATTATGAACGTTCTCAAAAACTTTTTTAATCTTACTGTCACTTTTCTTAATGTGAATTTAAAATAAATAATATAAAAAAAATAACATTCAGAAAGCTGACAGTAAGTTTCAGAATCTCAAATTTATAGGAAAACCTTCTGCAAGGCGAATTGTAATTGTAATAGAAACCAAAATCCCAGAAAATGTTAACTAGTTGTTTAGAATATTAATAAATGTTTTTGATATTTTACTGAAAAGATTTGTAAGTGTTTAAATAATATGTCTTAAAGAATAGCTGCGAAAGAAGGTATTTAATGAGAATGCCACCGAAATCCCAACTGAAAATATCGAACCATTTTTATTCTTTAAGACTGAAGCTAATATTTCAAAAAAAATATTAAGAAGTAGTAATTTACTTTACTACAAGAGGAAAGCAATATATTACCCTAATGGAATACTCCTCATTTCATAAATTACCCAGTGTGAGCAATATTATTAAGATAGATTGGAAATGGCTGTTAGAAAAATAAAGGATCTGATTTATGTACTGTTCGAAATGTCCATAGGAAAACGAAGATAATGAAACGCCTCAGCGGCAATAATATGCATTTGAAAAAAGATTACCCACAAAAAGTTCTTTGTGAAATAATTCTCAGCATGGTTTTTTCCATATCTGTCGACCAAACAAAACTGATGTAGAAAAAAGTGTGACAAAACTTTGCACCGTTTTGGAAAATATATACACATAATTCAAAAATTGTTGTGCAGTTTCGTTTTTAAGAAGTACCCAGCGAAGTAAGTACTTAAATGAAGAATTGCTCAAAATCAAGATATTTTTATAAAATACTGGTTGTAAAACACGAAATATGGAATATTAAAAGTTCAAAATATTCGCGAAATATTCTGTACAAAATGCTATGCATGGGGGTACAATTTTTCCAAAATGACTTTCATAAGTAGGAATAACGGAGAAAGACACTGTGTTTACCTACACATTCTTAGTAAGAAAACTGCATCATTTAAACAGTATTATATTCGGGATGTTTTCTGTAGTGATTATTTATCATTTAAAACAAATATCTATTTGTGTATGATGCTCAGAACGTTTGATACATTTGCAAAAGAATTATCTCAGTAATTGTGTTATATGAGCGGTAAATGGATTTTTCAAATTGTAATTTTAGAAGCAGGTATGTTGGAAATAATATACGTCGTATTATACATTTGCATTATTCAAAGGGAAATTTGTGTTCATTTCGAGGAGGGGGAGAAGGAGGGTGCGGCTGTGAGCATAATATTTTCCTGAACTTCAGACCTGTGCTTCCTAAATTTTATTATTCGTAAAACTGCTGTTCCGCAAGATGTGAATAGGCCTTCCATTAGTAAAACTTAAATAAGAAAGTCTCAGCAACCATTTTCTTGTTTGCTGTAATTGGGCTAAAAGATATTTCTGGTACTTATCGCTAAAATATTTTTCTATATTTTTTTCAAGTGATCTTAAATATTATTGATTTTCCTTCTCGATGAAGTAGGTATAAATATTTCTTTCATATTTACGTCTGTAAAAATTGCTCATATCTTCTTTCTAATTTGGAATACCTATATGCATCAGTTTGATTTATGGTTTATCATTTTCAGTGATTTTCCCAATGAGATATGTCGTTAACCATGAAATGGGCTCAGTTTAATGTGTTAAAATGTTGAAAAATTGAGGTATATGCATTAATATATATATACATTTAATTTGTCTGTGGAGAGCAAAGTTCCATTCTGATGACAGTAACCAAAAACGAAAAATTAATTGTTGTAAAAAAACTTTTAACCATAGGAAGGCTAATAGTAAAACTGCTGAAAAATAATATAATGATATATATTACAGAGTGTAGTACCATTGTAGTTCACGTAGCCCAGGAATACTTCCCTCAAAAATAGTTTATCCAGAAAGCGACTTGAAATTAGAAACAGTTTTAAGAATTAAAAAAACTCACTTTTAAAATTTTAAAAGCTAAAGTCTTTAGTTGGCACAAACGTAGAAACTCGGCATCACCTCAAATTACATAAAACAATTCTGGGACCTTCGTACTCGCAATGCATTTCCGTAACATTTCATAATATTATCAAGCATATGCTAAAGTTTCGTCGATGGACGGGGTATACATACCCGGAAACTGGCAATCAGCGGCTATCATGCTACTGTCTAAGTCATTTAATGGAACACGTGCTACACCCTCGCAATCAAGATTTCCGTTGTCCAAGTGCTTGCTGTAAGCTGACATGAAATCTTGTATCTTGCTTATCAAACAATGGTTTATTTCTACCACATCTCTTAAGTATTTGATTAAATTTACGTCGTTTTCTATGGGTACATTTTATTTGATCTTTCAAAATTAATCGACATGGGTATGGGATGTCAATAGAGTTGATTTTGTTACAGTTTTGTCTAAAGTCTGTTCGATAACCAAGGCCTCGGAAAATCTTATTAATTATTTCATATCCTGGTCAACAATGATTTTAGCTATTACAAAATATGGGTTAAATTGTTATCTAGGCAATAACCCACTAGAGCTCTCATTTTTTCTTTCTTTTTCTAATTGTCTCTATGTTGCTTAACACGGGATCTAAGTCGATGTTTAGTGTTACCGACATAATACTTTTTTGATGCTGTTCCTTCTTGCTGTAGAAACGGGATAGTGTAACCCCCTGTAATATCTAAAGGTCCTCTTTTATTCTTTGAAAGGATGTGACACTTCAACCAATGCCTTTTTTCACCTTATGGCATTCTCTTCAGAATGAGGAAGTAATATTGGAAGAGAAGGGAAAGGTGCCAAATAATGTAATAACTTCCGTTTCGGACTTTCCTTTATATATAAAATCATAAATTAATTTATTTACCATCTTTTTCTTGCATCCAAATATTTGAAGATGATAAAAACATTATTTTTAAGGTAAAATGCGCATGTGATTTATTAATATTAATAACAACGCATAAGCTTTGCTTTGAAATATAATATAATTTCGGACACAGAAAACAACAGCACATAACAACAGCTCATTGATAGAATTATTCCATGACGTTTTACCTTCAAAAAGAAACTCGTTATGTTATACCGTCTAATGATGCAAACTTATTTGAAAAGTCTGAAGTTTTTCATTAGACTTTACTACTTGTCAAGTATTGCTTTAAACTACTATGAAATATTGAACATAATATGCTATCGAAAAGGAAAAGAAACAGGAATAAAACCGTTCACGCAAAGCCATATTACGCACTCAGAGTCATGGGAATAATTAAAGAGCAAAAACCTTTCTCGCGGTTCATTCTTCCATGTTTTTCTTCCAAACATTACTGTCAACGTATTGGAATTTGCTTCCGGGAATTAATAACTGCTCTTATATTGCTTCCGGGAATTAATAACTGCTCTTTCAAATTGTGTCTGTTTTTAATTGTGTTCCCCAATCATTCTAATGTTTTCGTTTGTTAATATTTAATACCATTTGTTTTTCAAAGAGTAGTAAAAATGAAAAATAGTATTTGCAGTTGTCTGTTCTTCAAGTTCAAACTAAATTGTAAGCTGAAAGAAATACAAATGTACTGAATAAAAATATGATACAATATGAATATATGCGAATGTTTTAATGGTTGACTTGTTTTTATCAGAAGAAAAACTTAAAAAATTAAGTAGTTTAGCTTATAAATTTGGCATTAATGTTCTTAAGTTTCGGCTGAAAAAAACATTGTGTCTTATTATTTTTCAAATACCAGGGTAACAGTAAAGTAAAAAATTTAACTGTGAGGTTACAAAACATGAGGGTACAAAAATATTGTGTTTTGTCCCTTCTCTGAGGATCATTTATTTATCATCCAAATATTTGAAGATGAAATTCATAATATTAGATCGCTACAGTGGTAATTTTATACGAGATATTTGTCCTCCTAAAGCAATTGTCATGCTGTTTTAACATAAACGCGTTTTTTAACATACATGTTCATTTTTATCAGCTTTTGTCGCCATGAAAAAAAGAAAAAAAGAAAGATACCACAAAAGTTAATAAATGTCATTAATTTTCAAAGCTTTTATGAGAAGATGGCTCCCATCACTTGTGAAAACCAAGTCTACCTAACCTGGTACATTTGTGTCACGTGTAAGTATAATACGTTTTTCATATATCCTTCCGCGTTCACCACAATTAAACAAACTTGCCGGCCATGTCTCATACGAGCCGCTGCTAGGTGTAATCTGTTTTGCGGGCATATTTCTGCTCACACCTCCTGTTGCTGTGGCAGACGCTCTGCGGGCAATATTACCACTCTTGTCGTCGCAAAGTGCACCTTCGCCTGTCGAACAGATAGGTATGTTTTACGTAAAAAGTTTCAAAAAGGACTGCATTGCGGTAATTTTCAGTTTCTTTTATATCAATTTCAATTTCTAAAAAGGTGTATCTCACAATTTTTGACATTGTCCGTCCCTGTATTTTTCATCATGTTCTACAAGTAACCTGATTTTATGTCATGAAACTGAATTTCGACAATTGTTTGAAAATTACTTTTACTGCAGGTTTCATTGGAAGAATGCAAAGCTTTGGCGTGCTTAAATTTCTGCGTTTAAAGGGAAATTTGTGCCTGTTGTCTTGCGTTATTGGTCAATTTTTGCGTTTCAATTTTGTGTAGTTGCTTGAAACAGCACGGTGTCGGCTCCTTGATGGCCACGAAAACGTTCTTGAATGAAAGGTTCAGCCATTCTGGATTCCTGCTAATTTTTGTTGACGGTGACGTGACCGTGGAATCAAGATAGCACATATGACATCCGTTTTTGCATGAGTCATACGTTAAACACAAAGTGCAAATGAGGAGTGCAATGCAATAAAGTTTAAAATTCCTCTAATTTCAAGTTTTTAAAATTATTATACTCATCAGGGATGTATTTATTCTCGTTTCATGAATTAATAGAAATTTTGATAGCAAAAGTATGTGAACTGCTAGTCAATAAAGAAATCTGTACGTTTTGCTTATTGTTGGCCTTAGTAGTTTAAAGAAAATTATATTTGCTGAAATTGAATCCAACTCACCCTGTTTAGAATAAAAATGTATATGTATTACAACTTTGAAATCCAGATGTTTGAGATATTTGAGATCGTAAAACATTATATTAAAATGCACTAAACATAAGTATGTGAAAATCTAATGAGAAATTATTCTACATAAAATAACTGATATGTAAAAAAAAGGCTTTTGCATTACTACAAAACCATTACTACGTTTGGAAAATTGTCCTTAATAACATTGTCATGCATGAGTGTTCGATTTTAAATAACATTAAGTAAATACACTTAAAAAATATATATAATTAAAAGTCGTGATTAACTTCGTCTTCAAAACACTGAATAACCTGATAACGGCGCCTCCGCACGATATTGAACATAGGCTTGAGTGAAAGTGAATGATGAGAATTTCTTTAATTACACTATGAAAGAATAATAAATGTATGAATACTGGTTAAAATATCACTCGAAAACGCACTGGTAATTTTTCTAACACCTTTATCCAAATCATCGACTTACTCAGTATCCAGCTCCACAGAAGTAGTAACCATAATTCGGAACTATGCACCGACAAGCTATCCCTTTTTGTTTTTGCTTCATTGGATGTCGTGCCACCCTTCCCATGTGTCACAGTGGAATTTGCTTATGAAATTATCAAATCAAAAGTACTTACACAGAACAATCTCCCAGCGCCGGATAACCAAACTATTTTAAGCTCCTTACGATTGGTATTTAACAGAACATACTTCAAGTTCCAAAACAGTATTGATCGACTGACTGAGGGAGCTCCCATGAGCTTTCTACTCTCCCCAATTTATCTGAGATTGTTCTACAAAATCTCGAGGAGCACGTTATGCAAGACATAACTTTAAAGCCGAGTGTAAGTCTTCGTTATATAGACGACATTCCCATCTTTTTGACACATGGTCAAGACTACCTTCAAACATTTTCTGAAGCAATGTCTTCAAAGGTGACAGCATCAATTTCACTATCGAACTTGAACAAAATCACTCTTTACCTTTTTTGGACTTGATGCTACAATGAGATGATACCACACAGACTTTTTGATACTGCGTTTACCGAAAACCAGCTGCATTCCCTATTATCATTCCATTTCACTCAGCACACCCGACATCATACGAATTTTCTTCTTTTGATTTTTTAATGGGAAGAGCTTATATTCATTCCTCCAGTAAGGTGGCTAGACAGCGTGAACTTAATAAAATTATGGACATTGCTAGAGATCATGGATACTCTACGGATACCATACACCGAATTCATAAAAAATAAGCAGCTCCGCAAGTACCATATTAATAAAAGAACAAAACATAAGGAAACATATTGGTTTCTTTGATTACATACCAGGCATAGCTAACATTATAAGCAATGCTTGTTTGAAATATGGTTTGGTATTATGACACAAAAAATATTATCAGTCGTAAGAAAAGGCCGCGACACAATACCAAATGACAGCAGGCATGGGGTTTATAAACTCCCTTTGAAATTTGTGGATACAGTAGAGCTAGACCAAACATATTTAGGCTCCATAATGAGTTAAGTATTTATGAATTCGATTGAAGGAGATAAATATAACGCAAGAGCCTTCTCAGATTCTACTGAGCTTTCACGTTTTTTGAAACGAAGAACACACTCTATGAGATGAATCCTGTGTCATATTCTGTCATTATACTAAAAACTCAACTTTATTAGCAGAGAGTTTGTACATCTTTAACAACTCGTCATTGTGCTGTACAGAAGGCTTGCAAAAATCCTTCCCTTACCTCGGAAATCAATTTTTAAAGAAAATACACCAATCACAAGAGACCTTTCATTTCATCAAATTCAGAACTGTCTCGACCCGCCCCAACTGGTATCATGCTTTGAAAAGACCCAGTGAGTTGCATTAGTATTAAGGGGAATGCCTCCTACGTCTAAGAAATACTGGTATTTTACATATAAAGAACAGCGGCAGATTCCGAAAACTTTTTTTTAAGTTTTTTTGCACTATCATATGATTTTAACTTGAACCTAATGATGTGCCAATCGCTGGGAAGAAAGATCTCATGTGATGTTTTAACCAATATTCATAATTTTATTATTATTTCATTGCTAATTAATATGATTCTCAGCATTCACTTTGACTCAAGCCTATGTTCAATATCGTGCGGAAACGGAATCCTGAGCACATTCAGCAAATAAATAGGATGTCTGTAATTGGATAATAGGAATGGAATGGCATAAACAACTTACGCGTAAAGAGAAGAGAAGAAACAACAAAAAAATATTCCATCATAGCTCTTGAAATATTTACAGCTCAGCATCACCTTTTGCTCTTCTTCAGGAGCCGTATATGAATGAATATGATCGTTCTTATGTGAAATGTGGTTATCTCAACTGGAATGTGCGGACATTTCCTACATATGATATAACATATAATATAACGAGACAATCCAAGGAATTATTATTTGGAATCACAAATTAAGACGCATCAGAAAAATGTTTAGAATAAATTCTTACAATATTTCTTCACCATTATTGTTTGCATTTCAGCACACAGATTTCTAGAAACTCAAAACCTCACGCAAAAATATGGCTAATAATTTTCGAACCTTTGGTTACCTGACTATACGATAAAGCGTAGTTAGTTTCAGTGAAACAAGCAATTTAAAAAAATAAGAGTGGTCCCTCTTGAATAACTTATAAAAACTCAGTAACTGGAAAACCAGTGTCCTCACTGTTTGTATTCACCATGTATGTAAAATACGTCTTTAACTATCGAAAAGTACAAGAACAGGGGAACTTCTTGAAAGAGTCTTGTGCCCGACAAGTACCTGCATGACCTTCTGTTTTCAGCAAAACGTCATGCACAAATCAGAAATAAGGAGATTTCAAATGCGCAATACAAATGGCGATCCGGTTTCCAAAAGTCCAGCAGCTTCGATGTTCCATCAGCTGAGGAGGGTTCTCCCAAATTGCATTATATTGAGTAATTTGTGAATGTTTTCATTCCTTTCGTGTTGTATGGGACAAAACGCTGCTGTTGGAGGTTTTCTAAATTTGCAATCCTATGTAATGCGTTTAGAGTTTGTTTCGTTATTTGGGTGTTCAAGTCCGTTTCCTTATTTATTTATTTTTCAAATTTCCGGAAACGGTTTGAAATTGTTTTGGACTTTTGTGAAAAAGACCAAAACATAGTTAAACTATTATCTTTTTGGCACTATCGTCTGGTCTGCCCTTTTCGACAAATGGTTTAAAAAACATTCTTACAAAATGGATTTGCAGTTTTTTGACGCTGTAATAACAGTTTGCACTTTTTGATTCTTGTTTTTCTTATTATTTCCGTGTTGGTAGTGGAATGAGCTCTGTCAATTCCTTGATCAGTGCGACAAGCTTTGCATACCATCATTTTGTAGGGATTAATGTACCTCTGTGTGCGAAGTGGTTTTGTGAACTTATTTTTTATTTCTAATTTCTTTCGGGCCGGAAGTGCAGTACCGTGCACGATGAATATTTTGATGAATATCAGGTTGAGCTGGAGTAGAGGAGACTACGTTTTTCAAGTGTAAATATTTGTTGCTTTCATCTGGAGTCTATTGCTCTACCCTGTGGTAAAAGGATAGAAGTGATCTGAACTTCGGAAGGAAAGAGGTACCTAAGTGGTGTAAGTAGCCTAATGCTGGTGACAAACTGGTCGGACATCATAATTAGTTTAGAGGTTACCTGAAACATCTAAGCGGTGGCGCAGTGGTCTAAGCGATGGCCTCGGATCCATCGTCCGAAAGGGGTCCGGGTTCGAATCCCGGTGAGGCATGGATGCTGTGTTTGTCTTATGGCACTGGCTCTCTCCCTTCCTGGAACCAGTGACCTTAAATTAAGGACGGGCGACTGCTTATAGCCCATTAAGTTGCTCACGGTGGTCGTTAAACCTTCAATAAAAAAACAAACTTGTAATTGTCTTTAATAATGAAGGAGTTTTATGGAGAACTTTTGCTGTGTCACCATTTTTCTCCAACGGGATAAGGTTCGTTGTGATGTCGACATCGGCTGAAAATTAATTTATTTTCCGCTTCACGATATTTCTTCATTTTTTTTTTACTTTACCACAGAAAATAGTACATTCCTAAAGTTTAAAATTGCGGAAATTCCGGAATATCACTGGATTTTTCTTTTTTTTTTCTGTGTTTTCGAAAAATTAAAATGTTTCTTTATTTAAACAATAGCAGTGCAAGAATCACCATTTGTTTATAAAACATTTTCCAAGAATACATTAATTCAAGTCACGAGTCTCTAGCGCTGTTCTTTTCAGTTTCCTGTATTGTAAGAAACGTTCCTTTAAATTCATAAAAGCTACGTTGTACAACGCTTGGTGTCTAAATTATTTTATATACAAAAAGTCGATGTAACAAATGAAAAGAAAAATCAAAATTTTTATGTGCCGAGAAAATACCTTAAAGTGCACAGCATTACCACTGTAGCGAAAATTAGCACAGAGATGGTACTGTCGTTTTGTGCTATCAACAAACTGATACCAGATGCGCCAGATTATTCTGCGTCTAAAAGTTGATTATGTTTGTTAGTGGAATTTTTAATTAGACTGGGTTTTACGGTTTATTATGATTAACTGTGTCTCAAATAAGGTAAATACCGAGCACAAAATTCGAACAACTTTTAATTTTCATCACATTTCTGTTAATCTTACCTATTATGGTACTCGGCTCTTACTTCAAGATTTCTTTCATTCGCCCCCTAAATACATCATATTATAGTTATAGTTTCGAATTTCACACCCTGTTTGTGAAAAATTATATTAATAAAAAAAACTGTTCTTTTAAAGGCTGGTTGCGGTACTTGGTGTCTGAAACATAATTATTTGGGATAGATTGTATTTCCCGCTTTTTTTGGGCTCCATCGTTAAGGTTTCTTTTCTGCTTCCTATTTGATTTGTGAGCACCAAATTCCAAAGTTTCACAGAAGCAACGGGAATAAGGTTGGTGCGTTAGGATAATTTATAAATAATTCTTTACCGAGACCGTGTGCCCCTGCAACAGCACATTTTCAATATGTTTGTTTTATTCTTTCATACCAGGGCATATTGATTCCGTTTCTTAATTTTTTTCTATTTTTGCGACCTCACGAAATGTCCATTTTGTTGTAGGAACGCGAAGACAATCCGTGTTCGTTTCATTTATTTTTAGTATCAAATTGGAAAAACTTAAAATATTTAAATAATGCGTTTCGAAATATAACCTTTTGTTTTACATTTGTCAAATTAAAATGTTAAACGCGCTGTTTGTTCTTTGGGTGAGCAGTACCTTTGGAATTGGTAGACGGTTGGATTCTACAGCAACCGTGGTTTATTGATTGCATCTTGCTGGAGAATGTTTGCCTGTGCGTGTCTTCCTAAACACAACATGATAGTGTTTGATAGCCCGTCTGAAGCAGGCTAGTGGCGTTGTGAGCCACCGCTGGGTGGCAAGAATGTGTTTTCCCTTTGGACCAGCGTGTAACCGTGTTTAAGTCTTGATAAACGTGGAAGCTTATTGTGTGTATCATGACGAGCTTGGTAGTGGAAAAGCTCACTGGAAGGGGTCCTCACGTTGTATTAGCATTCAAACCAACTATTATATTCAATGTCTTCTACCTAGGGTAATTTCCGTTGTTCGGGATTTTACACTGATGATTTCAAATCGAGCATTGATACACGCCACTGCGGTTTTGCCACTCTGATTTGAGTTTAAAATGATAATATTTCTGGGTTTCAAAAATTACTCAATTCGCGACGTGTTGTGTCGGAAGCGTCAGTTATAAAGCTTCACGATTTCCGGAAAACATCAATGATTGCAGTTTCTAGTCCACAGCTTAGGAATTGTAAAATCTTCATAGAGCAACACCATTTCTTTTTATATCAGGAGTTCTCTAAAGCACATGCAGTTACAATCTCATGAAAATTTCACACTGGATTCGTCAAAATAACACTACCGAACAGACGTATTTTGTGAACGTTGTTGTAAATGTATGCTGCTTATTTCTCCATTACTCATCCAGGTTTACGTTCGTATTAATATTTAAAGACGTTGAATGATAAGAAGTGTGACTTTGTTAGTTTATATAGCAAACGTTTCGGCGAGAAACAAAAAATTCAATTATTTCGGCACAGATTATATCACGCTACAAATATTTCACCGACGAATACATACCGTAAAAATCATTTGTTTTCGAGAGTCAGCCCATAATAGTTATGTCCTAATACAAGCAATTTTCATAATCCTCAGGGAGCAACAGAGGAATCTCGCGGCGAAAGTAGCAGGCAGGTTCATTCTCTTACAACTGGCGGTTCAGAGCCACTTAAGGCGATCATCTACAGTTTGCGTTTTTAAGAGTACCCTGGGATAAACCGACAGGATTGTAAAGGGACGGCATGCAAATTCAAATCTGACTTACTACATCGATAGAAATATATTTGCACTGATGCACAGTACGATTACATCTTTCTTCAATACCCTTGTACAGATACTTCTTTTTTCTCATGTTAACACGTTGCAGTATTTACAACACATGAGGTTTTTAAAATTGACTGGGTCACATTTTCCCATTTTTCTCTGCTTCTGTTTCGGGCTGTTGTACTGATGCCCATCTACTGGGCCACAAACTATGTAAAACAGATGTTTAAAACACTTACATTTTTGTCTGCCATGCTTTCCACTGTAGCCGTAAGTGGTATGCTCCCATAGATCTTAATCTAAATCGCACATAGTCATTTCTTTTTGCAACTCCGAAATATGGATATTACAAAAATTATTAAAACGGTCCCTTGTGTTTGCACTAATACATGTATATGTATCACGTGTTGTGAGCTTCCAAATACTGACATTACATTACGAAAATTTTAATTTCAGCCGTAGCTTTATTTTCATTAGTTGCCTCAATATTGTACCTGCTGTAAGGGGAATAACATTCGATAACATGTTTTTATCCCAAGATCCAGTCCGATAATGTACTTCAATTACCATTTGTCTTAAGCTTTCAAAAAAGGGTATTACATTTCTGTATCTCCTTTAGTTCTGCAGATAGCTCTTTCTCCCACCTCATTTGCTGACCATCGTTTTCTCATTTGAGCTCTCACTTGTTTTCCTGATGCACAGCTGCTTGGAACAAGTTGTGAAATGTAATACACATTGCAGATCGAAGCAACTTGTTCGAAGCTGTTTTGCAGAAAGAATGCGAGTGAGAGTCCATAGGAAAAAACAAGGGGTCAGTTTATGAAAATGAGCTGACACCATGGGCGCTCTCCAGAACTATGGGAGATACTGAATGTAACACTTGTTTTTAAACTTAAGACAAGAGCTAACTGAAGTGCATTATCCGAATGGACCCTGGGCCAATAAAAAAAGTCATTAAATGTTATTAGTCTGATAGCGGTAAAACAGCGAGGCAAGTAGAAAAAGTAAAGTTGCTTTTGAAGTTAAGATTATTTTACTGTAATAAATGGAACCTGATAACACATAGCACGCAGGCTAGTATTAGTTCAAACAGCAGGAATAATTTTAGTAAATATGTAATATGCATTTTCCTGAATTTCATAAATAAATGGATCTGTGTATTTTAGGTTAAGGATGAGGTGGCATATCACTGTGGGTTCGCGTGGAAGTGGTGCTAGACAAAGGAATGTATAAGAAATAAATACATCAGCTATGCTACAAAGTGTGAGATACAGAAATAGAGCACCAGCCTGAAAAAATACCCGTAAGAATCAGTAAAGAAAGAATTAAACATGACCCACGCAATTCTAAGGACCGCATGTATCCTAATGAAGGAACTCTGTAACATTAGAAATGAGAAATACATGTACAATGGTAGTATAGTCGCGCTAAAATAGAGTACAGATACTTTTCTGTCAATCTGTTAAGCCATATTTCTATTTGTACACAACCCTTTGCAAATCAGAGCTGTGTTTCCTAGGTTACAGTTACTTATTAATTTGGGTACGGGCCCTTTAGGGATCTCAGTTTAGACTGGAAACAGAATAAAGGTCAGCCTTCACCGTCTGAGTTCATCGCTAAATAACTCTCTGTTTCTGTTGAGGATTTCAAATTTGCTTACTTTAGGACATTACCAGATTTCCGAAAGTTCCAAGAAACAGAGTTCCTAAGAGTTGTGTTGATACAGGTGTTTAATCTGTATATGTAAGCAAAAATCGCCTCAAAACTGTTGTAACTACCTTGGGTTTGCAATACGTCTCTGACACTATGTGTGTATCCAGTGCATTATGGATATTTTTCCAATAAGCTTTGATGTTTCGCAAATCACACGCGTATATTAAGGCAGAGCAGGTGTTTAAATAAATTGTATTGAAACACCAATAAGTTATTAAAGTCTGCATATGCGTTTACACTTTCTAGAAGACTAAACTAGGTGAAATAAAAGTAGGTATTCAATGAGCTAAATAGTTTTTGTTGCACGTATTTATGACTAAACGCAAAAGGCAATCCCATCTTTATTATTTGTGTTATTCTAAATGTTTCTATATTTTTGAGGTTATACTCTTTCTTCTGTTCATTTTAATCGGTGAACTTAGAAAGAACGTGCAGTATCCAAATCACACGCGTATAATTTTAAAATTTGCTGTATTCCCTTTTTCTTTTAAATTTCTTCAGTACCACTTTATGATGTATTGTGTTGATAAGATTATCTTTCATGATTTTAAAAATGCCTTATTCAGGTGTATATGTATTTAAGGAATATCAGATTTGAATGTCTGCAGTTTTTCATTTGTGAAACAGAGAATGCAGAAGATTGATTTTATATACATTTATCAGATTGGAAGTAATTCTTCATTTTAAAATGTTGATTTAGGTAGGCTCTTCATTTTAGTAAGTTGCTTTCAGTAATTTCCTTGAAAAGAAAATAATTGAAGGCAAAAATGTTAGCAAGTTTTTTTCTTTTTTTGCAAAACTTTCACTTACTGCTGTGGTTTCCGTTTTTGCGTTTTCCTAGCAAAGAAAATAACCTTATAAAAACTTCAAACTGTTATTTCCTTGTAAAGGAAATAACAGTTTGATGTTTCAATGATGCACAACGGACTTTCAAATTTCTTATTAAAAACTAAATCTTGAGACGGCTAGTCTTTAAAAATATGACTTTAACCTAGGTCGCGTTATACGATGAATCAAATCAGTTTATGTTTTCTGCCGTGCTTGTTTATGAAAACCACACAAGACTAATCTCATATTGAAATTATGTAATCTTCATCCTCAAGCAAATTAGTTCCGTGTGAAGTTGTCATTGCCCTTCATGGTGCAGTATTTTCCATTTAATTAAAATGCTTGGCGGCACGGGGACATTCTGCAGTTAAATTCCCGTTTAAATTTTTCACTTACTACTGTCATTTCCGTTTTTGCGTTAGGCAGGATGCGTCTAAGGCAGATTAAATAGCAGGCAATTTTTTATCTTTGGTTCCGGACCAAAAAAAAATTGCTTTCTACAAATTTCTGTTTGACGCATGGTTCCCCTCAGACAGGTTTACCTCTACTGTGTTTACCTTTAAAGTTTGGAATTTCCAATATTGTCAGTTCTTAATCAAAGGAAAAATGATATTTATGAAAACTTGTACATTTAGAGTTAACTTTTTCACTCCCTGTCGAGTCAACATCACGATTTTGTCTTCATTATTTGTGATTTTGACATGAATTAAAAGATTTGCTCTGAAAATTTTGTATGTTGGGAAAATTCCGTGCGAAATAACATAATTTTTCCTTGTGCTTATTAGTAGCCAACAGTTGGTAGGAAATTTCTAACAGTGATTTCTGCTTAACATGAAGTAACTTGAAAAACAAACTGCGTTTTTTACACGGCTTTTATACACCACTTTTTGCGGATTCAACTTTTTTCCTGATGTTATGCAACCAAAAAAAACAAAAAACAGTTATTTCTGTTTCTTCTAGTTCTGTTTGTATTTTAACACTTTTCGTGAGTTTCAATGTAGTAATTCTCGATTTGGCGTGCATGTGTTTTACGGTTGTAGAACTGCAACGCGCAGAATGAGCATTTTATATTCATATCACATTTTAAAAGTGATGTGATTCAGTTTCAAAACATAATTTATTTTCAGTAGTACGGCAAATTGGAAAGTGACCAATCTCGAGGTCTAGGCCGACTTTTGAAATGGTCCTCCACCCAAACGAATTTTCTGACTACTGTCCTAGGTAGCTTATAGCTTTCTTACTTAGTTCCAAATGTAATTCTACGACTACACGTTTTCCTTTTATTCTTCAGAAATTATTCCAACAATTTTGCTCTTTCGCACTAATTTATTTCCATTTCCAGCAATTTCAACCCGACCGCAGGCACATGCTTGATCGCGTGGACCTTTTATGGGATTCAGCATCACATATGGACAGGGATTTTTTTAAGACCAATAGTTCAAACGCTTATGGTTGATTCGTGGATGTGCCTGCAACCTTTGTGGTACGTAAATGCATCAAACACGGTACGCGGAAAAATATTCGAGTATGAACTCAATTGTTGGAATGGGCTAAGGAAATGTATCAAGAGACACAGCAAAGCACTCGTGCATTTTCTGTCGCTGCATTTTAAAAATGGCAATGATGATAGGAAATAAATACTTGACTTTCTCTGCAAACCTATTTTTCCTTGATTTCATATTTAACTCTTACTATTCGACTGTATTAATCATTCTTGCGACATGCCTACATAAAGTACCTAAGTTTTGTGTTCTGATTGCTTTCATATTCTAAGGCTGAAGTTACCGTACAATTACTTTCCATTAGCATAAACACCAAAATATTTAGCCCTTCTGACACAACTCTTTAACCGGCTGTAAAGAATCAACACGGGGTTGGCAAAATGGGCTGAAACAAATTCGAACGACGTCACTGTCTAAAAACAGGATCAAATCGTTCAAGAAAGAGCGAGTGAATCTGTGCCCCACAGACCTTACATTTTCTCATATATTTGTTATTCAAATTAAGCATTTCCAAAAATTGTATAGACATCAATCCTTTGTAAATAATTACTTGCTAAAATGGCTATTAAATTGGCGACGAACCTAAGAGGGAATGGAGATGATTCGGTATCTATTTTGTACCCAGTTGCAAGATGTCGAAATCAGAGATAATTGCCGTTTCTCCTCACTCCTCCGTTAATGGAACAGATGATAGACGACTTGAAGACAGCCTTTATGACCAGATACAAATTGCGGTCGTTACTATTGAGGTGGGAAGAGGAAAGGAATTGTTTTGCTGCAGCGTTTTTACAACCCGTCCGCTATGTGGATATTGTGGTTTTAAGAATGCAGGAAATTCGTGCACCATTTGATTCAGATACACAGGCCGCTCAAATGCTTTATACTGTTTTCCTAAACACACTTTTCCTTGGTCTCTAATATGCATTGAAGTGAAGCTAATGTTTCATTATCCAAAATTCAATTTTTTTGAGAAAGTCTGGAAAAGTGATTTTCATGTCATGAGTGGAATATGGGATTACACCAAACCATACAAATTTCTGAAGATGAAAATTCTCCTTTTGATGTAAATTTAACAAGGATGGTAAGGATCGGAAACTTAAGTTTTGGTTGTTCTGGGTGGTGTTGCGGTTCTCATCCCCGTGCGCTATCTGGGAGAAGCTCGTTCGATTCCCATTCCAGGACTTCGAAATTTTCAAGCTTTCGTATATTATCTGACTTACCATCCTGGTTATATTTACACCAAAAAACGGATTGTCCTCTTCAAAAATTAATATTCGTGTCATTCTTATCTAACTTGTTAGGTCTGTCATTTCAATAGATTACCTATTTAAATGATTAGAATATGTTATAAAACTACTTCTTATTGCGTAGATTTCATGAAATTTGTCGTTGAAAGAAAATATCAGCATTTTGAATTTCCAAAGGAAAAACAAATTGCGATCTCTTATTATCAGTCCTTTTAAGTATTTAGCAAGTACAGTTTTTTTGGTATAAAGTTTACCTTTTATTATTCATTCTGTTAGATTTGAATGGTATGTGCGCCGCTTACAAGAACGTATCTGTGTTTAAGTACAGATATATAGCTATGGTCTTTTCAAAGCGTTTCAAACATTCTCATTAGAAATTCAGAACGAGAGGGTTGGGTTTAACTGTATACATTTTTTAATCCGCAGTTTGGAATGCATAATATATTTTTCGAAGCAACAATTTGAAAGTTGAATGCTAGTCAATAATATGAAGAATCGTATTTGCAGCTTTCTACTTATCGGAATGTTACATAGGAGAATGTATGTTTAATTACCTTCATTACAAAACGTAGCATTCCAACAAGGCCGTCAGCAGTTTAAAACTCTAAAAATGATTCTGACAACTACTTATGTATAACATAAATTAGCCCATTGGTTTTTGAAAAGCTTGTGTTTCCGACCCATTGAAATATTTAGATATCCCTGTTGGGAATGGTTCTGACAAAGCTCGCCCAACGATCAAACGTTCTGTTTAAAGCAATTGCCAAAAATATAAGCAAATCTGCTGACTTTAAATTAATAATATGAACTACATGGTGGGAGAAACAGAAAATATAGAAGAATTCTAATTGCTGACTCATTCAAGTTGTTGAAATATATGACACACATATATCAGATATTTACGACTTCTCCTCATCTAAAGTTCATTATTTAATCTCTTACTTGATGTGAAAATTTGTTTACCGTTTATCATAAAAAAAGAGCTTGCTTTCGCGATCTTGTAGATGACATCAGTAAACTTTGAAACAGAACTATCGGAATGACATAAGTATTTAGTAGTAGGAATTCTATACTACGCAATGTGAAGCAAAATTTGCACCTACAATATTTGATCAGATTCAGATCCGTAGGTTCAACATTTCTGTGATGGGTAGCAGTTGAATTTTCGACACACACATTTGGAAAAAATAATATGCGAAATAGATTAACGATGCTGGATTTCACAATATGTACTAATTATTGAAGTGTCACAAAAGTTCATTTTCCGACTATATTCACGCTTTCAGGTTAGGAGAAATCTTTGTAGAAGCTAAGATCAACGCCGTCTGCCAGCAACTTCAGCAAGAACGACAGTTCTCTATTTTTAACGGTCCTAGGAACAGGCAGGAAAATGATTCCGAGCTACACGAAAGCTACTCCTGTCCACATGCTGAAGATAACCAACGCAAGCACCTTCAATAAGGTGCCCTCCATACCAGTAGACCTGTTTAACGGTAAGACACACGTATGGCCCGTAAACTCTGGGCTAATGAACATTGTGGTTGGGGACACGAAGAGTGGAGTGAAGTTCTCTTCTCTGAAGAGGGAAGATCTATTCTAGAATCTGAAAATCAACGACTTCTTATCTGGAGTGCATCCGTCACGCGGAACAATTCAGGTTTTACGCACGGAGAATCACATTACGGTGGACATCGATTCATGATCTGGGGCAGGCCTATGTACCAGTGGACGTACGGACCTATACGTCATACGAAACGGTAGTCTGACAACGCAGAGATATAGAGATGTTATTCTCAGATCTACTGTCAAACCGCATTGTTGCAGTCGTCGGTGATTCGTTCCTTCTCATGGATGATAACGCTCGAGCGCATAGCACCCGGCAAGTTAATCACGTGTCGCAAGTCGTGGGAATCAAGTGTATGGGGTATCCAGCATGCTTCACTGACTTAAATCCGATTGAGCATGTCTCTGTCACACTTGGCAGCCGCATTTAATATCGGATGGCTCCACCGATGACCCTTTGTGAACTAGGAACTGCCCTCATTAAGGGGTGGCGAAGATATCATAAACTCTCCTACTTTTCCTCATAAATTCCATGATATACAGCTGTGTACCGGTCTTTGCTGTAGGAGGGGATCATATACCCGTCTAGAGTTCAGTTAGAAACGTAAGTCATTTTCTTGTAGAGATATAAATTTTGTTGTAAAGCATGTCGCATCATGTGCATTAAAGGATTATACGAGTATTTCATCATGTGCGTTAAAGGATATTTTTCTTGTAGCGATATGCATATTGTTCTACAGCATGTCGCATGATGTGCATTAAAGAATAATACGGCATAAAATTCCCTTATATCCTTTTTTTACCCTTTTTACTAAACTCCTTCTGTATTTTACGTAAGATAATATTTTGCGTTCAACAACGTCAATCACACATGATTTATTTGCAATATTGCTTGTTACCCTAACTCTTTTGAGCAGTATATGAAGACCTTCGTGGTGCGAAAAACATGATATTGTATAGCAAAAACGAACGGGAAATACATATGGATGTACTTTGAGCATTTATTTCGTCATTTCTCGAGAATATGGCCCCCCTCCGAATGTGAGTAGAACTATATTTTCGTACATTAATTAAAACACGGTCAGTGATGCATTTTCATGATCAGTAGATAAATTTTCATGTCATAAGAAACAGAGTTGTGATATCGCACACCTACTGGGGATCAAGGAGCTAGAATGGTGTCAATATTGTTAGAATTGACTGAAAATCTCAGAATTCTTGTACCAGCAGCAGTGCAACCTTTATCTTCGACAACTATGGTCAAAGAAATGAGGTACATGAAAGGATGTCAAGTTCGACATAATGTAGATAAGAATAATGATACTCCCATTAGACTCCATGGTTACAGACTGATAAAAGTATACACATACTGTTATAAAACACATAAAGGTAATCATAAATGAAGATAATGTGAGTACTTAGTGTTTACAGAATTCTGTGCTGTAGCGAAAACAAAGTTTTCCTTGCCCTTAACAAAATTTAAAATCGGTCCAGGTTTCACCCAACTGAGTCTGTTAGTCAATGGTGCTAAGATACTACTGAAGCCTTTTGCTCCTGAGCGTGCGTGAATCAGGTATGCTCAAGTGCTACGCCAACATGAAGAGAGATGACCGCTAGTTATTCCATTACAGAACTCTTATCTTGCATAGTCTAGCAGCATAGTCACTTAGTGCATTGACATGCAGATGCATATTACACCAAATATGTTTAAAATTAATTTACCGCTATGATTTCATGTTTATTAATTATCTATTTTGATTTTTAAGAAGATGTGCATCTAATATTTGGTGGTCTTCCCACCCTTATTTTGCACACTTTTTTATAAAACCATTAAACATTTTTCCTTTTGTGTCAGTGTTGTACCTTACTTATTTCACTCAATAGAGAACAGTGGAGCCATGGGAATTAATCTTCCGTATCACTGGGTCAACTTTGTCAGGGGTGGCACTGGCAGCTGCCTCACAATCAAGGCAATTTATCTCAATTTCTTTTTAAGGATTAATGTATTGCAGGAATTTTGTTTATTTTACGTGATGTTTTAGTACTGAAAAGTTTCATTTCAATTTTTCTTGGAAATTTTCCTGACCTCAAAATTTAAAACTTAGTTCCCATTGTACTCGATTTCATAAATGTAGCAGTATATTAAACTAGAAATAATTTATGTATATAATTATAATCTTAATTCTTTCATATCATGGTGGATAGCAAATGAAAAACATGAAACGCCTTTAGCAGGGCTCATTAATAAAATAATTACGTGCTCGTTTCTCCATTGTACCGAATTAATCTAAGAAAAAATGATAAGGGTACATGGACGTGTTGGAAGCTCGTTTACTTACCGTAACTAAACAACGTTTTTGCTTTTCTTTCTAGGAACACTGCTTTGATATGTTATGTTAGTCATATAGTGCAAGTCATTTTAGCGTAACGAAATTTTGGTTCCTATATTTCATAAGTAGTGTTCCTATATGCATCAATTACACTTCAGGGCTTTTTTTAAACTCGATAAAAAACTTTCACATAAAAAGCAATATAACTAGTCTAAAGGTTTAACGTTTTAAGGTAGAAATGTGCTATGCTGTGATTCGAAGTCACGTATCTAGCTTGATTTGGAAGACATTCCGTCAACAAAACGTCTTGTCATCAAGCAGAAAAAACCTCAGATACAGTCTTGGGGTATCACCAAATTTGCCTCCTGGACCTGTGCCCTCAAATCGTCAACAATACCAAGGCGTCGTGCAGATATGAGATGTTTCATACCATTCGATCGATGACTGAAATACAATGACTCTCACCTCGTGGAAGTGTACTTCGCTTGTGCAACTTGGCTACCAAAACAACGGATAGTCTGTTGCTTTGCGCCGGGCATTTCTATGACGTAAATGGTTAGGAAGATATCCACTGATATCAGAGGCATAGAACCTCGTTTTGAAAAAGCCGGATATCTACAGACAAGCACAGTAAAAGGTTATAAACGATATGCGCACAGCAGGATAAGAAGTAAGCTAATGCCGTCATCCAAAGAGAACTGAATAAAGAAAGTGTTCGAATAGTGCACGTGCTCGGAAAAGAAGGTTGCTAAATTGATATATTTTTTAAAGTGTGTGTGTACGCATTAAGATTGTGCTTCTAAAAGTTTTCATCCTCATTCCAGATTAGTGCTGCAAAGATAAATGTATTTATTTCCAAAATGAAATATGCGAGTAATCGTTTGTAGAAATTCCGTCTCCAAAGTATTGTACAAAAAGGGATATTGTTAATCTCCTGTGGGAGAGTGTTCACATGACACCCAAAAGCATACAAGGTTCTAAATCGTTAAAATGCAAATTTGTAATCAGATTTGAGTAACATATTATTTTTCCTTCCAACGGACTATGTTCTTCGAGAATGATGATGCACATTGTACATTGTTCCTCTTGTAAATACTTAAAAGATTATTTTTCGGTTGTGTGGAAAATGAAGGTTTTAATATCACATATGAAACAAAGCCTACGATTTCGAATATTCTGGGGCAAGCCTTATCACGAAGAAGAAATTGCACAAACTCAACATAATAACTTGCGTGGTAGGTATGAAGGGAACACTACCTCTCCCATATAACGAATCAGGAATATCATGGCTTTGTTGATCTTAGCGATTGATACTGAACTTAGATATATATCAGGAAGAAGTATGAATGAGGTCACCTAAACATATCAATGTCCAATGTTACTAAACTTGAAATTTGTTAAAAATTTCCTACCTGTTTACGACTGCAATTCAAAATAGAGGGAAGAAGTACAAAGAACTGTAACTTCTACGAAAAAGTAGACGGAATTGTAATTTTTCCGGAAGAATAACAAGCAGTTATTATTGCTGTGAAACAAGTAAAAGGAAGAGTAACTTCAATAGAAGTGGTCTTCCGTTTACAGATATCTTGTGTTTTTTTTTTTTTTTTTTTTGGAAGATTATTGTGTTCGAGTTTTTACCCGTGCCTTAATATTTATTTTCGGTCGACAGCTAGAATCCTGAATACCGCAACATTTGGAATCTCATAAATTCGTTTAAATGTTCTCTGACATGAAATTTCATCCAATTTTTCAAGAAATTTTTCATCATCCATGGGCAATAGCTTATAAATCTGTAAATTTGCTTTTAGTATTAGTATAAATCGAAAAGAAACATATTTGTTCTCTTAAGTGCGTAAATGACAGCAATAATTTCTATTCATTCCGGTGGTTCTTCAGCTACAACATGGCAGCCGAGAACAAGGTGATTTCGTAAGCCAGAATCTCACAGACTGTCAGAATCTTGCACGCTCTGTGAACATTCTGTGAGCTTCAGAGCTCATATCCTGTGAGCTGATTCTCTGCCATTAAATATTGTTGTTTTTTCCCAAGAAGTCAGGTGAAAACAATATCTCGTTTTGTACAATCCTACCAAACAGAGAAGGCATGTTTCTCCTCGTGTGCTTTGCAAAGAACGTCTGCGACACATTCACATTACAATGTTTTTTCTAAATTTATGTTACTACGAATGCTTCAATTTATTCCTAACCGTAATATATATTGACCCCAACTTATTTCTTAATATTTAAAAGACATGTAAAAGTTTGTCTTCCCAGATGCCCTCCTGTACGTATTTTGGAATATATACCACGGATGTCGACAAAATATTTGACACTGAACGAAATTATGGCAAGGTGCAGATATTTTCTTACCTGAAATGAAATCTGAATCGATGTTGCTTCCTTTTCCCATGAAGAATTGTGCTACAAAATTTCAATGAGAGCAAGCAGAAGAAATATCACGATGTTTACAAAGAAATACGATTCCAAATAACGAGAAAGTTATTTTTTTTTCTAATGCAGCCGATATAAAAAATGAGGGTTGAAAATTCCGTTCAATTTTTTTAAAATGGTATATAATACTTCGGCAATTATTCCCAATTGAAGAAGTGTTAATATGGAAAGACCTGTCTTCTTGAGTAACTGCTTATCTTGTATTATAAGTTATTTTGTCTTCAGAACTTAATATCAACAACACTGGGCAAAAAAATGTGAACTATTTGTTCGTCGTGCAAGAAATATCATATACGTCCAATTGGATCGATACTATGCTATTACATTTAAATTTGTATAACGATACTGTTTCAACAATATTCTTGTGTGTAAAGAAAGAACAACTACACCTCTTAGAACCGAAAACGTATTTCAGAGCTTTTCATGTGAAAAATTGCCACAAATTTAGAAATTATGTTGTTCGTAATACTTTCGTTATATTTTGTGAGCAGAAATTCTCGTTGTGGCCGATTCATTTGGTGTAGTATAAAATAAATAAGAGAAACTGAATTTAAAATGAGGTCAAGGAAAACGCTTTAATTGGATTTGTGAAAAATACCTTTTCTGGGATGAATGAAAGTAGAAAAAAGAATATTGAATTATTCATGATCCCGCGGGCAACCTTTGTTAATTCGAAAATTTTGCAGTAAAATATATTAATCATTTCTTATATAAAATAATATAAAATGTTCTTTAAGTGTAGACACCAATTTTTTTTGGAAAGCGTGCCAATCCTGCTGACGTAAGTAAAATTTAATGACTGAGTCAAGTTGCTTGGCTTGTACAAAATATCGTTGTGTAGATCATACCGTGCATCAGGTAACACTGAACATTTTTATGAATAGGTATTTTGTTCAACCACCAGTCCTATCTTTCTTGTCAATAGAGAGCATTTTCTCACCAGTGGAATTGGTTACACAATTTAGTATTACCACAATAGGGCTTGCTTCGGTATTTGTTTATCTATGTGGTAAAGCTCAAGACTTTTCGGTATCTGGATGCTTTAGCTGAGTAAAAGGAAAAGGTCGTTTTCATTTATTTCGTGTGTAATAATTCTGGTACTGACATTACGAAATTCGACATTGTCCAAACATACAAAGTTTGCAGCGTATAACGAATTGGCGATTGTTCTTTTTAGAAAACTTCCGTTGAGGCTGTCCAGATATATATGCATTTAAACATATCCTCTCGTCATGTTCAAGTTCAATGAGCTTCCCAAGTCATTTGTATTTTCCTTAGTTTTAGTCTGCGAATAGCTAGACGAAGGGGTCTGATGAAACAGCAAGGTTACCACTCGAACGAACCCTCCGGACATACGTTTCCTTCCTGCACTTTTTCACGGAATGTTGCATAACAGAAGATTCAAAAAGCACTAATTCAAAACTTTGGAAAATAGCAAATTGTACACTTGCCTGAATATACTTACAGGATTTCGACGCTTTCGTAAAACAAATAAGAAAATTCTGAAAGATTCAAAACAGTAGAAAAAATTCTGCATGCCAAATGACAGGCATTGTTTAGGATTTCCTATTATATTTCCATGAACGTGCAAAGTTGCAATATTAATGTCTCGAAAAAACGAAGATACGCGGTTATTTCCCTCAAAAGTGCTCGGCTATCATAAAAAACGATTCCCATTTCCTAATATCTTAAAAACTTCCTGTCGTTCATGTTGAGAATTCGGGGTCCATAGCCCTTGTTTTTCACTGAGAAACAAAACTACGCCGTACACAAGTGATTCGCATAATATGAATTCGTAATTTATTTTTCTGAATCCAGTTTATGTTAGGCGGCCAGTACCATTATAAATAATTTGCATATCCGAATAATTTTTTTCTTTAAATTAATAACTGATTTGTTGCTAATGGATGCTTAAATACGGAGTCAGTCCATTCACAGCAAAACGTGATAAGAAAATGATAACATTTATATTTCTGTTAATAGAGGTTTGGCTTTTCCAAAAAAAAAAAAAAAAAAATGCGCAGGTGAAGTAAATTTGAAATACACTCGTGCAGAAGCCACTTTGTATTTCGCTGCTTAGGAACATTTAGTAAAACAATAAGCGTTCCTTAGGTGCGAGATGCAAAGAGATTGAATTCCACGTGCAAATTTAAATTGAGTTGATTGATCTTTCTTCTCTCTTTTTTTTTTTTTTTTTGTATATATGTTGTAGTTTTATTATGGTTGGTATATTCGGCATTTGTATTATGTAATAATAATGCGACAGCAAATCGCATGTTCTTTTTGGGATGACCCGTTAAATCTAATGACAAACCGTAGTAAATCCGTACTTTTGAGGGATAAATTCTCTTGCAGTCGTACTACCAATGTATACGGGTTGTATTTCATTGATTAAGCTCCAGATATTTGAATACAAATATTTTCAAAGTTGTGTTTGATTTTTTTTTTCGTACAATCTAGTTCCTTATAACGTTTAGTGTAGCTCTTTGCACCATTTCGATCAAGGATCTGCAAGAGACCTCCGACACAGCATGTTACTCCCCAGTCTCTCTTAGTTGGCACCAGATATTAAGTAAGGTCAGTTCAAGTAGGCCATAGTTTCTCGCAGAGTTTCCAACAAAAGAATGTTTAGGCGCAGCTGCGTTTTTCCTTAGGACCTTCACCAGTGTTTTACAAGCTGAAGCTGGGAAGGAGGGTGTAGTTAGGAGTCCACACAGGGAAGGGTAAACTCATATCGTGGCAGAATTCTAGACACTACCAGACTACGTGGGTATCTTCGCGAAAAAAGAAAAACATACTCTTTTGGTAGAGTGCAATATCTAGAAGCATTAAGAAATGTTGACAGTGTAGGTCTCTTTCTGATGTTTTACACAAGAGAATTTTCCAACATTACCTAAAAGTGCCTCATCGCATACAAACTGGATTAATTGAAGCCGTTCTAGCCAAAAATAAATTATGGCGCTGTGATTAATTCCTATTCCAAACGCCTAGCGAAAGGCGTATGAAAAACGTTTGCGACGGTAGCCTATTATTAACAGAGTTTATTAAGTAATTTCTATAAATATTATTTAAAAAAAATAATAAATTAAGAAGGAACTGTTTGAAATAAATTTATTGTAATGAAAAGCCTTTCATATGAAACATCTGAATACTTCTAAGGTATTTTTACTAATTTTACAGTTTTGAAAATAACTGCTGAAGAAATTAACAGTGAAACCCTTTGAAACTAGTATCAATATTTATTTCAAGCAAAACGTTTTATCTCAGACATAGTGAAGGACTTTTCTCCCTTTTACTAAACTTTTAGCGCGCAAATCAAATTTGATTATTGCTAATAAAACGTTCGAAGTCTACAACCACTTTTTGGTCGGCCACCATCTTTACTGGAAGTTTTATGTGAGAAGTAGGACGGACGCGTGTTCATTCATGTATATTTATTCATTGAATGTTTCATTCTTACACCCTATCATTTGATGCTTAATTTGGATGACTCATGATACAAAAATCGTATTTCACTTAGTCTGTTTACCTGCTTCTTCCCTTTAAGATTAGTAATTAATCTGCTTGTCATAAATCATTTGATACGGCCACGGAAGTAACATATTTTAATGCTATGCGTTCGGAAATTGCAGTACTGACCTCAATGAAGCAGATGCTGCTGAAATTTACGATGGGAGATAGTACACGATTTATCTAAGACAAGTGATATTTTTCATTGCTAATTCAATGCACTAAAATTTCGGTGCACTAAAACTCTCTCTCAATTTCACTGCTGGAAAACAGCTAGGCGAATTCGCCTCAAGGAAGGCAGAGCAGAGGAACCGTAACTGTGCATTGCTCTCCTGCCTGCAGCTGAAGTGGTGGAAAAAGCTTGACTGAAAACTAGGAAATGCTCCTATGCAAAAAGTTCGTTTATTGCCCACAACTGCTTTAAAAACACATTGACCCAGTCGGTAAGTTTTCCTGATATGCTAATAGAAGTTGACCTAGTAAAATGGGATTTTCGTCTTATATTCGAATATAATAAAAAAAAGAACAAAATGAATATGCTATGACATTTCCATTTATTCACAAACACATTGAATTCTTGTTTAAAAATAGAAATCAGTTTTGTGCCGTATTGTTTTCGCTTCATTCATTGATTAGTTGAAACAAATGCAATGGGTCTTCTTTGTGAGTGGAGCTTATTTTTTTATTATTTAGGACTTATTGCAGCCAGTTGAGAATAATGAGTGGTTCTGTTTAGTTTTTCATTAAAATAATAAAATTCCTCGGAGGTCTAGAAGGTGTGTTATAGAATTCACAGTTATTGCTTAATAATTCTAACTCATTTCATGCTAAGAAAAAAATCTCTTAAACATCATGTTATATTTATTTTACAGTAATTTCTTTGAAAGAAAATATTCGGGATGCATTCATCCTACAAAGCTTTGCGGTTTCTATCTCAAATAAAGGAAAAAAAGTCAATGCTAATTGAAGTACATAGATAATACATTGCATCTCATACACGACGGAGAAGACTCGTACGCTGCTGGTTTATGCACTTAAGATTGATTAAAGTTCTATCTTATGATGTGGTTAAAAATTATGCTGCAGTGTTCCACGAAGAAGCCAAAGACTACGACTTTTAATTAGATGGAAATTTGCTGATGTAAATGATATGAAATCATTTCAAACAAAGTATGAGCAGTCACGTCCGAAGCAATGGTTATGGAGGAATTATCTCCTTCTGTTTCTGAGTCCGCAAGTGCTGTACGAAGTTTTGGCACTTTGTTTCAAGTTGCCTATTTCCTCCTTCATAACGCGCTGAAAAAAGCCTTGAGCATTGGTAATGCGCAAGTTCAACACAATTTAAGTAGGTCAAAAGCACTCATCACAATCTTGAATCGCCAAGGTCTCTGTTGTACGTGCCATGATATCCTACATCAAGGCCAAATTTTAGAAAATAAAATGATTCATAGAGCTGAAGGCACGTATCCCAGTATCACCCAAAATAAAACCTGCTATTCATGTCCACGGAAGTATGGACAGTTTTGTTAGAAAAGAAGCTAGAATATCAGGTATGCATGGAGCTGATGAAATAGTATTGGCTTTGTTTCAGGATCACCAACAGAAATCCGCAATAAAAGAAAATAATGACCCAGAAAATTTCACTGCGACATTTGGTATTGATGTAACACCACAAAGTTTCGATAAAGAAATAGGAGCTCAACAGTTATTGGACTATCATAAGCCAAAGACAAGTCTCGTGGTTTCAAGCACTTGAAATAAGGAAGTTGGGGTAAGACATGGATTTAGCATTGTTCCCGTTACGGTTTCTTACAGGTGCAAATATAACTGATCCTGATTTCCCCGAAGTAATATGTATATACCATCAAGAAATGCGTCCTTTACCTAGAATATTGATAGATTTTACACCAATCCTGCCTTACCCTGCAACGGAATGCAATTCTTTTTATACGTCGGTGATAAACGTTTAAGACGCACTACATTAAATGAATCTATTAGAAGGATCTCTGTGGTATGTTGAAGGAGTCTACCACATAGCCAGAGATGTACAACATTTCCTGTTAGACCAATTACATCAAATTTATTTTGTTTCATTTTAGTCAAAAACAAAAATTGACACATTGTCTTCAGAGCCCGACTATTTAAAAAATTACCCTGAAATATTTCGATGATAAATGGATAATTTCATCACGAACGGGAACTGAAGTTAACCTAGCTTTAATTTGCAGCCTCGGTTGGTAATGGTTCAAGTACAGTATCATTGGCCTTATTATGAAATAGTTGACTTTATCTGTCCTTTAAGTGGAACTTAATTCAATGAGCGGACGTTTATCTGCTTTTCGCATGGGTGGTTTATCCCTTTGTAGTATCCACAAGAGATACTGGAACGTTTTAGGCTGTAAAAATGGCCTAACGGCATTTCAGAACGGTTTAAATCGCAATGATTTAAAAGGTTATATTTGATGCGAATTTTAAGACTCAGTAGGGTGTAGAGTGAACATCTTGGTGTGGAGTGAACAGCTTGGTGTAGAGTGGACTACATATCATGCTCGTCTATCTCACTCTTGCAACTTCCGATATATAACTTACGCAACCGATAACGTAGAGCTGCAGCATTAAAAGAACTGAGGAATCAGTGGTTATTCACAGATTGTTATTTAAACATACTATAGACATTATTAAGCTTTGTTTAATATACTGAAAATTATAGGTCCAAAAATTGAACCCTGTGGAACACCAGGTGGTATGAATTGAAGAGTGTATTGTTGTTTGTTAATTTGTGTATATTGTTGCCTACCTGATAAATAACTTTGAAAAAGAGAATGTTCATTGTTCCTTATTCCTATAGTGTGTAATTTGTGTACTAAGATATTGTGATTTATGGTACCCAAAGCTTCGGATAGGTCTAAAAACAAAGCGATTGTACATAAGTTGAGTTCAAAATCATGTTTGAATGTTCGTTGTAGGTATAATAAAGCTGTTTCGGTTGACTTTCCGGATTGAAAACCATGTTTATTTGGATGGATAATTTTTAGATTATGGACGTACGAGATCAATCTGTTGTAAATGAATATCTCCAATAGTTTAGCCAAAATTGTTAAATTAGCTATAGAGCGATAGTTGTTTGAATCGTTTATTGATCCAGAATTTGTTTTTGGGATTATTTTTGTGATTTTAAGTAGATAAGGAAATTCACCAGATTGGAAGACATCATTAAATATGAACAATAGGGGATAAATAATATGATTAGTGACATATTTTATGATAAACAGTTGAAGGTCATCATATCCAAGGCCAGACCTGGGATTTATGTGGTTAAGTTCTTCTAATAATCCCGTTTCTGTAATTTCAGTAAGATAAAAATTATTACACTTATGTGTACTCCCTAGGTAATTGGTGAATGGAAGTTTTAGGGTAATTAAATTATTTTTTAGTGTTTGTGGAAATAAGGTAAAATGTTCATTTAATGCATTTGTGATATCTTGTTTGCCTGTAAGCTTAAATTTATTAGAATCTGTAAAGTACTGAGGAACCGTTAGATCTGTATCTTTACCCATTAGCAAGTTTAGATGTTTCCATGTTAATTTTGAGGGTTATGTGAAAAAATGCCGAGATAGTAATTACGCTGAGTATACCGAATATCGCTGTTTAGTTTATTACAAAAAATTTTAAAATTTTGGAAGTCCTGTGGTAGTTTACTTTTTATAAATTTCGAAAAGAGGTTATTATTTTTATTTATTCTTTTTAAAAGAGCATTAGTAATCCATGGCTTACGAAATATATTTTTCAGTTTATTTTGTTTTAGAATTTTTGGAAAAGATCCATTATAAATTTGTTTAATAGTTGTGATGAACGACTCATAATTGTTGATTGCAGAGCCATGAACCAAAATAGTGGTCTAGTTAATGTTTTCTAATTGTATTTTAAAACTTTCCATGCTTGTATTATTTATTTGTCTGAAAATGTAGTAGTCGTCCGGTGTAGAAGTTTGTTGTTTGTGAGGGTGAATTGTAAAAATATAGGGAGGTGATCACTAAAATCATATTCCAAGTCCCCTGAAATAGTAGTTTAAATTAATACATTTGTGATAGAGAGATCAATCAATGTCTGTGAGGTGGTGGTTATACGACTTGGGACTGAAATCATGTTTTCGTGTCCAGAAACATTAAGTGATTGTAAAAGTTGAAAGGAGTTATTGGTGTTTTGTAGTAAGTCAACATTCAGATCCCCCATAAAAATGTTTTTTCTTTGAAAGTTTAGAGCAGTTAAATAATTCAGTAACTAATGATAGAAATGCTGTGAAGTCTGAGTTGGGTGACCTGTAGCAAACAATAATTATATAAAATTGTTTATGAATAGTTAGAATTTCGGCATTTTGATTCGATACTGTGAAATTTGGAATAATTGAAAAATCATTATAAATATCTTTTACAAAAATTGCAACCCCTCCACCATTTGAGTAAGTTCTGTTTAAGTGGAAAATTTTGTATTTAGTAATTTGCATTGAATAACAATGTGAAGGAAACCAAGTCTCAGAGACACAAATTATATCAAGATTTAAATTTGTTAGTTGAATTAATGTTTCCAATAAGGTAATTTTGTTATGATTAAATTTTGGGCCATTGAGTGAATAAGTTGTTAAAATGTGATTCAAAGTTTGTATGGAATAATATTCACACTGCATTCAGTTACTGGTAAAGAAAAAGTAATGAACAAATATGAAATGTAACAAACAAAAGTCAGCAATACAAATATGAAGGGTAAGTAGGAATCACAAATTGATATATATACACCGTGGATATCACATCACTGAGATAGAAAAATTGGAATGAACTAGGTTAATGATTTTGGAGTTAAACAGCAAAATGTACTAGCAATAGCAACAAAGGATATTGTAATGCATAAGAAGTCACAGCAGAAGTAAAAAGAGCTAAAAACATATTAATCAAATTAATTCAATGACATATCAATCCCGGAACTATGTGTTGTGATCATTAAAGTATTGCTAGAGAAGTAATCATCAGATGACGGCATACCATTACGCCATGTCACAACCAGTTCGCAATGTACTACCAGCCGTAAAAAAAAATGCCCACGAAAACCTTAGTTTTAATCCTAATCCGCTGGGTCTCCATCAGTGCCAACCACCACACCGCCTTAACTTAAAAATATGAAAACCTCAAAACTCTACAAAAAGTAAAATGCAATTAAAGTACTATAATTTCAGCATAAAACAAAAACTGTAAAATTAATAGCCTGTCATTCACGAATACCAAACCTCAGCACCACTCCGAACGAGTAGTAACCAAACGATGCAATAGCCGCCACCCACGAAGACCCAGAACAATGACACCGCTCGTGTCCTGTATGACATAATCAATAAAATTAGGTAAATCATGTGTATGGAAGAAGCAACACACCGCAGTAGAGAGATAGAACTTCATAGAGCGTCGTAACCCCAACATTTGAAACAAAGAAACACCTAATCCCAAGAATGCACGAGGTCTAGTTACCTTCCAGATGCTGAAAGAAGAAACTCCAACAGAATATCAGGCAACGAAATCATGACAACATAGACACAATTTTGGCTCTGAAGTTACAATTTATAAAATATCACCAACCCCAAGCAATGCAGCTGTATATATACAAGTAATAAACAAAAGCCACAAAAAGGCTTACAACCACAAAATGTAACCCTAATACATCAAACAAGCAGCAGAAATGCAAATAACTACCCGACAAACATGCATCAATATTCAAAATAAAAAAGCATAAGGAAGTAACCCTAACAATTAAAACACTCTGTATATGATTCAAAAAGCAGGTCATATCATGCGCTTAACACTGTAGTAGAACTTCAAGTGAGTGATAGGCCAAGCAATCATAATGCAGTACGCCAAATTTTACGCGCAGAATAAGTAATATGAAGATATACAGCTTACATTAATGAAGCAGCTGTATAACGCAGAACCTAAAAATAAATCGAAAAGAATTATACCAAAAATTGCATTGCCTTCAACTGATTCGCACAAATAAGAAAAAAACGAAAATTAGCCACAGAAACAGCAAATAAAACAGAATTAAAGTTAATTGTTCATAGCTAACTATGTAATACCTTCATCAGCGAAATTCAAAATGTCCGTTACGGTTCAATAAATTTTTGTCTGGCCGACCTCTTCAGCAAGAAGATCATGTACTCGGTTCAATATCGTAATCCACCAGTCTACAGTTTGTTATAGAACAACCTTCTGGCTAATACTGAACTCTCAGCAATAACATTTTTGGATCCTTTGAGTGAACAACCATTTTTTAATCTGAAACACGTCACAACACACTGAGGAAATGAACAAAAATCGGTCCCGAACCAGAAATAATTTCACAACCCAAGTAATGCTTAGTAAAATGTCTTTCACAAACAAAGTGTCTATATTTTGAAGGGAGAAAAAAATAATCAAGTCAACCAGGCTGCCCACTCCCCAGCCCCAACCATAAGCGCGACGCCCAGTTAACTGCAAAATGCTAAATTTATGCCCTAAACGAGTATCAGTCCAAAACATCATGACAAAATACACTAAGTGTAAAGCTCCGTAGTAACAATAAAAGAACCAACCCCAAGAAATGCACCAACAATCGAAGAAACGCTGAACCCTACAGGCTGTGAAATATACAAGGTAATCCTGATATATATAAAAAATTATATTAAGTTTCAAGCAAATGCCAAGCAGAAATGCCCAAGAACGACGAACGCATGCAACCAATGTCCGAAGTGAAAACAAAGAAATAGTAACAGCACAACTCAAAGCACAAACCAAAAAAAAGTGCGAAACCCCACGGGGGTGAGATTGGTAATTAGGGGAAATATCCAAAGCAGAAACCCAAACAATTCTAACATACACGAAAACCATAGAAAGCATTAGGTCGTATTCTCAAAAGAATGACGTACCCGAATCCAAACATCATTTTAATAAAAAAAAATCATCATGATTCAATACACCTAGATGAGCGAACAAAGATACTAACGTATGAGGTACCGCCCACTATAAGTAATGAAGCTATGTATTCGAATAATCAAAGGAAACCACGAAAGTTTGCCTAATATCCAACAAATACTACACCCAACGTTCGCAGAAGCCTAAAATGCAAGCCCAGTATTGCAGACAAGCAGTTATAGTGCGAATAACCACCCGACAAATAAGCCAGTAAGCCGTGAGAGGACGATACCAATATCCAGAATGAGAATTCACTAAAAAATAACCACAAAAATGAAAACCACTGTAACACTCCAAAAGCGGTATTTCATGTCATTTAATAAATGCTGCACCAGGAAACACTAGTGAGTGACTGGACACACAATCGTTGAGTAATACACTGATTATAACACACAAAATTACTTATGTAGAAAATACCACTTATATTTAGCAAGACAATTGTATATTCAAGTGATCAAAGAATAAGTGAAAAAGTATCATACAAATAAATTACATTGCTGACAAACAACTACTACATAGCAATAAAAAAAATATAAAAATAGGCCAAAAAGGGAAACAAATACACAATATCATTTCACAAACTCAGCGGTGGGCAGTAACAATGTATATTCCAAACAAAGTGTCTATATTTTGAAGAAAAGGAAAAAAAAAAAAAGCAGAAAGTATCAAGTCAACCAGGCGACTCAATCCCCGGCCTCGCTCAGAAAGCGTGATGCCCAGTTAACTGCAAAAAGCTATATGTGTGCCCCTAAAGGAGTATTCGGCCATAAAACTATGTCAAAATACAAAAAAATATAAAGCTAGTAAGTAACAATAAAAAAACCCGAAAAGAAAAAAAAAGAGAAAAAAAAATTAAGTTCCAAGCAAATACGAGGCGGAAATGCCTGAGAACCATGAACTCATGCAAACAATGTCCGAAGTGAAACACCACGAATTAATAACACCAAAATTAACAGCTAGACCATCTGATGTAAGAAGTTATGTAAAAGATGAGCATAGATAATCAGTGAGCAAAATCCATTCGGGTACACTGCGACAGCTGTCGGATTTGAAATGAACCTAGTATGTCCCTGGTGAATATTCAATCATCCACCAGATGACGCCCCACTCGTGGGCGCAAACGGCACGTAATCGGAAGAACTACCCAATCGTGAGTTTTCTCCAGCGGTTATTTCTGTTCGAATGATTTTAATTTAATCCAATGGTTTGATTCGAATCAAGTGAAATATGTTGCTTCAAATCCAAAGGATGTCGCTGCGTCCCCGAAATAACCTAATCGGAAGTAGGTATGATTCAAATCCAAACAAGAAACCTTTTAACATAAACTCGAAAAGTAGTTTTAGTAATTTAGTTGTTAACGGTTTATTTGCATATTCTTCTTTAGAACAAATTTAAATCGAAATTGTCAAAACCTTCCTCTGAATGTTTATGATGTGTGGAAGACATTTCAAATTTCATGCAGTGTTTAATTTGTAAAATGAAATATATTTATTTATAGGATTTACATTTCCTTATCTGATATATTGCTTGACGTCATTTTTCATTTTATCTGGATTGGTGATTGCTCTCTGCCGGTACAACAATTACCGGAGACTATAGTCCGAGAGATAGGACGGGTTTTATTTACCCTTGATTTCCAAAAGCGGCATTGTGATTTTTGGAAAGCCTACTACTTGTGTAATCAAAATATGGCAGTCTTAGTAAAAATTAGTGTTGGGGAATGAAATATGACGTCGTCAATATGGCCACCATGTCATATTTACATCGAGGCATTACAACGGCTGTAACTTCTTACTGGGTAATGGTAGAAAGGTAATTTTTTTTTTGGAAGATAATTTAATGATAAAAAAAGTTTACTATGTCAAAGTTTTACGTAATGTGTAAACTTTTGCCGCTTTCTAATGTCGAACTTCAAAAATCGGAATTTTTACCATTACATGCATACTGGATTGCACTAAAAACGCGCACATCACAACAACAAATGGGTATAATGAACGTATTTATGAATCACTTGACCTTCAAGTATTGAAATCATTATAATCAATGTTTTTTTCTAAAATTTTATACAGGAAGTTTCAGATGTTTCGCATAGAGTTCGAAAGCACAATTCTGGTTGTCTCCTCTCAGTCATCGCTTTCATCAGTATATACATCGTCTTCTTCATTTTCTGTACCTTCATAATTTTCCATTTCAAGGTATTCAAAGCACATAGGTCCTTCAAACCACTGCTTTCTGTAATTTCCATTGCATAAACACCAGCCGTGTTTTAAGAGTCCAATACCTCGATGTGGGTTTCGCTGATTTGTTTTCTTCCATATCAGCACAACAGCATTACTTTTTTTTAACTTTTCACGAATAACAGCTCTTAAAGTGGGGAAAAGAGTATTATTAATGCTTTGTATCTTCTGTAAAGGTCGTTGCTCCTGTTTAGGAGAACATTTTATTTTGAATAGACTATATCTTGCGTGTGTTCCTGACGTGCCAAAAGATTGTCCGTACAGGGAACAAATATACTGCTCAGCGCCAGTGAACAAGTAATTTTCTAGATCCACTGTCTCTCCTAAACTTGCTAAAACTTCTCGTGTGCTGCATTATTAGACATTATCCTGAAAGGTTTAACCATTCCTTGTCTTGCAAATGCTGCTGTAAAGTCCGATCCACTAAATGCATGGAAGCCAGGTAGAGCCGTAGCCAAACCATCACCAAGTTCTTCTGCAATATTTGTAACGTCTATAAACCGTCTTATGTTATTTGATGCCAGGCCACTATCCATCCACACCTTACAGTTCTGGAAGTGCTTTTGATGATACACCTGCAAAACAAGAATGGCCGTGTCATTGGCTCGAACAACGATGTTCCTTTCCGAGCTGTGAGCTATGTACTGGATATGCCAAACAATCCGCGTGTCTGCTTCTTGATAATGACATTTCAGTTCAGGAATTTGTATGGAGATCATAACATTGTTTTGTGCGCTATATTGATAGCATGTATCTTCAGTACCAACATACAGTATTCTTTCACCCAGAAGACATACGTATTTGTCCTTTTTCCATTCATTGCAAATGAAAGCAAGGAGGGAAGGACTTAAATGAGCTGTTCCTCAAGGACTCCTGAGGTTTGCTTGAAGTTTTCTGTTCTGGACCTGTCACTTGTATGTCACCCGATAATGACGTTCCACAACGATGGTCATGCTCAATATTCTTTAAGCTTGGAGTCTCATACACATCGCAAACTAGGTGCGCTTCTTTGGCGGATGTGCTGCAAATGTTTTCCAGTAGTTTGTATGCAACACCTGCATACGTTTTGGGAAACTTCAAGCAATGTATCATAAACATTGCGTCATATATGACAGCATGAACTTCCAGTGGATCCTTTTTACTTGACGTTTAATACTCCTCTAATTTGTGCATCAGTTTGCTCTTATCAGTTTTATTCATGGACCCTCCAATTTGGCTTAAAGACATGGGTATCGGTGTAAGTGGAAATTCAATCACCTCTTCAATGTCCCATTTCTGAACCACTGCAAGGTACAACATTCTCCCAAAGAGATCTCGTGAGCACTTCACAGCCTCTAACTTTGTTTGACTCTTAGTGGGTTTTCGGGCTGAAATGCTAGCACAGTTTTTGAGGAAAATTCTGGTTATCGGCTTTACAACACTTTAATGATCCGCAGCTTACATACCTTCGAATTTTTCAAATGCAGCTTGTCCTTTTTCAAAAATTCGATCTGCCACTTCATTCATAATCACCTGGCCAGTGGAGAGCTTTATAAGAGGAGTGTTGGGCTCAATATCATGAAAAAGATTTAAAACGTTATCCATTGTATTCATGATTTCCAGAACATCCATGTTGTCTCTGTTGATCCTAGAGCCTTGAAGTTCCGCTTTCATGTCTTTAACATTTGATAATCCACTGAATTCCAAAAAATGAGTCACAACTTTGCTCCTGGTGGACCTTGTTTTCATCCATCTTGCTTTTGGCGGAGTCAGATTTAGCAAAGGCTGTGATACCACCAAACCTTGATGCAGCATATTTATTCACGGTTTGTTCTAGCGCCATATCCACAGGGACACGAGAAAAAGAGCAACTTGAGCGTTTGATGGATAGTCCTCCTTTAGAAAGAGCTCTTTTTGCCCCTGAGCATATCCCTTCGATGTTAAGAAGCTTTAGGAGATATACTGTCATCCAATGAGCATAATTGGGTCTGTTACATGCAAAGAAAATGGGATACATTTTTTCTATGGCCTGTGTGTACATGTAAACATTGCAGGTCCTGTATGCTCGACAGAAAAACTTGTAAATTTCCACGAAATACACGTACTTTTAGAATAACTGTGTTGTTTTACCATGCAAGCCTTTCCTCGTTTTATCTGTGAAAGTTGTGTACTCTTCATACAGTTGCATTAGTTCAGTTACACCGAACAGTTCTGCAAAGCTATGTTTTTGTCAACCTACTAATACATGTTATCATTGGGTTTTTGTTTTTTTCTAGATTCAGAGGTCTGCCTTCATCACATGTACGAACATGTAAAAACTTCTTGAAGTGACTGCGTTGCAAAGCAAGTGATTATTATATGTGAAGGCGTTTGCATCGGTTGTAATGCTTTCCTTTCAAAATCCCTTGGAGTGAGCCACTGCACTTTCAGTTCAAATATGTTCTATTCCTGGTCCATCAAGGAAATAACCGCAGAGCGCCAAAGAACGCTAGTTCAATACGAAATAAGCCAAAGCAAATGAAGGCGTTATCAAAACGTGGTTTTTCCTGATTTGAAAAGTTCATGACAGTTAACTAAAAGTTATTTTGCAAAAAAGCAAACTTTAAGCTTTGAGTGAAATCTAAAAATTACAATTTTTGAAGTTCGACATTAAAAAACGGCAAACGTTTACACATTACGTAAAACTTTGACATAGAAAACTTTTTTAGCTTTAAATTATCTTCCATTTAAAAAAAAACAACCTCTCTACGATTACCCAGTAAGAAGTTACAGCCGTTGTAATGGCCCGATGTATATATGATATGGCGGCCATATTGATGAATTCATATGTCATTCCCCACCACTAACATTTACTAAGACTGCCATATTTTGATTACATAAGTGGTAGGCTTTCCAAAAATCACAACGGCGCTTTTGGCATTTTTAGTGTAAGGTAACATGCACAAATTGTTTATAGTTCAGTACATCACACATTCTTATCCCGGTGTATTATTCTAATCTTTCTGCATTACAATTTCATTATTAATTTAAGGAGATCAAAACAATATATCTTTCTCTGTTTTTATCTTTGGTATTCCTGGAGCTGTATACAACTACTTATGAATTATATAGCTCCTAGAATTGAAGACTCTGTAGGTGATTAAACAAGACATGAGCAGAAAGCAACATTTCACATACATAAAGTTTTAACATAGCAATTTAAGACAGAAGAGCAGCCGGCTTTCATGGACTTGAGCAAAGAATGTTTAGATACAATGAATAGACCGTTAATCGCCGATGTAACTGCTGCGGGCTGAAAATCCTGGGTCACAAGTTTTGGCCGAGAATATTGTGTCGATTTGGTGCTCGAGGAAAATGAGTTACCACATCCGCTGTAATAAGAGTAATTCATATCCTGCATAGAGACTGTTTAGGTAGTAAATATGTACTTTAGTGTCCTAAATTATTTCGTCGGAAAAATTAAACTGTGTGAGAAAAGTGCGAAGAACAATTTTGCAAGCATGCAAAATAATGGGGAAAGTTGAAAAAATATAGTATTTTTAGATAAAAGGAAAGATGTTTACCGAAGTATTTACCTGGGAAATCGATGTTTTGGAAGAGTACGAGCGGTAGGCCTAGAACGAAGGAGCGGCTATGGCGTGAAGGTGGAGTCTGGTGAATGGAAGTTTCGTTCAGAAGGGCAAGTAACCGGCGGAAGAATACATAAGGAAGCGGTTGAGCAGTACGTAGTCATCGAAGCGTCTTGTAGGAATACGCGGAATGAAAGAGGTCGGTTTTACGCAGCAATGTAAGTTATGTTTTTAAAGGGTAATTTTGAGAACGCGTAATTACAAAATCGTCAGTCTCCACACCTCATTTCGTATTTCGTTAGGGCTTACAATTTCATAATCCACTACAATACCAGAAGCTGTAGGCCTCACTGCCATAGTACGACATGTGAATTGAAAGAAATCGTTAATTTTGAAAACTATCCTTTTCACGTGGGAAAAATTTGAGCTACGATGTACGGAATAACATCGGAACTACAAATGAATTGCTTGAAAAATCGCCTACCCCTGCACATCTTCTAAACCCTAACGAAAGGTTTGGGTTCAGCCGGAACCAAAACTTCTTCCTCAAAACTTCTGTCGTACATAATTAACATTCCTTAATTTCTTCCTATTTGGATACATTGTGAAACTAATAATAACGGCATTCCGCACATATCTTTCTCAAAAATTAATAAAACAGGTTTGAATTACTTTTACTGGCAAACTATTGCACGACGCTTCACACTCTTCCGAAAAATACACCCCACTTGTGTTGTGTTCTTCCGTGCATTCACAACCAACTCGTTCTCCGTTCTGACGCCTGGAACCTTTATGTGTGGCCGTTAGCATTGCTTCAAGATCCCGCACGAAATTCTGCAACCCATCGTACACGCAGGTTAATATTTCAGAAAATATCTCTCTTTTTATCTAAAAATATTATATTTTTGCACCTTTCACACCTTTCCATAGATTTCACAATGTGACATAACTAACTTGTTATTCAGTTTTTCTTCGAAAATTCCAATTCCAATGGCTTAGCGTAATAACATAATTTTTCCGTTCTGTGCGAAATCGTCCGAAAACAAAATAGCTGAATAAAAAGGTCATAAGGAATGATTTAAATTATACTTTGAGCAAACACTAATATGTTTCGACTCAATTCTCTACAAATTCAGAGCAGATTAGGAAAACAACTGAAGCAAAATTTCCCGACACCTCACAACATGAGTGTGTAAAAAAAAAGTAATTTAGAAAGAGAAGTGCGGGATAGGAAAGTAGCTGTAGTATTCCAACTTATGCCATCAACACCGTAAGTGTACACAATTTTCCCCTAGAAGTTATGTAAGGTAAACTGAAACTAAATTTATTCCGGTATTTGAAGAAGTAAGAAGGCATTTTTCTGAGATGTTGCCAATGTGCGTTTCATGTTTTTATCAGATGTGTAGCCCAAGAGTCAAGTAATGAAAAATGTTTTTTCTATAGTTTTTGTAGAAAGTTATACACAGCCGAATCACATTATTGTAACTACCTCCTGCTTTTTACGTCAACAGTGCGTAGCCAATGAAAGAAGACACATGTCGAGAGTTGACTTGGAGGGTATATAAGGTTTGGTGCAGGCATTCTGAAAACATATTACTCGTTGCTCTCATGGGTAACAGGAGCGATTTATTAGATTTGCAAAAAAGATATGATTATCGGCTTTCGGGGCAAGAGTGGCAATATTTTTCTAAAACAACACAGTTTGTGAACTGTTCGCGTTTTACTGTGGTTAAAGTGTATCGTGATTGGAGAAATGCCACCATTGCAAATAAGCGACGTGGGCACTGCGGAGCACCACGTGCGTTTGATGTGAAATGTGAACGTAGGGTTCGAAGGTGCGTGAAGGCCGATCGACACGCTACAGTGGAGCAACTCACTGGACGAATGAACCAGGGGGCTACGGGAAGTGTGTCAAATACCAGTTCAGGGAACCCTACGGCGTATGAAGATCCGATGCAGACGGATGGTCACTGCACCTATAATAACGAAGATGTAATCAGCAGAAAAGGCTTACAGTTGCACGGCAGTATCGGAATTTTTCCTCCGCTGATTGACAAAGGATTGCCTTCTCCTATGAACAACGTTTTCAGCTTCATCGAAGAAATTGGCGTTGGCGTATAAGGCGAAAAACATAGGAGACGAAATACACTTCAAACATTGCTGGAAGAACACAAGCTATTGGGTGAAGCTTTATGGTCTGGGAAATGTTTTCGGGGCATTTCCTGGGTTCATTCACACCTGTGGAAGGCACTATGGCCCGAATTCGTAATGAATCCGTTCTTGCAGACCACATACACCCATACATACTGGTTGTCTTCCCTGGGGCGGATGGGATCTTCCAGCACCACAATGCGACGTGTCACAGAGCTAGAAATGTTCGAGAGTGGTTGGAAGAGCACGATGAAGACTTCACAGTGCTTCCCTGAGCCCTAATTTGCCAGACGTAAACCCAGTTGAGCATCTGTGAGACCACCTCGATCGTGTTGTTCGTTGTATGTATTCTCCACCACGCACCCTCCAGCAGCTGTCAGATGCATTGCAGTCAGCATGGCTCCTCATAGCTGTGAACACTTTCCTGCACCTTTTTGAATCACTCCCAGCCCGTCCAGCTGCTGTGCGCGCTGCATACTGCTGATGCTCTAAATATTAGCTGGTGGTCACAGTAATGTTACTCGACAATGTATTTCTTTAGTATAGTTATCATCCTATAGATAAAAACACGTTTCAGGAATGATATAGAAACTAAATGGGGCTATCTAACTGTAATATGCTGAAAAAGTTGCATTATTCGTATTTAAAATCTGTAGTGATTCCCAATCAGAAAATTAATAGAAACACTTTACCATTTCTTTAGGAGCAAATACTTTCTGTTCCATGGCTACTAAACATGAAAGAACAGGTAGAAAGTTTAAAAGTCACGTTTTGGATGGGAACTACGTAATCGAAACCACTTTTGCCAGAAAAAATAAATTGATGAATTCTAAATATTATGGTACATCCACGAATGCCAATGAGGAACATTTTTGGGGAAATTTAAATATATAGCTTTAACTAAACATGTAGTTTTTCTGGTCACCAATCTCCATTTCAACAATTAAACAGGAGCCAGGAAATTGTGTACTTATAAAAATTAGAACCAATTTGTTACGAAAGTATTCTATTGTGTTTATGGCACTAGAGTTTGCGGAGTTATTTCAAAAATGCAAAAAGCAGCTACTTATTTTTTTTATGTGACACACTTCGATGTGTTCCTGGAAACGTTAGGCCAGAAACATTTTCGAAAGCCCTTCAAATTCTTCCTTTTTATTTCAACAACTATAAATACCATAGATGTGTGTACACTAATTTTGGGCATTCACTTTTTGAAATTAAATATTGTCAGCATTACCAAGTAGTGGTATGTTTTATGATACATTTCACAACCTTTGCAGTTTAAATATTGTTTGGTGATGTGCTCTTCAGAAAATTATTTATGATGCATTTCCCTTTTTATTTGATAAGACACATTATAAATTTAGATGACATACTACTTCCAGAGCGACTCTTACATAACTTTCGTCTGTACTTTTTGTGATTTATTTAGACACATTTATTAGCAATAAATAATAATTAAATTAAATTTCATCTGCGGTAGGAGATAACCTATAAGTGTATATTGTTCTTAAAACGCTAATCACTTAATAAACTGCGAAGTTCACAGGAAAAGTTTGAAATCGAGTACAACTGCTGTAATACAATATTTAATGTTAGACAGAAAGTGAAAGGAATGCGCCTTAGAACAGCCACTGAATGCTCTTAGATTTGCGGAAGGGAAAACCGCAAAAGGTTTGGCTTTCGACCACCATATGGACTTTTACTTAATAGTAAAGTGCAGCTCTTTTAAAGTCTGTAAACTCAGGCCTTTCTCCCTCCTCGTGCACTACAGCAGATATTCTGCGGGGCATTACATTTCGAGGTGCACACATTTTTATTGATCGAACATTTGGTCATGCCAGCCGTGCTCTTCTGTTGCCTACCCAAGCTGAAAGGTAAAGGTCTCGGAACAAACTGACTCTGAATTATAGAACGGAATTACCCCACGTATTTCATATGTTTCGTAATTTTCAATACTGTTGCCTATACATAGACATGAAAAACTTTCGCTTCAATTACGGAAAAACATATGGCCACTTTCTTAGATTCACTGTTAAAACGATATACCTCTTTATAACTTCCAAATTACATTTTATCATACTTGTCGATTTTGTGTTTTGGATCAAAAGTTAATTTTGAACAATTCATCCAGTAATGTAGTTAATTTAACGTTTCTCCCAGGTGAAGGTGCTAGGCACAGTGATTTGTATTGTATACTTTGTCGTACCGGTAACGCATAATTGTACGCTAATCATATATTGTGTTCGTGGGAATCTTTTCCCAGAAATTTAGGCCTGGTTCTATATACCTTTTTGTATATTTTTGGGGTCTGGTACGATTCGTCCAACGACGATTGGTCCAATGCCAAGTCGTCCAATGCCGATTGGTCCGATGCCGATTGGTCCGATGCCGATTCGTCCAATGGGTAATTGGTCCAAAGGTACGATTCGTCCAATGGTACGATTGGTCTAATGCCGATTCGTTCAATGGAACGATTGGTGCAATGCCGATTGGTCCAATTTTGTCCAATCTGTCCAAAGTGCTACTCGTGCTATAAAAATCTCATCTGTTCTGATTCTATCTCCGATGTTAAACGAAAGTACCGGTAGTCCAAAAAATGTGAAATAATGTTACATTTCATGCGTAATATTGTGGTTACAGATTTCTTTTTTTTTTTTTTTTTGGAATCGCGTTTTCTTGTTATATTGTCCTTGCTGCCGTAGGTAGTTACTGATGTACGAGCCGTTCTATCAACTTCAATGTTTCTCTTTTGCATGAAATAATATAAAATACTAGTGTTCCGTTTCTGTTTGTAGAATGCAGTGGGGTTTTTCGCCAACTGCCCAATGGAAACGACTGGTCGTGGTTTGGACAGTGGCCTTTTCAACAGTTTTTATTCCAGCGATGTCATATTCATAAAGTTTACATTTTAAATCAAGTTAACAATATTGCGCTTTTACTTAAACACGAAATATTAATTCATAGGCCCTAGGCCTAGGCTTTTTTAACAGTTTTAATTCTACTGATGTCAGATTCATAACGTTTACATATCAAAGCAAGTTAATAACATTGAGCTTTTAGTTAGGCACAAAATATTAATTCATAGGCTCTAGGCCTAGGCATTTTTAGGACTTTTTACTCTACCGATGTCATATTCATAACGTTTACATATTAAATCAAGTTAATAATATTGCGCTTTCATTTAAGCACGGAATATTAATTCATAGTCCCACGGCCTAGGTGCCAAGCAAATACCTCAGAAATGATACGATGAGTGCCTTTTATAAAGTTTTATAAAATGTTTACAAATATCAAATATCTAGGTTGTAACTTAAAATATTTTAAAAAGGCCCGCGACGTAGGTGCCTGGTAGATAGCTGAGAAATGATTCGTTGAGTGCCTTTTATAAGGTTTTATAAAATGTTTACAATACCAAATATCTAGGTTGTGACTTAAAATCTTTTAAAAAGGCCCGAGGCCTAGGTGCCTTGTAAAGACCTGAGAAATGATAGGATGAGTGTCTTTTATTAGGTTTTAATAACATATTTACAAATACCAAATATCTAGGTTGTAAATTAAAATCTTTAAAAAATGACCGCGGCCTAGGTGCTTTGTAAACAGCTGAGAAGTGCTCCATTGAGTGCCTTTTATCAGGTTAATGTAAAATGGTTACAATTACTTAATATACGGAAATCATCTTTCAAAATGATATAAAGAGGAGAATAATTTAAATTATTGTTCTTTTCTGGAAAATAAAAAAGAAGTTTACCGTTGGTAAGATGGTAGCATTGGACGAATCGGCGTTGGACCAATCGTACCATTGGATGAATCGGCATTGGACGAATCGGACATTGGACGAATCGGACATTGGACGAATCGGACATTGGGCCAATCGGCATTGGAACAATCGTCCCTTTGGGCGAATCGGCATTGGAACAATCGTCCCTTTGGACGAATCGGCATTGGAACAATCGTCCGGGACCGATATTTTTGATGTACTCGATGCCATAGGGTTGTGTAAGACATTATTATAGAATAAATACGTTTGAAATAGAAGTCCGTCAAGTCTTAAATGTCTATGATTTTTAATTGCAGCCAAAAACGGTTTCCAAAGATATTACTATAAAATACTTCAAGCTTTATGTTAAATGCTATTGAAACATCAGTAAAATAAAATTTTAGCTGAATCACATGTTTAAATTTCTTGCTCTTTATCGATGAATAACAAAACGGCGACCGAAAGATGTAGAAGACACATATTAAATACATACTATAGGTACTTCTCTCAGACATATGAGGTATGATAACATTTTTCATTCATCAGTTACTGAATGATTAGCCAGTTCATGACTAAAATAACTTACTTATGATGTAGATCACGAAGGCAAGTAGTCGATTAATGTGGTACAACTGTTGGTATTTTTGAAGATTTATAGTCAGAACAAGGGTAATTGCTCCGACTGAATTTGTTGACAAACCAAAAGTAGCTATCAAAATTTTAAGGTACATTTCGCTATTTTTGAGAGGATATGAGATGTACTTTTTTTATTTCTCAGTAATGTATATGCCTCTCATGTAATACTAATACAAACTACAGTGCAGAGTTCATTATGCGATTCTCAGTTACGGTTTTTTCAGTTTTATACATAATTCTATATCAATCCGGATATTTTAGGGTAAATATATATATTCATTTTTTTTAATTCATGTAAACGCTTCTTGAGATTATGCGTTAAAATTTGTACTTCAGATTAACAAAAATATTTGTACTTTTGATTTGGATGAAAAATCGGTTTCGCGTTTCATGAATCGTATATATATACAGGGTGTCCCACAAAGGACTCCCTGATTTTAAAATGAAATAACTCGGAAACGGAGATCGATAGAAGAATAAAACAAATGGTATGTTTATTTGAAAAGCCGTAAACATCTTATAAGAAGTTTCAAAATTACTTACAAATGTTGCCGAAAGGTGGCGCTGTACGCTTTAGTCGCAGTGCGATCCTTTAAAGAATGCTGTGAAGCACAGAGCGATCAGTCTTCTGACAGTTTCGCTGTCGAAACGTGAAAGGAGGTTAATGTACTGAAGGAAGTGGATGAAGTCATGTATTCCGTGGAGCAACGTGTTTTTCTGGTAATCGAGTATCAGGGACTTCATGGTTTATGCAAGATGGGGCCCGATCACACCGTACCCCAGCGGTTTTTGCCTTTCTTGAGGAATACTTCGGGAATAGAGTCATTGCTTTGAACTATTCCACATTTACTGAAACAGGCATGGATTGGTCTCCATACTCACCCGAACTTACCCCCTGCGACTACTTTTTGTGGGGGCACATTGAAGGACACTGTTTTCCAGAACAATTCTGCAACACTGGACGAGCTTGAAGAGTTGATCGGTGAGGCCTGTGCGTCCATTTCCGTTGACACACTACAGAAGGTGACTGAAATTTTCATTCTTCGTTTGCGCCATCTCTGTGCTGGGAAAGGTGCACATTTTGAATCGATTATCATGTGATTGCAACGACTGCTTGCAAAGGACAGTTTATAGACTATTTTTATTTTTCGGACGCCCTACTGCTACTAAAGCGTACAGCGCCATCTGTCGGCACCATTTGTAAGTAATTTTGAAACTTCTGTAACAGATTTTTACGGCTTTCAAAATAAACATACCACTTGTTTCATTCTTCTATCGATCTCCGTTTCCGAGATTTTTCATTTTAAAATCTGGGAGTCCTTTCTGGGACACCCTGTATATGCGCTGTTCAATAATTCATAAATCTGCAGGGGTACAATTTTGTGGCTCCACTATTTAGTTTAATAGTAGATTAGAATAATCAAGTTGTAAACAATATTAAAAATTCGGGTTCAAATCAATGCACCCAGGATCGGCAAAAAAAAGAAGGAAAAAAGTTTTTAATTCATGACTTCCATGCTGAGGAATTGGTAACAAATTCTTAGTTTGAGGATTTCACTTTTTATTGAGAGACAGTCCTACAGCAAGAGAAGTTTGATTTTCACAGGATGTATGATTTTTGTAGTGTGATAAATACATTACAGTTGTTCAACTGTTAAGGAATATTTTTAATGAATAATTTTTGCAAACTTAATTAACAGTTTGACAATTCGTTTGCATGTTTCTAAGACCACCCTGTAGAAAAACACATGACTGAGGTTTCACTTTATGTCGGAACTACATCCCTACATCCTCGTACTTTTTTCCCTTTTTTTTATGATGCCAACATTTAGTAGACGGAATAAACCTGAATAGCCAGTCAGTAGAATGTATGAGAGTTTACAAAGTAGCATCAAGATACTCACTGCTCATCCAGGTTTTATTTACTTTTTATTGGCTATTTAAAGTCTTGGAGGAATTTACGTTTACGTATGCTCTAACTTATGTTCAGGTTTAAAAGATTCCGCTGCATATAATTTTCGTAATGCAAAATAATATGTATAACCCACTGTTTCGATACAGGATATAAATATCCGTATAAGAAACATGCACATCGAAGTGTGGGCATCTTCCCGAAACAAATCCTCGTGGTTTTCAAAGCACATACTCTGATGTAGGATGTCTTTTTAATTTTGAAAATCATTCCTGAACCACCTTTAAGATACTGAAAATATGGCAACCCTCATATCAAGGTTTTAATAAAGTATGAAAGGGAACAACAAACTATCACGTGAAACCGATTTTTTATAGGCTTCCAGAGGAAAGTGATCTTACTGAAGACATGAATAAGAATAAGGTAACGACAGAGTTTTCTTGTCTGTAAAGGATTTTCCAATTCGATAGGTTTAATCAAATACCTCCTAGGAACATGTTGCACATTAGAAGTTGTTTGGGTAAATAAAAATACCCCCCCCCCCAAACACACACACTTTTTTTGAAATAAATAAATAAATAAATAAAAAATAAATAAATAAATAAATAAAAAATAAATAAATAAATAAATAAATAAATAAAAAATAAATAAGTAAATAAATAATAAATAAATAAATAAATAAATAAATAAATATTTTAAATCATATCTTTTATTGTAAATAAAGTTTTTATTGTACAGTCAGAGATGGTGGTTTGATGACATCGTACGGAGACAGCACGCCATTAATTAATTATCTCCCATACGTACGAATTTTTTAACAAGTATTATTTAGATTATAGCAACAGAAAATTTTCGGCGTTCAGCTTATTTCTGTAAATCCAGACGGTACGAATGCAAATCATCAGAGCCGCCTCGGTGGCGCAGTGGTCTAAGGCGTTGGCCTCTGATCATTCGTCCGTAAGGGGTCCGGGTTCGAATCCCGTTCAGGCATGGATGTTGTGTTTGTCTTACGGCACTGGCTCTCTCCCTTCCCTGGAACCAGTGACCCTAAATTAGGAACGGGCGACTGCTTATAGCCCATTGAGTTGCTCACGGTGGTCGTTAAACCTCCAATCAAAAAAAAAAAAAAAATCATCAGATTTCCATTACAGTTCCATAATGATATAATCATGTATTGATAAAAGTAATACGAATGGAAATTCGTTCTGGCACGTGACTTTTCATCATCATCATTTTAGTGCGTTTGGGTCGTTTTCTAGAAACTCAATTGTAGTAAAATTTTCAAAATATTGTCATATATTTGATGTGCTTCATCTTAAAACACCTGAAGCTTTGTTATGATTTTGTAGATAGGTAGATAAGTGGGAAAAATGTTTCACCTTTTTTCTCAGTTTCTAGTTCTTTTGAAATGCCCGACCGCAACGGTCATATTGTTGTTTTTTTAGGAAATAGCTTCCTCTTCCGTGAGATAAAATAAAAATTCACATATCTTTTAATTATAAATTGTTACAAGTTAATGCATGTCGCGACGTATCCTACATTCTGTATATTTTTAACCTTGCAAAATGGAAGATGCTTAAGATATAGCTGTTGTAAAGCTAGTCTGAGATAAAATTTGATGAAGAAAACACTAGGGAAATAAAAACATGCTAAAATGAATGATCCTGTTTTACCTATTACACCTTTGAGTTTATTACTTTAAAAACATTCGTATTACTTTTTTTATTTATTTTTTTTAATTTCATTGCTTGATAACTTTGAAACTTGTGAGATAAAGCCTTGCACTTGGCTTCATGATATGAGCGCAATACTGCGTTAGTGGCTTGTGACTCGAAAGCACGTAACTGTATAAAAAGTAGAATGTTCATGGTCAACCGGAGAAGGAAACTTGAAACCGATCAGTTACCATGTATAACCACAGTGTAAAGTTTATTCCATATAATTATTTTTATTTGCAAAATAGTTACACGTTAATTCACGTCGTAGCGTATCCTACATTCTGTATTTTTTTTTATGAACTTGAGTTACAAGTTTCCGTATGTATCGTCGAGGATAGATTGAAAACTTAACATACAGGAGTAAATATAAGCTTGTTCTCGTAATTGAAATGATGACGTTCCAGTGGAGTCGAATCACTTACAAAAAGAGCTCTCTTTACCTTTGGTAGGCAATTTGAATATTTAACTGGCTGAAGCGTTATCGAACACATTCCTTAACTGAAAATGAAAGTTTTCGTTAACTTCTAGGAAAGTCCGACGAAATAATGCATTGTCATACACAAACGTTTTTTTCAAATAAAATAAAAACGTAGAAAACAGATTAATAGGAATTATCGTGCACTTTAACCTCTCCTTTGCCTAAAATAGGTTGATGATATAAATATTTCCGTTGAAGGTCACAAACCCTATACATTTATGAGGAGTAATTTCGAAAATATGGAAAAAGATGTCTTCACGACAACTACTGGTATTAGAAACAGGCCAGATTAATAATGATTTTAAAAGTAAGTGGAAGATATTACATATTCAAGTAGAAAACATCATTCCGGCAAGTATTTACAAGAGCAACAATAGAAATTTAAAAATAATTACCAGCAGAATATATTTTATCCAGTATGTATTTATGCAGAATAATGTCAAAAACAATAGTGATACCGTATAAAGGATAAGATTCTATAAGTGAAAAGTTCCTCTAACAGATGCGCGACTCGTTATCAAACTCTGAAAGAGATACAAGACTCAGATTATTAAAGCTTACGCACCCACCACAAGTCATCCTGAGGACGAAATCAAAGAATTTTAGGAAGAAATTCGTCATCTAAATAACAAATGCAAGCGCCACTTGAAGATAATTATGGGTGATTTCCATGAGAAAATAGGACAACAGCAACGGAATGAAACTTCAGTAGATAAATTCGGTCACGGCAACAGAAACTAATGAGGAAATGCTCTCCGTGAGTTTGCAGAGGCATAAGGGTTTTTCATCGTGAACTCCTTTTTCAAGAAAAAGCCATAAAGGAAAAAGAGGGATCTCAATAGTTTGACAGTGAAATTGATTTTGTTATGGCTAACAAGAAATTGGTGATGGAAGACTGAATTGTGTTGAACAAGTTCAACATGGGTAGTAACCATAGAATGATGAGATGTAAGACGCGCCTCAATGCTGAACTCGATCGTGGCCAGCACATAAAGCAAACAAAATGTATTCACAAGACCAACCTTGAAAAACATAATGATACCTTCAAATTAGAGCTGAGAAGTAGATTATCTGCTCTAGAAGGTCTAACGTTGGAAGAAGTAGACATCTCTAAAGTTAACAGAAAGCTAACCAAGGCTCTTACTGAAACAGAAACAAAAATAGGTGGTACTAAGGACAAGTTGAATATTAAAAAAATATATACATCTGAAAAAACTAAAATTTTGATGCAAAAAAGAAGAGAGGTGAGACAAATAAATGAGATGTGTTTTCCAAAGAGGAATATATATAACTATGCAACACAGTACGAAGAACGATCACTAAAGGCGTATGGAAATTCAATTGTGAACTAATGAGAAAAGCAATTGAAAACAACGAAAGTCTGAAGATAGCAAAGGAACATCTCGTTAAGGGAAGTAAACAGATTACCGCACAAAGATTAGAAGATGGTTCTGTAACAAGATAAAGAGGCAAAATTTGGACAAGGGTGAAAGATTTCTACTCAAAAATGTCCAAAATGAATGATACATGTACTTCAGACATTAAGAAAGGTACCTGCACCAGAATTCGTCCAGTACTCTTAGCAGAAGTAAGACATGCAATCAAGAACATGAAATAAGGAAAAGCTCCAAAAGAAGATAGAATTGCTGTAGACATCATACATGAAGCAAGTGAAAAAATTGAAAAAAATACTTGCCCAAGTTTTCAATTGACGCCTTAATGAAGGGAAGATTCCTGAGTATTGGAACAATGCTACAATGATCCTGCTACATAACAAAAGTTGACATTGTGGATCTCAGGAACTACAGACCCACCATCCTCCTATCAGCGGTTTAGAAAATTTTCACGAAAGTTCTTTCACACCGCTTGAAGGTAACACTGGACATGGCTCAACCTGGAGAACAAGCTGGATTCAGGATCGGGTAATGAACTATAGATCATATCCATGTATTGAGAGAACTAATTAAAAGAGCGAGGGAATATGGGCTCCCATTATGCATGGCTTTTACCGATTATGAAAGGGCCTATGATTCCGCGAAATAATCAGCAGTTACAATGGCTTTGAAGTTAGGCGGTATTAAAGATGCCTACATCAGTGTTATTAAGAGCATCCAATAAAAACAATTGCAAGGGTTTGGCTGTTTGAGAATACAGCACCGATAAAACTTGGAAAGCAAGGGAGACAAGGTGACAGCATATTTCCCGAACTCATTAATGCCACATTGCAAAATGCTTTTGAATCACTGAACTGTGAAATCAAAGGTATAAAGATTAATGGATGTGATGTAACTCACCATCGTTTTGCAGATGACGTAGTCCTTTTTTGGAACTATGCCTCCAGAGCTGCAGAGTATGATCCAGGAATTTTCTCACAAGTGGGATTAAAAATGAACTTTCACAAAACAAATGTGACGCACAATGCTTTTACAAGAAATGAAGATTTATCGATTGACGGGGAAAAGCTGGATATACCCAATACCAACATTTACCTTGGACTGCAGATACAAAGTGAGGGCGGGTCACATTGATTACTTTTTTTTCTTCTTGCTAAACTTGGATGGAGAGCTTCTGGAAAAAACAGTACAATTGTTAAGAGCAATATGCCCTTGTGTCTTAAAAGAAAACAGTTTGATCAGTTCTTTCTTGCAGTGCTTACTTAGGGTGCAAAGACCTGGACCTTAATTTGAAAAGACATACAAAGACTGTGGACAACTAAAAGAGGCATGGAGAGTTGCATGCTTGGTGTAACTAAGAGAGATAAAACGAGGAACTTGTGGATCAGGAAAATGACAAGACTGGAAGACATCATGATGAGAGTAAAATCCCTGAAATGGTAATGGGCTAAATATATTGCATGAAAGACAGACCATCAATGGACAACAGAGACGTTAGATTGGATTCTAAGGAACAGGAAAAAACACAGAAGGCCACGAGAGAGTTGAATGGATGAAATTCGAAAGAAGTCGAGAGTAACATGGACGAGACTGGCAGAAGACAGATCGTTGGGGAAGAAACCTGTCCAGCAGTGGATGGATAATTCTTGGCAACGACGATGATGAGGATGATAAAAGATATCCTTTTCATGCATTTGTGAACTTTGGAAAGTTTTTGTAAAACAAGAGTAAATCTTTATTTACATGTATAATATATATTTATTAATATGTAGATTTTGAGAAATATACCGCATGCTTTCAGCATCCCACAACGGCTAATAAATACCAAGTCCAAATTGATAACAATATTGGATGATACTGGGTCCCCCGTTAACCATACATTTTTACAGAGCAACTTATAAAGGGTAGTTTTTTCTCTGGTATCGATTTTACTAAGTTTTCAGAATGTCAGTTGATTAAGTAGTTGTGAAAGTGGGCAACGAAAGCATTATTTGATCAATTTATTTCCTGAAAGAAGAATTGAAGTCATTATCTTTTAATAAATATACTTCACATGAAACAAATGTCGATGCAGTTCCTCTAGCCCTTCGCCTGGGTGTCTGCAGGAAATATGTAAACGAGGAAGAACGAGGTATGGAAAGTCGGGAACAGTTTTAAATCTCTAGATTCGAAACTTTATGCGAACATTATTACTTGAACATGGCAACACCGTTGAGAGATGGAAATTAAGCTAAAAAACAGGAATCCCAAAGTTTAACTTTATTCTGCGAAGTTCACTTTTACATATTAATTTTGTTGTGCTCAAAACGCGCAGAGATTCCAAATTGTTTAAAATTGCAAAAGCAACAGACATTCACATTATGTATCGAATATATTTCAATATCACTCAATGACTCTGGGTTTTGTGATAAACTTCTGTGTATTATATGTTAGAATTTTGAATAAAACATCGTACTCGTGGAGATAATGCATTTCAAGCAGTCTAAATATTGGTTGTGGACATTATTAGCTCAAAGAAAGTTCGCTTTTACTTTAACTTCTCTAGAGACCTTGTATCCATAGTAATGTAAAACTATTATTCATTTATCGGAGATGATCCCACCGAGTACTGCGTGACTACTAGATTCTTAGCTCTTTTCCGTGAGGATGTTGGATAATATGACCACTATTTTATAATACACTGCCGGACAATTGCTAAGGACGGATGACAATAGCAACGATAGCAACCATAAAATGGAAGGCAGGAAAATGTCGAAATTAGCATAAGTGCGGGATACAGTAAGACGTGTTGTGCGTATGCAAATTTTGGATTGCCGAACTTGTTCGTGACGTCATAGCGCTGATAAGAAATATAAAGGATTTGACGCGTATGGACCGTTGTTGCTCAAACGCAAAGTTGAAAGGGAAATAATCAATTGACGGACTTGCAATTTTCAGTATGTCTTCCTGACATCACCTAGATGATTTTACGCGTGGCCCTATTATTAGCAAGATTGAAGAAGGGCGAAAAATAAACATATGTTGCCAGGGAGTTCGACGTCAGCCACAGTGTTGTTTCAAGGCTTTGGAAATCATTTCAAACAAATAGAGAGTGTAGCAAACGTCACGGGGGAGGTCGTGTTCGCAGTACGACACCTGCAGAAGATCGGTACATAGTGCTATCAACAAAAAGACACCGGCGCAGCACAGCTAGTGAGGTAGCAAATCAGTTTATGGCTGCTACTGGCAAGCGGATCTCCCGAAAAACTGTCGCCAGACGTTTGCATGAAGGAGGACTATACGCCCACCGTCCTGTTGTGTGCATCCCATTGTCCAGACGTCACCGTACCGCCCGTTTGCAATGATGCCATCAACATCGCAATTGGACTGATAACGACTGGTCTGCTGTCCTCTTCTCAGATGAGAGTAGATACAGTCTATCGTCTGATTGTCGACGACAACTGACCTGGCGTGATAGTGGTACTGCATATTGTCCAGAAACATACAGGAAAGGGGACCGATATCCGACATGTGGTGTCATGGTATGGGCTGGCATCATGATCAATGGCCGTACGTCCCTCTATGTGCTTCCAACTGGGACTATAACTGGCCAACGATACATTAATGATGTTCTGCTACATCATGTTCGCATGTTCCGTGGTGCTGTCGGTGATAGATTCATTTTCATGGACGACAACGCAACATGTCATCGAACAGTTGCTGTCCAGGAGTGTCTTGAGAGCGAGGATATTCAACGCCCCGGATGGCCAGCACGTTCTCCAGATCTGAATCCCATTGAAAATGTGTGGGATGCTTTGGGGAGAAGTCTTGCTGGTCGCCAATGCCCTCCAATAAACAAGGACACCCTCATCCGTGCACTGACAGAGGAATAGGATAAATTACCCCAACAGCTGCTTGATAATGTTGTGCAAAGCATGACACGAAGTGTGGAATCTTGCATCGCGCTCCATGGTGGCCATATCCCGTATTGACATCTTACGCCGGAACGCCTGCGGACTGTAATTGCATTTTTTTCACGTTTACGAATTCTGCGCAAAATGGCCTGTTTGTCCCTTGAACACGTTCCAAAGCCTTCTGGATTTCAGAGCACAATAAATTGTCTTTATTGTAATGTCCTGGCATTCTGACATTATTTTATTTCACTTGGCATCCAACCACACTTACTTTTTTATGCGCTATATAGCCGTTTATGACCCGTCCTTAGCAATTGTCCAGCAGTGTATATGACTTGGAAAATAATTGTGATTTCAGCTCAAGGAAGCTCCTTCCAAAAACAGATATAAGAAATATTTTTCATCATATTTTTATAAAAGAAAGTTCAAGGTAAAATTACATCTGAGTGAATTCACTTTCAGCAGACATGAAGAGCAAAGAAAGAGATGCATCCTCTTCCATAAAGCGGATGTATCACTCAACGAAAGCCCGCAATTACATTTATAAAGAACCGTAGTTTTTTGTTTTGAATTATGTCTTTAATTTTGCTTATTTTTCGGAGTAATTAACTTTTCCTTTCGTATAAATTATATTTATGAATGTGCATTAAGGTTTTAGGAAAGAGGGGGAATTTACCGAGAATTATTATAGTTCTTATGTAATCACACTACCTCAAACGATTAAGTTTAGAATCTCTTTTTCCAAAATATTGACTGCAAAATGCTTCTTCAGCATTTTATCACAGTTAAGCTTTAGCTCCAGAAAAATTGAAGGTGCATACAACAGTAAAAGCGTAAAATGGTGTGATACTTCGTACTTACAGTTTCACTAAAATTTATCAGTAACAGTTAGCAAGTAATGTTCATTTATCGTGATACTTCTTCTGCACGAGGATATCAAGCTAAATTCAAACGATATTAAAAATGCTGGGCTTTTCCGTAGCACCTTAATTAAATTATATTGTGAAAGTGACAGCTGAAAAGAATATTAAAATACATCGCATCTCCTAGAAATTTCCCAACGTCGAGACTTCAGAGTATAAAGTTTAACATGAGAAACTTTTATATGTTTAGAAAACAAGTTGCACAAACTTGTGTTTGGTATTAAAGTGCTATTCGTATAGTCTGTTCTTTGATTATTCTAATTTTTTCAGTCTTCAAGGGTTACGCTTTAGTGTTTCCGTTAACACTGATGAGCAAACATTTTGGTTTTTCGCGCAGACGAATTGTACACGCAGGGGTAGCTTCCTGAAAATTATATTTAAATTTTCAATAATCCTCGCTGTCCCTCTACACTCACTGAGTAAACCTTTTTTTACAGGGATAACATCGTGGTGTGCAGACGGAGGAATTCGGTGTTTGCCGACAATAGCGCGAGCCTAATTAGCACCCATTCACTCTTCACGAATATACCACTCTTCGTCTCGAACACACAGTTTGAATTCTATCCAAGGCCTGCTAGAAAATCTGCAAATTCTCAAAAGGACGGGAGCTTAGAAAGCACTCACTACTTACGAATGGATCTCCACTCACTTATGCGCAGGGGCGACGGATATTTTGGCTAAAATTGGCCTCTATCTAAGCTGTTTTACTGCCTGCGCACCTGATTTAATGGAACCATTGTGGTCAACGTTCGTTACGGCCACAGAGGAATATCAGGGTCGATCCCTAGAAGGTACGAACGGTTGAACCACTTAATACACTGCTGGACAATTGCTAAGGACGGATCATAAACGGCTACATAGCGCATAAAAAAGTAAATGTGGTTGGATGCCAAGTGAAATAAAATAATGTCAGAATGCCAGGACATTACAAGAAAGACAATTTATTGTGCTCTGAAATATAGAAGGCTTTGGAACGTGTTCAAGGGACAAACAGGCCATTTTGTGCAGAATACGTAAACGTGAAAAAAATGCAATTACCGTCCGCAGGCGTTCCGGCGTAAGATGTCAATACGGGATATGGCCACCATGGAGGGCGATGCAAGATTCCACACGTCGTGTCATGCTTTGCACAACATTATCAAGCAGCTGTTGGGGTAATTTATCCCATTCCTCTGTCAGTGCACGGATGAGGGTGTCCTTGTTTATTGGAGGGCATTGGCGACCAGCAAGACTCCTCCCCAAAGCATCCCACACATTTTAAATGGGATTCAGATCTGGAGAACGTGCTGGCCATAGGAGGCGTTGAATATCCTCGCTCTCAAGACACTCCTGGACACTGACTGTTCGATGACATGTTGCGTTGTCGTCCATGAAAATGAATCTATCACCGACAGCACCACGGAACATGCGAACATGAGGTAGCAGAACATCATTAATGTATCGTTCGCCAGTCATAGTCCCAGTTGGAAGCACATAGAGGGACGTACGGCCATTGATCATGATGCCAGCCAATACCATGACACCACACGTCGGATATCGGTCCCTTTCCTGTATGTTTGCTGGACAATATGCAGTACCACTATCACACCAGATCAGTTGTCGTCGACAATCAGACGATAGACTGTATCTACTCTCATCTGAGAAGAGGACAGCAGACCAGTCGTTATCAGTCCAATTGCGATGTTGATGGCACCATTGCAAACGGGCGGTACGGTGACTTCTGGACAATGGGATGCACACAACAGGACGGCGGGCGTATAGTCCTCCTTCATGCAAACGTCTGGCGACAGTTTTTCGGGAGATCCGCTTGCCAGTAGCAGCCATAAACTGATTTGCTACCTCACTAGCTGTGCTGCGCCGGTGTCTTTTTGTTGATAGCACTATGTACCGATCTTCTGCAGGTGTCGTACTGCGAACACGACCTCCCCCGTGACGTTTGCTATACTCTCCATTTGTTTGAAATGATTTCCAAAACCTTGAAACAACACTGTGGCTGACGTCGAACTCCCTGGCAACATCTCTTATTTTTCGCCGTTCTTCAATCTTGCCAATAATACGGCCACGCGTAAAATCGTCTAGGTGATGTCGGGAAGACATACTGAAAATTGCAAGTTCGTCAATTGATTCTTTCCCTTTCAACTTTGCGTTTGAACAACAACGGTCAATACGCGTCAAATCCTTTATATCTCTTATTAGCGCTATGACGTCACGAACAAGTTCGGCAATCCAAAATTTGCATACGCACAGCACGTCTTACTGTATCCCGCACTTATGCTAATTTCCACATTTTCCTGCCTTCCATTTTATGGTTGCTATCGTTGCTATTGTCATCCGTCCTTAGCAATTTTCCGGCAGTGTATTTCCCGTGCGTCGGATGAGTGCTGGTACCCCGGTAATAAATAAGGGCGTCTTTCTAACTCGCTTTCCTGTCACTTTCCTATCGGGCACTTTAGCCCAAATCTCCTGGCCTCCTATTTCTAAGGGTTGTTCTCGACCTGGGGTCAGACACTCCCTTCCTAAAAGCATCTACATATCATCTGACCTGATCTGATTTTGTTATTTCGTACATGTCTCACCAGCCGCCGTCGTTCCCGATTATATACCACACATTTCTGCAAAACAGAAAATTATCTGGCTTCTTGTTTTGTTGTTGATGTACAGTGTTATTTTACACTATAAGCGCAGTTTTTTTATAGACGAGAATGTTTGTCGTTCCTGATATACACTATCTACCAACAAATTATTGGACACCTGTGATAGCAAAGGAAAACGAAGTTTATTCACCTTCAATAGTTGGTGGAGCCTCCACGAGCGGCTATTACAACTGCGACCCTCCGGGGCATACTCTCAACAAGGCGTTGTACGACGGCTAGCGGTAGTTTCTTCCACTCGGCTTGGAGAAGACAGGTCAGATCCTTCACCGATTTAGGACGGTGCGGGCACCCCTTAAGTCGACGCTCCAACTCGTCACAGAGGTGCTCGATAGGGTTAAGGTCCGGGCTCCGCGCAAGCCAGTCCATTCGATTAACCCCATTGTCACCATACCAATCCATGGTGGACTTCGCAACATGACAGGTGGCATTGTTATTCTGAAAGTAACATAGGTCCACCCCGTAAAACTGCCACAACGTAGGAAGTGCATGGTAATCCAAAATGGTGCAGTAGGTCTCGGCGTTGAGTCTACCAGGTATTGCGACCAAGGGTCCCGTGCCGAACCAGGAAAAACACCCCCATAGCATAATTCCACCGCCGCCGAACTTCACAGTTGTCACAATACATTCCGGCAGGAGGCGTTCTCCAGGCAGACGCCAAACCCAGACCGCCGCCCCGGTGGCTCAGTGGTCTAAGGCGCAGGCCTCTGATCATTCGTCCGTAAGCGGTCCGGGTTCGAATCCCGGTTAGGCATGGATGTTGTGTTTGTCTGACGGCACTGGCTCTTTCCCTTCCCTGGAGCCAGTGACCCTAAATTAGGGACGGGCGACTGCTTATAGTCCATTGAGTTGCTCACGGTGGTAGTTAAACCTCCAATAAAAAAAAATCCAGACCCTGCCATCCGAACGGTAGAGGGTGAACCTTGATTCGTCGCTCCATAGAACCTGTTTCCACTGTTCAACGGTCCACTGTCGACGTTCTTTGCACCACGTTAGCAGAGTCAGCGCTATTGGACTTGGTGATCAAAGGCTTGTGGGCAGCAGCACGTCCATGATAACGGTGCATATGGGCTTCCTTACGGATGGTATTCATCGAAAGAACACTCCGGAATTCCTGTTGAAACTCCTCGAGGATGTGGCCCATTGATTTGGTGCGGTTCTTCCGAATTTCTCTGGCCCGCACCCGTCGGTCTCTAACTCCCAGATTCGTGGGTCTGCCGTGTCAGGGCGCATTCCGACAGTCACCTCTCATCTTCCACTTGCCAATCACGTAGGCCACTGTCGATTTTGGATACTTCAACTCGCTGGATATGTCACGTATGAATCGGTCATTTCTGTGATACCAGATGATTACACCTTTCTAACAATCAGAGAGCTCCGAACTGCGTAGAATCTTGCATGCGACTGGTTGCGTTGTTGTTTCCCACACGATTTTTAACGGCGGCGGCCGTGACGTGTATCAGGACCGCAGATATCGTCGATTGCAGGGGTTTCCAATTACTTGTTGGTAGATAGTGTAGTTGGACTTACATGCCTGGGGCCTTTCACTATGCGTCTCTGAATAGTGCTTAAATCAGGAGTCTCTTCCATAATGCAGCGTGCTGTAACCTAACGAATCGAACATATTCTTCAATTTTCGACGAATAAGCTGTATGATAGATCTTCTGTCTATCCTACGATGCACATTTGGAAGTACTTGTTGATTTGTAGTTGTTATAGGATGTTTCAAAGGCCTCCAGTGAAAGGGGTAATGTAAAGATGATGTAAATAACCGACTCTGTTATTTTGATAATGTAGAAAAAATTAACTTCAAGCATAATTTCATTATATTTAGGCCGAGATCTTACAGATATTGGTGAGTATATTTAGCCTGCACTATGCCCAATATGCCGTTTATCTGTACTTCTATTGTTTTGATTCAGACCACTGTTCATGGGTCATTTCCTATTTTTCTACTCAAATTCTTTTAATTTTCTGTAAAAATTACTTTCCATGTAAGATTTTTTTAGTACATTCATTTCTTCGATAGGCATTAGTGCATTAATTTTTCATGACTTTTTTTATTAGTTTCCAATATTTTATATTTATTTTGTTCTTCAGATGAAGCATCTTGGATGGCAAACATGGTAAATGTTCAAAATGAAAATGAAATATGAATAGCATTCATTTTATAGGATGTTTCGATGAGTGGAGATCCGCTCGTAAATAGTGAGAGCTTTCTAAGCTCCCGTCCTTTTGAGGATTTGCAGATTTTCTAACAGGCCTTGGGCAGAATTCAAATTGTGTGTTGGAGACGAAGTGTGATACATTCGTGAAGTGTGAGTGGGTACCAGTTAGGCTCGCGCTATTTTGGGCAAACTCCAAATTCCTCCGTCTGCACATCACGATGTTATCCCTGTAACAAAAGGTTTACTCAGCGAGTTTAGAGAAACAGCGAGGATTACTGAAAATTGAAATGTAATTTCGAATGATCATTCTTGAATGACTTTTTTTCATCAGTGATGAATGAAATCCAAGAAGGAATGATTAATAACATCCCTACACTCACTCCTCTTTCCTGATTTCGTTCTTTTAAGCACGTCTTTTGTAAAAAAACGATCGTGTTTATGTTACCGGTTTGTCCGTCCGTTCGTCCGACTGTACCCACGATATCTCTGCAACTATTAGTACGATTTAAAAAAATTTATTTTGCATTGGGAAACTTGAAATATGCGAATGATGATACTTTATTTGTTTTTTAACAATGTAAAATTTCACCGCTAGAGGGCGTAAAAGAAGATGATGTCAAATTCAAAAATACGTTTTATTCACATATTTGCTTCTAAACATGCGATTGAAAAAAATATTTTGTCTTTCGATTCCATTTATGTCGAAGAGTATTTTAGATATAGTTACTTTTTCAATTACGCATATATTTTCCGCTAGGGGGCGTAAAAATAAATTAAAATTTTCGCGATAACTCTTCTTTTAATACTCCGATTTGAAAGATGATTTCTTCAGGGGATACACCTCCTCATGGAAAATCTCTTGCATAAAATTTCAAATTTTGGGTTAAGAATACTTTCGGCCACCAGGGGGCGTAAGGGCTAATTTTTGCTTCTGATGCATTTACCATAAAATCTGAGCATCTAAAACATCGGTTGAAAAAGCTATTTCGTGGACTGATGCCACTCACAGCGATAAACATTTTCGGAATATTTTCTTCTTAAAATATTCTACAATTTCTCCGCCAGAGGGCGTAGAAATATATCATATTTTTGTAAATATCTCTACTTCTAAGAGTCCGTTTTGAAATATTTCTTCTTTGTTTGATAGTGTTTTCAGTGTGACATGCTTTTCATATAATTTCAATATTTTCAAGTTATTCATAGACTTTCCGCTAGGGAAGCGTGGTGGTAAAAATCGTTTTACCCTATATCTCTGTTTCTAAATCTCCGATTTGAAAAATTCTTTTCGCACCGTATACAGCTCCTGATGGGAAATCGTTTTCATTTAATTTCTAATTTTTGAAAAATGGTTTGGCTACCAGGGGGCGTAAACCTTAATTTCCACCTGTGATGCATTTGCAGCAAAATATGAGCTTCTAAATTCTCGACTGAAAAAAAACGTCGTTTTTGGACTGATACTACCATGTCGGCAAGCCTTTTAGAAACATTTTCTTCTTAAAATAATGCATGGTTTTTACTCCAAGGGGCGTAGACGTACACATGTGTATATCTTATCTTTGTCAATATCTCTACTTCTAGGAGTCCGATTTGAAAAATTCCTTCTTTGTTAGATAGTGTTTCCAGTGTGACACCTTTTTCATATAATTTCAAAATTTTCAAGTAAATCATAGACTTTCGGGCGTAAAGGTAAAAAGCTTTCCCCCTATATCTCTGCTTCTAAATCTCCGATTTGAAACACTTCTTTCCTGCACCGGATACAGCTAATCATGGGAAATCATTTGCATGTAATTTCTAATTTTTGTAATAAATGGTTTGGCCACCAGGTGGCATAAGACTTAATTCCGCTTCTGATGTATTTGCAGCAAAATATGAGCTTCTAAAATGTCGATTGCAAGAAAAGTCGTTTTTTTACCGATACTACTCATGTCGACGAACCTTTAAGGAACACTTTCTTCTTGAAAAAATTCATGGTTTCTACGCCAGGGGGCATAGAAGTATATCTTATTTTTGTCAATATCTCTACTTCTAGGAGTCCGATTTGAAAAATTCCTTCTTTGTTGGATAGTGTTCCCAATGCGAAATGTTTTTCCTATAAATTCAAAATTTTCAAGTAAATCATGGACTTTCCACTAGGGGGCACACAGGTAAATTGCATTTTCTGCTTCTAAAATTCCAATTTGAAAATTTCTTCCTATATCGCATACAACAGTGGTTCCCAAACGTTTTCGGTTCTTGGCGCCCTTGCTGAATCCAGATTTTGCCAAGGCACTCTATATGTCAAATTCTAACAAGTACACTAAAGTGAAAATAAATAAAACACGTACTGTAGATTACAAAAAAATGTAACTGAAAAAATTCAACTAATTATAATTAGTGTAATGGATGAGCCTGTTGATCACCGGACATTTTCACAAATCTTGGAATGAAACTGGACACAGCCACCCTCATTCCCTTCTCTACATTGATTTTCGCGCGATACTTAGTTTTTATCACAGCGACCGATGTGAAAAAATTGAAGTAAATGGATCGGTGTTTACTCTTTAGTAAAACTGATTCATTTTTAAAAATACATACGTAAAGAAAAACTTCAAAAACTTCACTTACTCACCACAATAATCAGTTAATACGCCGAAAGCTTACAAACGCGGAAACGCAGCGACACAGCATCAACATAACAGACTGCCAACCACCTAATGTGGCAAAAATGACTACGGATGAACATATTTAAAAGATCTGGTGACCTCGAAAAATCTGGGCTGAGAGTCTCATTTTAAATGCTCGGAGAACGAGGAAGGAATGTTTATTTGAAGCACGGTAGCTGGTGCGAAAGCTCAGCTTACTTTCAGTAGCGGCGACGCGGAACACACACGTACGCCCGTTGGGCGGCAATCGTGTGGGGGAAAGCTCACTTTTGTAAGGGCGCCATCTAGTAACCTTTGTAGATCGCCATCTAGTAACCATTTTTAGAGGCTTCTGCAGACAGTTATTACAAAGTGAGTTACTGGTTTATACCATGTCCGCTAGATGTCGCGATGTTGCCTCCTATCACATTGAATTGAAAATGGAAATAAAATTATGAAACTTTTGTAAAATTTGCGGCGCCCCTGTGAGGAAGCCGCGGTTTCCCAGGGCGCCGCTACGCACACTTTGAGAACCACTTGCGTACAAGACCTGATAGTAAATATTTTTCACATAATTTCTAATGTTTGGTAAAGAATGGTTTGGCCACCAGGGGCATGAGAGTTAATTTCTCCTTCTGATGTATTTGCAGCAAAATCTAGGGTCTTTAAAACTCGACTATTTTTTTTTATTGGACCGATACCGCTCATATGAAAAAACCTTTTGAAAACACTTTCTTCCTAAAATAATACATGTTTTATTCACCAGGCGAAGTAAAGTCAGATCTTATTTTTTTCGATATCTCTGTTTCTAAGAGTCCGATTTAAAAACATTCCTCTGTGTTGGAGAGCGTTTACGGTGCGAAATGTTTCTCATATAAATTCATGTTTTTCTTAACGCACAAGTCTGCAACCAGAGGGCGTAAGCTCACGATTCCGTTTACAGCAATATCTGAGGGATTAAAGACCCGATTGAAAACTTCTTTCTTCCGTCAGATACTATTGTTTTTCATACCGGTTGCATTGACTTTGAATAGCTTTGGTAAATTTAATTTGCTTCAGAACGGATTCAAAAGACGTGCTTACTACACCCGAAATTTCGGTGTCATTTTTCTTGTTTCTATTCTTATCTAGTGCAATACTTGTTAGCACCGGTGTGTTGTGCAGTTGGTGTGTTTTGAAGAGGGAAGCCGTAAGTGAAAAAATGAATGAGAAAGGCCTTTATAAAAGAGGAGAAAATTTAAATAAATTATGCGATTCCCTATCGGCTCGAAAAAAATCCTAGCAAAACCTATAAAAATGATTTCAGTAAATAAATTAAAAAAAGTAGGTTCCAGAGTTTTGCGCTAAAGAAATCGCACTCTGCACCAGATAAGAATTGTATTGTGAGCACTAATGTACGAAAACAATAAAAGTGGTATAGTGTAAAAATCACACAGACAAAATTATTGGAAATCTGTGTTCTTTACAATTTTGGCATATCCAACTATACGGGAATATATAAAACAAATAAAATACCAAAAGTGTCATGCCCCTCCCCCTCCCACTCAACACGAGGGAGCAGGATCCATCAGTGACTGTAGATCATAGCGCGGAACTATGTGAAACCGAACCTGGTGGAATGTTACAAAATATAAATAAAATAAAAAACACATAAAACAATTTACGAAGGCTCTAAATGAGCAGTTAGTGGAGAAAATACCAAGATCGTGAAAATTCTCCATTGACTTAAGTGTCAGAGGTAACCAAGGGCGAAGTCAGAAGAGAATATGTCGTGTATAATACCATTTTTTATAAAAGAAATGTCTTGTATGTACACACTGACGATGACATGTAGATTAGATCTCTGTTCCAATATACAAGGGATAGTTGATCAATTCTGATTCCCCAAAAAGAGAAATCTAAGGCAACTTTCGATTTAACCAATTTTACAATAGAGAAAGAAAGAATGAATAACTGAATGATGTCGGGCGTTATTTAAATTAGAGAAAAAAATATACTTATTCACACCTTAAATAAAACCTCGGAAATTCCCAGTAAAAGGAAAATAATTAATTACAGTTAAATTATCAGGCTCAAGGGTTGGCCCTAGTGAAACGCTCCCTGCAGCAGATCAGAAAAAATTGAGTGTGGGCTTGGAAGTCTCAAATAAATGGCAATGCATAGAAAAAAAACGGCAAAAAATTACTAGAAACCTAACATTCCTAGCAACTTTCTTTACACAATTTTGAATTTCGCAGGGGTATATCAGAAAAATGCCAAACTGTGCGCCATGGCTCCCTCCCCACAAAGCACCAAGGACTTTTAGTAAAGCCGCAGGAGAAAAAAGACAGGATAAGTACGCGTACGAGGATGAAGTAAGATGTCTAACGTATAAGCTTACTTCTGTGAAATATCTTTCTTAATCTTTGGAGAGCAGCCTCCAATTGATCCTCCTCTGAAGATGACGATGAACACGATTATCGTCTTTCAGACAGTTCTTTTCTGGGAGTCTTAAGGATACTTGGTTTCGTCCTGTGTGTTGGAATTCTTCTGGGTGCTCTAGAAGAATTGGCCTCCCAGATCGCTTTTACAAATTTCTGAATGGCCACGGTACTACCAAGGACATTAGAAATTTCTGGACAATACAAAAAGATCCGATTCCGCCTCACCGGAACACGTATCCTGAAAGCCTTAATGCAAGGAACACCGAGAGCCTTGAGAGATATGAGGTACTCATCGTCATTGATAAAACATGGGAGTCCTTTCAGAATGATTTTGTGGAATATTTAATTCTTAGTTCTGCAATGGAGAAACCCGTACACCTGGGGTATTTAAAGAAGATGAAAGAATTGAAAAACCACCTGCCCTTGACCCACTAGGGCAGGGAGGTACATGGTACCTTTGAGGAGAGAGTTCTTAACAAAATCTGAAGAACTGATTAAAGAAATAAAGAAAATAAATGACAGTTCTTTAATAAAATTAATTCTGGAAGCCTTTGAGAATTCTTGGAAAACTCCGTCCGAAAAGTAATAAGCTTTCGTTAAACACAATTAGTGTTAGGCATTATAATGACAGCCAATAAATTCAAAGGTACTGAAGTGGTCTGCTCTTTCGGTGTGCTTTTTTGAATACGTTATTTCTGTAACTTTCGGTAGACAAAACATTAGTCAATAGCGTTTTCGTTCTATTCGGTGGCTTTTTGTGGGATCGGATTGGGTAGTTTTCCTGCACAAATTTATTTTGTTGAAAGGGAATTGGATAATGTTATTTACAAAGTATTTATTTTGACGGCTCCCACGTTATATCCTCAGCAGGGCGACAGTGTTTAGGATATAAGTCTTCTCAAAATTAACAATCCATGGTTTAAATTGCAGAAACCACAATCTCAAACAAAAACAAACGACTTGGGAAATTCGGCGGAAGGATACACGCCACACTTCGAAAGAACTGGATCTACTTTTGTGCCAAGTGCGGAAGTTTATACAACAATAACAAAAATTAGTCATTAACACTAATACTGCCACAGAACTGTCATCCTGCAGGCTCAAAACCATGATTTCGGGAAAACCTTGAAATTTAATTAGGTCCCATTCTTTGAAGTGAAAATAATACAAATCAGAGAAACTGTATATCGAATACGTTGTGAGTTTCATTGTTGCACTTAATTATTTTCGCATGGAAAAAAGTAGATATTAATAAATTCACGAAATGACAAATGTAAAGAAAAATTCTAGTTCTACGAAGAGATAAAATGTTAGAAACTTGAATTGTACTTAATTAGGCGTTGTAGCTGCTTTTTTGTTAGAAACACGACAATAACTAGAAATTAAAGGATCATTTGTTAAACTTTCGTGGCGTCCAGGATTCTTCGATCCAGAAGGCTAATCCTCCAGGTTACGGCCTCTTATTGCAATCTCAGGGGCTGAAACCTGCCACGTTCGCAAAGTGCGAGCGGTTGGACGTGTAATTTTTTGTAGTGGGGTTAGCGTACGCGTCTACCATGTCATATCACCACGTAGAAGTAATTAATAGCATGCTATTTCGATTCGATGATATCAGCCAGCGAAGTATTGGCTACGAACGTAGCTTTTTTCATGCAAGTAAACAGATGTAAAACGTACTTCGAAAGATTTAGACTTTTAGTGCACCAAGTGCTGGACGCAATAGTTTTCAGCATTTCTTTTTAACTCAAATAGCTTCAGTGCAATTAGGATAATACACTGAACTTCACCAAACTGTATTCTTTAACTTTCTCTCACAAAACAGCAACCCGTTTAAATGGTCTTGTTTTTTCTTGATTTAGGTTTTCGGAAACGTGATAAACAGATATAAGGATAAATGTGTTTGCAAATCTCGTTTTAAATCTGTTCTTTATCTTTCATTTTTTACAATCATTTATGTTACGATTGAAAGGCAAATTCTTGGATGTCGTATATTTATCACGACAATGCTAAGATTAATCGGTTTCCCATGACTCATTTCATGCATAGTCCGTTTGGGGGTGGGGGTATTCCTTTGATTAGTTTCATAGTAGGTTCGCATTGTAGAAGACGTACCTCTTCACTATTTAAAGAACAAATAATGAGGAGACGGATTGAGGAAGGAAGTGAATAAGATTTGTCTCTATGCTGCGAGTCGGCAAGTCACCATCAGAGTGTACTGTTGGAGCTTTATAACGTCCTCTACGGGGAACGCAAGAATAGTATCAATCCGTGTTACCGTGCACTTCTGTCGTTTCCTTTCTGTAAAGTAATTACTAACGCACTGACCTCCCACCCACAAATACAACACGCAAATAGTGAGGATTGTGAATGGGGATGTCGTGTGGACCCAGCCTCCTCCACTACTGCCTGTTTAAGTGACCTCAATCTCCAGTTTCTCCGATTTTCAGTTTGTTGTTTCTCTGTGTTATGAAGTTGAGAGAGATCTTCCACCCCATTTCTTCTTGTTTGGATTATTCTCAGCTGGACAGAAGCAGCCAAAAATGCGAGTTTCTAGATTGAGTAACTTCTCATATCTCATTTTTTTCTAAAAACGCGCTGACTTTTGGGAAATTTGTTTTACGTTCAAATTTCTAACAAATTTACAGATGATATCAGGCTGATAGGAGCGATCTTATGACGCTTGGGACAGACAATGTCTTTACTTTAAATCCTAAAATGAATATATCTTACATACCAGGTTGAGTATATCTTAAATTCTAGGCTGAATATGTCACAATTTCTAGGCTAAATATGTCTCGAGTTCTAGGCTGAATATGTTGGCTAAATATATTAGGTGTACAAACAAGTTTTAAACGTTTTTTGTGTAACGTATACCACTAATTTACATATCCAACGTTGCCCCGGGTTGTTGTCATATGACCGTAACTGGTCCAGTGTATAAAATGTAGCACAGACCTTTGCCCAACAGTCAAACGCACTTGCATATCTATAGGTGAAAGATGGCAAGTGATACTGCATTCGTTACGAATTTCATCAAGGAAAAAGTGCTGTAAAAGCATGTGCATCGGTCTGTTCTGTTCTGGAGTAGAATGTTGTATCGAAAAGCATGTGCGAGTTTTGGTTCAGACGGTTTAAAGCAGGTGATGTTGATATTAGCAATCGAAACGCAGCGGCACCAAGCAGAAAGTTGCAGACGAGGAAACTGCAAGCATTGCCAGATGAAGATTCGTGTCAAACGCAAAAACAACTGCTGAAGAACTGGAGTAACTCAACGAAATCATTTCCATTTGTTTAAGCGCAATGGGAAATATTCGGAAGGAATTAAAATAGGAAAATAGGTGCCACATAACCTGAGCCAAAGGAACAAAGTTGAGCGTGTCATGAAGTGTTTGAATCTCTTGAATAAACAACACAGAACGTCTTTCTCGTGACAAATCGTTACGGGTGATGAAACGTGGATATGGTGTGACTATCCGATACAGAAAAAGCACTGGGTAGACCCCAGGTAAGCAACGACTTCGACACCGGAACGCAATATTCACTCCAAGAAAGTTCTGTTGTGCATCTGGTGGGGTATGAAGGGTGTGCTCTATTGTGAACGATTGGCACACGATCAAACTGTTACTGCTGATCGCTACAAGCAACAATTGCTGCGATTGAACCAGAAAATCAGTCGGACAAGTCCATTCACAGGCAAAGAAGTGCGTTCGGTGAAATTGCTGCATGACAAAGCTAGGTCGCATGTCGTGAAATAGGTCTAGGAAACGTTATTGGCGCTTGGCTGGGACGTTTTGGTGGACCCAGCGTATAGTCCCGACATAGCCCCTTCAGGCTATCATTTGTTCCGATCAATGCAACATGGTTTATCTGCGGTATGGTTCCGGACATGTGACGAAGTGCAAAAATGGGTCGACGACTTCATCGAGTCACACGACGAAGTATTCTGCATGGCTGGAAGACGTCAGCTGCCCGACAGATGGCGAAAGGTGATAGATAATGACAGCTCATATTTTGATTCGTAAATGCATTTTTTTTCAAATGACATGTTGTGTTGTCTTACAACGTTTTAAAACGTATTTATGCACCTGATATCTTCAGTTCTACGCTGAATGTGACTTAAGTATTTGGCTGAATATGTTATCTCATGTATAGTGTCATCGTAGAAAAAAACAACAATACGGTTTAGTCCTAGGCTGAATATGTATTAAGTACTAGGCTTAATATGTTTTACGTTCTAGGCTTAATATGTGTTACGTTCTAGACTGAATATGTCTTAGGTTCTAAGTTGAGTATGTCTTCGTAGAAAACAACTTTACAATTTGGTTCCAGGCTGAATATGGCTTCGTAGAAAACAAATTTACGGTTTGGTTCCAGGCTGATATGTATTCGAACACAAGTTTACGGTTTGGTAGCTACGGTATAGTATCTAAAAAGCATGTGGATGGTGCATTTTGTGCTAGAATAGGAAATGGAAACAGACGAAATGGAAAAAAGCTCATATAGAAACATGATGCGTACTTAGATCCCATGGTTTGTGGAATCCGTGGTGCCAATGCCCTCATAGCCTTTGATCTGTAGGGTAATGAGGCTCCACTGCATTCTAGGGTTAGGCGTTATTTTCTCTAGTGTTCAAAACAAAGGTGCGGTTTCCCTGATGCTCTCCTTTCCTATTTACCACTTCACTGTCTCCCCAAAGACTAATTAACGAGAAGCAAATAAGCACCGCAGGATTTCGCATGTGATTTTCTATAAGTTGCAGCCCTGTCTTCGGGAATGGCGGTGTCGGTTCATGGTTTGGGTGGTGCACTGCGTGTTTTAACCCCTCGTCGGAGCTCTTTCCTTTCATCCTCTCCCGCTGGTGGAGCAGTTGCTTCGGAGGTTTAGCTGTCTCCACCCTTTCCGTACAATCTTCTGTTTTTTTCTAATGAGTTTCCTTACTCAAATCACCTACCTTCCAATTTCTCAAGGACAGTTTCAGACATGGAGTCATGAGGCAAATGGCCCACCGAGACACGGGGACAATTGATGGTGTACCAATTGAGAAGTGGGTCACTTTCTTTTATCCATTTTATTGCGTGCATTTTTTAGAAAGAACGAATATTCGTTTTGGTACATATGAATAATAATGGTTAATTTCATTTGACATTTATTTTGGTCTGAAAAGGTATTTCCTTTAAAAAAAGGAGCGTTTCCTTCTATGTATATGCTGAGCGTTTGCTCTGAAATTACATAGCAGAATTATTTGTAACTATGTGAGAAAAGTGCCGCCGGACCAAATACGCTGTTATAAATTATTTCAGAAAAGGCTACCTAAAGTTAGACGTAGATGGTTGGACCACCTACCTTGTGCCCTGGATCATATGCATGCCTACCTCCTTTTTGTAGTCTTCTATGGCCCATTGTGATGGCCCGTCACTTACACCCCTATCTAAAGATTGCCATAGAGCCCAAAGCCATTCTCCGGCAAAGAAATGACGAAATCCGTGTCATACCACATTTATCTTTCAAAAAAGTATTTTCCGGTTCTGACTCATATGTCAAGATGGCGGATAGTGTGTCAAAATAAAGGGTAGACTTAGGAAAAACTTGTACTAAATGAGGGAATGCTAACATCATTGCGCAGTAGGTTCTCAGTGGCAAAATAAATATAAAAGTTTATTTCGTAAAGAAATTTCACTGTGACAAGTGCACATTTCAAAATTCACCACTATTTTTAAGGTAATGATTTTTAGTTGGAAATGGGCGTCATAAATGCAATCGCAATTTCCCTTTCCCAAACAAAATATTTTAAAGTAAAATTCGATCCTGTACAGCACCCCGTATTGAACGTAGTTTGATGTTACATTCAATCACGAGAGGGTGTTATTTAAATGCTCTAAGTGATTAATTGTTTTTTAACTTTTGTTTACGATGAAAATAATTTGCAATGCATATTTTATCAGTTCTCTTTATCCAGAATATAACAGAACTGGATAATTTGTGAGGTGTTGCCCTGTAAGTACGTTTTTTTGTAGTGGACCGCCAGGATAAAATTCCTGGCCTGGTTTGTTCGTTCCAATCAGTACCTGCTTTGGGTCAATTTAGAATGAGTTTGACAGGTGTGAATTCTGAGGGTTGATAGACGGACTCCATTGTGATATACAGTAATCACCTTTTGAATGCACGGCGATTATCCATGACTCTGGCAAACTTATTTAGATGCCTGAATTTTTCATAAAGCTCATGTATTGAAGTTGAATTTTCTCATAGTTTTCTATAAACCTTTGAGAAATGACCTAAACAGTTCTCTAAAAATTATTGGCAAATCTTTGAAAAATAATATGTTGTCAAGAAAAACTGTTTAGTGCTCTAAACACAATTTTCCACAGCTCAGGAGTTTCCATTTACGTTCATTCAGTGCAATAAAAATCAGAATAACCCGAAATTTTAGAGAAAATATAAATTAATATCATAGATAATTTCCTTTCGAAATTCTGGTATAATACAATACAACAGCAAAAGCTCTAAGAATGAACTCCTTTTAATTTCTGGTATAAGTCAATACAATTTTTTATTCATTTTTAGGTATGTACAGAGAAGGCAGTAACATGATTTTTGTTATTCACCTTAACTTTCTGCTGTTCCATTCTCCTGATAAAAACTTTATATTCTAAATGGCGTAGCGAATTGGTTGGATTTGTTTTCCCACGTAACCACTCCGTCCAGTCAGGTAACGGATTGGAGTGCACATGGCGAACATAACGATAACATTACCATGTCGTTTTTCTTTAAAGGCGTACTAAAAGGCAATTTCTTGGAAAACGATCGTCTTTGTTTTCTGTGTGGAAGAGTAATATTTGCGACAATCTAACAAATTAAACAGATATTAAATTTAGAGAATGATGCTGTCATCGTTGTGCTTATGATCCAACAAAATAAACATCTGTTAAAAGCATCTGTAGAAAATGTAAATAATAAACACATCTGTGTGTGTGTGTCTGTTGGTTCTAATTATTAATTTACCAATTATTCTCAGTGTAAATGGTCATGTGCTACCACAATTCTCACCATTCATAACCACAATGACCTTGAACATACACGATGATTGAAATTGCAAGTTTACCCAACAAAATAATAACTTGGTTTCATACGTACCAGCATTAATGTACACTATTTATGACGAACATGCATCTCAATATTACGTCTACTACGAAAGCCAGTATGTTTTTCTAAGTGGATTAAACAACATGAAGATTTGAGGAATACAAAAGCAATTGACAAAATAAATAAAATAATTAAAAGTATTATCTAAGAAAATACTGACATGCTATTTTGACAAAATATAGCATGTGGCTAAACAAATATTGACATGTCTAAAAGTTATCAACAGCGTACCTTTACTCTACAAGTAAAGCAATTAACTACAGTATTAACGACCTCCAAATAGTTTTTGGATAGCATTTAGTATAAAGTTTAAAAAATGGTTTTAAAGTAGTAAATCATCGTTTTGAGATTTTACTTACCTGGCACATGGGAATCCAGGATCACTAAGCTGATTCTCCCAGACAGAAGCCTTACATTTCACGTCGTATGGCTGAAGTCTGCCACATCCTCAGGTTGCGGCTGCTGTGGTGTTTAATTTTTGTATGGGGGTTGTTCTAAGAGCGACCTCTCCAAACTAATAGTAGATATTAAAGAAATAAATAGTGTTTTTAAAGTATTATATTCATGCAGTGACATTCAGAATTCATCCAGTTCATAACAGAAATAGGTGGAACATCTTACACATTCTCCCACCCCCATTATGTATGTGTTACGTGTGTCATGATAACTATGATTTAAATTTGTCCAAAAATGTGTGCGTATAAAACTAAAAATGTATGACAATTTATACCACTTGTGTTGTGGTGCCGTTGTCTTACTTGGCACGACGTTGTGTAATGTTTGTCGCATTACTGAGCTGATGTGTGTGTAGGAGTACATAACAAGCGTATTTTATGAGTGTATAAATACTGTGTTAAGAAAACATTATTTTGGGAAACTTTACGATTATAATAAAATTAGAACAGATGTGGAAAGATGTGTCAAAAATGTATACAAAAACATTATGATAAAAATTGTGCTTTCAAAATACAAAAAAAGAAAAAATAATAATAATAATTGTGTCCAAATCATTCAAATGTATAATTGCTAAATGAAATGCTCTTTAAAAAAATAGAATACTTATTAGGAGTATAAATTTAAGATATCACAAGGACTGTCCTAGCTCCTCCTTGTTTTGTAAATGTAAATATTGTAAAATTTCAACAATCCACATAAAGAAGTAGGTATACTTAAATCTTATTAAACCTTATTGCTACCCTATGGGTAACTCAAGGGACTAGTAAATATGATACAGAAGTGTTCGTTAGTTTGTGGAAGTGCAATATTTCGTCATTGGCCAATAGTGATACATCATTGAATCACAGTGCGTTCAGTGTTCACTAACAGTAGCGGATCCAGTGGTCAGGTTTTTCCTTTTTAAATGGCAAATATGTAAATAAGTTATGAATCTATTTTTGTAAAATTGTAGAAAAAAATACAAGAGTCTTAAAAAATTTCATAAGAACTAAAATTTGATGTAAATCAGGTGATAAAATTTTCTAGCCTAACTTCAGCAGGAAAACAAATTTAAGTTTCAGAGAAAGATGAGAAGGAAAGTGAAGGAGATTTCATTAGTAATTGGGAATAGAGAAAGTAACTATTTTTGGCATACTACTTAGAAATCTGTGTATTAGAGAATGTAGATAACAGCGAATGGCATACCTCAATTTGGCTATAAATAAAAACTGGTAACCTATTTCCAAGCTGGAAAATTTTCTACTAAATTAACTCTTCTGAATAGAAGAGAGCGAACTTTATTTTGAAAGATTTTAAGATATACACTACTGCCAAAAGAAAAGACGAAGCACTCAGGAACCATCCAATCGAGAAGAATATTGATATGTGCAATGTACACGTATAGGAAAGAAAATGGTTGCAATTCCAGAGGAGTTGGGCCATTTATTCATACAAAGGAGCCACACCAGTACAATACATCAGTACGTCGTGGTCCCATCACTGTCTCGGATAAAAGCTGTTCCCGGATGGCATATACACATACAGTTCACGGATACTGCACTGAGATATAGCATTCCAGATGGTGTCCAAATGGACGGCCAGTTCACCTATATTGAGGGATGGACGTAGGTGGCGTCCCATCTTGTACCAAACATTATCGATCGGTAAGAGGTCGGGCGATCGGGCTGGCAGAGGAAGAGTGTCGACATTACAGAAGTAGGCCTGTGAGAGTCATGCAGTGTGTGGCCAAGCTTTCTTCTGCTGAAACCTTCCTCGGTGATGATGCGGTAGGAATGCCAACACAATAGGTCGAAGAATGTCGTCGGCTTACCGTTGAGCCGTGAGGGCCTACGGGGACTAACAGGGGTGTCCGTCTATCGTAGGAAATGTCTCCCAACAAGATAGTCACTTTCGCTGTACGAACCGTGTGCCATGCAGCGGTAAGGGCAGGATCCATTAGCTGGTCGGCTTCCCACCAGACGCGTATGTACTTTGTGCTGGTCAGCTGTGCTTAGTGCAAACCGTAACTCATCTCTGATGAAAATACGACGCCACTGAACACTGCCCCACGTAGATCGGGCCCAACACAACTGCAACATTTGCGGGCAATGCTCGGTGGTCGGTGGCAGGCAGCGGAGGGGCTGCCTCAAATTCAGTCACCTTGTCGTAACTCGCTGGCAACGGTCCAAATGTCCACTTTTGTACTTGTGGCATACGCAAAATATCCACGGATGGTAAAGAGCGACGAATTCCTTTCTGTTCTTGTGAGTTTCACAATCGCTCGATCGTCGCGTTCTGTCTTTGCATTTGACCGTCCACCGCCCGATTGCCCCTGGGATCTTAGCTCTTCGACGCATTGATACCAACATAATTCGATTGCCTCGAAGCTTCAATTAACTTCCCTGACAACACGACGACTTGACCAGCCAGCCTCTCTCAGCCCAATTGTATGTTCTTCGTTAAACTCGCTCACCTACTGCAGTGCGCACGGATCGTACGTCGAAACTTCACGGTGTGTTTAGGATAATTCAACTGCTATCCGCTGCAGCAGTGATCCCTGCCTGCGAGCTTTGCTCTTGATATATCCTCCTTGATGCACTGTTTTCATGCGCTGTGGCTGCTCACTGTTTAATCATTGGCCCTTAGTTTTTAATCATTTCAATATTCGGCCTTAGGGTACTTGCATGTATAATTTCATCAGGATCGAACAATGTTTTCTGGCTTCTTCGTTGTTTTGTTTTTTTGCTTTTTTTGTAAATAGTGTAGAATACTCAACACCAATTACCTTTCAATGCCTTGAGCAGTTGGCTCCGCGGAAAGATCTTCTTGACCACATGTCACAAAGTTCTGCTGTATAAGACGATCGTCAGGTTTGTGTTCACCTTTTGTTCCTCTCTACGTAGGAGTAATTAATGCTCTGAGGAAAATATTTGAAATAGCGGGGAACAGTGCACTCAGTTTTCACATGTGCTTTGCCGGGATCCCCAACTCGAAATTTGAAGGATCAATTCGGTTTCGAGATAGTATGAGTATTTACTATCGAACTTACCAAGAAGCAGATGTTCATTCTGATACATTGTTAAGGGTACGTTTGATTATGGTCGCATATCATTCTTTGGCTGCAGGAACCAAAGAAGAGGCATACTGATAGCCTCGGCAACTACTGCTTTGTTTGGGAGGCCTGACAGCTGAGAGCCTCAAACCTCAGAAAAAAATTTAATTTTTTTTTCTTACAGAGGTTAAATAAGCATTTCATTATTTTCAACACGTCTTGATATTGTTATATTGCCCATTGAAAGGCTTTAACTTAAGTTGAAGAAAATTGAGAAGTGGGTTTAATTTCACAAACATAATATCTCTAAGAAGATATATTTTCAAATAATGAACTGAAAACGTTGTAGCTCCTTAATTCTACACTCACTTCCAAAAGTTAAGCACGCAGAGGGAGAAGTTAATTTCCGGAAGCCAATAGGAATTAGAGAGGCTGCAATTCGCCGCAGCGGTAGATGGAAGTATGCAAATGCGGCAGGTAACAGCGAATCACGGTGTCTTGCCGAGAAATATGCAAAACAGGCAGTCATATAAGATGCCACCACTCTAAAAGGGTACAGGAGTTGCATGCAAATCCTGCTACAAGGTGTTGAGAACTGTCGGAGGATTTGTTTTGAAGACAGACTTGATTTTATGGCTTCCAGAAGACGATTGGAAGATTCTGAGCGCTGGCGTGCCGTCGGACGCATTGAAGCAGGACAGTCAATCACAGATGTTGCTGGTTTCTTCCACGTGAATCATTCTGTCATTTCACGTTTATGGAAACAATTTCTAACCAGCCAAACAGTTGTCCGCAGACCTGTGGCCGGTCGCCAAAGGGTCATGACCCCCGCGGAATACCGATATATTGCTGTTGTAGCCAAGCGGAATCGAAGAGCGACGTCCACACGTGTGACATCTATGGTTAGGGCGGCCACTGGCAAGACGATATCTGCCACTACTGTACGTCGAATGCTACACTCGAAGGGACTGTACGCCCGGGTACCACGGGTTTGTGTTCCTCTATCCGTCCAATCCAGAGGGGCACGATTAAAGTGGTGTCGCCAACATGTTAATTGGACTGTGTCTGATTGAGCAACGTTATGTTAACGGATGAGTCCATATTTGCCCTGCAACCCGATGACAAACGTGTACGGGTGTGGAGGGAAGAAGGCACACGCAATCGACCCCAGAACATCACCGAACATCATGCATTCCAAGGTGGAAGCATCATGATCTGGGCAGGAATTTCGTTGGAATACCGCACCGACCTTTACATCTACAGACGGGGTTCTGTGATGGCTGTATGGTATCGGGATGAAGTCCTATACCCCACTGTGCAGCAGTTGGTCCTGCCTTCATTTTAATGGACGATAATGCGCGTCCCCATAGAGCTGCCATCGTCGACGACTACCTGGAGAGTGAGGGGATTGCGCGTATGGAGTGGCCGGCGTACTCGCCGGACCTTAGTCCCATTGAAAATCTTTGGGATAGCCTCAGCTGTGCTGTGTGTTCACGTCTTCAGCCCCCAACCACTCTCACAGCTTTGGAAACTGCTCTAAAGGAAGAATGGCGATTACTGGACTCTGCGGTGGTTCATCACCTCATAAAAAGAATGGTCAGACGTTGTAAACTTTGTATGCAGATGAGGGATGCTCATAAACCCTATTAATGTCGGGTTTTGTTGTTTGTTGTGACTTTATTACTCACTTTGTAAATGACGCCAATTTGACGACATCTTTTAATTTCTGAAAATTCAATATTTTTTTCATCTCTGTCTGGATTTCTTTGTTTTGACTCATTAATAAACACATTTCCTACGTTCCTGCCGCATTTCGTGTCAATCCAAGCAGTACTTCTCCATTTTTTCACATCTTACTGCTCCGTGCTTCACTTTTGGAAGTGAGTGTACTTACTATTCCCATGGAAATCAAACTCAATATTTTCTGTCATTGCACATTAAGTACGTTTCTGACTAGGTTTTGTTAATTCGCTACAAAGGCAAATAAATACAAACTATAATACTTTTGCTTTTCCTCTTTCAAGGTCATTTAAATGTCTTAAATTCTTTTATGACCTACATGTAGGTCTTCCATAATTTATAAATCTAACGTTGGAACCCATATATAGGTCATAATGGCTGGAAATAAATTGCATTAATATCAGAAAAGTGTAGTAGTCCCGTGCTGTATTTAAAAGGAAATTTCTCACCATATTAAAATAATTTTGTACGAGTATGAACGACGTTGCTGTATTAGACGAACATCAGGCTTATTGTACTGCCAACAGCGGTATAACTATACCATCGAGATTAGAGGAAATGCTATCCCACGCTTATCAAACCGCTTGGCCAGCGTGGTGAGTTATGGCCAAACCCCTCAAAAATGAATCCACAACTTAAATCTTGGACCTCAGTCTCCGGCAGCTGGAATGTACCTAGCCAAGGCAGCGGCAAGTGCGACATGAAGGCAGAGGGTGCTAAGAATCACAGGAGGATCGGACTAGGCTGCCATCTGATGCTGACCTTGGCTACGTATAATGGACTCTCCCTATTTTCTGATTCAATGCTTCTTGAATTGGAAGAGGAACTACAAAGGACCCAGTGGGACATCGTCGGGCTAAGTGAGGTAAGGTGAAATGGAGAAGATCTCATTGAACTGAAAAGCGGACATTTCTTCTACTATCGTGGGACAGATACTGGCAGAACTAGTGGTGTTGGATTTATAATAAACAAGAAACTGAAGGATAAAGTTGTAGAAGTTGAAAGTTCCTCTGACAGAGCTGCACGACTGCTTATACAACTCTCGAGAAGATACCAGTCTCAGATTATTCAGACTTATGCATCCACCTCAAGTCATTCTGAAGAAGAAATTTAAGAATTTTAGGAGGAAATTCGTCATCTAAATAGTAAAGGCAAGCAGCACTTGAAGACAGTTATGGGAGATTTCAATGCAAAAGTAGGGCAACGGCAACAGAATGAAACTTCAGTAGGTAAATTAGGTCACGTCAACAGAAACCAGCGTGGAAATACTCTCGTAGAGTTTGCAGTGGCACAAGGGTTTTTCATCATGATCTCCCATTTCAAGAAAAAGCCACAAAGAAAATGGGCACGGAGGCACCCATCGGATGGACAAGTGAACTTGATTTTAATATGGGTAAAAGGAAATTTGCCATAGAAGACTGCAGTGTGCTGAGCAAGTTCAACACAGGTAGTGACCATAGAATGGTAGGATTAAAGATGCACCTCAATGCGAAACTCGAGCATGGCAAGCTCATAAAACAAATAAATTCTATTGACGTGACCAACCTTAAAAAGCAAGGTAATACCTTCAAATTAGAACTGGGGGACATATTCTCTACTCTAGAAGGTCTAACATCAGAAGAAGTGGCCATGGCTGAAGTTTACAGAAAAGTAACCAAAGCTCTTATGCAAACAGCTACAAAATTAGCTGGGTCTAAGTACAAGTTGCATGTGAACAAATTATCAGGAAAAACCAAAATGTTGATGCAAAAGAAGAAGAGAGATGTGGACAACTAAAGAAGATGTGACTTCCAAAGTGGAATATTTAGAGCTATGCAAGACAGTACGAAAACGTATCACTGAAGACGTAAGAAAATTCAACTGTGAACTAGTGAAGAAAGCAATTGAAAACAACCAAAGCCTGAAGAGAGCAAAGGGACATCTCAGTAAGTGAAGAAAACAGATTATGGCACTGAGAAAAGAAGATCGTTCTGTAACAAGAAATAGAGCCGAAATTTTGACATGAGTGAAATATTTCTACTCCAAATTGTATAAAAGGGATGATAAATGTACTCCAGACATCATGAAAGGTACCAGAAATTTTCCAGTCCTCCCAGCAGAACTTGCACAAGCAATCAAGAACATGTAGCGAGAAAAAACTCCTGGAGAAGATGGAATTACAGTTTACATCATACAAGAAGCAAGTGGAGAAACTGAAACAGTACTCTCCCAAGTTTTCACTTGATGCCTTAATGAAGGTAAGATTCCTGAGGATTAGAACAACGTTACAATGATTCTGGTACATAAGAAAGGTGATATTAAGAATCTCAGGAACTACAGACCTATCAGCCTCCTATCAGTGGTTTGTAAAATCTTCAATAAAGTGCCTTCACACCGCTCGAAGGTAACACTGGACATGTCTCAACCGAAAGAACAAGCTGGATGGAGGAAATATCAACTTCCATTGTGCATGGCTTTTGTCGATTATGAAAAGGCCTTTGATTCGGTGAAACCATCAGCATTTAGAATGGCTCTGAAATCCTGCGGTATTGAAGATGCAAACATAATATTCGGCTATTTGAAAATACAACACACATAAAAATAGGAAAGGGAGTGATACAAGGTGACACCATATCTCCGAAGCTCTTTAATGCCACATTCGAAAATGTCTTTCAATCACTGAACTGGGAAAACAAAGGAATAAAGTTTAAATGAGAGTACGTAACTCACCATCATTTTTCTGATGACGTAGTCATTTTTGCAACTACCCCATCAGAGTTGCTGGGTATGATCCAGGAACGTGCTGACAAGAGTAAAGAAGTTTGATTAAAAATGAACTTTTAGAAGACAAAAGTGATGTACGCTTTTACAAGAAATGAAGATTTATCGGTTGATGGAGAAAAGCGATAACAGATGCGTACGTTTATCTTGGACAGCAGATATCAAGTGAGGATCACATTGATGCATAAATTAATCGGCGTTTAAAACTTGCCTGGAGAGCTTTATGAAGAAACAGCATAATTTTCAAGAGCAATATGCCATTATGTCTTAAAAGAAAAGTGTTTGATCAATGCATCCTTCCAGTGCTTACGTATGGTGCAGAGACGTGGAACTTAACTAAAAGTGACGTACAAAGGCTGCAGACAACTCAAAGAAGCATGGAGAGGTGCATGCTTGTTGTAACCAGGAGAGATAAGAAGAGGAACTGGTGGATCAGAAAAATGACAATAATGGAAGACATCATGATTAGAGTAAAATCCCTGAAATGGCAATGGGCTGGACATACTGCCAGAAGGATAGACCGTCGATGAACAGTCGAAATTTTAGTTTGGATTCCAAGAGACAGGAGAAGACCCTCGATGGACAGTCGAAATTTTAGTTTGGATTCCAAGAGACAGGAGAAGACCCTAAAGAAGACCACACGGGAGATGGGTGGATGAGATTTGAAAGTATGCGGGAGTAACAAACATGCATTAGACTGGCACAAGAGAGACCTTTGTGGAAGAAACTTGGAGAGACCTTCGTCCCGCATTGTATTGATAATGATTGACAATGATGATGATGAACGACGCATTTGTTAATTGTTTAATCTTATTTTTTATCTTATTGAAGAGGTTTTCGAATACCAAATAACTCACCAGATTTATGCTTATTTTTTAACAACGTTTGCGTTTCTGAATTTATGCTTTAGATATGCTTCCATTCTGGACCAGCTCAGCAGTAAAGAACAGTTAGCGCTGACGTAATGCCATCTGACAGCCGACATGTAAGATAGAAGCACATGACACCTGTATCAATCGCATTTAATTTTTCTTTGGGTTGGCCTTTAAAAGGACGTTTACGATTGATAATTGCGTACCGACCCCGAAATTTTAATTATGACTGGAAAGATATATTTGTCTATCAATCGAAAACTCTCTATCCAGAAGAATAAATAAAATACATAAAAGCCTTTCAGAGCAGAACTTGTTTTTTTTTTTACATTCTGGAATTTTTATTTCGTTGGAATAAAAATACCAGAATATAGTCTGCAAATCGTTTTCTTTTTTTGTTTCGCTATGTAAGCTTGCGTTTCAGTGGATGACCATTTTTCTCCATATCATAAAGATATCAAGAAAAATATGAGGATTTTGGAACCACGACCCACTTGAATGGGAACGACGATAATTCTTCTTTACAACCTAGTTTTTCAACACCTGGGTTATTCAAAATGTTGAGACAGTTCTTCTGAATGAGTCAGTGGGAGAGCCTCGTAACATTATCCTGATGTTCTAAGGTATCCCTCCAGTTCAGACATTGTATCCTTGCCGTTCAGACACTCGTCTGGATCAGTTTCCTTAAGAAATATTTTACAATTTCACGAGTTAAAGTAAAACCGCATCTGCAAAATGATTTAAAAAATTCGTCAAAATGCCCGAAAAGTTTCCTGCTACGAAACACGCGAACTGCTAAGAAAAACCGACACCAACAGGTATGACCGTTAATATTACTTTTAAAATCCAGTAAAATGCACTGGCAAAACACCACTGATTAAAGGGTGGCGTGTTTTCACCTTTCACACATGCCAACAAATAGTATCACTTCGGTACAACTCCATCGCGCAGAGCTGGACACAGATGGAATGAAAGCTAAGGAGGCTACCGTGAGCCACGTACGTGATAAGAAAAATGCGTCGAATGCGCATAATTCACAGGATACCGATAGCTAACAAACCATAACGAGTTTCATTTAAGACTCAGCTTTGTGTATCGTGGAGAAATCTAAATTTAGTAGACAGAATGCTAGAATGACTATTCTTCCAACCCTGGCCTGGTCTCCTCGAAAACATTTTTATTAAATGTGATTACAGAACTGTAGATAAATAGCAGCTCATCTGCACTTTCGATGCCGGGCTCTCAGCAGATTGGTGCTAGCTTTCACGCTTAGTAGCTGTTTCAGCGTGTTTTGCAGAGGGAGCCTTTTTGTTTCAGATGCCTTTTTTTAATGAGCTGTAAAATGGAAACATCCAATACTTCTGTCTTTGTTTGCAATTTTCGGATTGAAATTTTCAGTGTTATTGATTTCATGCTGTTTTTATAACAACAATTCCGTAAGGTAGTGCATTCACTCCATATGTTGAAATCTGCATCCACAGGAAGTAGGTTTCATATGGCTTCTTAAGAATTTAATTGAAAAGTAAGAACTTCCATTGAAGGAGGCAAAGGGTTAACATGTCAACGCCTAAACGAACTCCTATCCGTAAAGGTCATTTCTACCAAATGTTGACGTATCTTATCTGTTACAAGCCATACCAAAGCATTTTAAAGTTATCCCAACCCAACGGATCACCCTGCGTACATATACAGTATATATAAATACACTGCTGGACAATTGCTAAGGACGGATCATAAATGGCTATATAGCGCATAAAAAAGTAAGTGCGGTTGGATGCCAAGTGAAATAAAATAATGTCAGAATGCCAGGACATTACAAGAAAGACAATTTATTGTGCTCTGAAATCCAGAAGGCTTTGGAACGTGTTCAAGGGACAAACAGGCCATTTTGTGCAGAATACGTAAACGTGTTCCGGCGTAAGATGTCAATACGGGATATGGCCACCATGGAGGGCGATGCAAGATTCCACACGTCGTGTCATGCTTTGCACAACATTATCAAGCAGCTGTTGGGGTAATTTATCCCATTCCTCTGTCAGTGCACGGATGAGGGTGTCCTTGTTTATTGGAGGGCATTGGCGACCAGCAAGACTCCTCCCCAAAGCATCCCACACATTTTCAATGGGATTCAGGTCTGGAGAACGTGCTGGCCATACGAGGCGTTGAATATCCTCGCTCTCAAGACACTCCTGGACAGCGACTGTTTGATGACATGTTGCGTTGTCGTCCATGAAAATGAATCTATCACCGACAGCACCACGGAACATGCGAACATGAGGTAGCAGAACATCATTAATGTATCGTTGGCCAGTCATAGTCCCAATTGGAAGCAGATAGAGGGACGTACGGCCATTGATCATCATGCCAGCCCATACCATGACACTACATGTCGGATATCGGTTCCTTTCCTGTATGTTTGCTGGACAATATGCAGTACCACTATCACGCCAGATCAGTTGTCATCGACAATCAGACGATAGACTGTATCTGCTCTCATCTGAGAAGAGGAGAGCAGACCAGTCGTTATCAGTCCAATTGCGATGTTGATGGCACCATTGCAAACGGGCGGTATGGTGACGTCTGGACAATGGGATGCACACAACAGGACGGCGGGCGTATAGTCCTCCTTCATGCAAACGTCTGGCGACAGTTTTTCGGGAGATCCGCTTGCCAGTAGCAGCCATAAACTGATTTGCTACCTCACTAGCTGTGCTGCGCCGGTGTCTTTTTGTTGATAGCACTATGTACCGATCTTCTGCAGGTGTCGTACTGCGAACACGACCTCCCCCGTGACGTTTGCTACACTCTCCATTTGTTTGAAATGATTTCCAAAGCCTTGAAACAACACTGTGGCTGACGTCGAACTCCCTGGCAACATCTGTTATTTTTCGCCCTTCTTCAATCTTGCCAATAATACGGCCACGCGTAAAATCATCTAGGTGATGTCGGGAAGACATACTGAAAATTGCAAGTTCGTCAATTGATTCTTTCCCTTTCAACTTTGCGTTTGAACAACAACGGTCAATACGCGTCAAATCCTTTATATCTCTTATCAGCGCTATGACGTCACGAACAAGTTCGGCAATCCAAAATTTGCATACGCACAACACGTCTTGCTGTATCCCGCACTTATGCTAATTTCCACATTTTCCTGCCTTTCATTTTATGGTTGCTATCGTTGCCATTGTCATCCGTCCTTAGCAATTGTCCGGCAGTGTATATTGTGGACTGTATTTCTTAATCAGCTGTTCCACAAATTTTTACTGTTTTCATCACACATCACAGCGTGATGAAGATTAACTTCAATCATGTCGCGACATGAGAAAATGATAACCACTGTAGCAGATATGCGGAATAATTTTGAAATATGTTTTGCACTGAAAATAAAAAAGCAGGAAGAGAAATGTCATTTGCAATGAGCTCGCTGTTTGAAGCATTTTTGATGCGAAAAATATTTATTCAATCAGATATTTAGATAAAGCACAAAATCTGTTAAACGGAAATCCGTTCGCTCTCTCTTGGTGAAACACATTCCAGATTTGTTGTACATAGTATGGTAGCTCATTTTAGTTGTGTACCTGAAATGTTACGAAAGGAAGAATTCAATTAGATTTCCAGAATCCGCAATACAATCACGAACAGAAATTATTGCTAATTCGGAAGAGGGACACCTCTTCCGAATTACGAGAGTCATCCAGAATGCAAGTTCCGTTCGCGCATGCGCAGTTGTGTTGCCTCATCCGTTGACCACACACTGACACCATTTTTTGAGGTCGTACTTATTCTAAAGTTTTGTGCTGTGCTTTAATAATGTGTAAGTTAACAGAATGGATCGCCGGTTGCAAAGTCTGTTCTATGATAATGTATCTGAATGCGAGAAATGTCCGACCAAGTGATATGTATTTGCAAAATTTACGGACAAAGCACAATGAGTGCAGGAATGATGCTGAATTTTGATCGCATGCTTAATGAAGGAAGACAGAAAGTGCACGCCCAACTGCTTAGTGGTTTGCGTTCTGTGGTCATTGAAGTTTTGGTGTGAAGAGTGAGTGAAATACTAGGTAGAATCGATGCTTCACAAATTCTGATCTTTCAGAATATTTACCTGCGCAGTTTCGAAATCATTAACGTACAAATCATTACAGAAAAGCTTCAGTGCTGCAAAATGTGTGCATGATAGGTGCAAAGATGCTGACGAAAGAACACAAAACTAATCGCAAGGGATTTGCTTTGGAAGTTTTGGGATGGTACGCGGATGAAGTCGATGCTTTTTTAAGACGAATATTGACAGGAGGTGAGACTTGGGTCTCTCTCATTACCTGAATCGCAACAGTAATCCCTGCAATGGAAACACATGGTCTCGATTAATAATTTTATCATACGATCCTTTAATAAAACACGCACAGTTTACAATGATATATTTTATATTATGCTTTCAGTGCTGTCTTGTAAAAACGAGCTTCCTACGAATCACGTGATTCATGTTTTCTCACGATTGCATTTTCCGTATTACACCGAAGCTTTCACTTTACTTAATATCAGTCATAGTTTCCAGGTCTGTTATAATAGAATAATACTTCTCGTTCTTTTCTTTATAAAAGATATTACATTTAACTTGAAATGCAGTTGAACTTTGGATTTATATCAATGAAATCGCATAGTGACTCGCCTTTAATTAGGCTCTGCTTTGATTTGTAAGTCAGCTTTGTAATCCGTACACAGCGCCTACAGCTTTTGGATTGGCACAATCCTTCTCACGGATTGAGATGGCTTCTTTTTTTAAACATAAATCTTTATTACCAGATAAAAGTTAGCAGATTTCCAAAAATTCTGACTGTTTGCCATGCCATATAATGAAACATTTTCTATAAAGCAAAATTCCTGAGAGGAAAACAAATATGTATAAGTTCAAAAATCACGAAGCGTAAATTGTTGAATAAAGTTATCCATGTATCCTTCAATTTCCTAGCTGAGCTCAAAACTTGACATTAAAGTTTCGTCACTGCAGGAGTTTACACAGCTAATAAGGATCGAAAAAGGTACACTATATTCGTAAAATAAATCAGTGGCTTAAGCACAATCCTACAATAATTATTTCAGATGTCACTAAAATCTTGAGGTACTTCAAACATAGCTCATATTCAAATTTATTCGACATGATACACCAATTTGCATATCGAACATTCCACTCTCCCATTTGTATTGATACTTTTCATTCTGCATATTTCTCTGACAAACTGTAGAACGAATTTTCGTGTGACATTCTTCTGCTGTGTGACATGTTTCCCGCCTGAAAGTAAAACGAGTCTGGTGAGGAAAGAAACTTGATGCTCGAATCATAATAAAATTATGAAATAATATAATTGTCATTCATGTAAGAAATTAAAAAAGAAAACTGCATCTGCTAGAATAATTTCGACAGACATGCATTTTGCATTTTCAGCTCATCTTTTGAACACAATACACCTTTCTGGAGGTGATATCATGGTCACGAATGTTCTGTTGGTGCGTAAATAAACCTTAGCTGTTCCTGTAAGATCGACTGTCCTACACATATTATTTGAACATTGTTACTGACCAAGTCCATCGTGCATTATTGCCTTTCTTCTGGCAGGGAACGCCACTTTTATGGACGATAGTGGTAGAGTCATCCGCGGAAAATGTGTTCATGAGAGGTTCAGCGAGCATGACAGAGACTTCCACAATCTCACCTGTCCATCACAAAGCCCATACATGAACCCCACTGGAAACGTATGTGACATATTAGAGAAATACACCCGGGACCAGATTCCCCTTCCGTCAAATCTAAGCCTGTTAAAAAATTACATGGTGAATGCATGGTTATGCTCTATAATGAGATCAAATCAGACACCTAGTGAAATCTATGCCAAATGGCATATGTTCTGTAATATGGGGTAAAGGAGAAAATAAAAATTGTAAGTTAAAATTGATGTCACTCTTTTTTCAAATGATCCACTCCTTCATCTAAATATTATTCATGTATGTGTAAATAATATTATTTCTTCTTTGATGAATTCCTCATTCGAAAGCTAATGTAAATTCTCAGATGTGTATGTGCTAACAAGTTCAAAAAACGAGGCCTTCAGAAGAAATAAAACACCCTTTCCGATGCTTCAGCTGCAAATGGGCAAATACCTGTTTGTACGACCTAAAGCAACCAATTAAGAAGGTGCTTCATTGGTTGGAGAAAATTAACAGCTCAACCAAAGTACCGGGTTTCTCCTGAATTGTTAATCAAAAATGTGTACATTTTTTTTTTTTTTTTTGGATTGGAGTTTTAACGACCACCGTGAGCAACTAAATGGGCTATAAGCAGTCGCCCGTCCCTAATTTAGGGTAACTGGTTCCAGGGAAGGGAGAGAGCCAGTGCCGTAAGACAAACACAACATCCATGCCTCACCGGGATTCGAACCCATACCCCGTTCGGACGAATAATCAGAGGCCATCGCTTAGACCACTGCGCCACCGGGCCGTTATATCCTACTCTAATGGCACTTAAAACGAAACCTGGCGAAAGGACGTTAGCTAACTAAACGATCATGTTCATTGAAAATGTTTAAACAAGAATTGTTATATAATTATTAATCTATTTACATATATTAAACTGAAAGTTTTAAATATTTTTTGGATAATCATATTTGCTCATAAGTATTTTTCTTATAAAATTTATCAATACAGAATATGTCCCTATAGCATAAAATAAAACTTTTTACATTTTCAGAAGTTAGAGAATTTATGAACAGTGTTTTCTCTTTTTATAATTACAATTCCTTTAGATAGGAAACTAGGGCTAATGAATTGTTCTTATCATCCGGTCGGAGGGTTAACGAAGTAATAAGCCACTTAACAGGAAAATTCCTATACATGTATTAAAATATTCTATCGCCCCTCCGATGCTTTAGGTGGAAGTCTCCGAAAAGCCTTCATGTTAGCATTTCATATAGGATCTTCAACTATATTTGATCCATCTAATTAAAACGAATGCTTCCGTTATAATATCTTAGCTTATAGAGTGAACCACTGCTAACCAGTTCTAAGGTGGCTCACATTTTGCCAAAAAAGTTACCCTCGCTTTAAACTGGATGATATTTTTCAATGCTCACACAACTAATCGTTAGTATTTTTTTCAGTGGACCAATATAAATTTAATTTAGCTTTAAGGCATTCGTTTCGATTTATCTATTGTTTATTGCAGATGTTCGGAAAAGATTAGTTTTGTTGTTAACCAAATGCGATGAAACTGAATGGGACATTTTTACGCTTCATACCGATTCATTCAAACCGTTGGATAGCTCCGGAAAATATTTTATACCAAAAATTTTCAGAATGCAAACATCATGAATATTTTTAGACAATAAATATCTATGATGCTTTACCAGGATATGCATTGGCAAGCAAACAAGCACTTCACTAAGTTCTCTCATTTGTATTTCGTGCATATAAAAGATTTCGGAATGTGTTTTGGGTAAATACACAGTATGGCAATTTAATAATAAGACTGTTTTTTGTTTACCTACTCTTAAAGTATAAGGGTCGGGAGCATAGTATTTCAATAAGGCATTTATCAGCTATGCGTTGGGAACAGCATATGCGTAAGAACTGTGCATGATATCATTCGATGGAAGAACAATTTCACAGCTCTATCATGGAGCAGAAAGAAGATATCCGATTCTGTTTTAAACTCGGTAAAACTGCACCTGAAGCAGTTGAATTGTTACGTTATGTGTAGGGGTCCAATTGACTATTTCGTGCACATATAATCCGATAGCATGCACGTTTTAAAAATGGATAGGAAGATTTGGAAACTGACGAAATCCCTGGACCCGATCTCAGTGGGCACGTGTCAACTCATTGAGAAAGTTAGGGAAAGGGAAAGATATGTTCGAAATGTTACCTTAAGGATGCCGGAATGCAAGCTTTGTGTTGAAGGGTTAAATGTACAGAATAGTTTGAAGTTAGATAATTTTCTGCTGCTTCTATCATTACGACATATTTTTGCGAAACATCTGTAGCTTAATACCAGGCAGTACAACGATTTCTTCTTATTATCTTCGACATAATCTTTTTTTTAATTTCGAGGGGGTTAGAGAGATTAATACTCAGTACACACTATTGAACCATCTCCGCCATTCAACAAGAGGAACGGCTTTTATCTAAACTTTGAATTTCCATTCACTCAAATTTCACCTGCCTTTTCCTCGCATTTATACTACACCACTGCTTTCACTCACACATTTCCTCTCTTTCACACAAAACAGCTCTCGGCATCCAATACGTTTGGATCCGAAAGCAGGCAGGCACTGCGGCATTACCAGAAAAGACAGCAGCTCCAAAGTGGGAAAAAATATACACACAAACAAATTCCAAATTAAAAAAAAATGATTGAGGAGCAGGAAACACTGTTCCTCCTAACCTAAAGCTAGGTATCTGAGTTTAAATCATAACTGAAGTTCCTCACTTTTACAGTAAACTGCAATTCTCCGATAAACTTTTTTCTATCACTGAAAAACAATTTTGTAATTGCAAGTTTTCCTATATTAAGTTTATCCCGATAGATCTCTAAATTAATTGAAACACTATAATTTTATTATTTTAAATTAAATCCCTAAATTTAATTACAATACTAATACAATATTATGAACTAAGAAGTAGGAGATTCCCATGAGTTTTTTTATAAGTTAAAACACTATAGTTAATTCACCAAATTTATGCCCACAACATTATTCAATGTTTAGGAAGAATGACTCACATTCAGTTTGTGAGCAAAGTATCAAATGGATCATTTCTTGTTGTTATATTGTAATTTTTAAGATTCTTTTATTTCAAGATTATGGTGAATAGCTGTAAACAATTATTCATAAAGGCAATTCATATTAATGGATAAAGTTATAGTTTAGACATAACATTCAACTCCAATAAAAATTAAATTTGTTTTGTGATCCTGTGATTATGTTTCTCCAGCTCACCCATCTTTGATTAAATTGCTGCTCAGGCAGCTTTCTCCTCTCTCTTTGAACTCGGTTGTATATCATTCTCTTTACGTTCCATATCACTTGCAACGTACTTCCCCTTCTTTTTTCACTGTGAATAACTTTATTTCGCTTTATGATCTGCTATCTGATAAAAGCATGAATAGCGGAAGATTATTCCCACTGACACGTATATCGTATCATTCAAACATCTTCTCTCTCCTTTCTTAGTCTCGTTGCCATTGTTATACATCTTTAACGGCAGAAAGGACTAGTGTCAATAATCCCCATAAATGGCCGTTTTGAATAACAAAGCAAAGTGGGAAGGCAACCTTTTTGATGTGTTTGTTCTCAGATCTACCTTTACAACAGCGTATGGACGATTAAATACAGCTCGATTGAATACGTTCCAAACATGTTCGTCACTTCTTCGAGAGCGAAAATATCATTTCTAGATGATTTCATTCCATTTTGCTAAACCCAAGTTTATTTTCGGTTCGGCCTGTTGCTTAAAATTGGTTTTCAATAAAAAAACATAATGCCAAACATATTCTTTATCGTACGGTTCAAAGAAAAATATATTTGTTTCTTATTTCGAATGAAACTTCGAATGATTTCTTATTTCGAATGAAACTGCAGAAGTAAGAATGGAACTTAAAAAAAATTACAATCAAACATTATAAAATACAAAGAGAATTGCATAATTAAAGGCTACCAGAATTTAGAGGCAAATTGGTAGGTACAAAAAGATTTGTTACAGAAGTGCGGATCAAAATATTGTATATGGCACAGCCAATTACACTGCTGGTCACGCAAAATGCAACACTAAGAAGGACTCGAGATAGCAAAGCCAGACTTACTGGACACATAACAACAGATTCAAAGATGAAACGATTGAGCTTTCAGGCCAGTGCGACTTAGGGAACACACAGACATAGTTCGTGTGTCCCCCATGGCTGGCAATAACGGCCGCTACACGCTGCAGCATCGAACGAAAGAGGTTTTGGATGTGAGTTTGGGGTATGTCGGTCCAGGCTGCTTCCACAAGTTGCCACATTTTATCAGGCGTAGCCGCGGATGGTGCTTGCCGGGCCACTCGGTTGCTGATCAGCGACCAGACGTGTTCGATAGGCAACATATCGGGAGAACAAGCGGGCCATGGCGGCAGACACACATGATGGACCGTGAAGAATTGTTGCACGATGTGTGCTACGTGCGGGCGCTCATTTTCCTGTTGAAACGTGGCCACTGACAGGTCCTGCAGGTAAGGGAAGACTACAGGCTCCAAAACGTCGAAGATGTAGCGGTGGCTGTTGAATGTACCGGCGATGCGTACCAGAGGGGTGCGGGTGTCATATCCAATTGGGCCCCAAACCATAACACCAGGCGACGGACCGGTATGGCGATGCATAATGCAGGCGTTATACAGTCTCTCACCGCGGTGCCGCCACACGCGGATCCGATCATCGTGGTGTTGCAGGAAGAAGCGGAATTCGTCGGAGAACACAATGTCGTGTCATTCCGTAGTTCAGATGCGGCGTTCAACGGCCCACTGACGCCGTGCGAGAAGTCCCCTCTCCTGCAGACGAATTCGAACGGTACGTGCTGTCACAGGTTTTTGCGCAACACACCCTATTTTCTGCGCTAACGTTCGTGATGTGGCGGTGCGAGCCGTCAATGCCGCCGCAAAACATTCCGGTCCTCATGTTCGGTGGTATGCCACGGCTGCGGCAATCGCTCACGTTGGTCCGTACGTCCTTCCTGCACCCACCGAATTCAAACTCGCTTCACTGTGACTGGATGTCGTCCCACACGGGCGCCGATGTCTCGGTACGATAAATCGCTGTCGCGATAAGCCACTGTTCGTCCTCTGCCGGACTCCAAAACCTGCTGGAATTACTGCCGTATTCTGAGACGAGGTATCGGGAAGCTTTCCACGCACAGGTGCGGCAGCACAACACACTTCCACTACTTACACCCCGCCCTTTTGGCACCCTTCTTATAGTGTTTCTCGGTGGCGTACCGGGCGTACATGATTTGCATATGCCCTGCAATGCTAATCGTTTGTATGTCCTTTCGCGGGTGACCCATGCTGCGAATTATAGGATAATCGGATGCTTCCTTCTTGGTGTTGCATTTTGGGTGGCCAGCAGTGTATTTTGTTAGTAAAATTATATCCGTGATCACGGCAGCTTCCCCACATCATTTGTTTTTCTTTTTATTGTTTTGCTGTTTCGTTTGGAATAAATAATTCCATGAAATATTTTTTTTTCCAATTAGAGAAAGAGTTGGACATTTGGCACAGAAACAATAACTTCAAGGAACATATTTTTCTGTCTAAACTTCTTAAAAAACTGAAATGCTAATACAAAGTTAATCCATGACTAGAACACTTTCCGTGAAAGCTAGTCACGATTTCTATGACTAGACCCAATTAGAATGGTGGAGCAGTGAATGCTGTGACGAAAAAATCTGGATGAACGTTCTTCAACAGTCATCCATACGCCATTCCGTAATTTGAACTCAGCTACTAGAAGATCTGAAAAGCCATACCTTAGAAATTCCGTACATTTCTTTTTTTTTTTTTTTTTCGGTTTAAATTGAAAAGATACTTGTCCCTAGCTCAGCAGTTGACATTCAGTTCAAGCGTTTTAACCCAGAGTGGTAGTTTATATTTGTTTATATCAGGGCTACACATATTTATCCCTAGTATTTTCATTAAACCCATGTTTTCCTGTTATTTGTGGCCTAGTGATGCTATATCATTCTACTGAAAATGAACTTTTGCCGTTTAAACTTTGTCAAAATAAAATTTGAAAATTAGTACACACCCGCTTCATGCTTCAGCCACCTCCCTTTCCAAAAACACATAATATTGTTTTCATGGCACAACGGTAGTCTGCTACGTTGAAATTCCGGTTGCAAACCACTAGGCAGTCGACGGGTAAAAGTTTGAACTGGCAGTCGATCGAATGAAGCATTGAATTATCAAATGTCACGTGACATGGAACGGATTGTTCACGTTCCAGTTGTATGTCAATCCATATATTCTCTTTCCAGGCTGCGCATGTTTAATGACGGACAAAGAAAACTTGTGTAAGAAAGTACATTTGGATTATCAAAGCCTATGGAATATCCCCTCCTTCTTGTCCAGACATAAAGAAATCTGGGGGAAGAAAATATTAAGATTTCGTTACTTTTTCTAAATTACTAAATATGCTGTCGATAAAACAAAGTCATATGTGCTACCGAACAGAATTTTCTGATTTGACACTACTGTTCTTCTACGCCACACTTTCGCTATGCAGTTAAATAAAGAATTTATAATCAAATGAATCGATGGCGTAAAAAGCATTGATCATATTTTACATTTCGGACAATCTATTCGTGAAATAGAGCAGAAAATCACACTGTTCCAAGAAAAAAAAATGTAAATTAATACAGTACAACTGAAAGGATCACGTTACATACTTCTGTGCTAGGTGATGATTGGTTGCTCAGGAAAAACACTAGTGTTGGGAAACTGCTGGCCACCAGCTGGCAGTGATGGGTCACTGGTAGCTCATATCTGCCACTTACGGTACTGTAGCGATTCGTTGGTTGCAGCGCCATCGGTTGGCAACCATTAATAGCCCTGCAGCATCGCCGTGAACTACGGGCCTCCACGCAAGTGTCACTAGTGGCCCGTAGCTGCCAGCCGAGGCAACCCCAACAGCAGGTGGAAGCAGCGGGATTGCGCATGCGCTGAAGCAACACGTGCACAGTCTTTTGTGGTACTATTTATCTGAAGACCACGCCTTTGTCATTGTGTTGCTTTAGTGGATGTTTTAAAAAAAAGCCATATGCAAGAGAAAGATTAATTTTCTAATGAAATGCCGCGTCATCGAAGATTACCGTCGGAGAAAAATTATATAAATAATTAATGAACCATAAGAAATAGGCTCATGCCTTTTAGAAACTCATTTTGTAGCAAAATTCCTGCACTAACACACGAAAACGAGAACTAATTTCTCTATAATCTTCATACACTAAACCGCTTCAAACAGAAGTTCCAAAAAGACATTAAGAAATCGTTGTGTTGGAAAAACATAAGAGTTATACGACCACAAAATGGTTATTTTCGTCACAAAATTATCTAGTATTTGAAAAAAAAAGCAACGCAATGTGAAAATAATGTACTCATCCATGCGTTGAATACCCAAGATTGGAGGAATCCGCTGCCAAAAATAGCCGGAAGTAAAATAAAATGTCATTTCTATTTAGAACAAATGTAGTTTCGGAACCGTGGAAAAAAGATACAACGTTAAAAATGTAACAGAATGTGACATGAATGTGTAAATACGTTATTTAAACAATATCCTTTCAAGACCGTAGAGATAGCTCGAAACTGTGGAAAACGTCTTTGAGTTTATACACTCGTTGAAAGTAAGTGAAGTTCCCTTAAAGTAAATTAAAAGATCGTTACGTTGAAAAATGGAATTTATGAATTATATGAAACCTACGTTTAGGAAAACGAACTCTCAATATTGCGAAATTAAAAAGGCAACCCTTAAGTTTCACATCGCGCAAGAAAGAGGCTCACCTCCAAGCGGATAGTCAAGCCTGGCAAACTAGTGTAGTGAGTGCTTAGAGCATGCGCTTGGTAACCAGAACTTGGTTCGATGCCAGTCAGATCCGTCGGGTGATTTGTCGGACCTTTTGAGAAATTTCCTCAACGCCGTGCCATAATGTAGAAGTTTCGTTGGGAGAAGAAGCAGTTATATGTTCCTTTGATGAACTGTGATTACCCATTTTTTTACTACTACTGAGAAATTAACGGACATCATTCGGCAAGCCATCAGTTATGTCACGTGATTTCCGGCTGCCACTGACTGGCGACATTAGGCTAGCCATCATTCTTGGCACGTACTTGCAGGGCCTCTTAAAGGCCTCTTGTGGCAGACAGCCTGTAATGGATATCTAATGGCCCTGTTTCGGCATATGACAACTGATTGGGGACCAACTTTTGGCCAGCTGCTGAATTTAACTGCTAGCCCATTTGGTGGCTCTCGGGACACTTTATTGACGGTTCATGTAACGGCAGCATAGTGCTGGACCAGTGCTATCACTGTTGGCAGCCAACATTGACCCAGATTGCCAAATTTCTTTTTGAAAACATTGAACATGTGTTTTATGTAAATTCAAGTGAATTATATGAAGTCGTTAATGAAACCTAAAAGTACACATGTTTATCAAGAAAATGTAAAAGTATTATAACCTCAAATCCAATAAATAAAAAACAATGCACTTCTTATTTGTGTCAACGGAAAAACAGATTTCTGCAGAAAATAATAGGAGAACGTATTTTTTCACTAACATCTTTCAAGCAGAGATTGGCGGCAAAAATTCCTGGAATTGATCTAATATCTAAGAGAAAGCACATGTAATTTACAAAGATTTCCCATCGCATATGGTATTAAATCTGAACGGATTTACATTTCTTTTTTGTGCAGTGCTTTTCTTAATCAACAATTCTAAAATTCCTACTGATTTTATCATACATCATAATGTGATGTTATTTAACTTCGATCATGTTGCAACATGATAATATGATTTTCGGTAATACTATTCAGAGATCATGATTTGCACAAAAAATTAGGCAGATACATTTGATTGCAAAAAGCACTCCATTTGAAAACTTCAACCATGGAAACATTATTCCTATCAGATATTTAGAAAACAATAAATTCATGTGAGAAGAAACACAATCGCGGACCCTTAGTGAAATACGCACCTGACTCGATGTGCTTAGAATAGTAGATCATCTGATCTATGTAGTACCTAACATGTTACAAAAGAATATGCAACAGAATCTCAAGAAAACCGATAATACAACCAAAAGTAGGCATGATTATGTACCATTCTTTTAAGTCCAATGAGAGTAGCGGATTTTTAGACATTGTGCATAAAGCATTTGTTATGGGGAAAGATATTAAGAGGTAAATACATTTTCAGATAGTGTAATGCAATAACGGCAATTTTCATATTCAGCAGCCTGAACAACATAAATATAACTTGTTTTAATCTCAGATACCCGCAAAAAGACAACATTTGCTGTCCACTAAATGCTAACTGCTTTCAGTTAATGTACGTTTATTTTACCTAAAGTAGACATATACGTGAAGTTAACGAATTAGACAAGTTCCATTTTATACAGAGAACGTAAGAGGGGCCACATACTTCGCTAGGGACAAAACATTTTCCGAAACAAGCAGGTTGGCTTTAAGTTTGTTTTAATATGTAATTATATTACCCGCCAAAACCTACCACGTTTCACAAGTTTTTACTAAATTGTATCTTGTGCAGTTCCGCAACTTAACAATCCAACATGTTTTATTATTCTGTAACTTTATTTTAAATCAAAAATCACAATCGTTTGGAGATCATACTATTTTTAAAAGAATGGTACGTGGAGGGTTGTTTACAAAGACGATTTGGATGCATATTAAATTATACGTATTTCTTTTAATAAACACTTGAGTGTCTTATGATTTACTCCAGGAGAGCTTTTAATTGTTTTGTTGTAATATCGATCTATGATAGAGCAAACCATAATTCACCTACCCTCATTCAAAAACAATACACCACCGTTCTGTGAAAAATTAGAGAATCATACAAGTAAGCCATAACTCATTTGATATTATTTAATGAGAAACAGCACGACACTTTTCCGAACAATTTCAGAAAGGTACTAGACGAAAGCATGACTCTACAACTTTTGCTTACGGAGCCTAGTGAAAGGCTTGTTGACAGAATACCAAGCACTTGAGTAACATTCAGGAAAAGTAGGTATATAAATTTATATAAATTATTTTACGAATTATGAACTTAAAAAAATTTCATCTTTCCTATATAAACTACTTATTCCTTCCTCTAGCTAATACCATCAGTGTGTCTGGTACTAGAAATAATTTTGTTTCCTGTTGGCATCATAAAAAGTAAAGTTTCTAAAGTTTTATAATAAAATGCCGGAAAGGAAATAGATCAGGCACACAGCGACCTGTAAATATAGAAAAATTGTCAGAGAAAAAAAAACATATTTGTCCTTTTGAAAATTATGTGTGCAGCACGAGAATTTTTATTCGGAAGCAGCAAAGACTAAAGCAATGTGTATGACGCCGTGATCTGGTACGTTTTCTTACCGATTGTTCATAAATCCTATATTAATTGAATTTTTTTATTGGTGTTCTAACGACCACCGTGAGCAACTCAATGGGTTATAAGCAGTCACCCGTCCCTAATTTAGGGTCACTGGTTCCAGGGAAGAGAGAAAGCCAGTGCCGTAAGACAAACACAACATCCATGCCTAACCGGGATTGGAACCCGGACCCCTTTCGGACGAGTGATCAGAGGCTATCGCTTAGACAACTGCGCCACCGGGGCGGCCTAATTGAATTGTTATAATTTATGTAAATGTACTCTATGTTTAACCGATCGCTTCCCACAGGGTATTTTTAAATGCATAATATCTTTTGCTTCTCAATGAAATCCTTATCATAATGAAGGAAAATGGCAGTTAGCCGCCTTGGTGGCGCAATGGTCTAAGGCGTTGGCCTCTGATCATTCGTCCGTAAGGGGTCCGGGTTCGAATCCCGGTCAGGCATGGATGTTGTGTTTGTCTTACGGCACTGGCTCTCTCCCTTTCCTGGAACCAGTGACCTTAAATTAGGGACGGGCGACTGCTTATAGCCCATTGAGTTGCTCACGGTGGTCGTTAAACCTCAAAAAAAAAAAAATGGCAGTTACGGCGGCTGAAGAAAAATGTTCTGTACATCACTTTCATTAAATTTTCATATCTGAAATAGTATAATATTTAAATTAATTATAAATACGTATTGTTACATGGTTATCATTAGCTGATATTTTGGGAACAAGCTACTTTTGATATTTCTTTCTTCTCTGAATAGTGCTGAAAATTATTTCTTGGAATTCACATGTTTGCAATTTTCAACATGAAATATACAAAGCACGTATTTCATATAAATGTAATGCTTTCATCCATATATTACAATTTCAGTTTTAATATGCGGGTACCTCTTCCTGAGCCTCTAGGAAAACAATGGTTTTCCGTAATGCTGTGGGTTATGAGATTTAGGACTAGACGAAGTTTTAAAGCTTATCAAATTAATAGCCTGGGTAAAAATCGCCTTCACTTAGATTAAAAAATTCTAGAAAAAACAAAACAAAAACAGGACAAGCACTACAAGATCCGCAAAAACATTTAATACAATTTGATAATCAGAGATAAATTATTATAATGAAATTAATCTTTTGTGGATATGTTGATAATATCTTAACACAACCCCAGGTGGCGGCCATCGATCAGAGACGTTAAGACATATCCTAGTATGGACTGTGGCCGTGACCACAATGCACGTATAGCTGAAGTTTGTCTCAAAGACCGAAAGCCCTGTAAGGAACAAAAAATTACCAACCAATGGCACCTAGAACTCGATACAACATTCATAATGGAAGCAACATCCGCCAGCTAGGGAACAATACAGCAAGGTACATAGCAACTAACCGCCAAACATTTTCTCAAACTCGTGACAGGTACGGAATATCAGAACGTCCAGCTGCTGCACTTGCTTATTCTGTACTACATGACATAAACCAGGACGTTCCGTTAACAAAGGTTTCACTTGTGATAAACAGAACTAAAGTCAGGAGAGCTCTAATGAAAAATCGCACTGTTTTGCAGAATGAGCAAAGGCTTACTGATCGTACAATTAAAGCATTTTATTTTGACGGTAGGAAAACTGGAACATTGTGCATTGAAACATCTGAAGATTGAAAAACACTGCGAAAATGTCGGCAAGAGGAACATTTATCGCTCATAGAAAAACCAGGATCTAAATACACTGAGTGCAAACATTAAGGACGAAGAGGAGAAATTAGCATAACAGCGGAACGAACAGGCAGAACAGACCAAAAGACCAGTAAGGAGATAGACTAGGGTTCGGTACGGTAGGTCATGCGCATGTATGCAGCATGACGTGGGGGGGAGTGTCGGAAGGGTATAAAACACACGGGCGGTGTACGCTCAGCAATAAGGTGAAAGCTATTGCACGGTGTACATCAATTTGAACGACATCGAGTTGCTGCCACCTTGTGATATGGCCAACAGGCAATTCAGTAGACGACATCTGGATGACTTTACCCGAGATGGCGTCATTGGGAAGTTGGAAGAAGGTCGAAGTGTGACTAGTGTGGCCGAGGAGTTCGGGATCACTCACAGCATCGTTTCAGGAGCTTGGAGAGCATTTCAAACGACAGGAACAGCTGTCAGAGAGTTTAGTATTGGTCGTACACGAGCAACCACGACCGCGGACGACCGGTATATTGTCCTACAGACGAGAAGAGACAGACGGCAGACAGCGGGAGAAATCGCAAGTCACATGCAACAGAAAACTGGATGTCTGTTATCGCGTTTTACTGTGGCTGCACAAAGGTGGTCTTTTTGCACGACGACCAGTACGGTGTGTGCAATTAACGCCTGCTCATTGGAGACGGCGATTTCTGTGGTGCCAGGAACACAAGAACTGGACACATCAGCAATGGGGTCGAGTTCTCTTTATGGATGAGAGCCGATTTAGTCTGACGAGCGATTCTGGACCTATACACATCTGGAGAGAGCTGGGAACACGCAATCACACCTCCGAGATCATCGAAAGGGACCGGTGCGGAGGTGGCGGAGTTCTCGTTTGGGGCAGTATCATGCTTGGTAGCCGTACTGACCCCCACATCTTGCAAGGAGGTTCAGTCACTGGTGTCCTCTATGGTACCGAGGTTCTCCTGCCTCACGTGCTTCTGCTTAGAAGTGCTGTGGGTCCTGAGTCTCTCTCCATGGACAATAACGCTGCACCTCATCGTACAGTGGCTGTCGCAGAGCTGTTGGAGAGTGAAGATATTTAACGCATGCATTGGCCCGCAAGGTCCCCGGACCTAACTCCAGATCCAATGCGTGTGGGAACTTCTCGGTAGACGCTTGGCAGCACGTCACCAGCCGCCAGCAACGATTCCGCAGCTGCGATTGGAGCTACAAGAGGAATGGGCCACAATGCCTCAACAGCTCCTTTAAAATCTCGTTCTCAGCAAGGACAGACGTTGTAAATCCTGCAACGCGGTCAGGGGTGATCATATCCATACTAAAGACTAGATTTTTCTAGTCAGCCGCCTGTCATATGGCCATTTCTGTCTTCTGTCCTGTTGTGCTCGAAGCTACCTTTTCAATAAAGTGCCTTTGTATCCTTTGGATTCCTTGTTTGGACTGGTTTTCTAACTTGTCCCATATTCCTGCATCTTGGGGATCTTATGGTATGATTCGAGTCTGCTGACGTGGAGCACTTCTGTACGACGTTACATTCAAAAAACCGTTTCATCCCTAATTTTTGCACGCCAGTGTGTATCGGTCATGCTACGGCACGATCAGGTTGTGCAAAAATCGTGGCGAATGCCAATTTTGAACACTTGATAAATAATGACATCAACGTTTTTCACCTCCGACGTATTGGTTGTGATGGTTGCCCTTCTAACACTAGGAAAAGGTCTGGATTTATTCGGCAAATAAAAGGAAAGTTGCAAAGGCCACTGCAGTGGGTAATCTGTCAACTTGATTCTAAGGAGTTAGCGTTACGTCATATAACAGAAAAAAGATGTCAAAACATCTGGGGCTAGTGGCTATACGGGACCAATTGGTAAAAGCCTTACTACTAGCCATCTTTGTCCACCCGTTAAATTTGGAAAAATTTATTTTCCACTGAATGATTTAAAAGTAAATATTTCAGACCTAAGCAATGACCAGAAATATGTGCTTGATATCTGCTTAGCAATTTCAAGTGGAGAATGCGCAGCACATCTAGTAAGTTGGAGTCCGGGAAAATGATCACACACAAAATGGCTGACAACAGCCAGCCGCATATTACGCCTTTATGTTGGAAGTGAATGCACATTTTCCAGCCTAAAATCGTTGGCAACATTTGTAATGACAGCTTGTGTCCCTGCATGGATCACTCTAAAATGCAACCCAACTGTGATACAAGGCAATAATCTATGGAAAACAATATCTTCAAAGCATTTGGAGGTTCCTGTAAAAGCCATGTTTCAGAAAGTCATCCAAAGAAACGGCTACTTTGCTCATCCGGAGAATGTATTGGTAACCATGCTAAATGACGACCGACAGAGTATTCGTAAGCTTGTTGTAAAAATAATTCTTGCTACAAGAAAAAATGCTGGTCCTGTCATAAGAGAATTTGATATAACGGTAATAAATTTTGATGCTGAATATTACATTGACTTCATTTATTGGCAAGACTTTAAAGTTACAAAGCCTCCTATTACCATGGGTGTAGTCGACTCAGATGTATGCAGAGTGCTGGAAGAAGACAGTGCAGAAGTTCTCCTTACGAAATTATTTCATTTACCATCACACACACAAACAGTAGAAAGATGTGTTAAAGGCGTCACGGTAGCATCATCTAAAATCTAAAATCTATGGACATGTAGCAAGAGACGGCGTATTACGAGCAACATTTCGTGTCACAAAAAAAATGCCAAACATTGATACGAAGTGTCAAAATAGAACATAAGTTAAAAGTGCCCCAAAAACATGGTGGTTGGATGGCACGGCTGGTACTCGAAGTGTAGCCACCTCCACGTGGTGAGTCCTGGGTAGTTGTTTTTACAGCTTGCGAAGCGCTACACGAAGAAATAGAGTGCCCCACAAAATCTACCATAAGGTATAAAGCATGTTTGCGATGCGGTAATTGCTGATCTTTAGGCAAATTGCGATTATTTCTCGAGTTGTATGCATACACCAGATGCCATTTAATAAACCCAATTTTTTTCTGTGTATATTACTAATCGAAATCTAAAACTTTATCAGTACCCAATCATTAGAGCACTTAAAACAAAAAAATGGGAACATTTTTAAAATGTTGTAAGATTTATGTAAAATTTTCAAACTTTCGGGCGATTGTGCAGACTGAAGATATACGATTAGAATGTTTTTATTCTTCTCTCTTGATCAGCATGTGGAACCACAACTTTTGACGCATATCCCCGGGTTGTATAAAATAATTCGCAAATTTCGTTCCACCTTAGTGTGCAGGTGAGTAAAAATCCTGGAACTTCGGTTCGTACACCTACTATTCGCAGAGAACTTCATTCTATCGGTTACCGTGGTCGTGCGGCTGCTCATAAGCACTTCATCTCCACTCGGAATACTACTCGTCGCTTAGCATGGTGTAAAGAACATTTATCCTGGACGTAGATCAATGAGCACGTGTCCTATTGGCTGATGAATCTAGATACACGATCCATCAGTCTGATGGTCGCTGTGTGGGTATGGCGGTAGCCGGTGTGAAACGTTATTTACCACAGTGTACTGTTCCTACGGTCACGTTTGGAACTGGCAGTATACGCGTGTGGGGTATTTTTGGTAGTATGGTCCCGGCCCATTGGTTATCGTGGACAAACTTGTTAACCAGCACATCTATCTCGATATTCTGGACAATTATGCACTACCATCTCTGTGGCAACACAATGGAACCGAGCCTTGTTGGTACCAGAAAGATAGTACACCGAGTCATAAAGCAAGGACTGTTACTGCGTGGTTTGACGTTGCTTCCGTATCGTGTGCGGACTGGCCAGCGCAGATTTCTGATCTTAATCCCATAGAGCATGTTCGGTTGAATTAGAGCGCCGCATAAGACGTTTGGAACCAAGGCCTACAACTTAGCAACATTTAGCGGCAGCATTATGTACTGAATGCAAGCGCATAGTTATCTTTGTGTTTCAAAACCTTGTCGAAAGCATGTCGCGAAGAGTCAGTGCATGCATTATTTCATTTCATTTTATTTATTCCTTCAATTGCCACTGCAGAAAATAGGAAAAGGAGGGAAAAGGCCGTAAAGCCTGACATAGCTCTCCTCTCCCCATTAAGGCAAACGGTGGACCAACACCGTACTAATGTACGTCAATAAATGCAATGTTGTGTTTCGCTTCTAGTTGTCCGGTGACTTTTGTCAATATAGTGTATAAGACAGAGATAAATCAGCAACATCCGGAAGTCCGATTAGCGTGTCATACAATACCCAAGCAAGAGTTATATTCCCCTAATCTCACCATAGAGAGTATTATTTTGTCAAAGTACGGCTCTTCCCCCTTTCGCGTCTACTTCGCATCCAGCTTCTACTTTCCTCGAACTTTCATAGACGGTGAAAAGTCTCGTCTGCTAAGAAGGTAAGAGCAAGCTCCCAATATATAAAGACTTTTTCCATTTCTCAGGTTAATAGCTATACCAGTTCACAAGAGTAAAACACAAAGTTAACTTGCATCCAAGAATACGTTCTGGGGCAGAAGTAACTTCTAATTTTTCTTAGTTTGATCAGTATAATTATATGGCGAAAGCGATGGTTTATATCCTCAAAATGTTTTGGGTGTATCTTAAAGTTTTGGAACTCGTCTTTAGGCTGTTATAATTTTTTCAGACACAGAAAGCGATCTTCTGGAAGACCAAAATATAATAATACATCGACATAACTGAAAAGAAATCTGATATATTCATAGTAAACAGTAACACTATACTAGTGATCCGATTTATTGGCGTAGGAAATAAACACATAAGCGTTTTCAAGCTTTCGCACATCAACCAGATGGTTTTTTCAAGGAAGTTAGACAGCAAGTGCAAACTGAAAAATAGAACGCTTAACAATTTGAACGTGGGAACTTGACAATAATTAGGTCCGACGTTATATTCATTTAAAAATAATAGGAATAACGTTGGTTGCACGCGGGATCCTGGTAAAGAAAAGGCGTTACTTGAAGAATTGGTTCCAAATTCGCAGCGACTCAGGTGAGACAAAATCATTGCAAGTATCGCTATTGGTAAAGATTTCCAAAGTTTCCCGAATGGCTGTATAATTAAGGGTAGAGTAGCTACTAGCTAATTTCCTTATATCATCCCACAAAGGAGTAGTTGACTTGAATTTGGCTTCTCTGGATCGTTCTCTGACTGCTTTACCTTATTTTGTGTCCCTTTTATGTTCGTTGACTCTGATTCCAAACGAACGCTTGTTCATTTTAATGTGGTATCGTTTAGAACCATTTTGATACTGTAGGGGGATCGCATAAACGCCTGCTTCGCAGGAGAGAGGTGGTTTTTCACTATTTATCTTTCGTATAGTATGTAAGGGGGTAAGGGACCATATGCCGCCGCCGTAGTTCATCTTTTTCAGGGCGTTTTTGAGTTTGTAAGACACACTTGGCATATAAGGAATTGAGCCTAAATAACGTAGCTGCAGCACAGGAAGATTGGAATGTTTGGCTCTGGCTTTTTGGATAAACCTACGTATCTGATTCAATGAATATCCTGCATAAGTGGCTAGCTTAATGACGCTTTCAATTTCACGTTGTCTAGAATGGGTATCAGAAGAAACGGTGAAGGCTCTTTGAATTCGAGAACGGAAGATAGCTGTTTCGCATTCTGCAGGACAGAAAGAGCTGCGGAGCATCAGGTTGGGAACGGACGTGGGTTTATAGTTGACTTGTGTACCGAGGCGGTTGTCAGGCGATTTCCTCAATAAAACGTCTGGATAAGGTAAAGCGTTGTTACGTTCATGATCAGTCATGAAATTCATCGTAGGATGCAATTCATTGATTTTAGGAAGGAAAATTGGAAGAGTCTCTTTTCTACGAGGCCATACAAAAATCAACGCAGCCGAGTGGTAGGCCGTGGGGTACTGCTGGCGAATACATTCCGCTCATTTGGGCAAAGTACTGCTTCTGCAAGGACGGATGAAAGTGAGAATCCCATTGGAGCGCCATTATTCTGTTTATATACTTGTCCTGGGAAACTGTAGAAGCTATTATTAGAGACCAAGTCTATTAATTTGAAGATGCTGATGCATGACTCTTGCGTACAAAATGTTTCCACGTGGTTTCCTTTTACCCCTCAATTCCCGATCCGGAAGCCATCAGAATACTAAAGGAGGCCATATCTAATTCAACGTTATATTCCCAGGTGTCATGCCTCAGCATCTTCAAATTATTAGACTGGGTCACTAAGAATAGCTTCTACAGTTTCCAAGGACAAGTATATAAACCTAATAATGGCACTCCAATGGGATCCCTACTTTCACTCATCCTTGAAGAAGCAATATGTCGCCCAACTGAGCGGAATATATTCCCCAGCATAACCCCACGGCCTACCACTTGGCTGCGTTATGCAGACGACGTATTTTTTGTATGTTCAAACGGAAAAGAGACTCTTCCAATTTTCCTTGATAAAGTTAATGATATACATCCTACGATCAATTTCACGATGGAGCTTGAACACAACAACGCTTTACCTTATCTGAATATTTTATTGAGGAAATCGCCTGATAACCACCTCGGTACACACGTCTACTGTAAAACCACGTCCGTTCCCAACCTGATCCTCCGCAGCTCATTCTCTCCCGCAGAATGCGAAACAGCTATCTTCCGTTCTCGAATTCAAAAAGCCCTCGCTGTTTCTTCTGATACCCATTCTAGACAACGCGAAATTGAAAGCGTCATCAAGTTAGCCACTGATGCAGGATATTCGTTGAATCAGATATGTAGGTTTATCCAAAAAGCCAGAGCCAAACATTCCAATCTCCCTGTGCCGCAGCTACGTTATTTAGGCTCAATTCCTTATATACCAAATGTGTCTTACAAACTTAAAAACGCCCTCAAGAAAATGAACTACGGCGTTGGCATAAGGTCCCCTGCAACTTTGCATAATATACTAAATAGAAATAGCAAAAAGCGATCTCTCTCCTGCGAAGCAGGCGTTTATGTGATCCCCTTGCAGTATCCGAGCGGCTCTAAACGGTAATACATTGGAATGACCAAGCGTTCGTTTGGAATCAGAGTCAACGAACATAAAAGGGACACAAAATACGGTAAAGTAGCCAAGGCACTATCCAGAGAAGTCAAATTCAAGTCAACTACTCATATGCGGGATGATATAAAGAAATTAGCTAGCAGCTACTCTACCCCTAAATGTACAGCCTTTCGGGAAACCTTGGAGATCATTACAAACAGCAATACTTGCAATTATTGTGTCTCGCTCGAGTTGCCACGAATTTGGAACAAATTCTTCAAGTAACGCCTTTTCTCTACCAGGTTCCCGCGTGCTACCAACGTGATGCCTCTTTTTTTAAATGAATATAACGTCGCATCTATTTATTGTTAAGTTCCATCGTTCAAATTGTTAAGCGTTCGATTTTTCAGTTTGCAGTTTCTGTTTAACTTCCTGGAAAAAGTCATCTGGTTGATGTGCGAAAGAGTGGAAACGCTTATGTATTTATTTCCTACGCGAATAAATCGGATCACTAGCACAGTGTTACTATTTACTACTTAACTGATGTACTGTTCCTCGTTATAAATTATATACATTGCATCAGGAGGATTATCTATATATTAATTCCATAAGGCTATTTACTGTGAGTCCTATTTTGAGAGAACGGCTGAACGTAAAGATATAGTTGAGGTATCAAAATAAAAGTCTATAACGTAAATGTCTTTTCGTACTGATACGTTATTTTAAAAACATAACCATATGATGAAATAGTTCCTAAATTAAACCTTCACGGTCAGACAAAACATTTAAAACAGAAGTCAAACTTAGGAAAATTGCTTTATTCCTCCACCACAGTTTATAGCACTTCAGGATAGCATAGAAATCACATAACACAATTCAACATTCCACATTCCACCACCTTCCACCACTACAGAAGCAACTGTTGTATCGTAGTTTATATCTCTCGTTCTTATCTCATAACAGGCATACGTCACGTTCATTATACCTCGATTGTGTTGCCAACAGTATAAGTTTGAGAGAAAAAATATCACGTTAAGTGTGAAGTATAACTGAGAACAAACTCAAGATTTACATAGGGAAATAAACTAAAAAGGAAAGTTAATTTAAAATATACGTCACATCAACTCCTTTGTATTTGTTTTTTTTTTGGCCAAGAACCTATCATTTTTGTAGAGGTATTCTTTCAAAACAATCTGATCATTCATTCAACTCTTTCAGATAAGAACTTACAAAATGGATGAAGAGATTTTTTGACCAGTTGCTGCAGCTAACGTTTAATCACTACATAGTCTCTAGACATCAATAGTTCAATATCATTAACATTCATTGAAAAATGAAACTGTCCGTACGATATCAAATCTCCATATTATAGGTCGTGATAAATATTTTGTCACAATACGTGCGGAGAACTCTCATCAATATACGTGTAAGAAGTGGCATAGTCGTAAAAAAACAACTGCGTAATGCAGGGAAAAAAACTAAAACGTTTTTAACGTGGATTTAATTTACACATTCGTCCACACCTGATAACTTCTCAGGGAAGACAAAACATTAAAACTAAGTTAATTAAATAGTCGAACATTTTAACACAGAAAACATGGTGTAAATTTAGTTAGTTGCAACACAAAACGGCACTTGCAGAAAAAATTCAGCCACACACAATAAGTGTCAAGTACAAAAAAGGTTAATCATAGGACAACAACACAAAAACCTTTAACTGAAAACTTGGCGGCCAGGGCCGACTTCGAACTACTCCCATGCATCCGCGCATCAATTTTTAGATGCGATAGGGGAAACTCTGGAAAACCCTACCCTGGGAGTGAAATATTTATAGATATCAACAAAGGCTGATATCAATGTCATGCCCAAAAGGCAACATTTACAAATTAAAGTGATAAGCATATTAGTACTGAAAAAAATTTTATATGGCGCCACACCAAAAAAAATTACATATTGACAAGGAGACAAGGTATTTGATATTTTTTTGTGCTCAAAGTCTGTCATAAAAGTTCTGTGATACTTTCAGTACAGAGAAAAGTTCAAATAAATAGTCTTTGTATAGAGCAAAGTTCTGTGCTGCAAAAGTTCCTTTGAGCTTGAATGCCAATTGTAATAACAAACATTTTTAACAGTACCTTTTACTGGCAAAGAAGACCCGTATGCGGACATGCTTACTTTATTGTTTAAGCGACAACGGCAGTCTTGAAGCTTCACGCTTCACAGGCTTAGATCGCAGGTCGCTGGATTGCCGGGATGTCGCAGGATTTCCCGTGGACAAGGCAAGTTGACCGGAAGAAGGGGGTCATCAGGCTGTCGCATGGAAGGTCCAGGCTGTCGCAAAGAAGGTCCAGGCTGCCGCAAAGAAGGTTCAGGCTGAAGCAAGGAAGGTTCAGGCTGAAGCAAGGAAGGTTCAGGCTGAAGCAAGGAAGGTCCAGAATGACTTGGAGGACAAAATCCAGGCTGATGCAAATGCTGGACTCGATGTCTGTATTGTAGCCCAACACTGGAAGTTGCACTAGGGGACTGTGGAACAGGAAGGGGAAATGCAGGCAATTGCGGAGCTTAAATTATTAAAAAAAGAGATTTGATGTGTTCAGAATTACGAGGAGATAAACTCGACCCATCTACCTCCTGTGAAAGTTTAAATTGTCGTGGAACTGGTTAGTATGTCTTGATTGATTTTGGAAATTTGCCGAAGCACTAGAACGTGCTGATTTGTAGTAACGTGCCGGAGAGGCAGCATTAATATCATTAGGCTTGCGTTGCTCCCCAGCACGTTGTTTTGGATATATCTTGTCAACCGGTTAGTAATTATCCCGGGGACGAGAAACTTGATTGTTATCCTGGTTCCCATAATAGTCAGGATGTCGCACCTCTGGTGCCCGACGATGCGGTGGCACGTATCTAGACTGCTGATAAGCGTTCTCCACTCTTGACTGTCAAGCAGCCTGCCTAGTCTGATTGAAAAATTGTCCTTGACGAAAGTTCTGTTTTGGCTGCTGATACTTATTAGTTTGAAGAGGTTCTTGGTACTGCGTATGTTGGTGGTACTCTTAGACCTGTGAAAATTTCCCTTTGCTCTGCCGTTCTTCAAAAACTCGGATGAGTTTCAAAAGCACTCGTGAATCCTAAAATTGTCGAACTTCCCAAAATTATTGCAGGAAACGATCCAGCTGCTGTAGCAAAGTATAACAAATGTCAGACTCGGCTGCAGCGATATCCCATAATTTGTAGAGCCTAACTGTTTCTAGAGCAAACGAGACGGGACTATCTGACGCTCGATGTCGGCAAGCAAACATTTGTTGGGCAAGTCCGGCCTTATTGGTGCCAAAAGGGAAAACATCCAAACATTCAGCTCGAAATTGCTGATATCAGCCCTCTGGGTTCACCCGACGCCTCTGCCTGTACCAGACCTTTGCAGTATCTTGCAAACATGTGCCTGCAATAGGTATTTGACAATCTTCAGGAGCATTGTACAAATCGAAATGATCGTCGAGATCATCCAGAAACTTAAGCGATCCGCCGTTTCCCCTGAATGCAATGGAACCCACAAGGCGTACGTAATGAGCAAGAACTTTGCTCTTTCTCACGGATGAGGTGGGGTAAATTGCTGTTGAGGTACTGCAGTTGAAGTACGCGGTACATAAGTTTCGTACCTCGCGTATTCACTGTCTGGTAGGTTTGAACCGCAGGCCTTGTACAGAGCGCTAGGATACTTATTTGGTACTCTATAACGCTCAGTGCGTAGATTGTCTGATGTAGAATTACGAGCCTCATGATCATGTTAATAACAGTCATAGAAGAGACCGATAGGATCCGTAAGATGTGCCATTTTCCGTGACTTCTACTATGAGTGTGTTCGGCTACAGTTCGGTCGCCAATATAACGTAAATGTCTTCTCATACTGATACGTTATTTTAAAAACATAACCATACGATGAAATAGTTCCTAAATTAAACCTTAATGGCGAGACGAGACAGTTAAAACAGAAGTCAAACTTACGGAAATAGGCTTTTTTTCTCCAGCACAGTTTATAGCACTTCAGGATAGTATAGAAATCACATAACACAAATCAACATTCCACATTCTACCACCTTCCACCACCACACAAACAACTGTTGTATCGTAGTTTATATCTCTCGTTCTTATCTCATAACAGGCATATGTCACGTTCATTCTACCTCAATTGTGTTGACAACAGTATTCGCTTGAGAGAAAAGATATCACGTTAAGGGTGAAGTATAACTGAGAACAAACTCAAGATTTACATAGGGAAAGAAACTAAAAAGGAAAGTTAATTTAGAATATACGTCACAGGTCTTACCATGTAGGTTGGGGCATTGGTTCGGGTGTTTTGTGGCTGCAAATTTCCAATGTAAAGTCTATGGGAGAAGCGTGCGGTTCACATTTGATCGCTTGCAGTTGACTCACCCGCTGTTGAAGGCGGAAACATGGAGCGGCTGAGATAGTCCGAAGTCTCATTCTTATCAAAGTTATTCGCATCCTAACAGCGAACACTCTCGAAGACCTAATTGCGTTATGCCGTTGGACTGTGTGATGTATGTAAACAATTTAGTAATCATTCGATCAAGTTTTTTTCTTACCATGTAGATGTGCCAGTCGAACAGAAAACTGAGATTGAGGCAACGGTTCGAGGTTGGCAGGGTGGCAAAATTTACATGTAAAGTCTATGGGAGAAGCTTGCGGCCCTTATTTACATCAGGCGCTCAGCTCAGTTTCTGACCTGGAGTGCGCATGGTGTTTTATAATCAGTCCTAAAGTAAGTAAATACTTTATTGCAAACTTAACCTTAACGGAATGTCTCTCCCGCAGGACAAAAATAGAAAGAGCTAAAAAAGAAAACGTAAGAGCCTTACTGGAATGCGTGAGCGATCAATGGGTCACAACTATATGTCTCAGACAAGTGAGAATGAATAGTATCCGTAACGCGAACCTTATTCCAACAACATTTACAAACAAAGTTATGACTGAAGATGAGAGTGAAAGAGTGAGCTACCAGTTCAATTGTTGCCCACGATCGAGATGAGTTGACTTCTGCCTCACATTTTACGAGTGAAAAAGGGTGCAGTCGTGATGCTCACTACGGTAACGCAGTGGTCTAAACGCTACCTTATGATAATTCGTTCGGGAAGGGTCCGAGTTCGAATCCCGGTGCAGCATGGATGCTGTGTTTGTCATATGGCACTGGCTCTCCGCCTTCCCTAGAACCAGTGACCCTAGATTAGGGACAAGCGACTACTTATAGCCCACTGAGTTGCTCTCGGTGATCGTTAAACCTTCACTAAAAAAACAAAAAATCATGAACCTGGACTATTGTCTTTACTGAAGTGGTTGAATGAATTTGTCAATCAAAAAAAGTTTACATTTGTTTTTCCATATGAGTTTATTCCTTTCAAAGCAAAAGAAAACAGAACTAACCGTTGGTTCCGAAGTGTTTCTTCTAGTTAATACAGATTACATTACATAATCTTAAAACCCGTTTAGGATTTAAATTTAAAATTTTGAAAACCGAACTAGGTTTGTAATCACATGAATGTAATAGTAGTACTTAACATATTTGTTTACAACAACAAAGTGTCACTTCCGAAACATTTGTCCAAATTCCAATTTTTAGTAAATAACACCTTCATACATGTTTTCCAATTTCTATGGGGAGAGTTAAAAACAATAGGTAGAATTTGGTTTGCAAAGCAAATTTTCGTCCACAACGTTTCAACAATTGCCAAAATATGAGTTCATAAATGCGCAGATCATGACGCACTATCCCAATTGCGCCAAAAGGCCCATGTTTTCTCTTACAATATTTCATCCCGTAATATTCTTCGATGGCAAAATTTCGGTAAATATGTAAGCCATTGAATTACAACTAAATATAGAAAAGCGGATTCATTCTTGCCTTTGCTGTGCAAATTAGACGAAATTCTACACACCACGAGGCTTTTTTGAATTATCTGAACTATTTATTGCCTATGTTTCCACAGAAATACAGAAACCATGTTATAAATAAAAAGATGTACAATTTCTGGCAAGCAACACACACAACGAATATATTTTCAGTTGAAATAGCATTGTATAAATAGGTGCAAATTTTCTGCACATTTCCTTTTGAAATAAGTTTTATGCACTTCTTCAAAATCTTTTGTTTTATTTATTTTTCATACACAAATTTTTTAAAAATATTACGAACACTACTGCAAGTCATTTTAGAAAACTCCAAAGGTATGCCCCACTCTGAAGGCCTGGTAATCTAAGCTTTGGCTTTCGACCATTTGCAAGAAATGATTCTGTGTTCTAATCCTGAGAAGTTATGTGCTTTGCGTTTGCCTTACGGCACGAGCTCTGTCCGTTGCCGGGAACCAGTGGTGCTGAGTTAGGCAAAGCAACTGCTTATAGTTCATCGAGTTTCTCTCAATAGTCGTTTAACCCCCAGAAAACAAACAAATAGGACCAATGTAACTCAGGTAACCATAATTTTCTAGAGTCAAAAGTCCTTCATTTAAGATTAACATCGTCAGTGATTTAAGTGAAGAAGAATAAGATTTTGTGACTAAGATGAACTACATACACTCAAGCAACTTTAACAAAATTAAAGTGATCCTCTAAATAAACAAAAACTTTTTTCCGATGTTTCCAATGAAATAAAAACTGTAAACATTTCCTGAAAAATTAATGCCATAGCAAGGAAACAAAATCTGTGTATCGATTAAAATAACTTTAAATTATGACCTAGTATACAAAATACTTTCTACTATTTCACCATCATTATATTAAGAATCAAAGGTATTTTATCTAATGGTAATAAAACCTGAAATTATATGGTGCCGCGTGAAAATGTGACTTGGTAAATGCAATTTTTTAATTTTTACTCCTAAAATCTAAAAATTGGATTTTGCTGCTGATTTTTAGATTTTTAGCTCCTAAATCAACTAGCAAGCTCTTTCTGTGATATTTCCAGTAAAGGTAATTACTGGAAATTTTAACGTAAGTTGCTCAAATCATTCGATAGGTTGCAGACTATGCCATGGATGAACTCAAATGATGATTCTATTCCTTAAATTAATTATTTAAGAACGTATGCGAAGTTATTGAATTTAGCATATCACATATACATATGGCGTAATCTGCTTGCATGTCTGAACATCTGAGAAGTGCTTTTGATTCGTAATATACGGTATTTATGATTGAGATTTAGAAAACATTGTACGTACTGGGCTGAACCATAAAACACATATTTTCAATGTGCAAAATTTCCTATCGGGCTACAGCTTTAGCACTGGAGCTGCAGCTTCATCATTGCGTTCAGTTTCATCCTTGAGGCTGAACTCATTTTCAGTAAATTGTCTACAGATATTTTTACTAGTGGAAACATAGGGCAATGGTTTTAGGTGGAGGCATCTTAATCAAAAAGAAATGTTTCTTACATTAGAAGTAAAACGCAAAGCAGAAAATTAGAACATGTGGTGGATCACCTAAAAACTCCACCTCGTGTTTCCAATCGTAAAAACTTCTGTAGCAATGTACTCTCTCAGATAAAATATGTACATCAATAAAAATATTTTTAAACAGAGTGTAATATACATAATATTTGCTAAAACGTAACCTTAATTATATTAAAAATTAATAACGTTTCCTTTGGTAATGCTCCTAGATCTGCCAATATATTGCGCCACATATACAGATCGCTTTCTAATTGTAATCATGTGGCTTATTTTTTCAATATTTTTTTGATTTTCCAAATATAATAAACACTTTAGTCTAACCATGTCATAGTCCGGAATGGTCAAAATGATAAGAGCCATTTACATTGCATTTCTGACAATTATTTCGCTTAAATTCCCTGTTTATTTCGGAATTAAAAATCAGCAGTTCCTACAGTTCGTTTAACATTACCAGATGAATTGGTGTCAGAACATTTTATCTAAGTGGCTGAAATCCTTCTGAACGTTTAATACTATCGGATGCTAGTACTCAAGTGTTGATTCCATTCGAAAATTAATAAAATTATTGAAAAACATTTTGACATGATTTCAATTTGTAAGAGACATGCACAAGTGAAACCACGTATTAGCAGAAGTCAAATACTACCCAAGAAAATTTTATTGATTTGAATAAAATTATCAGTTCCAGCAAATATTAAGTATAACACGTGATATTTCAAATTTATTTTTATGTTTGGGCAAAATTTAGACATCGGAAATATATTAATTGCGAAAGAAATGTTTCCATTAGTTTGTAACATTAGCAACATATGCCTCAGTGTTTAAGTAATTCCAACCGATACAGAAACACTAACTAGCAAAACACTCTAAACTTTCTAAAAAAAAAAAAAAGCTGCGGTCTACAAATTTCCATAAATAATTTATATTAACAATTTTCCTCTACAGTTTAGAAATCATATTACTTTTTTCTAAAAAAATACTGATAAGAAAATTGAAATGTTAGATGCTATTGAGTCAGTTTCCAAAGTAGATTGTTTTCCAACAAATTAAATTACATAATTCAACAATAAAACACTTATACATGTTTCATATGATACGATAAATCAAACTTCACTCTTCTACGCCTTTTTAGGTTGGAGTGAATAAAATTTCTTAAGACAGATAACCACAAAAAGACCTTTTTTTTTTGCTACAAAAATGTTTATATAATAAATGTTTGAATAAATAAGTGAAAATTTCTTAATTCCATAAATTTCACACGATCTGTTTCAAATTACTACGTTTTGTAATTTTATATTAAATATATCGTTCTTCCGTTGTTTCCTTCATGTAATAATTAGGTTGCCTTCAACAGACAGTGTTAATAATGATTAACCCATGACTGCCTGTTCTTTAAAAAATATTCTTCACAGTTATTTTAGGAAAGTATTGAAAAACATTCATTTCAACTTTGCAAATCCATTGAATATGTTTTTTTGAAGGTGAGTTTTATTCTAAAAAGTTATGTGGCGTATTAGGAAAAAAGATCTGCAAAACTGTGTGTGCCACGTTACTAACTAGTGGCTTTCACTTGTTTCTGAAATGGAAATACATTTCGAACATCAGATAAACATCTTAACCAACCAAACTTTATAGTACTTTCGTTATAAGAAGCAAAATTAGCTTTTACATAAATATGTATAATTTTCATTTTCATCGACCTTATTTTAAATTACATTGGCTCTCCAAACATTTTCTAATCTCTCTCTCTCTGGTTCTTCGTAAAATAATTTGATGCTTCAGGTGCTTCGTAAAATTTATATTGAGTGCCTAAAATGATTGTGGTTTGGGGCATTGCTAGTCAGTGTATCAAAAGAGCACTCGCGAGAGAGGTGTGAGATCACACATACTAACACTCAGACGTGGGTTATTATGAATGTTTACTACACATCGAAACAACATCCGTACCAATCGTAATATGTTTCGCTTTTGCACCGAAGTACATGGCAGAATATTTTCAGCTTAGCTAATGAGCAAGTAATTTTCATTAAATTGAATACTGGTTAAAATATTCTCTTAGGCCGCTAGATATTAAAACCAAATCTTGTATATTTGGAGCTATAGATTTTGTGATATTTTTTTCACCCTATTTCATTCCTCTCTCGTGAGAGCCTCTAATTCACTAACTAGGGATTTCCGAACCCACACATTTTAGGCCCTGATGATAAATTTTGCGAATCCGTTTTCGTCCACCAACGGAGATTTTTGTATATTTAAGAACAAATATTTTAAATTGATTAAGTGCGAATGCTGATGACTAACCCGGTAAATAAAGCACAAATAAAAGAAATATTCCTCAACGATGCTGTACGGCCTGCAATATCAACTATTTTCTAATCTGAAAAACATCAAGAAACCGTTGAATCATAATTTCTAAGAGCAAATTGAAAATAAAACGATATATTTGAAGTTAAAATACTGAAAAAACTGTTAAATTGTCAACAAACAAGCACTTTCGTCTGCGCACAAAATATGAAGTGAGTGGGTCCGGGATTGAATACCGTGAGGCATGGATGTTGTGTTTGTCTTACGGCTATGGCTCTCTCCCTTTCCTGCAGGCAGTTGCCCTAAATTAAGGACGGGCGACTGCTTACAGCCCATTGAGTTGCTCACGGTGGTCGTTCAACCTAAAGTAAAAAACAAAATGAAGAAAATAAGAAAACATGGTCAGAGGAGTCACTTTCTCCAACAACGCTTGTCATTGGTTGAGAGTGTCACGCATTATCTTGCAATCGTCTGATATTATACATGACCATGAATCGAAGCTTATTGACCAACTCAATTGCCCCAGCTGGCGAAGGTGCTGCGGATGCTGGGGTTTGGGGCTATCAAGGATATTTTGATGGGATTTTGTTGCGTGTATAATCCATTTCTTTCAGGTTATCATATTGTCTGTTTGCAGCTTTCTCAGGTTATTATTAATATCGTTCGTTCGAAGATTTTCAGCTTATTATTAATATATTTGTTGTTCACAGTTTTTAATGAGGACCACCTCATCCGCTACACCCTCCTGTTGTTTCTCCCTCCCCACGACCTTTGTCCTAAACTCCAGTCACAATCAAAGCCAAGTGAAGCATCGGAAAGATGACAGCAACGTAATATAGATATCGAAACCAAAAACGTAGGTATCGAAACAGCTGATAATGAAATACAAATCAGAACTGAAATTAAATCCCAGTCACAGCTTATGTTGTGAAGAAATCAAAGACAAAATATGCGTGAATGAAATGTGCAACATAGACACGTTGAAACCTAAGTTATGCAGTTTTCAAAGGAAAAGAACAATGCTGCTTATTGGAATCCTATAGGAAACCGAAAGATGTAAACCAAACAAAACCAAAATCCGAAAAATTATAGGTATACGTCATAAACGTCGTCATCAAATCTGCCGAGAGGTCAAAGATGAAATGGACAAATCACGTGGTTTGTGGCAATTTATGGAAAGCCGAGCTGTCAGCAAACGGCTAATTCTGTTACAAGTCGATAGTGCGCTGTAGTCGACTTCATGACGTAAGAGTTTCACCTTAATACACGTTGTGTCCTTTCTGTATATACTTTATTGCTTCCATCACAAAGGATCTGAACATGATTTATGAAGTAAATGATTCCTTGTATTGAACATGTTTAGCATCTTATTCGCATAACAAAAATCTCTTGTGACTGAGCCGTATCACCGTATATTTATGCTGCCCTTACTTTTATTTATATGCTATAAATAACAGTACGAAAATAAATTGAAAGAAGTAATTGGATGGTTATGTTGTTAGCGTCTAATCTTCCTTCCATACTATAAAAAACATTTTGCTCCAAAAGTGCATTTTACATATTTTTATTGGTATGCAGTAATATGCCTAAATATTGAAAAAAATAAATAAATTGTGTGAAGTTTAAGAGTTATCCCAAGGTCTTTAGATATATCTCACGGTATATGGTTGGGCTCGCTACGATGTCAGCCTCTCATTGGCTGCTGAAATGACGTCGGCGTGGACGCATGGTAGCCAACAGCGCAGCTTTGAGTGTCTTGTGGCGTGGGGTTACAGCATACGAAACGATCGTAATAATCACACTTATTATGATAATAACGAAATAAAACTGCGAAAAACTGCTCACACATAAATAAATCTCATAAATTCAAAGCATTTATCTTCCTTGAAGCGCAACATTTCCAAATTTATTTGCATATATGTGAACTCACATTTTAATACTTATTGAATAACGAAATTGGTAGCCAAGCCACTACCAATAAAACAGCTACAAGTATTAAGGTTAGACACTGATACTTAAATTAGTTCTGAAACTTACTTCATCAAAAAATGCCAACAAAGGCGGCAATACGTATCGCAGCTATATCAATCACTTCTGTACTAGGAACAACACGAAAACAATTCTGTCTCTCTTCATACATTCACTCTTGAAAGATTTTTCAACATTCCTTCATGGTGTGTATGTACACTGCTGGACAATTGCTAAGGACGGATCATAAACGGCTATATAGCGCATAAAAAAGTAAGTGTGGTTGGATGCCAAGTGAAATAAAATAATGTCAGAATGCCAGGACATTACAAGAAAGACAATTTATTGTGCTCTGAAATCCAGAAGGCTTTGGAACGTGTTCAAGGGACAAACAGGCCATTTTGTGCAGAATACGTAAACGTGAAAAAAGGCAATTACCGTCCGCAGGTGTTCCGACGTAAGATGTCAATACGGGATATGGCCACCATGGAGGGCGATGCAAGATTCCGCACGTCGTGTCATGCTTTGCTCAACATTATCAAGCAGCTGTTGGGGTAATTTATCCCATTCCTCTGTCAGTGCACGGATGAGGGTGTCCTTGTTTATTGGAGGACATTGGCGACTAACAAGACTCCTCCCCAAAGCATCCCACACATTTGCAATGGGATTCAGATCTGGAGAACGTGCTGGCCATACGCGGCGTTAAATATCTTCGCTCTCAAGACACTCCTGGACAGCGACTGTTCGATGACATGTTGCGTTGTCGTCCATGAAAATGAATCTATCACCGACAGCACCACGGAACATGCGAACATGAGGTAGCAGAACATCATTAATGTATCGTTGGCCAGTAATAATCCCAGTTGGAAGCACATAGAGGGACGTACGGCCATTGATCATGATGCCAGCCCATACCATGACACTACATATCGGTTATCGGTCCCTTTCCTGTATGTTTGCTGGACAATATGCAGTACCACTATCACGCCAGATCAGTTGTCGTCGACAATCAGACGATAGACTGTATCTACTCTCATCTGAGAAGAGGAAAGCAGACCAGTCGTTATCAGTCCAATTGCGATGTTGATGACACCATTGCAAACGGGCGGTACGGTAACGTCTGGACAATTGGATGCACACAACAGGACGGCGGGCGTACAGTCCTCCTTCATGCAAACGTCTGGCGACAGTTTTTCGAGAGATCTGCTTGCCAGTAGAAGCCATAAACTGATTTGCTACCTCACTAGCTGTGCTGCGCCAGTGTCTTTTTGTTGATAGCCCTATGTACCGATCTTCTGCAGGTGTCGTACGGCGAACACGACCTCCCCCGTGACGTTTGCTACACTCTCCATTTGTTTGAAATGATTTCCAAAGCCTTGAAACAACACAGTGGCTGACGTCGAACTCCCTGGCAACATCTGTTATTTTTCGCGTTTCTTCAATCTTGCCAATAATACGGCCACGCGTAAAATCATCTAGGTGATGTCGGGAAGACATACTGAAAATTGCAAGTTCGTCAATTGATTCTTTCCCTTTCAACTTTGCGTTTGAACAACAACGGTCAAAACGCGTCAAATCCTTTATATCTCTTATCAGCGCTAAGACGTCACGAACAAGTTCGGCAATCCAAAATATGCATACGCACAACACGTCTTACTGTATCCCGCACTTATGCTAATTTCCACATTTTTCTGCCTTCCATTTTATGGTTGCTATCGTTGCTATTGTCATCCGTCCTTAGCAATTGTCCGGCAGTGTATATAACATATAAGCAGGCTTAAAACAAATTTAAGCGCAAGAAAACCAAGATACAAAGAGAGAGTTAAGTGTTATTATATGCCTTTTTTTTTTCAAAATTATTTTTTTCCTGTAATGTTTATTAAGCTTATTTTGCTCAAAGTTTAAGAATGTGGTTTTCACTTTAAACCTTTTCCCTTTTCTACCAGCATATGTGCTAGCTGGTTGTTTTAGTAGTTTACAGGTTTAGTAGAATTTAATGTTCAAATATTTTATTAACTTACAAAATATATATTTGGTGCACTTAAGCAGATGTAATATAGCAGAAACCCACTTTCAGGTCTTTGTAGAAATGAGAGAGGGATCATTTCTGTTTTACTCTGAAGAAGGACTAAGTGATTATTCTCAACATGTTCTACATTACATGTCTCCTTTTATAATCTCACTTTTAGAGTTTACAGTTTTTTAGTTTTAGCCCTCATCAAGGGGAGAATATAGCTCGGTGATTGGGTTTTGATATTCTTCTTTTTCTAGGTTTTTTTTTAAATTGTTTGTACACAGCCACACACATCATTTAAGAAGGTTGACATTTTTTCTGGAAGTGAAGATATAGAAGCTATATCGAATATCTACTTTAAAAAATGACATCTTGAAAAATACATGTACAAACACCATATATACATACATATACACACACATGCCATATATACATACATATACACACACCATGAAGGAATGGTGAAAATTTTTCATCTTTTAAGACTCTGTCTCTCCTATATACGTGTGTGGTACATTTTTTTTATGTTAATGACTAGCAAATAAGTTGGTATACTCATTACCACTGATGCTGTGCTAATTAAATTCTACAACTTTTCCTTTACTGGATTTGATCCTTAACACAATGTGCCCATGACAGATGTATTGAAATAAAACTTTTCTTTCTCAGATGAGTATATATAATAGCTATCAGAAAAATTGCAAATACTTGCATACATGCATAGAAACAATGAAAAAGTGAAATAAAAAACAACAACTTAGCTTTCTGATGGCAGAATTCCGTGGCATTATTCCTGCAGGTTGCTTACATTTTCTCCATGGCATGAAAAATCTGGTTTGGCCATGTGCATCCAGGAAATTGTCACTTTGATGAAGCCTGCCACTTACGTGCTTTTCTGCATTGTGCTTCTTCTGCCTTCCTAACTTTTGCTTTTGCATTTAAATGTCTTAGCCGTATAAAGGTTCGGGTTCTAACATACAATTTTATCACCTCTGTAGGAACATCTGGGAACTTCTGACCAATTTTCACACATAGTTTGTGTACAATCTTGTGTTCCTGGGATAAAGAGTCATGTCCATGCACTTCTGCAAGCATCAACTCAAACTGGCTAACTTTCTCCAACCATGGATCTGATGGAACAAGCAGACCACCTCGTGAAAGGGTATCAATCCAGCCAACAGGTACTGATTCTGTAGTTGATGGTGGATTAAGTAGCTGGGCAGTTGGCGTACCCAGCGAACGGTCATATTTTCTTCCTCGGTAAGCTATGTCACCTGCAAGGTAACGAAAGTCTTCTACAGAGCAATCAGAGCCAGGAGTAGCAGATGGTAGCTGAATACCTGTAGAGTCATGTATGTGTAATATCCCGAATCTCAGTTTCACCTTCAATCATTGCCAGGGCTTCTGACATATCAGATAAAACGGCACTAAACAATTGAGATGTCAAAAAGTAATCATCATCACCCCCACCCTGTGCAACAGGAGCAGCACTTGAAAATGGAATGTCACTTACATTGGCACCTTGAAGCAAGAGACGCAAACGGGATTTAACTTCTGTAGGCAATGGATGATCATAGAAGTGGCCAAGCCCACGTATTTGTGAAAAAATTTTTTCAAGGCAGTCTTGATTGAGTCGAGCAGTTAGGATGTATTTTATGTTCAGAGGCTTCAGGTCAGTGAAGAGTCCCAGTAATGAGCAAATGGTTGTGATGAATCCTTTCTGAAAGGGTAACAGATATGTTGCATTACCTACCTTCATTCCTCAGATGCATGCATGCAGCTGTCGTAGAATCCTCTCTTGGGTTTCACGATAAGTTCCAAATCCACATGCCAGAGACTTCTCATCTGTAGGCCTTCTTGAATTTAGCACATCAAACGAGTCGTTCAGAAGCTGAACAAATTTCGCGACCTGTTCTTCATGTGGCATAAGAAAGCGTATTCCTTGTGCAGTGTGGTTCGAAAAGAGCTGAGTTGCCAAATATACATGTTGGCGGTCACGGCCATTCACACTAATGTGATGAAGTGACAACTTGGGGCATATCTTCATCTCACTGCAATCCAGAGTAAGGAGCTGTTCAATAGTAGCTTTTGTAATTTTCTTATTACCTGGAAGTGTTAGTCCATCATCAAGAAAATGATTTCTTAGCAGCTTATAAAGGTGTGGAACATCTGCAAACACCCAAACTCGTTTATTTGGTATTTGAGGATTGGGGAAGCATGTGTTTGTGCGTGTTACTTGTAATTCCTTCCATACAGCACGATTTTTGCCACCGTGGTCAGCTACAGCAGCAACAACATTATACTGAATATCTTCCAGAGATGATATTATTTTGTTCAACAATGAGGCTGTCATCTGTATGTCAAAATCAAGATATATTACCTGCTTCCAGCTTGCAAACACTCCTAGTACCATGACTACTTGCACATTACTGTGTGGACCAACAATCCTATCTTCTTTTTGGTCATAGGAAATTCTGCTATCTATGTCCATTTCATCAAAAGAAATGACACATGTACACTCTAAAGTACTAAGTCGTTGTGCCTGTGTCTTCATTAGCTGAAGGACATCATGTAGAATGCCAGGACGACAATGAAATGAGCGAGCAGTTCACCGTCTCAGTGGTGAAATTCATGGCAATGGAAACCCCATTTTATCTTTCAAGAAAATATAGCACTTTCTTGACATTGCACGATAAGTAATGGCTTTACAGATATCTTCCCTTTCCCATTTTACACATTTCTTACCTTTTATTAAACAACGGACCTGATTTGCAGTGAAGAGTTTTGCTAAAAATTTCCTTACTTCGGTTTCTAACTCCGTGTCAAATTTTTCCAAGTATTCTTGAAAGCGTCGTCGAGTTGTTACGAGCTGACTGTGAAGGTACTTGTTTCTTACTCTCATCTGAATGCACGCTGTGTTTAGCCTTTGGTTTTCTTCCTCCAATTTCTTTATTCTTTTCTCCATTGTTTTTATATCACTCAGCATGCACTGTGTTTCTTGATCAGTTCCCATCGGTTTCTCTACATTCCTCTTCCTTGGTGATAGATTATCAAGGGTTTCCAACGCACGTTTCCGAACTCCACGGTCATGACATCTAAGTGCAGTAGGCGTTGTAGTCTCAGGTCCTGAAATGTCAGCACTGGCTCTCGAACTTACCTTATTAATACCACTGTTATTGCTTGTGGGAAGGTTTAGTGTTAGTACTGCATTAGGCTTTAACACTTTCCCGCTAGTTAACCCAAGTAACTCTGCCTTTAAGTCACGCTGGTAGTCATCCTGTGTGAAATGTAGAGAACACACTCTTGCATTGGACACTTTGAAGGAATCCTGACGCTTACATTTCTGAATCCACAATTTTTGTAGTAATAAATCCTTCGGAAATACATGGTACATAATATCAGTGTTTTTGGTTTTCCTATTGTACGTAGTACAACAGGCCACTGGACAAACCGGCATTATTGCGTTTCTTACGAAACACAGAAACAATGAATTTCAGTGATAAACACGTGTAAATATCAAAATAAACAAAACATAAACATAGAACTATACGATACAAACTTCAAGCGGTTGAAAATCAACTGCGTTAATAGAGAAAACTCCAACACACCATATGTAAACCAACAGGGATGCAAGAAGTCGAAAGACTGAGAGTCCTGCGGCCACACCTACGTCATGCGTGGTTTCAAAATAACCGCGTCTGCTACTGCGCAGCCCAAGCGGGACCCTCCTGAGTTATCCATTTACAGCGATCTTAAAATATATCCTGTTGGTGTTGATGAAAATCGACGCCATTTCGTTGCCAAAAATTAGTGACCCGGATCAGAGTTTGCGTCCACATCGTTGCCAAAACATGCTGACTACATGCACTATGGAGTGTGTGAGCTTTCATGCGTAAGTCACGTGCTGAATAACGTTCTGCGGGCAAACCATGTGAGCTGCAATTAAAATAATGAATGAGTATTTTCTGAGAGTGTACAATATTCTGTGAAAAAATAGAAAAGAAATATCTTTTCACGAGAAGAAATATAAAAGATGATTTTCTGTCTTTCTATAGTGCTCTACATCGGCTAGCATTTCGTTTATCAGTGCATCAATTAGTTCCTTAGGTTTCGCTCTTTTTCTTTTTTTTTTGGGCTATTAAGTAGAAATTTTGTAAAGAAAACTGACTTTTGTTTTCTAAAAATGAAATGTTGAATAATAAATATAATGTATTGATAATCTCTGTGCCCCGTTAACGGAACTGGCTGATGCGCTGACAATTTCCTCGCATTTCGTGCGAAATTGTGTTTGAAAATTACAAAAACCCTAATAAATAACAATTTTGTAAGGAAAATTAAATTTCGTTTATTGAAATAAAATGGTGAATAATAAATAACATGATCATTTATTGTTAGTTTCATTGTCCTGCTAACGGAACTTCTTGATGTTCAGATACAGTTTGCGTTTTAACAAGGAGTTCAAATCATAAGCACTATTTAGATTTCTACTTTAGTTGGAAGTACTGCCGAACGGTAACGTGTACACTTCCACAACTGTTCCCGTGGTTTTGTTTAGATTTTAGACCGTGGCGCACTGTGGTACGATACAATACGATACGGTAATTTGGTCTCTAAAGATTAAATTATTAAAACGCGTAAAACACATAAACATAACGCGCCCTTTTCTCCCCATTACAGATATTAACCGATCGACAGCAAATCACTCGAAAACCACAGTCGATCGCAGACGTCGCATACTCGACTGAACTCGTTGTTGATTGATTTTTTCTGGAATTCTGCAGTTGCTTTTCATAAATATTTTATAAGACGTCGTATTTAAGTAATCCGGCTGCTTTATTTGATACCAGTTAATATCCGAATCCATATGAACGTCCATTGGCTCCGGGTGATATTTATTCTCCATTGAATCTGCAACGACTTTATTTGCCGTTGTTTCAAGAGTCAAACAAATATGTAAAATGTCAAGGTAATTCACTATATTTGTGGATGCACGCATGATATCAAAACATAAGATACTTCTTTTCATAACTTTCGAATTTCCGTGTCCACAGGTGGATGTACATATTACGTTGATTCAGCCCTGTTGGCTGAAATAAAAAGTGACACGCAAAGTATGCGTGCGTCGTTCAGGATGAACTAGGTGCGACTGAAATTTAAACTGAGCTTTAGTAAGGGAGAGATAGAAGTTTTATATTTGTGCAAGAAACTGTTAGTACTAAAAAGAAAACAAGGCAGGAATTGAACCTCTGAAGGAATTTCAGTGAGTGACAAAGTGTCTGCGACACAACGCATTCATTATATGGTAAAAGTGGCAGAAAAGTGAACTCAGCTTTTAAAGTTCTACTTATTTTACAACGTTTGCACTTTCGATATTGAAACTTCATTGTAATAAAGAAGGGTATAAGATATTTGTAACACTTTCTAGGCGCAACTTGTAAAAAAATGAGTGTCAGTTTTCATTTCCTTACATTCGGTGCTTATTAAAAGACGCGCTGTTTTCAAAAAACTGCAATCAAACAAAACAAACAGCTTATATATATATATATATATATATATATATATAAATGTGTTTTGAAGTGTAAATCTGAAAGTCATTAACTTGATTCTACAATACATTGGTTTGTAGGAATCTTTAATATTGATAATCATTGAATTCTACTTTAATTTTACATACAGCATGAAGTATAAAATGCTTAAAAATACGTTTCTGTTCTTCACGTTTGGCTTCCGTAATAAGTTTCCCGAATAATACAGAAGCTTTTGTTATGACGTTTGGTAACAACTCCTCACCAGCTTTTCATCCTACGTGTAAGCGGTCCAATGTCGTCTTGTCCGTCCGCTTTCTTTCTTCCGAAGCCAATTCTGGATTAAATCATTAGCCACATCTTGTTTGGGCGCCTCCATTGGAATCGGAGTAATTTCTTTCTTTTCATCCTAGGATCTCTTGCTAATTTTTTTGCTAAAACGCAGTCATGCATTAGACGCGTTTTGGTACAAAGATTGAATGAATCTCTTTCCATTTCAGAGATGGAAGAACAGATGAATATTCACTACACAACTTGCTTTGAACAGTGTGGTGATAATGTATTTTTCTGCTAAGCCGGTAAAATATTTTAAACGTTGCACTTCATCGATCCATGAGTAATCTAATTTCATGAGGTTACGCCAAGTCCTTAAGTTTCCACTTTGAATAATTCCCTAACTATATGCATTATTTTCCAACGTTTTCTGATGTAATCTGCACATTCTATGGAAGAAAACCTTTCCCTGTATGACATTGTTTCAAATATGACTTTTCATTTTCAATAAGATTTTGAAAAATCCATCGGGAAGTTTTAATAAAATTCAAGCTTTCCTGCTAAAATACATTCGTATATGGATCATAATATTCGCTTTCGGAAAAGCAAGTTTTATATCAGGATTTCAAATAAACTGAATTGAAAATTATATGTGAAATAAGAGGAAAGTGCAAGTTTAGAAACAAAGTATAGAGTAAATGATAAATAAGTGTAAAATTATAAAATATCACTTACTGCATCACCTATCAAGCGAAAATCGACACGCATATAATTAAACTTAGTAACATGTTGCACTTCTTTCATTTCCCACATTACGTCAACATGTTATTCAGTAGCACACACCTGGATGAAATTTCCTATATTTAGTATTAATAAAATTACATTGATTTGAAATTCTTATACAGTGAAGTCTAGACAATGGTTAAAAACAGCATAATTTTTCCTGATTTAGGTCTTTCTACGTAGAATGAGTATTTCAAAGATGATTTTGCTATTTTTTGTCATTTAATACAACTACGTATCAACATTATCTGTGACTTCAATACACGCTTTCGGCAATGATGTTGAAGAAAGTCCCGTGAAAAATTTACTGGGCCAAAAGCATTGTTTCAAATCCACATGCTGCAGAAATGTAATATCAAGAACGTCACTGTTACTACAGTTTACAAGGAAAAGTTAAAACTCCCCATGATTTTCCTTACGAAGTGCTACAATAACCCTACAAATTACAAAAAGAAAAAAAAAAACTTTCACTTGCTCCCCACACAACATGAGTTTTAGTACATCTTTAGTAAAAATAAATCGTGCTTGCTTTCGTTGTTTCCTCTGATGTTCATTCTAGACAAGTCTAACTAAAAAACATCGTCAAACTGGCTACTGAGGCAGGATATTCGCCGAACTAGATGCATAACTTTATCGAAAAAGCCCGAACCAGCCGTGTTAAACCTTCCTGTGCCACAACTTCGGGACCTGGGTTTAATCCCTACATACCAAATGTTTTCTATCAAATAAAAAACGCGCTCAGAGGGATGAACTTCGGTGCCGGCATAAGGTCTCCGTAAACTTTATAAACGATGCTTAAGAGAAATATTGACAAGCCTCCTCTTCTCATTAAGGCAGACATTTGTGCCATCCCACTACAATATCCGGACGGATCCAGGCAATACTACATCGGAATGACCAAACATTCGTTTGGAATTAGAATTAATGAACATAAAAGATACAAAAGATGGAAAAATAACCACTTCCCTATCAAGAGAAGACAAATTCAAGTACTCTGATCCTCTGTGGAATGATATAAAGTAATTAACTTCACACTCCACACCAAATCTCTTGCGACTCGCGAAACCTTGGAAATCTTGACCAGCAGCGAGGCTTTCAATGACAGCATCTCTCTAGAGTTGCCCCGCATTTGGAATCAATTCTTCAAATATTGTTGCGTTTGTCGTCACCTTTGCAGGGTGCATAATCAAAGTGGCCTCATTTCTTCGAATAAATGACCACGTTTTCGCCTATTTATTAATTTTCTAATGAAGTCACCGCGTTCAAATTGTTGAAGTATTCTATTATCCAGTTTGCAGTAAGCTGCTTACCTTCCTTGAAAAAGACATTTAGTTTATGTACCATAGGCTTGAAAGCTTTGATATTTACTCTACGCCAAGAAATTCGGATTCATAGTATACGTAGTTATACTGTTTTATATCATCCATGCTTCGATATGCGCATGACATAGTGTTTCATCTGAGTCCCAAAAGTACATTCTCGGTTGCTTGCAGGTTCCTTGTTCTGGGTGGTGTAAAGGTTGCATACTCGAACGTAAATCGGGAGATGCGGTTTCGATTTCAATACCAGACAATGAAATATTTAAGTTTCCTGAAACACGTATGCTCGTATATGCCTTGCATTGAATATTCATGTTTAGCTACTTGACACTCCGTTACCAATAAGGTAATCTGCTCTCTGCTCCCTCGCTTTTTCTCCCTCCCTAGAAGTCAATATTGTGACGTGAATAATGTATCTCCATTCTTATTTCTCTGACGTGAATACTGTGTTTCCATTCTTATTTCACTGACGTGAATACTGTGTCTCCATTCTTATTTCTCTGACGTGAATGCTCTGTCTCCATTCTTATTTTTCTAACGTGTCTACCCTCTGATCCATACGTTAGAGGTACATTTACTTGAAGTGCCACCTTTGCCAAATTCGAAAATAAGGGCTGCAAAGCAAAGGTACTGTCGAGCTCTTTTAAGCACCTAGCATCTTTCATATAGTTCTTCTGATAGTATGCAAGGGTGGAGTTATATCGACAATGAGTACAAGTAAAATTAGTACAGTTATATAATGTTGAGTGAGGGATCTATGTTTCTTAAAATAGACTCATCTTAATATCTTATTATTGAAACATGATTATTTTTATCTAGAATCAAAAGTTTTTTTCTGAAAGTAAATCTTAAATATCTGATAATAACCACCTTCACAATGCTGTCGTTACACGGTTTAAAAAAGAAGGTCTCAGTTGCAATTAAAAAATGAACTTTATTTACATCTAAAACCATCACAAGAAACATGCAGCATGTTTCTTGTGATGGTTTCAGATGTATATAAAGTTCATTTTTTAATTGAAACTGAGACCTGCTTTTTTAAATCGTGTAACGACAGCATTGTGAAGGTGGTTATTATAATTTATTGACACGAATCCACGAATTTTGGTTAAATAACTGAGTTGATGCTAAAAGAGCATGAATTTTCTACTTCAATGGCGAGTGCGTACTTCAATGGTGACGCGTAACTGCGGTCCTTATAGTTATCAGGGCCACTGGTATATAATAATAATAATTCAAAATTTCATTATTAGTCATAAATTTATTAAAGTATTGCTGTGTTATTTAGCGTCATTAAAATTTTTTCTATGAGTGCATCATAAGATGGGATTCACTATATTTTGTATTGCGTTACTAACTTTATTGATAAGCTCTCTTCCTGTTTAAAATAGTTGTCGATTCTTCTTAGTTTCTCTTTACAGGTTGAAAATCTTTTTTATACAAAAATAAAAATACACGATTGTCCTATGGAGAGAGTAAGTAGCAGAAAAGCTAAACACGTTCGGTGAAACACCGTACGTGACGGTGAACAAAGGGTCCGGAGGAACACAATCCCGCGACAGTAGGCATAGCAGCTGACAGAAGAGCACTGGAGGATCAGTTACAGTGATTGGGTAAGGTGGAGGACCTTAGTCAAAGAGACATATCACATTGTTCACAACCTGAAACCAGGGACGCTCAAGTGACCATTCAGAGTAGAAAAGTTCGAGACTACAGGTGGATTACGGCATTGAACTTGAAAGAATGTGTGACTATAAAGTTCCTCCTTAGAGTTACATATTCTTACAAGTTCAATACAGTGATCCAGTATCAAACCATTTGAGAAAATACTACCGTCACAAAACATTCACGGCCGAGTTTCTTAGCGAATTTCGTGATTCGATATATTAAAAGTGATTAAAATGCAGTAATCTACTCTTTCAGATGAATTGAGGAACGACTACCGTCAGGAAACGACCAATGCCCACTTTCGTAGCGATGTCCGTGAGCAGGAGAGAAGAAAAATTCAAACAAAATTTACTTTAAAACCTACGTACGGAATTCGTAAACCATGATTTTTGCAAATGGCTGTTAAATAGGATAAAACAGCCTGCCAAAGCTAAGGTGACGGCTTAAGGATTTTTAACTGTAATTAACAAAGATATCACCTTCATATTCTATTATACTAAAAAGAGGAGCTACTTGCATGTCGAAACTTAAATGTATTCACTTATACGAGTGATATCAGAAATACAACATGCACATTTTATGATCAATCCTTAGAAACTAAATATATCTCTGATCATTTGTATCAAATGTATTTATTGGTAAGACCTGTGGCTCAACAGCTTTTTATTTCTAGCTTTTTGCCAGCGATTAAGCACGCATTGAAATTTTCGGGAATGCACTTTTCTGAGATATAGCTAATTCCTTTACGATTCATGTGAGGCCTTTACTATTTCAAATGCCATTAGTCCTAGCATCATCCGTCTCTAGGCACGATATGACCTATTCTTGTCACGCAAAGTTCACAAAATCACGATATGACCTATTCTTGTCACGTAGGGCACAAAATCACGACTACAAGCAATGTTTTAAATTTCGTCTCAGCCCGTTCATCCGGCTAGAGCTTCTGTGGTATTTAATGCTATCTCCATTGTAGCTACGAATTCATTATTGGAGGTCATAATGTCCTGCTTCTTTCAGTTCTTGAATTAATATGTAAAATATTTATGTGTATGAATAATGATTCACTGGAAATTAACTGTTATATAATCGCTCTTTCTGTGTGCTATATAATTCATCAGTAATTTGCAAATCCCAATTGTAGTACACAGGTCCACACATAGAAATAATATGAAGTGCGAACAGAATACTTGTGCTGGTGTACTTGAAAGAGAGTCAAATATGTATGCAAGAAAGTTTCAGTGCATTCAAAGTCGAATAACATTTTTCCAGCGGTGACAACATCACCCGTTTTTCCTCTGGACAAGTAAAATACGGCGGAAAGGAAAATACAGCGGGGCGAAAATTTCTAATGTTCTAAGCAATACCGTTTGGAAGTTTTAAAGCATGGTGATTTATAGTAATAAATACTAAACACATATATTGAATATAAACCGTTAATTTCTTGGCTTATTATTTGAAAAATATGTTTCGTTAAAGAATTTTACATAATCATTTGCTTTTTATGTCATGCTCTCTATTGGTTGTTTGGAAGCCTTAAAAAGGCCTCAAACGTGATGATAACAAGTGGTTATCATGAAAGCCTTACATGATAGTATTTCATTCTTTCGTTTTTAGTTATAATGTTTCTCTATGCACACAATTCAATGTAATTTAATGCAGGATATTTCTGACGGTGCCTTCTATAGATGATACAGTAATCACTTTTTATATGAATCTTGTTCAAAAAGTCTGCCAATACACATGAACGACATAAATACACTGACGGAAAAAAAATCCCAACACCAAGAAGGGGTTGTGTTAGATAAACGACAGTTGGTAGGCGGTGAGAGAACATCTGTAAGATGACGTCTATACAAATTTCGCGCTCGGCGCATACGTGTTGCGCTAGTAGCGCACCTCGGAACATGCAAAGCAGGTTTGCTATAAATACGCGCTGTAACGTTCGTGAGCGTTAGGTATCGTGGAGATTTGACGTAGTGTGTTGATGTTAGTCAAGAATGCCTTTGAGAAGACGAAGAAGCCTTTATCAACAGCTCACGGAGTTTGAACGAGGTCGTGTAATAGGGCTACGAGAAGGTGGATTTTCTTTCCGCAATATTGCAGAACGACTTGGCAGGAATGTAGCCACTGTGCATGATTGTTGGCAGCGGTAGTCAAGGGAAGGTAATGCTTCAAGAAGACCGGGTTCCGGCCGGCCACGTGGCACTACTGAGAGGGAAGACTGCCCTGTACGGCGTATGGCCTTAGCGCATCGCACCGCGTCTGCGGCAGCAATTCGAGCTGCAGTTACCACCACAGTGACACAACGAACTGTTACAAATCGGTTACTTGAAGGACAGCTCCGAGCCAGAAGCCCTGGAGCATGCATTCCACTTACTCCAAACCACTGCCGTTTGCGACGTCAGTGGTGTCAAGCTAGAGTTCATTGGAGGACGGAGTGGAGATCAATTATGTTTTCTGATGAAAGCCGTTTCTGCCTAGGTGCCAGTGGTGGCCGTGTGTTGTTTAGAAGGAGGCCAGGTGAGCGCCTGCAAACAACCTGTTTGCGGCCGAGACACACTGGACCTACACCTGGAGTTATGGTCTGGGGAGCAATTTCCTATAACAGCAGGAGCACTCTCGTGGTTATCCCACGCACCCTGACGGCACAGTTGTACGTCAGTTTGGTGATTCAACCTGTTGTGCTGCCATTCATGAACATTCTAGGGGGTGTTTTCCAACAGGATAACGCTCTCCCGCATACCGCTGTTGTAACCCAACATGCTCTACAGAGTGTCGACATGTTGGCGTGGACTGCTAGATCACCAGATCTTTCACCAATCGAGCACGTATTGGACATTTCACCAATCGAGCACGTATTGAGGGTGACGCTGGACAACAACTCCAGCGTCACCCTCAATTAGCATTAACCGTCCTTGTATTGACCGACCAAGTGCAACAGGCATGGAACTCCATCCCACAAACTGACGTCCAGCACCTGTACGGCACAATGCATGAACGTTTGCTTGCTTGCATTCAACATTCTGGCGGTTACACCGTTTATTAATGTACCAGCATTTCACATTTAAAATGGCTCTTCTCGCGCTTTCAATAAGCTGTGATCTTGAAACCTTAATCGGTTAAATATGTTACCTATACAAATGTATTGCCGCCATTTCATTCCTCTACAACTATTTTTTCGTGGTGTTGGGATTTTTTTTCCGTCAGTGTATATCAGGTTTCATGAATGCCATTTTATTAGAAAGGAAAATAATCGTAATTTTTCTTTGTTTTAAATATCGTATGTATTGTATTTAGTCTGGTATCAAGACATTATACAAATCCTATGTTTTTCTGCCATAACGAAAAAGTCTGAGTTTATTATAAAACAAAAATTTGAACAATGTTTCTCGCATATTCGTGCACCGAGATTTCAAATGTCATGGGAGATATTGCTTTCATTGGATGGTCTGAAAACTTCCTTAGGATTGGTTTTGCCTGTCGGTGTGTTTGAAAATTTTCAGCAGAACTACAGTTTTGGATTTGCGTATAGCATTGCGTGCCAGTGACCGCACAATACGTTTTTTAATGATCAAAAGTGATAGATCTTGATTGTCTTCTGGGAAGTAGAAAATAAAAAAAATTAATAAATACGCAGCGTGTCAGTGTTGAGCATCTTTTAAACGCGCTCAACACTGACACGCTGAGAGAAATAGTCACTAAGTAAAAATGCAATTCGCGGCACTTCCACATGGAACTCGCAAAGAAAATAGAAACCTGGAAAAGAACTCAACCTGAAATTTTTATGAATCACTGCAGGAGAGCTCTCACGTGCAAAACCAATCCAGGTGATCAACGACCTACGTTAATTTGTTATGAAACTATTTACTGGAGTAAACAGAGGTTTTTTTTTTAAATTAAATAGATAACGTGAGCAACTCATTGGGATATAAGCGTTCCCCCGTTACTAATTTAGCATTATTGGCTCCATGGTAGTGAACGACCCAGCACCATAATTAAACACATCAACCATGCCACACTGGTATTCTAACCTAGTCCTAATTCGGAGGAATAGTAAAAATTATTCACTTTGACCATTGTGCAACCGCGAAGATGCATAGATTCCGTTGTTATCGAATACAAGTATTTTTCATCTCTAAAATCACATATTGCATTATGTTTTAGCAAAACGCGTGAACCATGAACTGTTGCCCTTTTTTCAAAATGTGATGTGATCCTTATGTGTAAAATGTAACGGCAGATGGAGCTTTTACAGTAAAAGAATGGTTTCTTGAGAAATAGAAGCTCTAATTCAATTCGTTTATTTTTGCTGTGCAGGAGAGATTGAATTACAAGTATATGGAAACAAGCACAGCAAAGGAGCATGGGAAAAAGGCCAAAAGCGCCTGACAAAGTCCCATGCTCCCTGAACAAGAATTACAAGGTGGCGGAAAAAAATAGTTGATAATCTTAATATAATTTAGTTAAATACAGTGGCAACAGGAAAATAAAACATTATTGCAACATATATCAATGACAAAAGATAAGTGTTAATGTATATGTTAAAAATCCCTCTGCACTACAATCGTTGATCTAGTGGCTGCAGTTTATGTAGTTTTTTAGTTTATTTTTGAAAAGGTTAATATTATTTAATGAGGTCAATTACGTCGGCAGTGAGGTCCAGTAAGAAAGTCCAATGTAGTTTAGAGTTTACTTCCTGGTTTCTGTCTTTGGATGAATCGGTCGGATGTGAGATTTTATGCGTGTGTCTCGTAAGTGCGTCTTTGTTACAATCTGTATCATATTGGCATGTAGAACATCAATAATTCCCTGATCTATAACCTATTGAAGATCTGAAGTACGTATTGTAAAGGGCTATGGGAAATTTATATTCCTTTTAGAGTATAAAAGCGTAACTAATAAAATCGAAGTAATTTTTATTGTTACTCCTTCCGTAAAGAAACTATATGATTTGAGGACCATCAAACGATTTCGAAGTTAAAAATGTACAACCTTTTTGCAACAAACGTGTTGGAATTATTTGTACTTCATTGTCAGTTGTTCAGTTACCTTTCTGTTGAATTTCCTCAATAGGAAATCAATGCATTTTGCGCTGAAGTGTGGTCCCCCTAAATTATCTTCTCACATACCAAGAAAGCACGGATGCGTTAGTAATGACTGTCATCAATGATTTTTTCAAAGCAATTTTCTGAGGGTCAAATCAATATTTAAGTTATGGAACAAGTTTCAAATTTCTGTTTCGGCTTTCTTTGACCTTCAGTGCATAACTCAGTATGAAAAGTTTATTGTGTAAATCGCTAAACTTTAAACGAAGAACGTTTATTGAAATGAAATGATTATAGAAAGGCGAAACCAAATGTTCTCCAACAGCAACAAATAAAATTTTGATGAAATCACTTTTTTGCAAGATTTTTATGGTACCTAATGCTCCCGTTTTAGGGTCGAGGGCCGCAAAACTCAGAGGTTGCAATAACCAAGAAGATGTAATGAAACTCTCTGATATGCTTTGGAATATAACTTTCAAAGAATGTGCTAAAGTCAGTTTATGAATTTTTAATGAAACACTGCACACGTGTAATTTTCTTTCAGGTGAATCTGGTTGGAAAGTGTAATACTCTTTTTACAATTAAAAAAAAATTGCAAAGCAAGAACAAGAAGCAATCCTATTATCAGGTCTTTGGTCAACGGTCCTGCTGCCAATGTATTCCGATGTTTCCTAGTGTACGTCAGTTGCCTATTGAAAGGTTAAATTGAAAATTTAACAGGTATGTTTTAAAGTTAAAAGTTATCAATTGAAATTATATATACAATTTTCTATGGATGTCAAACTAAACGTTTTGCTGCTTGTCACTAAATCGAAATTATGTGAAGGTGTGAAAGTCTCGATCAAATATGTTAAGAACATGGGGCCGTTTGTCAAACCATCTCACCCAATGCATTTCTAATATATACTTTAAAAGTAACCTAAAATTAAAAACAATTGAGGTCAGCATCCAAAAACAAATAATTTACTTTTAACTTCTGTATGATTTTGGAAATGTATTACATTGTCTTAAATTTATGATTACCTAGAACTGAAATCCGGTATAGACACGAAAACAATCATATCCTTACTTGTAAGCAAAAACACAGAGATATAAATGAAATGAGACCTCATATTTGTTTTTTATATTTTGCTCTCAAGACGACGGACGTAAGCTACTATTGTACACAGAAATATAGCAAAAAAGGATATACTCATGCTGGGCATAACATGAAACGAAATAAAATTGACTATATGTTCAAATCTGGTGTTGCGCATTGACACTCACCTAAACCATTTCAAGGATGTGTAAATCTATCAAGATAGAGTCATGTATTGCATGCAAAAAGATAGGATTACACGTGAATACCATTACTACAAATTCGAAATGAATGTTTCTCAAAGAAAACCTCTCAGTTAAATGTTTCAGAATTAAAAAAATTGATTATAAAATTCTGTCAAATAATCTTCATTCGTTTCATCACGAATCGTTTGCAGATCCGTATTTTGTCCTGTTACGAAAACAATATGTTTGAACTCGATCGGTCGAGGAGAGTACTCGCCTTCTGCGTTCTCTGTTTTTTTAATGGATTCGCTCCTCATGGCAACATGCAATGAAAATCGCGTCATCTTTAGGAAGAATGAAATGCCCGAAAATTGTTTTCCTTTAGGAGACGATCGATTCACAAAGGATATATTGTTTTGATGGAGAATTACAGATTCATCTCCGAAAATATATCTGCATCAGTAACTTAAATGTTCCTAAAGCTACGGAAATCATTATGAAGGGTGTTGAATGGATTGAACTTCTGGAGAGCTACATCTTTCTGCGTGATGTTGTTAAAAGTCGCAAGCATGAGGAATATGATTACGGTTACAGTTGAAATGATACAGGGGATCATCGTTTAGAACCGTTGACTCCTTTCGTAAGAGCAAATCCCAACTCAATGAAAAGCGGAAATCAAGATTTCCACATTCTATTAGATTTCACTCAGGGAAAAGTGGGGCTGAATGGCGAGATTTTAAAATCTGAAATTCCTCTGTGTGGAGAACAATGGACTAAAGTGGCTTACAAGGAATTTACTATTTTAAGAGTCATACAACAGACGTCTCTTTGTGTTTTTTCGTTTTCCGCTTTAATTAAGAAAGCACAGGAAGAATAATTTGACTTTGGAAACATTACAAGCACTTACAGAAGATTTTTTGTGGTTTGATAGCTCTACTCTGCTTGAAGATGCTTTGAAGATGCTCTCTGGGATACAATGCATGATCTTTGAACCTGAATTAATAGGAATTCTCATACGATTACGACAATCAAATAAACATGACCAACAAGAGTTTACAACTGGATATTAAAAAATAGCTGAACAGTATCTAAAAGAACTATCTGACTGGAATCTACTCCATAAAGTAGACGAAACATGACTGGACTCAGTTGATCAAGGCCACTACGTTGGAGATATTTTAAGAGTTCAGACGAATTTTATTACTGTTAAATAAATCATAAAGGTCGTTTTAACGCCACCCAAATTGTTCCAAAAGGATTACCAAAATCGTACAATGTGTGGGTGTTTTCTTTATGTGAAAATGTGAACAACAAAGTATTTCTCAGTCGAAACGTTCACGCGTTTTTCAAAAAGAGCTTTAAATCGAAGATAGAATCAATAAAGTGGTTGACAGGGTGCTTTGGTTTCCGCCTGTCCGAAACACTTTCCCTAGAAATCAGTTTCTGGATGCTTTGAAGAAAAAAGTATCCTGCTCTCAGGAGTCCGATTAAATTACTCTTGGTGCGTAAGAAAATAATGAAAGTATTATAATAAAATTTGCACTGGAAGAAGCTGACTTGGTTTTTAAGGTTTTACACTAAACTGTCATCTTCTTTGAGTCTCAGTTGCATCTTAATTTTAAAACTTGTTCTTGAAAACCGAAAGTTATCTGACAGATGCATGTTTTGCTGAAACAACTAAAAATCTGTAACAGGTAATTTTAAAACCACAATGAAGTGTGAACTTGTTTTTCTTTTAACAAAATACAAAACAAGAAAAGTTTGGTTAGTATTAAATTTGAATAATAAATTTACCTTAAAGATTAAATCGAAGTTAACTTTTAAAAAGTATTCCAAAACGTTTTATCTAGGTGGCTTATCCGAATTTCGTTCAGTTTGTCCCGTCTGTGAGTAACTGAATGGATGCATGTAGTGTGAAAATTGTGTCAGTTTTGAAAGGGTATTTAAAAATTTCGCCACTAAAAGTAACTTACGCAGAAATTGTAAGCGTAGAGATTAAATTTCCTATTTCAAATTAAAATTGAGATGTAGCACTGTAAAATTTCATATTCCAGGTTTAAGTAAAGAAGGCTGTATTATTTTATTCGAAACAATATAATCCGGAAGTTAATGGAAGAAACAGTTTATTCATTGGCAGTAATAAAGATAATTTTTCTAAACTAGTTATTTTTCACGTTTAACAGTAAGGTATAAGAAACTCTTAATCTTAAATATTTGCTCCTTTAACTGAAATTCCGAAAAAGCTATCTATTATGAAAGTATGTGATTTTTCAGGACCGCATAGGAAATAGACGTTTAATGTACAAAATTGTGTCACCAGAAATTGAATTTGCTTCCGTAGATATTCGGCTTTGTTATTTAAAATTTCACATACCCAATAAAAAAGCAGAAGAAGATCCAGAGAGGAAACTCTCAGAAGAAATTCCACGCGAATTGGTGGGAATCTGTAGCTCCACTCATAATTAAGATGCTGACGCGAATTGTTGCCAGCCTAGATATATGATACCTAGCCTGTTGCTAGATTCTAGTGTTGAAACGTCACAATACCTGCGTTTGGCGGAAATCGAGAGGGAAACCTGGGACGGCCGCAAGACACTACTAAATTTGGCCACCACATAGAAAAAGCACCAATTAGATTTCTCTGGGCAAATTAAACATCTGTGCATGAGCAACAGATTCGAAACGCGTATCCTGATACATTTTCAAAGCCTCTGTTTCCATTTTGTTTTAAAAAAATTTACCAGAAGATAAAAGGTTTAAGAATTTCACAGAAGACAAAGCGCCATTCGGTTTTTCCTGGGCCAAAGTACGTTTCGGTACATTAGTAACAGCTTCTAGACGTGGTGTTTGCTACATATTAAAATTTATTTTGTATTTTTTTTTTATATAAATGTGACGACTACATTCGATTGTGAAAGTGGATTAGCGACATATCCGCTGTCACTACATTCCATAAATATAATAGAAATGTATTCTTTGGCCATGCCGTAGTTATTTCCAGCAAATATGACAAACTGTCATTAAGTACCTAAAGATCATATAAATTAATCTCTTTTTTTTTAAATTTTGTTTAAGTTGCGTTTTGCTATTTTGGAATAAGTGTTCCCACGAATAACAAAATGTTAAAATATTTATAACTATTTTATAGTAGATTATGAATTATAAATAAAATATTTATGACTTAAAGTTATTTCACAACTGTTGATTCAAAATTCTGAAATATTTCTATGATAGTTACTTTCTTAAGCGTTTCACTTATTTAAGAATATAGGATTTTAAGTCTATGATTTTATCTGGGAACTACATTGTCCCCATGCATATTAGGTATTACGTTATGTTTTAATATGCTGAGTTCTTCATTGAACGAATGCTGAAATTTTTACAGGATGTCATTCTCTTGCGGACATTTTTCGGTTCAGAGGCACCTAACTTTGAAAATCTAAAAGCGTGTTTGTGGGAAAAAATGCCAGCGGTTTTATACGCTAATTTCGTCAAAATAAATCAAAAAGTGGAATTATTAACCGTTTAGTCCACCCCGGTGGCGCAGAGGCCTAAGCGGTGACTTATGACCATTAGTCCGAGATGGGTCCGGGTTTGAATCCCGGTGCGGCATGGATGTTGTGTTTCTCTTACGTCACTGGCTCTCTCCTTTCCCTTGAACCAGTGGCCCTAAATTAGGGACAGGTGACTGCTTATAGCCCACTGAGTTGCTCAAGGTGGTCATCAAACCTTTAATAAAAAACAAACGTTTAGAAGTAGAGAACTTCAAACGTGTTTGAATGAATGCGCATTTTAACTTTTCGTCATGCTTGTGAGTAAATGAAAATATCTTCCGTACCAAAAAATATATTGCAGGGCTTTAAGACTACAGTGAGCAACTCAGTTGCCGCTGCCTAATTTGTACTTCTATTTCCTGAGAAGGCCAACACGATAACACAAGCTCATGATTCATCATCTATGCCTCGCTGCGATTTTAGCCCGGACTCATCCAGGACTATTGATTAGTCGCAACGTCTCATACCACTCAGACACTGGGAAGTATTATTTTATTCTTTCAAGTTTTTCTTTAAAAGGGTTTCATTTTTTCATCATCAGATTATACTTCAGAATTATTTTTACTAAACTAATATATTTAACACACAATTTCCCTAAGTGTGGTACATGTGTTAGTGTTTATATTAATGTTTCTTAGATGTTATTTGATGGAAACATATCGGACAAGTTCGAGTTTCAAAATACAAATCCGTACCAAAAGATAATTTTGTGGGCGCATACAAAAGCAACCAAGCATGTTCGAATTCGACGCCTGTGAATTGGCTTTAATGAAGTTTCCAAATCATCAGTTCAGTATCATGTAGTGTAGCCAAACGAAATAACACATGAAAGTTTCATGGAAAAAGACCAATTTTTGCGTTGACGGAACTTGTCGCTTTTGCTCGTCAAATGTCAGCCGTTCTAGACGCGGCTTCAATGGGTCTCAGTAGCAATTCAGTTGCGGCTGAGTTAGATTTAATAACAATGTTGGAGGGTAATATATAACAACGCGTGGGTCATCATCCACTGCATTAATGATCAATCGTTCCATAAGCGGTGCGAGATCATAAATGAAATAATAGAAATAAATGTTTGTATACGTTAGGTGAAATCTTTTTGGAATATTTTTTTCTGCATTTCCTTTTAACTGAGACTACTATTGCTCGTTATTATTTACAACATTTTTATCGGCTTCACCATTGAACATCCTTAGCAAAGTTTTTGGTTGGGGGCTGTGTAGCTCCCTTTTGTTCAACTGTAATGATCTTGAATTACACCACTTTATTTAGATAAAACATATATTTTTATATATTTTTTAAATAAAATAGTTTAAACTATAATGCAGGAAAATTTTAATTTTCCTCATTTACAGTTGGTTATTAGCATTCTTCTTAAACATTGTACTGTCCCATCATTTCTGTTTAGTCAGTAATTTAATCAAATGTCCTATGTGTAAGAACTAAATGATCTCTATAAAGCAACTTTGTTATCTAATACACGATTTAAATGGGTTTAATAAACTTACAAATTAATATTTTACAAACTAAAAACACAAGTTAAAAACATTAGCACTTTCAATCTCACGTTGAGCTCGTTTGTAGATGTATGAAGTGCTGCGTTAAACTGGGAGTAATGGTATATATGTGGGACTGTAGGGATCTTGAATTACACCACTTAAAGCATGCGAGTGGAAAAGATGTTACATATGAGAATGCGCAGTGAGAAAGATGTTTCATTATTCACTACTAGTGGTCGGGGAGAGTTCCGAGTTTTTAGACAATAGTCTCCTTGGCGACGGAATTGCTATGGGAATGTTATCGTTACAGTAATTCTGTCTATGCTTTTGTATTATAACACTTTCTGCCAAAAGCAAAGTTGAACAGTTATTTGTGTGTTTAAAATGTATGCATTTTGTCAGTCCGGTTGATGTTTACCATGTTTTGATACTATATTTATGTTCAGTCACTCGAAATCTAAGGTTTCGCCGAGTAGATCCTCTGTATAACTGCTTACTGGCATCTTCACAGATTGTCTCCAATGGTATTGCATATAAACCATATCTGGTGTCCATTGGAATTCGGTCTATGTCTTTCTTTAATAAGTCACTGATGTTTCAAATCTTCAATCCAAAGCCGATTTCGTAGCTCATGCAGATAGTTCTTAATCGGTTTGTAATGCCGGAAATGTAAGGCCTCGAGGCAACGTTAGTTACATGGTGTCTGGCTCTTACCAAGATCGAGCTTACATTTGAACAAACTCGACGAATAATTGTATTAAGCAGAGTTTGAGGGTAACCCAAGAGGGAATCGTACTTCTTGATTTGGTGAAGTTGACTAAAATGAAATGCGATGGTAGACGAGTGTGGTATGGCGCCACTAGAAGAAAATAATGTTACATCTTTCTCACTGCGCATGCTCATATAATATACCTCCTACATATATACGATTACTTCAAGTTTAACGCAACATTACGTAGATCTGTAAACGAGATCAACGTGAGCTTGGAAGCGCTAATGTTTTTAACTTTTGTTTTTAGTTCATATACTATTCTTTCTAATGTTTATTAAACTCATTTAAATAGTGTATTAGACGGTAAAGTTACTTTATAGTGCTTGCCTACACAAATAAATACCTTTCACATAAACAATCTCTTTGAATGAGACATGGGAAAAACTGTTCTGTTACTTAGGTTTCGTGTCTTAACCTCTGATGATTAAAACACAGATATGGCTGTAAGTGTTTCTATCAGGACAAGGGAATGACACTTTGTATTTTTTTAAAAGCTTTGAAGATAAAAAACAATCCTGAGAAATATACTTTAGAAAAAAGCGCATTGCGTCATCTACAGCTCATAAGACTTAACCAACAAAAGGAAACGAATTTTTCGTGATTTTTTAAAGGATTGGCGAAGGAAAAAAATTGCATTTGTCAATATTTTCTAATAATGCAAAATTTTAAATATCCTATGAAGATTATATATATATATATATATATATATATATATATGCAAGGTGTTCGAGAATTATTGGACACATTACAAAGTTATGTATAAAAAAAACTATGAGCATTGTCTGTTTTTTTATGTCACGTATTACTAACACGGTTTCTAGATTTTTGTTTTGCAGAATTACTATTACCAGAATCCGATAGACGGCGCTAGGTGTGGCCTGATGAGGAATGTATGAGAAATGCGCAATCAGTAGTCATGTCCTCCGTACAGCAAAGGCGATATGTGTGTTGTGGCTTGCGGAATTAAAGTATCTCATTAAATTTAAAAGATGGTGCCATTTAGAATATGGTTGTAATCTTCCGACAACGAATTCAATTAAGCGGTGGATGAAACAGTTTAAAGAAACTGGCAATGTGGAACAACGTGTAGGAGCCGGTAGGCCTAGTGTCAGCGGTGAGACGGTAGACCAACTTAATTAAAGTTTTCAACAAAGCCCCAGGAAATCCGTTCGTAAAGCAAGTACAGAACTATGCATTCCGAAATCGACAGTTCACGATTTCTTGCACAAGAAATTAAAGTTGCACGCTTATAAAATCCAAATAGTTCAAAAGATGCATATAAATTATCACACTCTGTTATACGATTTCGCTGTGGATATGCTGAATCGAGTGGAAAACGACGAAAACTCTCTCAGTACTGTAATTTTTAGTGATGAGGCAACATTTCATGTATCAGGTATTGTGAATCGTCACAACTGTAAGATATGAGGCAGTGAACGGCCTCGTGCTGCTATTGAACTGGACCGCGATTCTCCAAAAGTTAATGTATGGTGCACTTTATCAAAAAGAGCTGTGATTGGCTCTTTCTTCTTCTGCGAAAACACCACAATTGGTGACATTTACTTGGATATGTTAGAAAATTTCGCTATACCCCAGATCAAAAGATATGACAACGTAATTTCCCAACAAGACGGCGCGCCTCCGCTTTAGTAAACGTGTGTTCGTAAGTGCTAAATGCGCATTTCCCCAACAGATATATTGGGCGTGGTGGACCCATTCCTTGGCCTCCTCGCTCTCCAGATCTAACTCCATTGGACGCCTTTTACTGATTTTCTCTATCAGACGCCAGATCTAACTCGATCAGACGCCTTTTACTGATTTGCAGGAACTGAAACAGCGTATCACAGCTGCTATTAATTCCATAACTTCTCAGATGCTTGCATATACATGGCATGAAATCGAGTATCGCTTGGACGTACTACGAGCAACCAAGGGATCTCACATCAAAATTTATTAACTTGTGTAGTTATATTGTAAGTCAGTACAGTCAGTTTCTTTCTATCTGTTTAATGTTTTGTTTTATATAATTTTGTAATGTGTTTAATAATTCTCTGACACCCTGTATATGCATAAATGCATATGTGTGTGTGTGTGTGTGTGTGTGTGTTATGACAATTCAAAAAACCTCAACAGATAGACGAAGAACGATTGATAAAAGGTGGAAGAGCAAACCATTAGCTGTCTTCATCAGGAGAGTACCGGTACATAGCGAGAGCAGCTTTCGTGATGTCTGTGAAAGCTAGGTAAAAAGCAATACCCAACGACAACGCTATCTGAGCTACAAGCTCTGACATTGAAAAGCTGCTTCTCTTCATGTACTGGTACTTTTCTGATGAAGACAGTTCATGGTTTATTCTTTTACGCTTTATTAGTCGTTCGTCGTCTATCGGATATTCTTAGCACGTCTTTTGTAAAAAAAGATCGTTCTTATGTTATCGGTTTTTCCGTCCGTCCGTCTGTATACACCATATTTCTTTCAAAAATTTTTTTTGCGTTGCGAAGTTTGAAATATGCGAATGATGAGCCTTCATTTCCTTTTTTTTAAAGATGAACAATTTCGCCGCTAGAGGGCGTGAAGGCCGATGATGTAAAATTCTAAATACATTTTTATTCCATATATTTGCTTCTAAAAGCATTCGACTTAAAAAAATATTTTATCTTCCGTTACAGTTTTTGACGAAGAGTATTTCAGGTATACGTAATTACTTTTTTAAGTTCCGCATAGATTTTCTGCTATGGGGCGTAAATGTAAAAGACGTTTTCCCCAAGACCTGTTCTTCTAAAACTCCGATTTGAAAATATTTTCTTCAGCGGATACAGCTCTCCCAGGAAAATATTTTGCATATAATTTCATATTTTTGGTAAAGAATACTTTGGTCACCAGGAGACGTAAGGTTTATTTTTTTTTTTTTGGATGTCATCATCATCATCATTGTCAACCATTATCAATCCTCTGCTGGACGAAGGTCTCCCCAAGTTTCCTCCACAACGGTCTGTCTTGTGCCAGAGTCCTCCATGTCACTCCCGCATACTTTCGAATTTCATCCACCCATCTTCCATGTGGTCTTCTTCTGGGTCTTTTCCTGTCCCTTGGAATCCAATCTAAAATTTCGGCTGTAAATCGATGGTCTGTTCTTCTGGCAGTATGTCCAGCCCATTGCCATTTCAGGGATTTAACTCTGATCATGATGTCTTCCACTCTTGTCATTTTTCGGATCCACGTGTTCCTCTTCTTATCTCTCCTGGTTACACCAAGCATGCACCTCTTCATGCTTCTTTGAGTAGTCTGCAGCCTTTGTATGTCTCTTTTAGCTAAGGTCCACGTCTCTGCACCATACGTAAGCACTGGAAGGATGCATTGATCAAACACTTATCTTTTAAGACATAATGGCATATTGCTCTAGAAAATTATGCTGTTTCTTCCAAAAGCTCTCCAGGCAAGTTTTGTACGCCGATTAATTTCTTCACCAATGTGACCCTCACTTGATATCTGCTGTCCAAGATAAACGTACGTGTTTGTTATCTCCAGCTTTTCTCCATCAATCGATAAATCTTCATTTCTTGTAAAAGCATTGTACATCACTTTTGTCTTCTGAAAGTTCATTTTTAATCCCACTTCTTTACTCTTGTCAGCAAGTTCCTGGATCATACTCTGTAGCTCTGATGGGGTAGTTGCAAAAATGACTATGTCATCAGCAAAACGAAGGTGGGTTAGATAATCTCCATTAATCTTTATCCCTTTGTTTTCCCAGTTCAGTGATTGAAAGACATTTTCCAATGTGGCATTAAAGAGCTTCGGAGATATGGTGTCATCTTGTCTCACTCCTTTTCCAATTTTTATGTGTGTTGTATTTTCAAACAGCCGAATCTTTGCACTTGCATTTTCATAGATGTTATTAATAATATTAATGTATGCATCTTCAATACCGCAGGATTTCAGAGCCATTGCAACTGCTGATGGTTTCACCGAATCAAAGGCTTTTTCATAATCGATAAAAGCCATGCACAATGGAAGCTCATATTCCCTCGCTCTTTCAATTAGTTCTCTCAGTACGTGGATATGATCCATTGTGCTGTAGCCACTCCTGAATCCAGCTTGTTCTCTCGGTTGAGCCATGTCCAGTGTCACCTTCAAGCGGTGTGAAAGAACTTTAGTGAAGATTTTATAAACCACTGATAGGAGGCTGATAGGTCTGTAGTTCCTGAGATCCTCAATGTCACCTTTTTTATGTAGCAAGATCATTGTAGCGTTGTTCCAATCCTCAGGAATTTTCCCTTCATTAAGGCATCGAGTGAAAATTTGGGCGAGGAGTGTTTCGATTTCTCCACTTGCTTCTTGTATGATGTCTACAGTAATTCTATCTTCTCCTGGAGCTTTTCCCCGCTTCATGTTCTTGATTGCATGTGCAACTTCTGCTGGAAGGACTGGAAGAACTCTGGTACTGGTACCTTTCATGATGTCAGGAGTACATGTATCATCCCTTTCATATAATTTGGAGTAGAAATCTTTCACTCTTGTCAAAATTTCGCCTCTATTTCTTGTTACAGAACCATCTTCTTTTCTCAGTGCCATAATCTGTTTTTTCCCCTTACTGAGATGTCCCTTTGCTATCTTTAGGCTTTGGTTGTTTTCAATTGCTTTCCTTACTAGTTCACAGTTGAATTTCCTTATGTCTTCAGTGATACTTTTTCGTACTGTCTTGCACAGCTCTATATATTCCACTTTGGAAGTCACATCTTCTTTAGTTGTCCTCATCACTCTTCTTTTTTGCATCAACATTTTGGTTTTTCCTGATAATTTGTTCACATGCAATTTGTTCTTAGACCCAGCTAATTTTGTTGCTGTTTCCATAAGAGCTTTGGTTACTTTTCTGTTAACTTCAGAAATATCCACTTCTTCCGATCTTAGGCCTTCTAAAGCAGAGAATCTGCTTTTCAGTTCCAATTTGAAGGTATTATGGTGTTTTTTAAGGTTGGTTATGTCAATACATTTTGTTTGTCTTATGAGCTTGCTACGTTCGAGTTTAGTGTTGAGGTGCATCTTACATCTTACCAATCTATGGTCACTGCCTGTGTTGAACTTGTTTAGCACACTGCAGTCTTGTATGACGAATTTTTTGTTACACGTAATAAAATCAATTTCACTTGTCGTCCCATTTGGATGTCTCCATGTCCATTTCCTGTGTGGCTTTTTCTTGAAAAAAGGAGTTCAAGATGAAAAACACTTCTGCCTCTGCAAACTCTACGAGAGTATTTCCACGCTGGTTTCTGTTGCAATAGCGGTATAACTATAAAATCGGGATTAGAGGAAATGCTATCCCACACTCACCAACCGGCTTGGCCAGCGTGGTGAGTTATGGCCAAACCCCTCCAAAATGACTCCACAACTTAAATCTTTTTGGATGTATTTGCCATAAAATCTGAACTTCTGAACTCTGGATTGAAGAAATGCGTTCGTCGATTGATGCCACTCGCATCGATAAACTTTTACGGAATACTTTCTTATTAAAACATTGTATGTTTTTTTCCGCAAGGAGGCCTAGGGGTATATCTTATTTTTGTTAATATCTCTGCTTCTAATGGTCCTATTAGAAAATTTTTGTCTTTATTGGATAAAGTTTCCGGTGAGATATGTTTTTTTTTTTTTTTTTTCATATAATGTCAAAATTGTCAAGTAATTCATAGACTTTGCACTAGGGTGCGTAAAGGTAAATTGCCCCGCACGGGGATAACTGGTTTTCCAGTTATTTGGGGAGCGGCGCCCCCACGGCCCGAGCTGACCTTGTGACTGGTCAACATCTGATGTCATGCCACCGCTTGTTTTTTTTTGTTTTTTTTTTCGGTGCTGTTGGAGTTTGCAGGGACGGCTGTTCATCCAGCTGTTGGGGAGTAGCGGCCTCACGATCCCGAGCTGGTCTTGTGTCTCGCTTTTTCGTTTTTATTTAGTTTCTGCACTGGCCAGTTGCCCGTGTTGTATACTCTACCTAATCGCTACCACGCTATGTACTAACACCCCGGTTTTGTGGTTTTGTTACCCTCCACTACTAACTGTTTATATTAACCGCTCAGTTCGTAGGTTGCTGGGATTCCGTTTAGTTTCCACTCCAGGGTTTGTCTTCCTTGGATTACTTTTCTTCCTTTTAGCTGGTTTGGGTGCTAGACCTACCTGCATGTTTGCCGCGTGCGGAGACCCGTGAGGCGGAAATGGGACGTCTGGCGGCTGAGGTCGCAGGAGACCGGAGAAGTGCCTCCTGTGTACCAACACTCCTCTTCGACCCCGGCTTCGCTGTAAACGGGAGGCTAGAGACTAACCCACCTCCAGTCAGAAGTCTTGTACCAAGTTGTGTACAGGGTTTTAGCCGCTTTTTTGTCGTATAGCACGGCAGGGTAAGCCCGGGGCTGTGGGATCATGCCAAAGGCGTTGGCATGGCGGTACCCGGAGGCCGAAGTGTCCGCCGAGTGCGTGTGATCACAGCCAACGGATTATATCTGCAGCGTATAAGCTCCAGAACTGTGTCCAACGTCATTTTCGTGGCTTGCAGACCTCCAGTTCTCCCTTGTAGGGCTCGGTGGTGGGTGGAGTAGTCTGCAGACGAATCCTCCTCCTTTTTTTCATGGGTAAAAACAAAAACAAAAACTTCAAATTCAAGTCACCTGAGAAAATGATAGTTGACAACGACTCTCCTTCGTCTTCTCAACCTACCAAGTCCCATAACCTTAAACGGTCTTTAGATCATGACCTGGACCAAGAACGTGGAACCTCTTCTTCGGCAGCTGTACCAGTCGCTCCGAAGCGTCGTCTCCCCTCGATTGCTGTGAATACGAATGCTACACACTTAGTAGTAGAATCCATCGATCCGAATGAGAGACTGTCGACCAGATCTCCCTTTTTCATTTCTAAAGCTTTGGACGCTGCAATTGGCTCCTTGAAGTCTGTAAGGAAGCTTTGCTCTGGGGACCTGCTTGTCCAAACTTGCAGTGTTTCTCAGAGTAACACTTTTCTGAACCTCACTAGTCTTCAAGGCATTCCTGTCAAAGTGACACCTCACCCGTTTCTTAACACCTCTCGGGGTGTTATTTCGGAGTTTGATCTCTTGCCATGCAGTGAAGACGAATTGGTGAGTGAACTTGCAGATCAGGGTGTTATTGCTGCACGTCGTATGATGTTCCGGCGCGATGGTACTTTGATTAAGTCTAAAAATGTAATCTTGACTTTTAACTCCTCGAAAGTTCCGACCGAAATCAAGGCTGGCTACTTGGTCTGTGGAGTTCGCCCGTACATTCCCAGTCCTCTGCGCTGTTTCAGGTGCCAGATGTACGGGCATTCACAACGTTCATGTAACAGTTCCGCTCGTTGCGCAAATTGTGGCTCCAGTGAACATGACAGGGAAGGTTGCACTTCTGCGGCCTGCTGTGTTAACTGTGGTGAGGCCCATGCAGCTTACTCCCGCAACTGTATGAAATGGAAGGACGAGATGGTGATCCAGCGCCTCAAGACCCTGGAAGGCCTCTCGTACCCTGCTGCCAAGGCCAAGTTGGGTATTCCCAACAACCGACCGCGTACTTTTGCCGCAGTAGTTCAGTCTCTGCCACAACCCGTGCAGCCTCTTGTTCCGCGCCCTGTAGCTCTCGCCGCACTTGCCAAGAGATCTGCAGCTGAACAAGCGACACATTTGGATCTCACCGAGCTCCAGCTTATTCGACCAGCTGACTCTGCGCCTTCTCTTTTGAAGACGACTGACTCTTTCAGTTCCCAGCAGAAAGCCTTCACGTGTGGAAGACCCGGCCCTAAATCCGCAAAGGTGTGCAGTTTCCATCCAACTGTCGCGGTCCAACTGACCAACATTGCAACTGTCTCTGACTCAGCGAGGTCCCCACCCTCAACCAACATTATAGAGGAACATAAGGGGGAGGAGAGTGACAGTTCGTCCCTCTCCTGTGACTCATCTTATGTGTAGTTGTGTTCGCTTTCGTGATGTGTTTTATCATTCTCAATCCTCAGTTTTACTTAATCGGCTAGTTTCTAACCATTGTACCATGTTTTTAATACTGTTTGTTTCATTGTCTTTTTTGGGCCTTCCATCATTCTCATGGTTCGGTTTTACTTGGTCAGCCAGATTTTGGGATTTATGCCACGTTTTTTAATACTGTTTGTTTGTCTTGTGTCTGGCGCTCTTTGGCTAAACATGGCCCTTGCGCCATAAAAATCAACCAACCAACCAAAGGTAAATTGCGGTTCCCTCAATTAATCGGCTTCTAAAACTCTGATTTGGAAAATTCTTTCTGCACCGGATACAGCTCCTGATGGGAAAACCTTTACATATAATTTCTAAATTTTGGTAAAAAATGGTTTGGCCACAAGGGGGCGTAAGCCTTAATTTCCGGTTCTAATGAATTTGCAGAAACATCTGAATGTCTAAAATCTCAATTGAAAAAATTCCTTTGTGGACCGTTACTACTCACGTCGACAAACCTTTTAGGATTATTTTCTTGTCAAAATAGTGCATGGTTTCTACACCAGGAGCGTAGATATATATCTTATTTTTGTCAACATTACTCTTTCTAGTAATCAGATTTGAAACATTCTTTTTTTTGTCGGATAGCGTTTCCTATGTAAATATTTTCCATATAGAGCCCAAATTTTCAAGTAAATCGTAAACTTTCCGCCAGAGGCCGCTATGGTAAATTACGTTTTCCCTGATATTTCTGCTTCTAAAACTCCGATTTGAAAATATTCTTGCTATATCGCATACAGCTCCTGATGGAAAATGCTTGTCATCTAATTTCTAATATTTGATAAAGAATGGTTTAGCCACCAGGTGGCATAAGCGTTAATTTCTGCTCCTAATATACTTGCAACAAAATCTGAGCTCCTGAAACTAAAATTATTTTTTTCTTGGACCGATACTGCTCACATCGAAAAACCTTTTGAGAGTTCTTTCTTCGACTGCTGTAAAATCTGTTGAGAGTACTTTATAAAACGACTGCTGTTATTGCTTTAACCGTGATATGCCGCCATCTGTGTTACGAATGGTACAACTTGAGCATGCGGAGATATCTGCCTCTACATGTACGTGATTGCAAACGATGTCATTTACGTCATGGGTCTGGTGGCACGTAATGAACATGGTAGTGCCCTTTCCAGGTTTTTCTTGGCACCTCAGTGTATTGATTTACATCATATCTTGCATGTTACCGACTGTTCAAAACGTTGCAAGTTAATTAAAAAAACATGCAGGGCTACACAAAAGCAAAATAATGTAACTGAAATTACTTTAGTTTGCTATTATTGCTTGGAATTTAGTACGCACCTTCGTAGTTAATATCAATAATTCTGATATATGAACTCGAAGAAGATCTAGATATCAATAATTACACGTGTTTCGGTTGCACTTTTATAGGGCATCAGTTAAAAAAATAGTAAAAGTAACTTGCACTTCTATTTTCCATTCGTTATTCTAATCTATGGATGAAACAAATTTCGGCACAAAACGCTACGTGTAAGTAACAGTCATGCTTTTATCGCAGCAAATTTGTTTGTTTCGGATCAATTACAGCTAAATATTGATACGAAACGAACATATGTCTCCAAGGGTAATTCTTCAGTTTACCTCGCACCTAAGTTTTGTATCCTTTTTCTACGCTATATGGAATATTAGATCCAATAGGACATAAAGGTGAAGTCCTTTATGTTGAGCTGAGGCAAACTTTTTTTACGGATTTTTAAAGTTTGGACTACTTTTTGCTCCGCGTAGTGCTTTCCATCGCAAGTGATTCACCATTTTCGTACTAGAGGTTTACCTCTGACATAGATTTTGTAGACCATGGCGCTGGGCAACTGTAATTGCACTTTTTCTTTCATGCAGATGTCACTGTTTATTAAAATATATACATTGAAATAAATATAAACATTTTGTAATATGTATATATATATATCGGATTTCGTTTTTTAATGAAAATTAGTTACGAGTTCCTTAGGGTATAGAGAAAGGGTACGCCACTGCGACCGTTTTCCAGAAATGTTGAATCCGTTTCTTTTCATCCTGGAACGTACGCTTGAACTAGAACTCTGCTAAATAACCTGAGTAATGATGCTTCTGACTTCCGTAGCAAGGAACACCACACCGCACCTCTCGCCAAACTCGGCCAACGTTACATTAAAATGCCGAGAACTGCTCGGAAGCTCTAACCTCTTGCACGGAAATGTCGAATCACTTGCGATGGCAAGCACTACGCGGAGCAAAACGTAGTCCAAATTTTAAAGATCCATAAAATAAAAGAAAATATGCCTCAGCCCCACACAAGGACTTCAGTTTTATGTTCCCTAGGGCCTAATATTCCATACAGCGTGGAAAATGTCTACAAAACGTAGTTCCGAGATAAACTGAAGTACAACCGTCTCCAAGTTATTTACATTTGCATTCTTGAGATTTCCGCAGAAACGTATGTTGAGCTGTGCATAAAGAATAAGAAACGCCAGAATGATAAAGTACTCGGTTTTCTATCAGGAGTGCAACATTGCTATACATGTGCAAGTAATTCTCCTATGTTTTTCATTTCAGTCTGCTTTTTTTATTACGCTTTCCAACCGTAGGTTGAAGAAGCGTATATGCTCCAGCTTTGCCCGTCCGTCCGCATGATAACTGGCCTAAAAATATCTCGATTTCGATGAAATTTTAGTATGTTGTAGGGGACCACCTGGGGACGAACCCTATTGAAAATGGGACAAATGGGGTCAAAGGTCAAGACGTAGGAGTGGGATCTATTTCATTGCACTTATGCTGTCATAACTTGCGTAAATATGGTTCGATGTCAATGAAATTTTACTATGTGGTAGGGGGCCACCTGAGGAAAAACCCTGTTAAAAATGAGTAAATTGGAGTCAAAGGTCAGGACATAAGGGCGGGAGGGATTCCATTGCACTTATGTGTCACAACGTGCGTAACAATGATTCGATTTCGAAGAAATTTCAGTATGTGGCAGGGAACCACTTGGGGACGAACCCTATTGAAAATGGTTGAATTGGGGTCAAAAGTCAGGACATAGGATTGCGATCCATTCCATGGCACTTATCCCATATTATGAACCTGGACTTCAAATAATTTTGCTTTCTGTACTTCCAATGGAAAAACATTTGCACACATTTCCTTCACAACTGATGTGTTCTAAAGGATGAAAATTTGAACATAGATTAAAATAACTTCATATTATAACTCGGAATACTTATAATTTTCTAAAAAATAACCATAAGAATATTAAAAATCAATAACTTTTTCTTTGATGGTGTTGAAACCAGAAAAAGGATGGCGCGACCTGTACTTTGATGACGTCAGTAGACAAACAAATGTTGGATTGCATAATTATGGTTATGTTTTAGAAAATATTCGGCATTTCAAGTTATAAAATGAAGCTATTTTAATCGATGTTCAAATTTTTATCCTTGTGAACGCATTAATTATCCAGAAAAAAGATGGCGCGACCTGTATTTTCATGACGTCAGTAGACAAACAAATGTTGGATTGCATAATTATGGTTATGTTTTAGAAAATATTAAGTATTGCAATTTATAAAATGAAGATATTTTAATCAATGTTCAAATTTTCATCCTTGGGAACGCATTAATTGGGAATAAAATGTGTACAGAAATGTTTCCATTCAAAGTACAGGAATCAAAATTACTTGACGTTCACCTTAAAGGAGCAATTCTTGTATGTATGTAAATTTTATTTTAGGAACGGCTCTAAGGATTTTGATGAAAGTCGTTAACCTACCGTTTTCTGGTACTAGAAATCGATTTAGCTTGATCTCGACTTTAGGAAAATTCGTTTAGTGGGTTAAATAACCACCCCGAATTATCACGTTTTTAGTGAAGTGTCATGGCGTCGTCCCATTAGATGTTGACGCGCTGTCACGCCATCTGTCTCATTACGTCACGTGTTGTGTGTGGGTCTTACTAAAGTTTTATGACGTCACGCTCTGGCGAGCAGATGGTCGCGATTCCCATCTGCCTCATTTTGTCATGCGCTTTGTGCGTATGGTCGTCCGCACGTTAACTCGCGTAAAAGTAGTTTGATTTCGATGAAATTTTGGTATGTATTAGGGGAAGTCCTGAGAAGGAACCCTATTGAAAGTGAAAGAAATGGGGTCAAAGGTCAAGACATAGGACCGGTATCCATTCCACTGCTCTTATGCGTCATAACTAACGTAAAAAAGTTTCGATTTCGATGAAATTTTAGTATGTGGTAGGGGGCCAAAATAGAAATAAAGTGAAAATAAAAATATCTTAGCAGGAAGTCTTCAATATTTGTGTACTGCTTTTTAAATTTTTTAAGAAAGTTGTGTTCCTTCAATTAATTGAAAAAAAAAGAAAATATAACGGTGGCCGTGATTAGAGGCAATGTGGATCAACCGATATTGCATTTTAATTGGAAGCTTTAGTTTCGTACTTAACTCTTCATCTTCCTGACAGAGATGTAAGGATATCCATTAGGTGTCTGGTAAGGAATTCCCTCTTCGTATTGATTTCAACATTGATGTGACTGCAGAAATGGAGAGGATCTCCCATTGACAATGAATACTTTTTATTAGTACATATCAACACCCACATCCAGCTTGTGAAGGAAAACTAAAGAACATTTTATTAAGTACTATTTCTTATGTTTGTACGAACCCTTAGAAGTTGGCTGTTTCGTCCTAACACGCTATAATCTGGAGAAATCAGTCTCATAATATGTCTTCATGCAGCTAGGATCCAGATTACTCACGTCGATTTATCTAACTTTTCCTCTTCCCATTGACGCTATATTTAGCATTACTGATTTCGCGCTTCGGTCAGCACGAGAGACAATGTCGGGGAAGGAAAATCCACCTTCTGAATTCAATACATCGGCCTCGCTCTAAGTCCTTCAGTTTTACGTACTGGTATTATCTGCTGCAGCGAAGCGTATTCAGGTACTGTCACTACATTACTCTCGCAACATTTCTCCGCAAATCTGTTAAAGGAACTTACTCTGTCTGTTCTGCTTTTATACCTCTTGCATGACAGCTAAGATTGAGTTGCTGCATGTGCACTGCGGGTGTAATAATTTGCGCATCCCCACGTGATCTGCACAACTTGTGAGTTTCAGCGTGTGTAGGTCACGTAAGGATGTACAAAAAATGAACACGTTTTTTCCTTGTGTTGCCTTTTCAATAAACTAAGTTTTATTTACACGTGTCGCACTGCGAATGAAAGCTGAACTCAATTTGTGTTTTTTTTCCTGATAATTTCTTCTAACCATTAAAGAAAACAAAATGTCTGCAAATGAAATATATTTACTAATTTAAAACACAATGTCAAAAGGTAATTTAGTAATACATTAAATTATGTAGATCGGTTTGTAAATCTTATAGATGAGAAACATTCATTTACTTATAAAATTAAGGGATTATATAATTAGTAACGGTTTTAGCACTTAACCGTAAGCTGTAGACTTCCAAAAAATTCACACTATAACAAAGAAAAGGAGTTAATGCATTATGTCTGTGCAATGCACAAGATATTCGTACCAACCGTACACAAGTTATGCATACCAACCCCTCTTTCTAAAGTTACCTTACTTTTTGTCAGAAAATTTCCTTTTTCTTCCAGATTCAGTTCCTATCATATAAATTATTTCCACTGTAAATTTGAAATATTCACGTGTTTCCGCTGACCCTAGTGAAGAGAGAGGCATCCTAATAATCGATTTTGATAATGCAAATAATCTGTCACTAGGAAATTTAGATGCAATTCGTTATATTTAAGAAAGCCTGAAGGAACGACTGTTCCTAAAAGCGAAAGCTGTTTTCACTACCATAAACTGGTCCTAAAACAGGGGAATTATATTCTTTCCGTTTATAATCATCCCAATTTATGTTCAGAAGTAACTTTCAAAAATATTACTTCGAGATACCTATGCTTAAGTATATCTGATAAGTAACTTGACAATTCCATTAATTTAAAGCAGTTTGCATTGCTTAACTAAGTGATTAGTCATATCAGCGGGTATTTTTAATTTTCAAGGGATTACTCTCTTCTGCGGAATATTATTGTCATATTAGCCTAGCTAAAGGCGAGTTAAATAATTTAAAGCAACAGTAACCCATCTTTAAAGTTTCTGGGAAATTTGTATATATTTGACTAATTTCACAAACATTATACTGAAATAAATAGTGTAACAGATGGTAAACACTATTATTCGTTCATAAATACTAGTATTAAAAGAAATCCGTCTTGTTGCACGATGATATTTATTCAGCTAAAAAACGAAATCTATGTACAGGTTAAAAAACACACGAGGACTTTCGGTGTCACCGTGACACCTTCATCAAATGTGATTTCCCCATGTGGTTACATGCTGGTCTTAAATACGTGGAGCAAATGCATCATGGGAAAGGTAATGTCAGTGTCACATGATATACCAGATAACAAGACAGTGTAAAAGCGTAATTAGCCAATGAAAATTACTCAACAGAAACAATAGTTATTGTGCTGTCCTTCCCAATAAGATTGATCCAGGGCTCAGGTAAAACACGAGGATAATAGTTATTACATCAACGTGTATTATATGTTCAAATATAGAGGCTTTCTGTAAATAAAAAGGAAATATACAAGGATTCCTTGTTATTTACAGAAAGCCTCTATATTTCGGCTTATAATAAATGTTGCTGTAATGACTAATATCCTTGTGTTTTACTTGAACCCTGGAGCAATCTTATTGGGAAGGACAGCGCAATAACTATTGTTTCTGTTAAGTTAATTTCATTGGCTAATTATGATTCTTCACTGTCTAGTTATCTGGTATATCATGTGACACTGACATTAACTCTCCCTTGATGCATCTGCTCCACGTATTTAAGACCAGCATGTAACCACAGGGTGAAATCACATCTGATGAAGGTGTCACTGTGACACCGAAAATGCTCATGTGTTTTTTCACCTGTAAATAGATTTCGTTTTTTAGCTGAATAAATATCATCGTGCAACAAGACGGATTTCTTTCATACTAGTGTAACAGATGAAATTCCAATGAAATTTGCAAGTTAACGCTAATTTTCGTTACAGTTTAGAAAATAGACTGCATTGCGTTCATTTGAATCTCCCAAACTTTTCGTTGAATTTTGGCATATTTATTTTTCATAAGGGCTTAAAAAAATGTTCTCTGATTGTACAAATACTGTGCAATCCAAAATTTATCCTCGGCGCACAAATTATTTGAGTGGGATAATTTGCAAAACACCGTCTACAACAAACGACCTCAAGGCCTGGATGACAATAAGAAAATTTCTGCAATGTTGGACTAAATATCTGTTCAGTTGTTAGAAAATACGTGGAAAGCACCGAGCACCCGGTAAGAAATTTGCCTAGTCCGCAAAAGGACGTCATGTAGAGCCTAGACAAACTCCCATCCAAAAAGGTAATTTCTGCCAACTATTGACTTATTATATCTGTTATAAATGATAGCAGAGCACTTTTTACTATCCCTACCTAAACGGTTTACCCTGTAGTTCACTTTTTAATGATTTTGAAAACATCCTTGGAAGTAAAAATAAATTGTTTTGTGTCAAACGTTACAGTCATTGATAAAGTTGAAATGTCAAACTTCTGAGATGATATCATTTACACACAACGGAACGCACACTAAATTGTCCAAAACGACTTCTATAAGGTCAATCGGGTCTTTTTAAGATATTGTCACCAAAATTTATGTTTTTGAGTAATTGCGGTATGCAATCAAAGCGGGAAGATTAAACTGAAATTCGTTTATTTGTTTCTATCCAAATTAAACTCCTGGAAATGTTTAGATGCTACAGAAATGAATATTAAAACTTGTTTTTCAGAAAGCCCAAATTTTGCTTCCATACATTGTGCCCTAAATATCTGTATTGCTTGAATTGACATAATTTTATTCGATTTCAAGGGAATTACCTGCCAGATTTGTTTTCGATTCTCTAGAATATCGGTTACCAACCGGTAGTATCCGTACGCGCGTACACCCAGGTGTATGATGTGGGCAGTTCAGGAGTACCCCAAAACTAATCAGTAATGGCAGAAAAAATAAGTAAAGTAACGAAAATGCAAAATATGAGTTATGGAACATTAAATATTAAGTTAGAATCACTGCTAATGGAGACACTTCAAAATCAGATCACATTAGCGAATGACGATTGGTGAAGGCGTGGATATCAAATTAAGGACGAAGAGGAGAAATAAGCATACCAGCGGAACGAGCAGGAAGAACGGATCGAAAGACCACTCAGGAGATAGACTAGGTTTCGGTAGGGTAGCGCATGCGCATATATGCAGTATGACGAAGGGAAAGGGGAGTGTCGGAAGGGTATAAAGCGCATGGGCGGTTTACGCTCAGCAATTCGGTGAAAGCTGTTGCACGGTGTACATCGGTTTGAACGACGTCGAGTTGCGGTTACCCTGTTATATGGCAAACAGGCAGTCCGGTAGACGACATCTGGTAGCCTTTACCCGGTGTCGCGTCATTGGGAAGTTGGAAGAAAGTCGAAGTGTGACTAGTGTGGCCGAGGAGTTCGGGATCGCTCACAGCATTGTTTCACGAGCTTGGAGACAGGAACAGTTGTCCGAGAGTTTAGCAGTGGTCGTCCACGAGTAACCATGGCGGCGGGTGACCGGTATATTGTCCAACAGGCGAGAAGCGACAGACGACAGAAATCGGAAGAAATCGCAAGGCACAAGCAACAGACAACTGGACGTCCGTTATCGCGTTTTACCGTGACCAGAAGGCTGTACAAAGGTGGTATATTTGCACGACGACCAGTACGGTGTGTGCTATTAACGCCTGCTCATAGGAGACGGCGGTTTCTCTGGTGCCAGGAACACAAGACCTGAACACATCAGCAATGGGGTCGAGTTCTCTTAACGGATGAGAGCCGATTTAGTCTGACGAGCGATTCTGGACGTATATACATCTGGAGAGAGCAGGGAACACGCAATCACACCTCCAACATCATCGAAAGTGACCGGTTTGGAGGTGGCGGATTTTTCGTTTGGGGCGGTATCATGCTTGGTAGCCGTACTGACCTCCATATTTTCCAAGGAGTTACAGTCACTGGTGTCCGCTATTGTGCCGAGATTCTCTTGCATCACGTGAGTCTGTTTAGAGGTGCTGTGGGTCCTGAGTTCCGCTTCATGGATGACAACGCTACACCTCATCGTACAGTGGCTGTCGCAGAGCTGTTCGAGAGTGAAAATATTCGACGCATGGATTAGCCCACAAAGTCCTCCGACCTAAATCCAATCAAACACGTGTGCGACCCTCTCGGGAGACGCTTGGCAGCACGTCACCAGCCGCCAGCATCGACTCTGCCGCTGCGATTGGCGCTACAAAAGGAATGGTCCGCGATGCCTCAACAGCTCCTTGACAACCTCGTCCTCAACATGGACAGACGTTGTAAATCCTGCAACGCAGTCGGGGTGATCACATCCCTTACTAAAGACTGAATTCTGCTTTGCAGTCGCCTGTCACATGGACGTTTCTGTCTTCTGTCCAGTTGTGCTCTAAGCTACCTTTTCACGAAAGTGCTTTTGCATCCTTTGGATTCCTTGTTTGGACCCTTTTGCTCACTTGTCCCATATTCATACATCTTGAGGATCTTATGGTATGATTTGAGTCGATGTGTAGCACTTCTGCACGACGTTGCATTCGTAAAACCGTCTCGTCCTTAATTTTTGCACGCCAGTGTGGTTCGTTACACATGATTCCGAAAATTTCTGGTGATTGCAGGTCTTGGGAACACTACAGGTTTCTTAATGCTCTCACCTTTCAAAAACATGTTTTAATTTCGTACATTCAAAATTACATTCTAATTCTATCTTCAAAGATTTCCTTTAAACCTTGATTCTAATAAAAACGTGTTATGGACTGCTGATTAACATAGCCGTTATTCCTGAAACAGCTGACACAGCATCGTTCCAATTTTTCGGATTTGTCTAAATATCTTTTCGTCTAAGAAGTTCTGGGCAAACCTTTCGCGGTTCATCAACAGCACATCTGGAAACGCTGTTGATCAATACTCTTCAGAAGAGTATCTTCCATACTCTGAAAACCTAATTTGTGAACAGCGCATCTGGAAGATACACTTTTCGCTTCGAGTACAAATGATTAATATCTCATTCGTGTGCATACAGAATTCCAAAGACTTAGCATTTGAAATAAATGTTCTTCGTTAAACTTTTTTTCGTGTGAAACAGTAATTAAGAGAAATGCTTATATTTGAAGATACAGACTCCTCGTATCTTAGTCAGAGATCTTATACTAGATAAGATATATGCTCAGGGACTTTTACTCAAGAAGTCAAATATTACAAATCATTATAACATCTATATTTTGAGTATTTTGATTTTACTGATCTTTTGACTGACAAAATTTGCACCCATGGCTGTAAATCACATACATACAACAAGCACATTTTTTCTAATGTCCAGTGTACATGAGTATGTACGAAACATTATACTAAGTGCCTTCAGATATAAATTCCGCGAAGAATCACACATTTAATAGTAGTGAAAAAAGACACCACAGAAATAATAATTATTTACAACTGTACCACAAGAGGAAAACCAAAGAGAGAATGAACATGAACTGCTTAAAATTTTATACGCCCGAGCACATCAAGAAATAAAGGAGGGCCTCAGTTAGATCAATTTTAAGATTTTCTTTTGTAAATTTCTTGGATTTTTATGTCAAAATCATTACGCCTTTAAAGTTGCTTTAATGTATGACTTAATCAGATGATTAGCGGTATATTATTCCTAAAGAGAATGATGTTTATGAAATAGTTATGAAATTTTGCGGCATGTCAGCGAGTTAATACTCACAACTCAACGAGAATTAGAAGCAGACAAAAATCAAATTCAGCGCAATATCTCTTACAAAATGATCACTCCTCTAATTAGGCCATGAGTTACTCCTGAAAGTTTGCTGCAAGACATACATTGAATATCTAACATGGCTCATTTAATGTAAGCTAAATGAAAAGCTGCGGAACTCAGTTTAAATCTGTATCATTGAAAAGACAAAAAAAGGAATAATATTGATGCATTGAAAGATAAATAAAAATACATCTTCCTCTCTTTAAAAACATTTTCGTTTAGTTTTGAAAATCATCGAAATAAAGATAGACAAAAATGCACTGGTGATTTCTGAGAAAGAAGGGAAAGAGAATATCTCTCTCAAGAGAGCTTAACATAATTTCCGTTTAACATAGAAATCCAGATATATATATTAAAAAAACTGATGCTGTTCAAGAAAAAAAAGTATAAAAAAGAAACGCAAAGTAAAACTTTTTTTGAAAGCCTTGCAATTTTGAGCGTATTACAACATTAAAAGCGGGGCGCATTTCATTTGGAACATATAGGCGGTAAAACATTTTCCGGATAGTGCGGTACTTGCAGTTTTTAATTCACTGTATAATTTTACTAATCGAAAACGCATTTACCCAGACATTTTTTGCAACAATGAAGTTATCCAATTATTCTAGTGACTGACTCCCTTGAGGACTTGTGTCATGTGAATGAAGAACTAAACAACAGAGGCACTGACATGGATAAAAGGGACTTTAAATAATATCACTGGTTCATATAATAGTCAACCGCGCATGAGGGATATATTATATCTGAAAGAGTAATTTCCGTCCTTTTCAAGACTGCAAACTGTTCAAACGGTTATATAAGCAAAATAAGAGGAGTTTCATGAATGTAACAACTAAAACGATAATGACTGCTTAATAATAATGATACAGGAGATAAAGTATATCTGTTTTTATTTGTTTTTCTAGAAAATGTTTGCATGACGGTTATTAAAATTCTGTGAACATCATATAGTAAATAAATAGTACTTAAAACTACCACCATTTCGAAACTTTTGTGTCCCTTCGTTATGCCAACGAAGCAACGCGTTAAAGAATCCAAGGTGAAAATCCTCCAAATACGTGGCGTCATTAAATAAATAAATACATCGCTCTTTCCCCGTTCCAGAAACACATAGAAACCGAAAAATTGTTTTCAACCGCCGCCGTGGAAATGAATCACGGATCTCTCGATACCTAGCTTTACACCACGGTGGCCAATAATCAACGGTGCTATGTTTTTTTAAGTCAGCTTTTGACATCATAAATCCGTCAGATAGGCTTAGCTACTGAGACGTCTCCATCTGGTGGGCATTAACGGCACTGGCTATATAAATTATAGCAGTTATTTATTTACTGACGCCACGTATTTGGAGGATTTTCACCTTGGATCTCGCCTTTTGGATTTAACTGCTATAATGTATAGCCAGTGCCGTTAATGCCCACCAGATGGAGACGTCTCAGTAGCTGAGCCCATCTTACCGATTTATGATGTCAGAAGCTGACTTAAAAATACACATAGCACCGTGGATTGTTTGTCCCCGTGGTGTAAAGCTAACGCGCTCGGCTAGATATCGAGAGATCCGTGAATCAATTCCACGGCGGCGGCTAAAAACAGTTTTTCTGTAGCTATGTATTTCTGGATCGTGGAAAGAGCGATGTATTTGTGTTTTTATTTATACATATTTAGTTAAAAATCCTTTATGCATCGCCATACATCATCTGCATCTTTGTGTAACTGAAAGAGACATATGCAATTGTAAGAAATCTTATGTTTTGGTTTATCATAGTTTGTGAAAAACTTGTTCTAATGATCCCACACAGAATTATTAGAAAGTTTATTTCAAAACTAGTTAATTATACTATTTAGCGAAATATTACATTGGAGAGCTGTACTGGTTCAGAAAAGCACGATCACTTTTCACTCAAGTTCTTGGTTCAAAACTTTACCTCATTCGTACAAATACTATGAACTCCGCAATTAAAAGAATTGTTATTTTTTGTTAAAGCATTGGCCAAAAGTTTAGACATAGGTATAAATATTATTTCAGAAAGCACTATAAGAAATATTTCCGATTGGCTACATCAGTGTTCCCTAACTCCCTGCCCATGGCGTGGTAACGGTCCGCGAGAAACTAGTGAATATATTTATTTTCCTTTTGAATCAAAATGGAGTCAAAATAAGAAAAAAGTGCTCTTAATTTTTGAACACCTGTCTTGGAAGATTCATGCAAACTTGGATCGCTAATCTCTTCACAGAAGATCTAAACTCCTGTGGGCTACCTCACCACTAAAAAGAAAGCTTTGTTGAACTTCCCTCTGATACTAATCTGGTATCGACATTTAGATCCAAATCTCTGACTCAGTGTTTGGGTATTACGGAGAAAGAATATCCAAGTCTCAGCGACAAAGCTGTAAAGTTATTGGTAAAATTTTTCAAAATGCATTTATTGCGAGAAAATCTTTTCACATTTTCGGCAATGAAAACAAAGTACAGGAACATAGTGGACAATAATGATGTCCTGTGCCTTGCAGAAACGATCTTGGAAACATGGCTCGAGAAGATTGTCGGGAAGCAGCAGGAACAGATGTTACATTGACCACAGAAGAAATATTGAAATTGAGGAGACTATCATAGATTGCACTTGCTAATAATTAAAGGACATTAACAGATCAAATATATTAGCTGTAAGTCGGTGACATGGAATTATTTCTTGTGTACATTATAGTTTATACGCAGTGATCATTATAATATAGAATAGTTCGAGATTAAGTGCACAAAAATAGCCTAAAAGTTTTGCCTCGTCATTGCGGTCCCGCGAACGCAAAAAGGTTGGGAACCACTGCTCTACATCATACACATGTGGAGAGCGTGAGGGATGGTGTGGAGAGTATGATAAAGAGTTAACCGAGGCTAGACAATTGCCTAATGTACACCTCTCTGTCGTTTCTTATCTGAACATCCTGGGGGAGGAGTTGGCACTCACGCACTTAGTTTCTATTTCCTGACAGGAGATACCGTGGAGTCCATAAGTGAATACAATACCTCTTACCTGCCAAGAATCGTCAAAAAATACACACATGCACAAACATTCCACGCATCTACATAATTTTAAAGACGATTGAGAGATGAGTCAAAATTTTTTGGAATGTGTAGGACGAAATGCTTAAATGCCTGCTTTATTTCAGTGGTGTATATAAAATAAAACGGTTTTTTTTCAAGAAAACTCAAAACCTATATTTCAATATATTTCGCGTACACATCTGTTTCGGTGGGAAACACATATTTTTCGAAACACAGGAAAAATGTTTATATTAGTAGGATATGCTGTATATGCCAGTTGCGTGTGTTATATTGAATGTAAATGTCCATTCCGTGAATTCAGGTTCTGCAACTACTGATAGAATTCACTTGTTATGTTTGTATTGGAAACAATAGAGAATAATAGAACTGGTATTTGTGAAGTGCAAAGATACGTCGATTATTGTTGGATTTCGCGGATTCAGTAGTAGTTATTATTAGTTCCTTGAAGTTTCCGGAAAGAGTTAATGATATTTTCTTACCCCTAAATGGGCGCGATCACTTCCTGAAATCACTATCAAGATTTAAACAACTCGCAGGACAACACGAAATTTTCTAAGTCGACAGATGAAAACGATTTAAAGTATTCAAAATCGACAGTATTCAGCATGTGCCTAATTAAATGCGTTTCCTGTGAGGATTACATTTCCGTGAGAAAACACAATGAATATGTGTTTCTTATAAATATTTATGTTTCCTTATACAAAACTGAAAGCAAATTAATTAAAATTTACTCATAAAGTACAAATGCTGATATCAGGACATAATGATTCATAAATTTACCGAAGAGCCAGAACATTATTACCAAATGCCTAATATGGTATTGGTCCTCCACTTACCGCCAAAACACCACTTACCCGGTTAAGCATTATGCTACAAGGTTTCTAAAGCTGTCTTGTATCTGGTACCAACACGTCATCAGCAGGACCTTTATCTCTTGTAAGTTACATGGTTGAGCCGACGCAGATCAATTTGCTGATCCACCATAAATCATAGATACTCCATTTGATTCATGTCTGAGAAATTCGGAGGCTAAAACTACGACCGTCAGAGCAAACGTTCTGCACACGTTATTCTAAAACGGCAGCGGAAGATGCAATCGGGAAAATGATTGCGTCATGTAGAGGTCAAACTCTCAGCAACGCAGTGGTGTCAGAACGACGCAATATCAATTGTTGTGGGGATTTGGGAGGGTTTGGAAATGGAAACTTGTAGTACTAGCGCTCGTACGTGAAAATAGAAACTCTGCGGGCGAAAACTCACAAATTCAATAGATTATGCCTAAACTACTCCAAGTAGAAGCCAGCGCTTGTAAACATTCTGAAAATAAAACTGAGTATAAATTTACTGCATTTAATAAATATTTATAAAATGTTTTTCTGGTTTTTTACTGAATACAAAATAAAATAAGTCAATAACACAGATCGTCTAAATTCTTCATATCCCTAGCCCATTGGCAGACAAAAGTCATGAACGCTATTAATGAGTTCAGATGAAGAAGAGGGTCTCTTGAACTAATTAAGATTTATCCTTAAAATTGTCTTAATTAACCAAGAGGAATAATTGCGTATAATCATCATGCAAAATTTACCACCATTTCGATTTGTAAGAGAAATTATCATTTGTATTCTTCAAATGAATGTGCAAAAGGGAGTACTTAGATCAGGTTTCAGAAATTTCGATAATGTGATGCCTACAATCAATATCACGTAAACATCCTTCGAATTTTTTGTCTTACAGTTGCACTGTAAGCAGCATGATACAAGAGCTTCGAGGCGTTCAGTCACAATTATAAAATACAAATTAGTAAAATCATGCAATGCATTGATTATAATACGATTTCCAACATACCAGAAATCATTACTCAAGTTATGAGATTAATGGATGTGGAATAAATCTCGGTCCTGTACCCTGACCTTTGATCCCATTTCGATAATATTCAACAGAACCGGTTTGGTATACCTCCGAAATAACATGATAAAATTTTGTCGCAATCAAAGCATGTTTACGTAAGTTATGATGCATAAGGGCTGTGGAATAGATCCGGCTACTGTGTCCTAACCTTTGACCCCATTTCGCCTATTTTCAATAGAATTCGTCCCCAGGTAAGACCCTACAACATACTAACATTTCATCCAAATCGAAGCATTTTTACGTAAGTTATGACACATAATGGCGATGGAAGTGTTTCCGCTTCTATGTCCTGAGCTTTGACCCCATTTCTCCCATTTTCAATAAGGTTTGTCGCCAGGTGGTCCCCTAACACATACTAAAAGTTCATCGAAATCGAACCATTTTTACGTTAGTTATGACGCATAACAGCAGTGGAATGTATCTAGCTCCTATGCACTGACCTTTGACCCCATTTCATTCACTTTAAAAAAGCTTCCTTCCCAGGTGATCCCCAACCAGATACTAAAATTTCATCGAAATCGAACGATTGTTTCGCGAGTTATCCTGCGGACCGACATACGCACACAACGCGTGACGTAATGAGGCAGATGGGAATGGCGACCATCTGCTTGTCGCAAGTGTGACGTCATAAAACATTAATAGGATCCACACACAATGCGTGACGTAATGAGACAAATGGCGTGACTGCGCGCCAACATTCTCAAAGGCAAGATTATGACGTCATAAGATTTCTAAGCATTGGTAACATTAATGGAACAACGCCATCACTAATAACGTTATAATTCGGGGTGGTTATTTAACCCACTAAACGAATTCTCCTAAATTCTAAATCAAGCTAAATCGATTTCTTGTACCAGAAAACGGTAGGTTAACGACTTTCATCAAAATTCTTAGAGCCGTTTTCAAAATAAAATGTACATACATACATACAAGAATTGCTACTTTAAGGTGGACGTCAAGTAATTTTGCTACCTATACTTCCAATGGAAAAACTTCTGTACATATTTTCTTCACAATTAATGCGTTCCCAAGAATAAAAATTTGAACATCGATTAAAATATCTTCATTTTATAACTTGCAACACTTAATATTTTCTAAAACATAACCATATTTATGCAATTCAACATTTGTTTGTCTACTGACGTCATGAAAATACAGGTCGCGCCATCTTTTTTCTGGACAATTAATGCGTTCCCAAGGATGAAAATTTAAACATCGATTAAAATATCTTCATTTCATAACTTGGAATACTTAATATTTTCTAAACCACAAGCGTGGTTATGCAATCCAACATTTTTTTGTCCACTGACGCCATCAAAGTACAGGTCGCACCATCTTTTCTCTGGTTTCAACACCAGCAAAGGAAAAGGATTTGATTTTTAATATAATTATGGTTATGTTTTAGAAAATATTAAGTATTCCAAGTTATAATATGAAGTTATTTTAATCGATGTTCAAATTTACATCCTTGTGAACACATTAATTGTGAAGGAAATGTTTACAAAAGTTTCTCCATTGGAAGTATAGGAAGCAAAATTACTTGACGTCCACCTTAATAATATGGTATAAGGGCAATGGAATGGATCGCAATCCTATGTCCTGACCTTTGACCACATTTCGTCCATTTTCAATAGGGTTCGTCCCCAGGTGGTCCTCTACTACATACTGAAATTTCATCGAAATTGAACCATTTTTACGCACGTTATGACGCATAAGGGCAATGGAATGCATCCAGATCTTATGTCCTGACGTTTGATCCCACTTCACCTATTTTGAATAGGGTTCGTCTATAGGCGGTCTCCTACCACATAGTAATCTTTCATTGAAATCGAACCATATTTACACAAGTTATGTCGCATAAGGGCAATGGAATGATCCCGCTCCTACGTCGTGACCTTTGACCCCATTTATCCCATTTTCAATAGGCTTCGTCCCTAGGTTGTCCCCTACCACATAGTAAACTTTCATTGAAATCAAACCATATTTACGCAGGTTATGACACATAAGGGAAATGGAATGATTCCGCTCCTACGTCGTGACCTTTGACCCCATTTGTCCCATTTTCAATAGGGTTCGTCCCCTGGTGATTCCCTACCACATACTAAAATTTCATTGAAATCGAACCATTTTTACGCCAGTTATCGTGCGGACAGACGGACGGACGGACAAAGCTGGAGCATATACGCTTCTTCAACCTACGGATGGAAAGCGTAAAAAAGACAGCAATATAAAATAATTTTGTTGAACTGGTAAAAAACCGTAAATGCGAAATATATAAATACTTGTTTTAATCGACACAGAAGCGAAACACATCTTTGATATTTGAAAACAAAACGACTTTAGAACATGCTTCGTACCGCCGTTATTTGTGGCCCTCAAGGTGTCGGAGGCAACGCCACATTGCGAGGTTATGTAAGAAAAGTTGCTATCATAAAATAGAAATTCGCAAAACTCCATGCATTAGCAATATGATTGATTGAATTCTGAAACCTCATTTTAATCGTAAACCAAAACCGTAGGCGATTGGTATATAAAAAAAGGATTGCATTTTTTCCTGAATAAGAATATTACATTTAACACACTTCATTTATAAATTTTTACAATAGTATAATTTTGAGAAAAGTTTAAACTGAAACAATTATTTCTGGCTTAGATGATTTCGTGTTTTTTCAAAGCTCGCCAGCTCTCCATGATTTGCGAATCAGCGCTGACGTGCTGCCATCTTTCGGCCGATGTGAAAGATCATGTTCGTTAAATTTGGTAATAATTATGTTTCGCAACTATTCTGACCGGCTTTCAAATGGAACTCCATGGATGTTAAAAATGTTTACCTACGCCGAAACCTTTATTATGATTGAAAAGGTTTCTATTTGGCAGAATAATTAATTCCATTACGCCAATTTAAAATCAAATAATTAAAACACACGATGTGGATCAGGAACACCAATCACGAATCATCGCTCTTTCCACTTTAATAAGTGAGTCTCGGAAAAATTATCGTCGGCCGTCACCGGGAATCCACCCAGGGTCTTCCAGTCACGCGCCGGACGTACTACCACTGCACCACATTGGCCTCGAATTTTCCAGACTCTCATGTGATTAACTGCCAAACTACTTGGCAGGTTGATTCATGAAGCCCCGCACAATGCTACGGATTCACCAAAGATGGAAAGCAGCAATCTTTGGAAAGCAGCAATCTCCATAATGGAAAGCAGCAATCTCTCTTGCTTCTTTCCATTTTTGGTGAATCACCAGCATTGTGGGGGTCTCCAGGAAGCAATCTGCCATGTAGTTTTGCAATTAATCACATGCGAGTCTGGAGAATTCGAGGCAGCTGTGGTACAGTGGTAGCATGTTCAGCGCGTAACTGAAAGACCCTCGGTTCGATTCCCGGTGGCGGCCGACGATAATTTTTCCGAGACTCACTTATTAACGTGGAAAGAGCGATGATTTCTGATTGATGTTGAAATCAATTCATTAAGTGCTTCGAAGTAATTGTGTAATGACTCAGTCGCTACCAACCCTTCGTTCGTCATAGTACAAGGCTATTTTAAACTCTGAAACTACTTTTTGCAATGGTGATATCAGGCGCCAACTGTCTCATTGGGTGTGGTATCATCAGCTTGTGTTGATTTCTGGATTACCTCATCGTAAGACAATCCTTTGGCAAAACACTATACCAGAATAAATACGGTATCGTGAGGAATATGATCGTTATAGAACCACGTCCTAACTACACGGGAACACAGGTTATCTACCCTAAAAGTTCTTCTTGCGACACCTGAATTGTACGAACGATGAGGCATATCCATTGTGCAAGTAATTGTGTGACCCTTTGAACATCTGTAAGTTGGTGGCAATCCTTTTCATTCATAGGACGAAAAACACGTAGCCTCATCCCAATCAAATTCACTGCAATATTACTTCCAATTCTCCGTCTTACAGCACATTTAAAAAAGGTGTTTACAAAAAACTTACAGGCAACTGACACAAAGTACACGCCCTAGAATCACACTCGAAAAATCAGCTAGTAAACTTTGGGGTACCTGTTTACACAGGCATATTTTCAAATGTTAGAACACTTCTGTGGATTTTGAACAAGGAGATTTTAAAAGCAATTGTTGCTATCTTGTGACACGTTTAAAATATATTTTTCGTTTTTAAAATAATATGTTTTTAAGATTTCAGTAGTTATTTAGAACATATTTTTAAAATATATATTTTTTTTATGGGGATGGTATCATCAGCTTGTGTCGATTTCTGGATTACCTCATCGTAGAACAATCGTTTGGCAAAAACACTATACCAGAATAATTACGGATAGTGAGGAATATGATCGTTGTAGAACCACGTTCTAAGTGTACGGGAAAACACGTTTTCTACCCTGAAAATTGCTTCTTGCTACACCTGAATTCTCCAAAACGATGAAGCATATTCATTGTGAAAGTGATTGTGTGACCCTTTGAACATCTTGAAGTTAGTGGCAATCCCTTTCATTCACACGACGAAATACACGTAGTCTGCAATATTTCTTCCGATTCTCCATCTTACAGCACATTAAAAAATGATTTTTACAGAAACTTACAGGCACCTGCAACAAAAGAAACGCCCGAGAATCACACTCGAAAAAACAGATAGTAAACTTTAGGGGACTTGTTTACACAAGCATATTTTCATATGTTAGAACAGTTCTGTGGATTCTGAACAAGGAGATTTTAAAAGCAATTGCTGATTCTCCGTGACACGTTTAAGAATATATTTTTCGTTTTTAAAATAAAAAATTTTCACGATTTCAGTAGCTATTTAAAAATAATTTTAAAATTAAAACTTGCAGCTATAATTATTCTTGCGGGATTCATGATTTACACAGATCCTTTATTTGACAATTCAATAAGTGTTTATGAAAAATTACAGTAATTTTACCCGTAAGGTGGCATTACTTCAAGTACTTAACCACCATCGTAAATGTTTATTGATGTTTATTTTTTTCTGGTACGGGTTTAGTGATTAAGTTGGGTAACTGGATGAGATATAAACATTCGCGAGGTCGTTTTTTAGGGCCACACATTCCAGGAAATGGAGACAGCCAATCTTGTAAGACAAACAATACTTCTGTGTCTCATGAATTCGAAACGCTGACCTATTCCGGACAAAATATTAAAAGTCAGAGCAGAAACCAATAAGCTTCCAGAGAAACATCAACATTTTCTATAATTCCATAAAGCAACGGACCATCCCTCCTTCAATACGGTTGGAATTACGGCGACACGTGTTTTCTCGTCTGCCAGGATTCGATTGCATTGTGTATGGGCGATGAATAACACTTTTCAGGGAACCACAAATGTAAAACAGTTGGAGTACAGCTGGCAAACAATTAGAAACATCCTCTGACAGGAGCACCACAGGAATAGAAAACACAAAACTAATGGTCAAATCTCAAACACGCTGCAATGATTTTTGATATAAAGAAAACATTGTTTTGTTGTATTATGGTGAACGACACTTTTACAAAGAGACAAAATTCCATTTCTAATTTCATTGGCAAATATTCACTACCGGCAATACCTTTTGTTGCTAAGAATACCTATCTACCGGTAACTCGGCAAATGTCAAACAAATCGTCTTTTCATCGTGAGCAACCAGCTTAGCTTATTCTAGGTGACATAATTTATTTTAGTACCCGTCAAATATACACAGTGTGTTTCTTTGAAACACCAATGGTAATGCAAGGTTGCCTATAGCATAATCGGAGAAGCGAGCCCTGCTCGTGAGAAATCTCAAACATCACAAAAAAAATTGAAGGTGTCTTAAGTACATATACATATCACTAAGCTGTTCTCTGAGATTCAGAGGTTAGCTCCAAAAAGAAATACAAACTACCAGATATTTTTACTTATTGTTGTTGTATCAAACTTCTCGATTTACAGCGATGTTGACATACAACTCGGGCTTCACTAATATCCATTACACGCCGTACACAAGATCTTTTATACTTCATACTCATAATCTTTTTTACATGCAGGCACTCCTGAATCTGATCCACCCATGCCTTCCTTGGCCTTCCTCTGCCTTTCCTTCCTGCCACTTGGGCTGAAAAGATTTTCTTAGTAAGCATTTTATCACTCATTCTTTCAGCATGGCCAAACCACCGAAGCATATTGGTCTCCACCTTGCTAACAACCTTTTTGCTTCACATCACACAACTGCAATACATCTTTAATTCTCACACAATCATATCGTGTCTTGCCAAAAACGCCACGTAAGTAAAGCATTTCTCCAGCACACAAACGACTCCTATGTTTCTTTTTGCAGTACCCAGGTTTCACTACCATACATCGGAGTAGGAACAATTACACTTTCAAACACAGCCATGCGGGACTCTCTAGAGAACCCATCATTCCTGTGAAAACCTCCCAGAGCAGCTTTGACTTTCAAAGAAGAATTCACTCGCCTACTGATTTCACCATCCAACTTGTTCTGTCAAACATGCTTCATAAATACACAAACTCACTCGCCTGGTCAATCACAGTGCCATTTATACTTACATTACATTCAGTGCTACCTGTTCCTCTCTCAAACACCATAACTTTGGTTTTCCTTTATTTATACTCAGTTTGAACTACATGCAAACTTCGTGCATCCGAGTCAACATACTCTGTAACTCAATTTTGCTCTCTGCCAACAGGACAGTGTCATCAGCATACAGCAATCTGCACACACGGATATCACCAAGACATAAACCACTATTTTTTATTTTGGCCTCACGCTTGCATGCGTCCATAAGTATATTAAACAGCCATGGTGACATTACACAACCTTGTCTAACTCCTGCACCAATGGAAAACCATTTTGATAAAACACCATTCATTCGTACACAAGCTCTACTACCAGCATACATGGCTTTTACACTATTAAGTAGATTCCCAGTAACACCATATTCATTCAATACCTTCCACAAAAGTGTCCTATTCACTCGGTCATAAGCTTTCTCTAAATCTATGAAGGCAGTAAAAACTTTCTTCCCAACAGCCAGATACTTTTCAATCATCGTGCGTAATGCAAAAATATGGTTAGTGCCGCCTTTACCAGGCATAAAACCACTCAGAACATCCCACACTTTCAATGATGTAAGACCCCGTACCTTTTCAATAAAAACCTTACCAAACACTTTCTCTGGCACACTCAGTAGGCTAATACCACGATAGTTCTTACATTCAGTCTGATCGACTTTTCCCTTATACAAGGGAACAATGATAGCATCCTTCCAATCCCGAGGTACCATTCCTAACTCCAAGCACAACTGGCAAATTTCAGTTACCCAGTCAATTATAGAGTCACCACCATATTTTAACATCTCTGCAGTTATGCCATCAACTCCCGGAGCCTTACCATTCTGAAGAGATTTTAGAGCTTTACACACTTCTGCTCTTGAGATACTTCCTGTGCTTTCATCCCTCATTGTGATATCATCTGCGTCTGTTTCAGAATCATCTTTGCTTTCCTGATCTAATAACTCACAGAAGTATTCACTCCATCTGTCAGTTAACTCATTGGGATCCCATATCATTTCCCCAATCTCGTTCTTCACACAACTTACAACTTTGTTTCCCCTATTTTTCCTGAGTCTCATGTACTTCCAGAAGGACTTCCTATCTTTCCAAAAAGCCAGTTCATACCTTTCCACTTTCTCTTTCCTGTCTTTTGCCTTACTGTGGCCCAACCAGCTTAGCAGCTTTACGTTTCTTACAGAGATATTCATCCACAGAGACTCTACCTTGCAACATCCCCAAATAGGCTTCCTTCTTTCTCTTTACTGCCTCTTCAATCTCACTATTCCACCAAGCATCACCTCTATTGTTAGCTACTATTTTGGTGCCACAGACCTCTTTAGCAGCAGTGACAACACAGTTCTTAAAACATTCCCACTTCTTTTCTGCATCCCTCTCACCAGACATCAGATCCTTCAGTCGTTCTCTGAGAAAGTCACAATACCGCTGATGATCTTCAAGGAGCCCATCAATTTTTATTATTTCTATCCTGGGTCTCTTCCTATTCCTTTTACCCCAAACAACATTAAGTTTCACTTGTGACACTACAAAGTAATGATCAGAACAAACATCCGCACCTCTCAACACACTGGTGTCAACAACTAAGTGTTTTAAACGCTGATCGTAGACAACAAAATCTATCACAATCTTTTGACCAAGAGTACGATTTTCCCAAGTATATGTGTGGATATACTTGTGGTTGAAAAATGTATTAGATACACACAAACCATTCTCAATGCAGAGTTCAATTAATCTTTCACCATTATCATTCACACAAGGATCATTAAACTTACCCAGAACATTGTCAGAAATTGCATTCTGCACACCTACTCTAACATTGAAATCCCCTGCTAATATAACTTTTTCTTTAGCACCAACCTGGCTCAAAACAGCTTTTAGCTCATTTCAGAAATCTTCCTTTTTATCAGAAGGTTCCGGGTCACAAGGAGCATACAGTACAACAATTACAATTCTCTGAAGTTCCACTTTCAAACGAATCCAGAGAATTCTCTCACTTACGCAACTATAGTGAATCAAGTTGTTCTTCATCTTTTCACTTAAAATCTCACCTACACCAGCCTGTCCTCTCATATTATCCAATACACCAGACCACACACTCACCGTGCCATTCACTTCTTCTACCCCGTTTTCCTTTTTTTGTTTCACTTACACACAGCACATCCAGTCTATACTTATTCATCTCCTCAATCACCTCAAACATTTTGCCATTTATACCTCTAGTATTCCATACACCAATCTTACATCCACTCAGTCGAGATCTCTTTCTCATACGCCATTTAGAAAATCCAGGTCGATTCCGTGGTGGACTGTCCTTCTCAAGTGTGGTAGGTCCATCATATCCCACACTTGAGTCATTCTTAATATTTATTTTTTGTCGTTTTAATTAGGTAAGTACATCAGTGGGGGATTAGCCCACAGCTGAGGGTTCCAGTTGGTCATTCAACCTAAGGATTCTGAAACAAAACCCAGTGAGTTGGGGTCTTTTCGCCAATGTCACACAGAACTAGCTTGCACCTCTCCAAAATTCCCAGAGGCCCTAGTAGCTGTTGTGTGTGCCATTGGTACCACGGAGCGCCCCGAGGAGGCAAACCCATCGCTCACTACGACCGCCCGGTGTCTTAAGACTAACGGTAAATGAACATCCGCTAGAAGTGTGATATTTGTTGAGCTCTAAAGAAACGAGCAGAAGTAAAACTCTGTGCCAATAAAACGAGATGGAAAAATTATGTGTAAATCAAAATACAAATGTTAACATAACCTTTCTTTCCTTCCTTCCACTGCTGAAGCTGGGTGCTCATGCATTCCTTGAATGCATTTATATCTCCTTAACTCACACGCATGTCGGCATATTGGCTTGGCAGGAACGTATGAGTACAAGTTTCTCGAAATATTCTATTTCCAGGAATTACTCCGCGATATTCAGAAGGTCTGTCATTTCTTTCATAAGAAAAAGCGATACGTTTGGAAAGATCTAGCAAGTGGAAATCCTACCAAAACTGTTTCATCCCGTTTATCGAAGCATATATACAATAAAACAGAATCCCTGAAATTAACTTTATGATATCTTCTTGAGTAGCTGAACAGGGAAAAGATACATACACGGGTTATATTTATAATCATTTTTGTTAGTTCTTAATCTTAAACAAAGTAAAGATAATTGAAAGATTACTACCAAAATTAAATGTTCCCTTTAAAGATGAGTTGTATCCATAACACACTAAATGTTGTGGCTCTACGGAGATTTGAGGTCTCTCCACCATCACCTAACACTCCTAGAAGTGTATTGGGGTACGGTTAAAACAAAAACACGGATATGTTCTCGTCGTTAATTGGACCACAGGGGTAGGAATTTGTGATAGCGTTGGTCACTAGAAGCCACAACGTATTCCTAATTGTAGAAAAAGATGAATTATTAGCAAACGCGGTTGTAGCAACTTTAAATAGGCAGAAACAAAACAGAAATTTTGAATTGCCCACCGGAATACAAACTCAAAATGTCAGTTACCGTTCGACATTTAATACCTCATCATTTCCCCTGAAATTATATTACCACTAATATTCCTACATTTAACGGTCACTGAAATTTCAAATTTCGATATGACAAGGCGAAAACTTAAAATTCATAAATACCAAATGTTTGGAATTTATGTTTCAGAAATCCGTCTTTTACTCTTCTGAAAAAAAAATCTACGACAGAAGCGTAGGTTTTTAAATGCAGGTACTAAATATTATCTAATGAAATTACACTTGCAAACAAAAAAGCCTAACAAAAGGTAAGAAGCGTAAAAAAAAATTGTGAAATTTATTGTATTTATTTCATAACAACGAACCGAAAGTGCAGGAACTTTTCTTGGAATTTAAAGAACAATCTAAAATAAAATTGTTTACGGCACTAAATAAATTTAAATATATTTCGCCAGAGGTATTTATTATTTAAGAAAGTATCTAAGTTATTTATTTAAATGCTGTGTTACAAAAGTTCCGAAAGGTTAATGTTTTCAATGATGTTAATCGCAGTATTTTGTTTCATTAAGTAAATATATATTTTTCAATGGATAGCTTGTCAAATACTAAATTTCGGAGTTAGTGAGGAACGAATGCCTAAACAAAAATGAGTTTTCACTTTATGATACGCATAAATGATTGTCGTTTTCCGCAGAAGGTCACCGTTTGTTACAAATACATATAAACCCATCTTTCAACGGATTTCAAAATTTAATTATCCTTTATAGGAAACCAACGCGCCTTCCTCGCTTCTGTCTCAACCAATAGAGACTACGGATACTATGTAAATGATGTAAACCGTTTTTACACGGGAAACAGAAATATAATTTCTTTCGCGAGTCAACGCAGGCGCATGATTACTCCTCACATTGACAAGTGTGTTTTTTCAGTAAGGGTGTACCGTGACTAAAATAATTCCTGCAAAACCTCCAACCTACGATACCAGTAGTGGCCGTAAAAACACATTAGGTGAACGTTACCATCGTCGGCTGTCAAGAATCGTTTTCCGCGATAGGCGTGCAACACTCTCGCAGGTATAATCGGAATTCAATGCTGGAGCCTCAACAAGCATCAGCGTCCGGACTGTGCAACGTACCCTGCACGATATGGGCTTTGGGAGACGACGCCCAACTTGAATCCCCTTAATGGGAGCACGACACAGAGCTATGCGCCTGCTGGGGCACGGCAACACCGCCACTGGACACTTGATGATTGGAAACAAGTAACATGGTCTGACGAGTCGCGTTACAAACTGTATCGGGCAGATGAAAGGATTTGTGCGAGGCGCAAACCGCATGAAGCCATGGATCCCGCCTGTCAACAGGGAACGGTACCGGCTGGTGTGGGTCCGTAATAGAGTGTGTTTAGCTGGACTTCACTGGAACCCCTGGTACGTTTACAAACGTCTGTGACCTGCCAAAACTATGTGCCCATCCTTTCTAACGAGGTACACCCGTTCATGTTCTGAATTCATGCTGATGGGTTGGGCCTGTTCAAAAAGGACAATGCTCCTCCACACAAGTGTCGGGACTCCCCATTATGGTTAGTTGAGCATTCATCTGAGTTTGGGATGCTGCAAATCCCACCAAAGTTCCCATATCTGAACGTGATAGAACACATTTGAGATGCCATGCAACGCGCTATCAAACGCAGGAATTCGAGACCTCGAAATACACCAAAATTGTGGAACGCTCTGCAGGAAGTATGGTGTGCATTGCCTACAGCAAATTTTCAGAAGCTAGTGGAGAACATGGCCCGTTGTATTTCTGCAGTCCTGCGCTCCCGTGGGTTACCTACCAAGTATTAGACTGGTGTACTGGTTTTTCTGGCACTTCAGTGTATTTTTTTCGTTATTCATGGAACGTAAATGAGAATATCGTTAACGTCACGAAGGACTGGTTTTTAATAGTGCTTCTAGTTCTCAATCTCTTCGTAAACTTTAAGAATTAAGTCTCGCTGGAAAACTTTGATACGGAAATCAGAAAGTGCTGGTTTAATTTCACCTCCAAGATGATACAATTTACCCGATTTTATGAATTCATTGCTCCGTGGGATTCACGGGACAATATGGCGCCTCTGTACGGGTAACCAGCATTTCATTCGGAGATTTCGGTTCAGTTTATACATCGTTCCGCGGCAGATTTGCCAATTTTATCTACATTGCTGGCCACCCAAAATGCAACACCAAGGAGGACACCAGATAGCAAAGCCAGATTTACTGGACACATAACAACAGATACAAAGATGAAACCATTGAGCTTACAGGCCAGTGCGACTTGCGAAACACGCGCACATCAATAGTTCATGTGGCCCCAATAGCTGCCAATAACGGCCGTTACGCGCCGCATCATCGAACGAAAGAGGCTTTATATGTGGGCTTGGGGTATGTCGGTCCAGGCTGCTTCCACACGTTGTCACAGTTCAGCAGGCGTAGCCGCGGGTGGTGCTTGCCGGAACACTCGATTGTCAATCAGCAAAGGTTTTCGATAGGCGATATATCAGGAGAACGACGGGCCACGACAGCAATGACACCTGGTGGGCAGTGAACAATTGTTGCACGATGCTGGCCACGTGCGGGCGCGCATTGTCCTGTTGAAACGTAGCCTCTGGCAGGTCGTTCAGGTAAGGGAGGACTGCAGGCTCCAAAACTTCGGAGATGTAGCGGTGGCTGTTGAGTGTACCGGCGATGCATACCAGAAGGGTGCGGGTGTTTTATCCAATTACGCTTCAAACCATAACGCCAGGCGACGGACCGGTATGGCGATGCGTAAGGCAGGCATCATACAGTCTCCCGCCGCGGTGTCGCCCCACACGGATCCGACCATCGTGGTGTTGCAGACAGAAGCGGGATTCGTCCGAGAAGACAATGTCGTGCCATTCCGTAGTCCAGGTGCGGCGTTCATTTGCCCACTGCCGCCGCATTCGCTGGTGGTGTAACGTCAATGGTAATCGGAGCAATGGGCGCCGTGCGACAAGTCTCCGCACCTGCAGACGACGTCGAACGGGACGTGCTGACACAGGTTATTGCGCAACACACCCTAATTCCTGCGCTAACGTTCGTTATGTGGCGGTGCGAGCCGTCAATGCCCGCCATACATCATGCCGGTCTTCTCGTTCGGTGGTGTGCCGCGGCTTAGGCAATCGCTCATGTCGGTCCGTCCATCCACCCTGCACCCACCGAATCCATTCTCGCCTCACTGTGGCTGGATGTCGTCCGACACGGGCGCCGATGTCTCGGTACGATAAACCTCTGTCGCGATAAACCACTATTCGTCCTCTGTCGAACTCCGAAACATGCTGGATGACTGCCGTATTCTGCGACGAGGCATCAGGACGCTTCCCACGAACAGGTCCGGCAGCACAACACACATCCCACATTCTATGCACCCTTCTTATAGTGCTTCTCGGTGGCGTGCCGGGCGCACATGATTTGCATATGTCCTGCAATGCTAATAATTTTAAACTGAAAACAAATGTTTTCAGTTTAAAAATTGTTTTGACTTGTCAGGGACTAAAAATCTGAAGAATATTATACAATAAATTTTAGTAATTGATGTGCGCATTTTATTGTTGCTGTTGCTGTTTTTCAGAAAAAATTCCTGTATGTCATTTCCAAAGCAGCAAGTTTTACTTTGGAACAGGATTTCTTGCAACAAATGGCTACCACCGACAATTACATCATTCATGTTTTATCAGGTCATAAGTAAAACGCTTCCTTCTGTTAGAGAAATAAAAGTACCCTTTGTGAGTGATTAGGTTGTCGATTGTTGCTCATGTTTTGGTTTTCTTTGGATGTGAGTTGAGACTGACTTGAACCGTACTCCATTAATGAGAGTGCCGGTCTGCAAAACCGCAGAAATTTATTTATAAATATAAAATGGGCCGTGCTCACGACTGCCCACTGTTTAATTTCACATGATTTAGATGTGTTTCCAAGATGAAGAACCACCATAATGGTGAAATAGAAAAATATTTCAAAATAATAATTAAAATAATGTTATCCTACTATATTTTTGCATTCAGTTTATTTTTCGACGTTATCTGGTATTTGAACACTACTCATTGAACCTCATTGCATCAGAATATTTTTGTGCATTTCTGAAGCAAATAAAAGTTCACGTGCATATGACTTTAATTTAGATGCGTTACGACTAATTATCATTTGTGGGCTTGAACGTAAAAAAATAAATTTTGCGCAATAGGGAATTGACTTCGTAAAAACTTCCCTTGCTAATAATTTTTGATTTGCAAATGTTCTTTCACAATGAGTAAGGTGGAAATTTTCAGCTTAACAAACATTTCTCTCAATTACCGTGGTAACAGTAGCAGAAACGAGCAAATGTGCAGATGCGAAGCAAAGCAGGTTGCAAGGACGCAACACAAGCAGGTATTGATTTGAGTTGCACTGGTGGTGATATTTTTCACACTTTCGAGAACCAATATCTAACTGCTGTGTAGAATCACGAATGGTCCCACATAAGTAAAACTGTGAAACAACAAAGCAATAAACATGGAAAGAATTCAGAGTTACTATCATTACCCAAATTGCAGCTGTCACAGAACTTTTATTTAAAAAATCAGAATTTAAAATCATTCGGGTTTCGTTATGAGGTTTTATTCGTCTTTAGAAGCGCATCGGTGCTGACGGATTTTGCACATCTGGAAAGTAATGTGCACTGCGAAGTGCTGCATTAGTTCGTTGAAGTAGGGTGGGGTTTTTTTTCAATGTCATTACTAAATTATGCCTAAAGCTGAGGTTTTGGGAGATGGGTTACGTAAATAAAATTTTGGAGAAAAATGTTCGAACTATCCTGATTAAAATTCATCGAAACGCCATTCATCGGACAGTGGAGAATATTAAAGAAGCATATTATTTTTTTGCTTCTAAATGAGAAAAACAATCACAAGATTTAATGGAACGTAGAGGAAAAAAGCTTTATGATTTGAATGTTCTGATAACAAGAAAAGCGTTAATTAATTCCTATTTGAGCCTAAATTTCTCTTGCTTACATGTTCTCATCAATGATTTAGATATACTATTTTCCGAAAAATGTCTTAGTTTTCAAACAAGGAATTAAACAAATTATTTATAGTTTAATATCGGTAAAAAACTTTATAATAATTTATTTTCCACGAAAAAATTACTTTTGTTGCTGTAAAACTAGGTAATTCGTTGAACGTCTGTCAGTAGGTGCTTCTTGTACTCTACAAGAAGAGACTTTGTCTTTAAGCTGGCACACGACATGCTTCCGACCCGTTGGAGAACCTGCCGTTGGGCAAGACGTTCAATATTTCATTGCGGTATTGTAGAAGACAGACTTCACCTTTTTGTTAACTGTCGTTTCGCCAAACGTGTTTGGACGAAAGTATCCTCGTGGGCCGGCTTCGCTTCCCCGAGTGCTTCTCAGATAATCAAAGTGCATCCAATCCCCTCCGGGAAAAAATATTGTGTATCTATTCATAGTAGTTGAAACAAGTTATCAGATTTGGCTAGAACGAAACAAAGTTATTCATAGTGAAAAATCAAATGGTAACACTCAGCAAGCCATCTGGCATATTAAGAGAATGATCAGAAATCGGATGGTGACGGATCATGCCCTATTATCCGAATCACAGTTCATTCGACGATGGATGTCATGGAGGAGATTTGTTGAGGGTTCTCCGCAGGATCCATACATCATCTGGAATTAAAATAAATTGTGGCTTCTCCACCATGTACAGGTCAGTGTCAGACCTTTGGAGAAGGGGCCAAGATGTAAATGTTGATTTGTTTTCAGCCTGTAGTAAGAGTTAAATATAATTCGTTTGTTAAAATTTGAAATATTTAAGTAGTTTCTTGAAAATTAGTAGTACGTTAGTGAAAAGTGTAAGTTCGCTGTAAATTTAGGAGATTAATCTTGTATCTTCCTGTATAAAAAATTAGTATATTTGTCGTTTAAATAATTCTGTTGAACACCTGCAGGATTTTGTTCAGGATTTAGGATAGTCATTGTTCTTTTGTTGTAGAAATAACATAAGTGTTTATTTAATTTCAGTATAATGTTTAGAAGAGTGTGATTTTAAGGTTGTTAGTTTATTGAACTTTGATGCGTGTAACGTACCAGGAGATGTGACGTACCTGCCAGAAGGACGCACACGACATAAAGGCAGATAGGAATCAGACTAAAATGTCTGCGTAGCTCAGTTGGTAGAGCGACTTGTTCCGGAATAAGCGGCCTCGGGTTCGAATCCTGGCGCGGATAAAAATGACGGAGAAATTTACTTCGTTATATGCGTACTAAGTGTAAACATTTTTTGAATATCACCTGGGTTAAATTTAACAATTAGAGAAATTTGTGTCGTAGTTCAGAGATGCATTGAGGTCTTGACCTCAGGGTTTCCTGAGGAAGGTTCGCCCTTTCCTCAGGTATTTTTTGTTTTTTTGCTTTCCGAATCCCTTTCTAAACGTACTTCGGAGCTGCTTTCATTCCAGGTTGCCAACAGGGAGATGCCTGCCTGCTTTCGATCGGCTGGATGGTGGAAAAGAAGGGTGAATAAATGCTGTGTGGTGTGTGTATGATCGTTTGTGTTGAGTAAAAGAGAAAGAAAGTTGGGTGAAAGGTTGAATAAATGTTTATTTGCCAGAGTTCTGACTCTAGAAGCCGTTCCATGTGTTGAATGGCGGACAGAGTTCTTTGGTGTTTCTGAGTACTAATCTCTGTGACCCCCTAACCTTCGGGGGAGAGGGCTACGGGGACTTCAGAAATCCTCACTGGGGCACACTCTGTAGTGTGTCCCAAGAGGATGCTTTATCTTTGAAGAAAAAGCTCAGAATGTCTTAACCCTCTGCCCTCTTTGAAAGCGCTGGGCGCGTTTAAAGACTCCCCTGTCTTAAACGGACTGAAAGTTGGTGACGCGTTCGCTTCCTATTTTTCCGAAAGTGATTTGACCGCATCATGCGTTTCTTCCATGACCACTTCATGAAATGTTTACAGTCGTGAGGCGCGTTCATACTTTTACTTGTTGTTAACAGCTTGGACGCGACCAGTTCATTTCCAATCCAAGGGAAACGACTTTCAGGTCACTGTACTACGCATTATACAATTATCATTTTGTGCTCGAAAAGTTGAGTCCCCAATCGCATTACTTTCTCTCAAATAAAGGAAGCTTCTGCGTAGGTGGGGCTAGTAGTACATAACGTTTGTGTTTATAGAGCAGGGATGAATACACGTTTTGGGTCCTAGGGCTACTTTCGATTATAGTACAAATTGGAGGTCGATTAATAAAATAACTGACGAAATTCGTAGGTGTGCAGGGACCTGGCAAGGACATCATAAGAAACATCACAAAATGAAACAATTACTTATATTTGAAGGGTAGAAAATGCATTTAAAATAGTACAAAACAAATAATTAAAAAAATGAATAAAGTAAATACTCTTCGATCAACCTGAAAAAATAAATATTTTCAAAATAAAAACGGAGAAATTATGGACACTCTAACGCAGTAAAAAATTTGAGTTTCTTTTTTGGTGTAAGTTCCCTTTCATTACTATCTTTGAGGCATATCTCTTTAAAAAAATTAATACTCCAATAACACACAAGCTTATTTTAATAAAAGTTGAAACCAAAGAAAGTAATTAAAATAACAGATTAATGTTTTTTTTAATTTCGCAATAACATTGAAAATATTCAATTTGCCTTTCAGATGTAGGTAACCTTACTTTATTGTTTTGCGGACACATGGCAGTAAAGTCCATCAAGAAGTTGATCATGTTGCAACTCATACGATGTCACTGCAATCCTCAAACAGCTAAGCAAATGGCCGTCGTTTATGCGATTCCTGCCTTTTGTTTTTATCGCTTTCATTGTATAAATTCAAGATACAGACAAGTTAGAAATACATATTTTCACTTATGGACCGAAATAATATTTTGTGCCTGATAATCCATAGTTGATAGGTCGATATGTGAAGACTTGTTTTTACGTCCATAAGTGAAAATAGTTATTCCTATCTATAGAATATTCTGTGTAAATAATCACTACATGACCCGGAAACACAACTTTTGGGGACATGTAATATATTTACTCATTCACAGAAGTAGTTGACCCAAACGAAGTTGTCATATGGAACGCCAAATTATGAATGTTCGAATATGATTCGTCATATAACAGTTGCCAGATTTCTGTACTATAACTATCATTAGCTCTTGCTTTCAAGAATAGGTTGCTGCGCAGCTTCACTATTTCTTTTTCAATTTTAATTGGATGTCCATCGATTAGCTTTGCTTTTATTTGAAGGCAGATCGGGATAATCATCCCGTGTTTATTTCCTTCAATGGGAATTTCATAAATGCCACAACATTCTCTAGCCTTGAAAATTCAGAGAAACTTCTTTGAATTCTCTGTTCAAATCGTTCAATTGCTTTGGAAAGCACTCTAATTTTGGAGATGTACTACACCCGAAAGGTTGTTTTATACACTTAAAGATTCTTTAGTCGCCGCGCCGCTTCTCAGCTGAGTTCCAAATAGCTTGATTCTTTCCTTGAAACTTTTGATCAAGCTTATAACTTTTATCAGGGGGTAATTTTTTCCTAGCAACCAGCGATATAATCCATTTAATTTTTCGGTTATATCACAAAGAAATGATAGCTTCATTAACCATTGTTTATCTTCCAACTAATCGTAATTCTCTCCCCGTGATTTTAGAATCACTTTTATTTCTGGAATGTGCTTTCTAAATCTCTTTAAGAATGAAGCGCGACTAAGCCAGCGAACATAGGTGTGTAGGAGATCTTCAAGAAAAGCTCAAAACGTGTGTCTTTAAAAAAGTCTTCTGGGTCGAATTGAGTTCAGAATTTTAACAGCTGGAGTCATTACATCATTTGAACTCAAACGTTTAGAGCACAACACTTGCTGATGGGAATACAGTGATACGAGGTGAAGAAATTTATATCTTCGTCATCTCTGCGCAGTGTGATGAAGCCTACTTTATTTCCTAATACAGCTTGTTCGCCATCGGTTTTCATGGATCGGAAACTTCGTGTCGGTAATAAACGATTTAAGATCATTGTAGATATCTTCACCTTCCGTCTGTTCCTTAGGGGAATCGTTGCTAAAAGTTCTTCTCTGAACGTCCAGTCCAGAAAAAGCATTCTAATGAAAATACATAGCTGAGCCGTGTAAGTAAAATCTGTAGACTCATCGAACTGCAGAGACAGAAATGTACACTTACGTAAATCTTCCGTTAACTGGTTTTATAAGTTTGGCTCATACTTCCGTTATTCTGATCACAGTGTTTCGTGGTGGAGATACAACGTTAATGGTTGAACGTATTTCTGATTATTTTTAAAATCACTGAAAACAAGTTCTCCTGCTTTACAGAAAGCTTCTTTAATAAGTTCTCCGTCTTCCAATGGTTTGTTTCCCTTCATAAGTACTTCAGCAATCTTGAATGACGCTAATGTCCCCGCTTCTGTCTTACTGTTACTCTTTGTGAATGCAGACCGCTTAGTGCTCAAATTCGACTTCAGTTGAAGAACTCTAGTCTTTCGAAGTTCACCGCCACTTGGGGAAATGGTAGCAAATGTTTTGTGAACGGTATAAAATGTCTTTGTGCATTCGCTTTCTTCGAAAATTCAACACTGGAGTTAGAAATAAGACATATACACTTATATTTAACCATAATAAATGAAAACTCTTCCTCCCATTCACTGTGATAATGATAAGTTTTTGCTTTCTTACTGCTAACGCCTGTTGCAATGATACTGGTCAGAATGTACCGAATAACGCGAAACTCAGAGTACCAAACATCAACAATACACTCCACTTAACAGTATGTCCACGGCAACGCTGTCTCTCCACGCCGAAACTTCGACGCTCATGCGCAGTGTGAGAGCGCAGCAGTCAGCGAAAGGGGGAGAGATTTGGCACAGCCGCCTCCGAGTCGTAACGTAATTTTAGATCACTGAATACCAAGAAAATCCGTTACTTTCCACAGACCTGGATTCCACGTTTAAGTTACATCAGAACAGCAACCATTATAAAATCCCGCAAATAATATGATTTTTCACTGAGGGCTACCAATTTCACCCTGCGGTCGACGCCTTAGCCTTCCATGGTTTAGAGGTTATGGAAATTTAGAAGGCTCCTAGGAGTTTAGGTTGCAAAATTCTATAGTATTGGGTGGGTTGCTGTCAAATGAACGACCAGATTTAAAGGGGAAACAAGTCAGAATATTTCCTTCTTGAATTATTCAAATAATTGCAGTAAACTGTGGTCTTGTTATCACCTGTTTCTAAGCACAAGGTCAGATATAAGGTGAGAAATACTAGTGTAAGGAATCGGAAAAAAATACCTCTATAATAATTCTTGCGCAAATATATCAAGATATTTAAGGTAAATTTATCACAAAATCTATACATAAAATGCCACGTATTTATTGCCTATTTCGTGTTTAAATAATTTAACATTCGCGAACCACTAGATATATTAGCCGGCTTGGACATTGCAGGCTTTCTATATATTATCTTCTGATTGCGTATTTCATTGTATTAGGTCATTTCACCCTCATTATTCATGATGTTGTGTATCATGTGCTCTGATGATCGCTACATCTAAAGGATCGTTGGGCGATGCCTTCTATTTTAGAACTCGGACCCGGGATAACAGTTCGCTCAGCTTGAATCGCAGTTTACTCCTTCTATAATACCTACACAAAAATTCAAATTTTACTACACAGATTAATTCTTCAAAAGGTAAATATAATCACAGTTCGGTGAAGCTGGTTTACACTACTATGATTCAGACAATTATCAAAGTAATGACATAAGGCATATGAAACAGTTTTGTGGGTCCGAAAGAAATGTATGAAACTTTTATTTCAGGTATTGGAGCTTGGCAGTCCTCGTCCAATTGATGTGTTGCAATTGGAGAAATTGCCCATAAATGCATATGTCATAACTTCTTAATATTTCTAATTACGTTGCTTACTTACGACAGTGCAGCAAATCTTTAGCCAGCCGGAATAGTTACGACAGTGCAGCAATCTTTAGCCAGCCTTTTACATGTAGACCATATGGTGGACAATATCTGCGAAATTAGTGATTCCGCAACAGTATTTTATAGACTGATTTTTCTTCATCTCCTGGGCCAAATGCTATGATTGCGAAGCAAAGACCGCGATATAAAGCGAATGTAGATGCACTTTCTTCAGAAGTTGCAGGGTACTTCCGATCTCGTTGTCACAAAAAACAGAAAAGAAACATACCGTCGTTCATACCGTCTGAAAAAAGCATACCGTCGTTCATACCGTCTTCAAAAAACATACCGTCGTTTATACCGTCTTCAAAAAACATACCGTCGTTCAAAAAATGCGTTCAGCATTTTTTGACATTTTTTTTTACTGAAGAGTGAGTAGAAATCTTATATGAGAAATAAATAATTTTGTGTCCATTAGGGGTGAGATTACTAATCAAAAGTGTTGGTCCACAGAATTAAAAACTAATGTTTTCTACATGCCGATTGGGAAAGAATTTGAAGACTTGATATAAAGCAAAACAGAAGTGTAGTGCAAAAATCTGTGACAAAAGCGCAATTACAGAAACTTAGAATCCATGAGGTCCAGAGAGCTATAGGCAGAAAAACAGTGTGAACTTTATTTCTGAATTCAACAGTTGATGTTGAAGCTGGCTTGAAATGAAACCCAACCATGCGTCTTAGTGCAGCAAACAGTTTCATGGAAAAAATGCATAAATGCATAAAATGTGTTGGTCTTATTCACTCGATACTACATGAATTTGAAGAATTTCGAAATCCGACTTGCGGAAAAAAACTGCAGTTAGCTTGGAAATCTTTGCGTGTGTGTGTGTGTGTGTGTGTGATGATGAGATCTGAACACCTCTTGAGGCGAATTTGACGATAGACTGAAACCACACTACTCCGAAAAGAGCACTTTAGCCCATTTCCCTTGCTTCCGTCTTTATGGAATGATAAAACCGTAAATGTGATCGAAGATGAGCTGTGTTAAAGGAACTAATGGGACAGAATCTTCTGCTTACAATCCTCCTTTTCGCAAGCATCTTACTTTAGTTTACCGAGATATCCGCGCACTTGTACTAGCATGGAACCAAATCGCAAAATGATCTGCAGTATAGCATCTGTTGCATTTCACTAACATTGTTATACGTTTTACTTCATGTGCCGTAGAAGCCGAATGAAAACCTCCCCACAAGCGTCAGGTATAATATCCAGTTGCTTGAAATGAAATGCTGTACATATCCTTGAAACAATGGTATAAGTAATCCCAAACTATCTGGCAATATCAGTCAATCTACGAGCTTCTAGTTTTCCAAAATCTTTCTTATTGTAAAATTATCCAAATGGTGTTTGTGAGCATTTCTGTAATGTCAAGCCTCTCATCTTTTCCATTAGAATACAAACTACACTCGAACGAAAGCACCCTTTGCTCTGCATATTATATCTTTTTCTTTCAAGTGACCACAGACTCTTTGAACATGTTTACATTGAACATGTGTCGCCCATGTGCACAGTGAGGCAAAATGTTGTCTGTAAAGTGGAAACAAGTATGCGAAGGTGGTTTGCCCATGTAAAAAGCATTAGTAACGAGATACTAAGAAAACATTTTCAGCCCAAGTAGCAGCAATGAAAGGTAGAATTCCAAGAAAATCATGGGAGGACCCGATTCAAGAATAAAAAAAAAGAATGTGAGTATTACGTAAAAAAGGTCTTGTGGGCAACGTGTGATGGATGTGCATGCAGCTCGAGCTGTGTGCCAGAGATCGTTGTAAATGGTGAAATTTGGTGTACCAACCTTGACAGATGTCCTAAAGGATTTGATCACTGAATCTCGTAGAACAGTTTAACATATGTATGTAAAATTAGAAATTCCCCGCACGGGGATAACTGGTTTTCCAGTTATTTGGGGAGCGGCGCCCCAACGGCCGAGCTGACCTTGTGACTGGTCAACATCTGTTGTCATGCCACCGCCTGTTTTTTGTTTTGGTGCTGTTGGTGTTTGCAGGGACGGCTGTTCATCCAGCTGTTTTAGGAGTCGCGGCCCCACGATCCCGAGCTGGTCTTGTGTCTCGCTTTTTCGTTTTTATTTATTTTCTCCACTGGCTAGTTGCCCGTGTTGTATACTTTACCTAATCGCTACCACGTTATGTACTAACACCCCGGTCTTGTGGTTTTGTTACCCTCCACCACTAACTGTTTTATATTAACCGCTCAGTTCGTAGGTTGCTGAGATTCCGTTTAGGTTCCCTTCCAGGATTTGTCTTCTTTGGATTTCTTTTCTCCTTTTAACTGGTTTGGGTGCTAGACCTACCTGCATGTTTGCCGCGTGCGGAGACCCGTGAGGCGGAAATGGGATGTCTGGCGGCTGAGGTCGCAGGAGACCGGATAAGTGCCTCCTGTGTACCAACACTCCTCTTCGACCCCGGCTTCGCTGTAAACGGGAGGCTAGAGACTAACCCACCTCTAGTCAGAAGTCTTGTACCAAGTTGTGTGCAGGGCTTTAGCGGCTTTTTTGTCGTATAGCACGGCAGGGTGAGCCCGGGGGCTGTGGGATCATGCCAAAGGCGTTGGCATGACGGTACCCGGAGGCCGAAGTGTCCGCCGAGTGCGTGTGATCACAGCCAACGGACTATATCTGCAACGTATAAGCTCCAGAACTGTGTCCAGCGTCATTTTCTTGGCTTGCAGACCTCCAGTTCTCCCTTGTAGGGCTCGGTGGTGGGTGGAGTAGTCTGCAGACGAATCCTTCTCCTTTTTTCCATGGGTAAACCCAAAAACAAACGCTCCAAATTCAAGTCACCTGAGCAAATGATCGTTGACAACGACTCTCCTTCGTCTTCTCAACCTACCAAGTCTCATACCCTTAAACGATCTTTAGACCATGATCTGGACCAAGAATGTGGAACCTCTTCTTCGGCAGCTGTACCAGTCGCTCCGAAGCGTCGTCTCCCCTCGATTGTTGTGAATACGCATGCTACACACTTAGTTGTAGAATCCATCGATCCGAATGAGAGACTGTCCACCAGATCTCCATTCTTCATTTCTAAAGCTTTGGACGCTGCGGTTGGCCCCTTGAAGTCTGTGAGGAAGCTTCGCTCTGGGGACCTGCTTGTCCAAACTTGCAGTGTTTCTCAGAGTAACACTTTTCTGAACCTCACTAGTCTTCAAGGCATTCCTGTAAAAGTGACACCTCACCCGTTTCTTAACACCTCTCGGGGTGTTATTTCGGAGTTTGATCTCTTGCCATGCAGTGAAGACGAATTCGTGACTGAACTTGCTGATCAAGGTGTTATTGCTGCACGTCGTATGATGTTCCGGCGTGATGGTTCCATGATTAAGTCAAAAAATGTCATCTTGACTTTTAACTCCCCGAAAGTTCCGACCGAAATCAAGGCTGGCTACTTGGTCTGTGGAGTTCGCCCGTACATTCCCAGTCCTCTGCGCTGTTTCAGGTGCCAGAGGTACGGAAATTCACAACGTTTTTGTAAGAGTTCCGCTCGTTGCGCAAATTGTGGCTCCAGTGAACATGACGGGGAAGGTTGCACTTCTGCGGCCTGCTGTGTTAACTGCGGTGAGGCCCATGCAGCTTACTCCCGCAACTGTATGAAATGGAAGGACGAGATGGCGATCCAGCGCCTCAAGACCCTGGAAGGCCTCTCGTACCCTGCTGCCAAGGCCAAGTTGGGTATACCCACCACCCGACAGCGTACTTTTGCCGCAGTAGTTCAGTCTCTGCCACAACCCGTGCAGCCCTTTGTTCCGCGCCCTGTAGCTCTCGCCGCCCTTGCCAAGCGATCTACAGCTGACCAAGCGACACAGGTGTTTTTCCCCGAGCTCGAGATTTTTCGAATACCTGATTCTGGGCCTTCTCTTTTGCTGCCGACCATCTCTTCCAGTTTCCAGCCGAAAGCCTGCACGTGCGGAAGACCCGGCCCTCAATCCGCAAAGGTGTGCAGTGTCCATCCAACTGTCTCGGCCTCAGCGAGGTCCCCACCCTCAACCAACATTATAGAGGAACATAGGGGGAGGAGAGTGACAGTTCGTCCCCAGCCTCAAACAACATTGCAGAGGAACATGGGGGGAAGAGAGTGACAGTTCGTCCCCGCCCTCTGCCAGCATTGCAGAGGAGTGTGGGGGAGGAGAGTGACTCATCCTTTGTGTAGTTGTGTTTAAAAAAAAAAAAAAAAAAAAAAAAAAATTATAATTATAATAGTAAATTAATAAATTTTTATATAAACCTAATTAACTACCTTGTCTTCACAGCTTTCATCATACTCTTTTTCAACTTTTACCAAGCCTGTCTGCTCTTAATCATTTTCCACGTTTTTAAAAATCTGTGGCTGATAGTTCTTTGTCTGGCGCTCTTTGGCCAAACTTGGCCCTTGCGCCAATAAAATCCACCAACCAACCAACCAACCAACCTAAAATTAGAAATTTCTGTGATCTCTGTTTTAATTAAAATCAACCACTCAGAACGAGTTTTCTCCCACCAACAGTCACAACGACCATTATGCGATCATCAAAGACAAAGAAGTTCCACTAAAGGGTGAACGTCTAAGTCAATTTCACCCTCAGAAAGAAACTCCACACCACATCATCGTGGTTAGGTTTTCTGCAAAGTTCGGTGAGTGAACTCGCAAACCATACGATACAAATGATCCTATGAAGTATGATCTTAAACACCAGAACAAGGAATGAGTCCTTCTAATTAAGTTATTGTTGATATTGCTGAAAACTATGTAATAAGTGTTCATAAATGCATTGCCTGGGATTCAATAATGTCGTTAACTATAACGTCTGACAAATTTGCCCTAACTTTAGTGATCAAATCCGTAAAACAAAAAATAATACTCAACAGTGTTCTATTCTATAAGCTCACTGTTATTTTAATCAGTGATTAACTACAATATTCGTAAAGCAATAAATGTACAGTGAGACGAAATGCGGGTCTAGATATTGCCAAATGCGAAAACAATCAAATAACTGTGCTGAATATTTCCTAACCATTGTTTATGATACGAGAGAAATGAGTCAAAGTCTACGAAAACAGCTTTTTTTCCTTGTTTCAAAAGCTCTGCATTTTAAAATTTCAAGAAATACTTCCGAAATGTTACATGTTTCTCCTGCGACAGTTAACATCCTGCCTCACCGCAACCTGCCACAACGCGATATGAATAGTTTCACAATGAAATACAAAAAATGGTGGTATATTTTCTTTTGTTTGGAATTCATATATGTATTTCAATTATACAAGTAGAATACGTAGAGTGAAATGCGGAATGTATTTCAAATCGAATTTTTTTCTTGACACATATTTTTAAGTGTATTACTGGCAAAAGTAACAAGTGCAGTAAAGATTGGAATAGCTGTTGCCTCTTCAGAGATTCCTGCAACTCTCCTTAAAGGATCTAAAACTGTTCATTCAGCCTTTAAACTTCCACTAAACATGAATTATGTGGAAAATCATACATGCAACATTTCAAAGCAATGTGAATTCTAAGAAGTTCTAAAACATTGTAAACTCATCGTTTGGGATGAGTGCACTACGTCCCACAGAGGAAGAATCGAAGCACTTGATAGATGTTTAAAGGACCTCAATGGAAATAACAGTCTTAGAGGAGATGTCACAGTGCTGCTTGCGGAATACTTCTGTCAAATTTTAACAGTTGTTCTAAGGGGAACTCGTGACAATGAAGTTAATGCCTCCTTGAAATCTTCATTTTTATGGCCTCACATCGATAAATTTTGGTTGACAAAAAACATGCACGTTCATTTAAATGGCGAAATGCGGTGATTTTGCAGAGTTGCAATTGAAGATTGAGGATGGCCGTATTAAAATAACGGAATGCAATATTGATATTCCACAAAACCTGTGCAAAACGGTTACAAATGTACACAATTTAATATCAATGGTTTATCCTCATATTTAGCAGTTAAACGACAAACCAATGACTTGGCTTCGTGAAAGAGATCTCCTAACACCGAAAAATGACAAGGCTTTAATGTGATCGAAACATGATAAACCTTTAATGCGGTCTTGTTTTATTTTTAATCGTGCAATGACAGTGTCGACTATTTTTGGATTATTTAAGGCTTCAGAATTAAATGATATCCTGTTAAACAGCTTTTCAGCCGAGGAAATGACATACAAATCAGTTGATACAGTAATTAACAGCGACGAAGTAATTAAGTATCCTGTTGAATTCTTGAACACTCTGAATCCATCAGGAATGCCACCTCACAAACTTCTATTAAAAATCGGAGCTCCAGTTACGTTGTTGCGGAATTTAAATCCTCCCAAATTTTGCAATGGCACAAGACTTCAAATCAATGCTCTACATCGCAATGTCATTGAGGCCACATATTTACTGGTTGCGCACATGGGGAATCTGTATTTATTCCACGTTTTCCTCTTATTCCATCTGGTTACTCATTCGAATTCAAGAGATTACATTTACCTTTGAAGGTCTGTTTTGCGATGACGATCAATAAATCAGAAGGACAGTCCTTAAAAATAGCTGGTATCGTCTTAAGAGAAAACTATTTCTCTCATGGGCAGTTTTACGTAGCGTGCTCAAGAGGTAGTTCTCCTAGCAGTTTGATAATACTAGCGGATGATTCCAGAACAGCCAACGCAGTGTACAAAGAAGCAGTAACATAAGTCAATATATTACTTGCCGCCCCGGTGGCGCAGTGGTCTAAGGCGTTGGCCTCTGATCATTCGTCCGAAAGGGGTCCGGGTTCGAATCCCGGTGAGGCATGGATGTTGTGTTTGTCTTACGGCACTGGCTCTCTCCCTTCCCTGGAACCAGTGACCCTAAATTAGGGACGGGCGACTGCTCATAGTCCATTGAGTTTGAGTTGCTCACGGTGGTCGTTAAACCTACAATAAAAAAAAATATATATATATTACTTTTATATTTCCATTCGTTCGTCGCTTTGAAATTTTTTAGTTACAAAAGACAACACTCCGCAGCTTATAAGGATGCAGAAATTCATGCTATAAATGTTATGTATTTAAATTCATTTTATTGCCGATATGATATAATGAAGTTATAGAACAAACGGATCATGTGTATTATTAGTATATTAATTTATGGTACAAATTATATTATCGTATGGTATGAAATCTTGTATTACAGAAATATTTTTAATATCATCACGTTCAAAGAACGGGTATTTAGCTAGTGATACATATTATCGGCTTATTTTACATTTCAGGAATCTCACCAATGATTCAAATTCCGAACATTACGTTAGAAACTAAGACAAGTGGATATGCCGTTCTAAAATAGGCCAACTCATAGGAGAAGTGTAAATGTCAAGTCATCAACGGTTCCTGCTCTGATCTAGAATTATTTAATTAAATGTATTTCTTTTTATAATTATATTATCAATTTTAGCTGTACTACTTTTTGTGATGTAATTTGATAATATAAGCACTGTGCCCGGCTAAAATAATTATATTAATAGACTACAACGACGTATGAGTTTAAAAATTAAGTACATGGAAAAAAACGAAATAAGTGTAAAACTAAAAAATATTGCATGTATCATTTATTACGCAAACATTGTCATCCTGGATATAAAACGCAGTGACAGGTCGCGTTGCTTTCATTTCCAAGAGAAGGCTAGAATGCGTAGGTATCCAAATTTCCTTGCATTTATTTTGGTTTTTATACAATTATACTTTAAAATGCTCGTATTGTTGAATGTTCACAAAAGAATAATTTTACTTGATTTGTATTTCTGAAGAATGTGCATTTAAAGTCATATTTATACATTTTGTAGTTTAATACATCTAATTATGAATGTTTTCCTGCGATTTTAAAAACGCTGTTGAACGTTCGGTGAATTTTTGATTTTCATAGAAAAATTGTTTCAAATTCTTATGCTGTACAAAAGTAGTATGCAGAAGATCACTGTTACACAATTTACCAGGAAAATTTAAGATTATCTGTGATTTTTTTCAAGAAGTTGTACGAGAAACCTTGAAATTACGAAAAAGAAAAACATGTTTCACTCAAGCCCCACCCAAATTATTTGCTCTAAATCTCCATTAAGTCACTCAAAACACAACAAGCTCGTGTGACAATGACATCATTCCTTGGATTTCAGAAAGTGACATAGCATCTTTATTATTGATTTTTTTCTTTGAGAGAATACATTTCCGGTTGCTTAGCCGAATAAGGGGGTTGTTTAAAAATTTGCGTAATCGTCGAAAAAATTATAGCCTACTAAAAATGTTAAGAAATTATTTACATTATGCGTTATACAAACAACATCCTGTTTTGACGGAATTCTCCACTATCAGGAGCACTTTATGATACCAACTAACAGAAAATTTCCCCGACGTCACGTAACATGAATGAGTAACTAAAATCTTATTTATCCAGATTGTGAAGGAATAGGGAGGGGAAGTAGGAAACCAGCTGTAGAATTTCAATTTATGCCAGCAACATTTTATTTGTGCGCAGTTTTTAAAAAAAAATCCTATACAAAACAAATAACATTCTAATATATTGGAAGAAGTCGGAAATATTATTTTCAGTTGTAAAAGCCATTCTGAAATACACCACTTGTGGTATAAGCTTCATTTCAGAAAAAAAGCTTTTTTTTAATTTTAACATAAATGCCTATTCACCATTACAGTGTTCACCTTACTACATGTTTAAAAACACCACGTTTCAGGAGCGATGTTGATATGTGTAACATTCTAAATATTATGTTATTCAAATTTGACATTTCAAATGATTCCGTATCAGAAAATTAAGAAAAGCACCGTACCAAAACTCTGCTTTAATATGGCATTCGTTCTGTGCACTGCCTATGAAAACGTACATAAACAGATAGTAACTTTCATAATGGCTTTTTGAGATGGAATTCAGGATATAACCCTAATAAAGAATGGTGTGCCGTAAAAGTATAAGGGTGAATTGCACCTATCTTTACAAATCCCAATGTTACAATTTTCCGGAAAGTTAAATTGTATAGTTTAAACAAAACAAGTAGCTCTACTGGATAACAAACTGCATTTCATGATTCAAACAAGACCGAGGAATTTGTGCCTGCACAAAAGCTAGAACTGACAGCTAATAAAATTATTGGGTTGTGTTTATGGCACTATAGTTTAAGGAAAATATAGTTTTAATGAAAATGAAAAATCAATCCCATGGCTTTATAAACGATCAATTGTTCGATGCTTTCCTGGAAATAGTAGGCCCGAATTATTTTACCCAAGCCCTTCTGGTTTTTCTTTTCTTATTTTAATAATTAATAATTCTATTGATTTGTGTACATTACAGGTTTTGATATTTATAGCACTACGGAAGAATACGTTTCATGACATAATTCGTAAGCTGCGTCTTTTAAAATTTATTTAGTGGTATGTATTTCGGAAAGTATTTAGTACATAAATTACAAGTAATGGATTATACTGATTTTCACATTTAAATATGTGAAAACGATTAAAGATTTGGATGTCAAGGTACTTCCTTAGTGATATCGCATCATGATTTTTTCGGCATTTTCCGAGCCTCATTAGGCATAAGTTCTTAGCTATAAATGATACACTAATTAAATATATATACACGTGACATAAACACTAAAGGCGGATCCCAGCTAAAACAGTAAACCCATTCAATGAACGGCGGAGTTCACAAGAATATTTTGATGTCAAAAACAATAGCTATAATGTAAGCTTTTGTGTAAGAAGGAAAGGGATGGGAATGTGTGTGCGCTTTAGAATAATCACTGAATACTCCTAAATTTTCAGAACGGAAACAGCAACTAGTTTGTTTTCGTTCACCAAATGCAGTTCCACCAAATAGTAAAGTCAGAAGCTTTAAAGGGCTATAAAGGCAGAATTATCTACTCGTGTACTGCAGAAAATATTCTCAATGGTATTCCTTTGCAGAGAAGCAGAGTTTTCTTTTGACTTAGAGTTGCGTATGCTAACTATGCACTTCTGACAAAATCTTTATGTTCGAATGGCAGATTGTTAATAATGTGTGTCTCTTAGCATTGTATCCGATTGCCTACCTTTTTGTTTTAGATTGGAGGTTTAACGACCACCGTGAGTAACTCAATGGATTGTAAGCAGTTGTCCGTCCCTAATTTAGGGTCACTGGTTCCAGGGAAGGGAGAGAGCCAGTGCCGTAAGACAAACACAACAGCCATGACTCACAGGGATTCGAACCCGGAACCTTTTCGGACGAATAATCAGAGGCCATCGCTTAGACCACTACGCTACCGGGGCGGCCTGGCTGCTTATAAATATATATGAATTTTTTCTCTGATAATGGATAGCATACTGTCATTCTGCTAGATTTAGTGTCAAAGCGATTTCTGTCCATATACCTATAAAGGACATTTGGAAACGGGTCAGAAATGTGAAAGATATATTTATAGTAAATGTTATGAAAACCATTTTCCAGAACAGAGTAGCTGCAGAATTAGATTGTAATGCCGAATGCAGTTACGAACACAAAAATTCTGTGAATTGGCTGTAAGCTTTTTCATAGTGTTATGAACCAAATGCCTCCAAATCTTCAAAAAAGTGCCGAAAACTTAAAGCTCACATCTTTACTATTAGGAATTTCAGAAATGCATGATTTCCTTTCATGAGCCTACCCCCTACTTGTGTGTTAATATTGACTGCTCGTCATCGGACATTACACCTCGTCTGGTGCCAGGAACATCAAAAACTGAACCTTTGCAGACTGACTCCGGGTCTTGGGGAGACATGAACTCCTTTTTCAGCTGCACGGAGCTGACGGGAAAGTGCGTGTTTGGTTTACTTATAAATTTTATTTAAGTACAAGAAATGACATTTACAGTGACTTGCAGGAAAATCATTAGATAAATTAACCTCTGTCTCAGTTTTCTGTTTAGGAAATGATATTTGAACTGGTAACATTATATTACATAACATTATATTTACATAAACGTGTTGATTAAACCATTACGAGAACGAGCAGCTAAATACAACAGTTTGAATTAACCTTTTGCCATTTTCCAAATATTTGGCGATATTTGCAATGAGATACAAAATACGTCGTTAACAGGGATGATGTAAAAATGATTACACAAATCCTGTTTTTAAGAGCATATGAAAAAAAAGCACATTGCCTAAGTACATGGCTTTAAATTATTGAAAGAAAATATGCAATGACCTGTTATTTGAGGAAAATTGTTTACATTATCAAAATAATAATCAGAAAGTAAAGACCAACGAGATATACAGCGAAAGATTGAAAATCGACGAAGGTATTTTTATAAGCAATATAGCATATCACAAAACAGATGTATCAATTCAGTAGATTCTTAGGTAAATGTATTTCGTTTTTATACAATGGTGTTATACAAAACATCTCCAACATGATTTACCTGCGTTGAAGTTTCAACCAGCAGGTATTCACATTTCTTTGGTAGTAAGGGCCTTCTATAGTATTAACATTTTTTTTAAAGAATATATGATCTTTATGTTTCCATTGAATTTCCAAGTTCTTGAGATGTACTAAATCATTTTTCTTTTAAACATAAGCAGTTGGTGGAAAGAGGGCGACAATCATACAGTTCAAATCTTCCAAATATTCTAGGTGTGTCAGAAAATATGGAAATTCTCGTAAGAAGAGGTAAACGCGTTGAATGTTTTGAAATAAAAACTATTTTCTGCTGTATGACAACTTATAATTAATTTCAGCGGAAACATAAAGATCTCTAATTATGCCTGAGTGTTCTCCCTCTTTTCTGAGATCACGAGTAAAATCTTTTTATGCTATTTTACGGTAGGAAAATCTAGTACCTAAAGTAATGCACTGATTGAGCAACTTAGAGCGGTTGCAATTGTCACACTTACAACGATGTCAAGGAGTCAAACTGCGGTGAAGATGAGAAAGAAAGGAAGCAATTAATTTCCTGAGACAAGTGTTCTCCTATTTCAGCCGGGTGGAGGTGCTGACCTGTAGCACAGGATTTTTCGAAAAGAAATATCACGTTAATTTTAGGGTATAACAGCATCTTTTACATGCATTCGGTGATGATAAAAATATTTGGAATATGCTGTTAGGAAAATGTGGGACAACAAAAATGTTTCAAATTCCTGTACCATAGAATAAAGGGATCAACAATATTAAAGGGAATAAAAATATGGATACATATTCACAGTAATATAGTTGAGGTTGTATCTCGCAAACTAATATTCTCACAGGGAGGTAATGATAGACACCTTTCCTACAAGGTCGAACATTTGTTTATTTCAGGCCCTGAGGCAAGAGATGAAAATATATTGAAACGAGTTCGTCGAACAGCGAGTAAAACGTTGTGTACAACTGAAATAAGGGCAAACTCTGACTAATGACAGAAAAAGTAAATGCACTGACGGAAAAAAATCCCAACACCAAGAAGGGTTTGTGTTAGATAAACGACAGTTGGTAGGCGGTGAGAGTACATCTGTAAGATGACGTCTATGCAAATTTCGCGCTCGGCGCATACGTGTGGCGCTAGTAGCGCACCTCGGAACATGCAAAGCAGGTTTGCTGTAAATACGCGCTGTAACGTTTGTGAGCGTTAGTTATCGTTGAGATTCGGCGTAGTGTGTTGATGTTAGTCAAGAATGCCTTTACGGAGACGAAGAGGCCATTATCAACAGCTCACGGAGTTTAAACGAGGTCGTGTAATAGGGCTAAGAGAAGGTGGATTTTCGTTCCGCAATATTGCAAAACGACTTAGCAGGAATGTAGCCACTGTGCATGATTGTTGGCAGCGGTGGTCAAGGGAAGGTACTGCCTCAAGAAAACCGCGTTCCGGCCGGCCACGTGGCACTACTGAGAGGGAAGACCGCCGTGTACGGCGTATGGCCGTGGCGCATCGTACCGCGTCTGCGGTAGCAATTCGAGCTGCAGTTGCCACCACACTGACACAACGAACTGTTACAAATCGGTTACTTGAAGGACGGCTCCGAGCCAGACGCCCTGTAGCATGCATTCCACTTACTCCAAACCACTGCCGTTTGCGGCGTCAGTGGTGTCAAGCTAGAGCTCATTGGAGGACAGAGCGGAGATCTGTTGTGTTTTCCGATGAAAGCCGGTTCTGCCTGGGTGCCAGTGGTGGCCGTGTGTTGGTTAGAAGGAGGCCAGGTGAGCGCCTGAAACCAACCTGTCTGCGGCCGAGGCACACTGGGCCTACACCTGGAGTTATGGTCTGGGGAGCCCTATGACAGCAGGAGCACTCTCGTGGTTATCCCACGCACCCTGACGGCACAGTTGTACGTCGGTCTGGTGATTCAACCTGTTGTGCTGCCATTCATGAACAGCATTCCAGGGGTGTTTTCCAACAGGATAACGCTCGCCCGCATACCGCTGTTGTAACCCAACATGCTCTACAGAGTGTCGACATGTTGCCGTGGCCTGCTAGATCACCAAATCTTTCACTAATCGAGCACGTATGGGACATCATTGGACGTCAACTCCAGCGTCACCCCCAACCAGCATTAACCGTCCCTGTATTGACCGACCAAGTACAACAGGCATGGAACTATCCCACAAACTGACATCCAGCACCTGTACGACACAATGCATGAACGTTTGCGTGCTTGCATTCAACATTCTGGCGGTTACACCGGTTATTATTGTACCAGCATTTCACATTTAAAATGGCTCTTCTCGGGCTTACATTAAGCTGTGATCTTGAAACCTTAATTGATTAAATATGTTACCTATTCAAATGTATTGCCGCCATTTCATTCCTCTACAACTATTTTTTCGTGGTTTTGGCATTTTTTTTCCGTCAGTATATTTCAAAACGTTCAGAATTGTGTGTGAGTAAAATGCACACTGTGAAATAAATGCCGGGTACAAAGTATCAAGACAAGGTTTAAAGTAGTTACTTATTATCAATTGGAGCATGTTCCTAAGTTCCTAAGCAGCGTGTTACGAAACGTTGTGGCATGTCACAGAGGGATTGCTTCTCTTTGAAGTAACCCATTCTGTAGATGGGGGATTCTGGCAAGAAATTATGTCTTAACGAAGGTTTTTCATTTAATATAATATTAAAAAATTCAAGAGGTAATCAGTGGATATAACCAATAGTATGTAAAGAAAGGAAACCGGTAATCAGAACAGCAATGTAAAGTCATATGTGAATACCTACGCTGTTATGAAAGCACAGTATTTTTGTGTGAAAAGTAGAGATACTTATTTGCAATGATGTTGAGCATTTATATCATCGAACACAGATTTCATGGCACCACTCCGAGTGCAGTTTAACGTGCAATTTCTTATATTGCTAGAAACACTGTAAGTGCGTTGATCCATAGATTTGTCCTGATGTTATAAGAAAAAAGAGGTTTAACTTCACAAAACAGAATAAAAAATATAGGCATTCTGCTGTAGAGATATGATATTGTGATAATGATTGTGAAAGCTCAGGATATCTGGACTAACAAGGGATAATAATTCTGGTCAAAGAAAAAAATGCATGAATAATAATTCAATTACGAAATGGAATAAACCGGGATTCTGATATTCTTTCCGATACGGATGGGACGATATGTGTTCCACGCTAAATTAAATAAAGACAAACACATGCACCGATATTCAATGCACTTAACGTTTTCCGAAAATTCTTTTTCCCACTTTTAAGCCCGAAAATAACTCCTCCATATTTCGCTGAGCCCTGTCAAAGAGTATTATTGCCAATCAATGATGTGATGTACTTGAATCCACTGGCACTCAGCTAGAGCCACAAAAGCACTTGTGCTGGCGGAATGACCGTTAATAAATACAATGAAGAACGGTTATTCCACACGGCTCACTAATATCAGAGCCGCATATTGCAACCACGAGCAGTTTGATGTAACTGAAAATATGCTTAGAAACAAATTACCACTGCGAATCTGTGTTTAACTTATATCGTTTTAGAAGTCTTAAAGGTTTGTCATTTTTATACGTGTCTTGTTTATTCCATATTGTTATAGATTTCGTAGGTGTACGTTATTTTTTTTTGTGTATTCTCTTCCCAAAATTGGCACAATGTTATACAAATCAGTCATAAATTAAGCCGTTTATTTATGAGAGCTGAAACAAAACTATTTGTAGTACGGACAACGAAAGAGACTAGATAGTTGCTCTCCCGACCATCAGAGCGTGATGCATATATATATATATGCCACGCAGACAAGCGAATGTTACGTAATTTATTTTTCTGAAGGGAATATATTGCCGAAATGTTTCTTTATACTACACAATATTTTATTCAAAATCTGAAAGTGTATACCTCAGTTTTCTATAATGTTGCTTTTCTTAAATTATTTACATGTAAACTGCATTTTCCCTTATAAATCAGAGTGGGCACTATATTATCACAAAAAGAAACTATATGAATAATTAAAATACTTACAGCAGGGAGAAATTGTTTTAAGAGGGATACATTAGACAGCTTTTTAGTTTTCACGCACAACATTTAGAGATCCCTTTTTCTTTCAGTTGCTGCTGCTTTTATCGTGTTTCGTAGAGACACTTCCTTTTTGGTTCGGATGTATTTTTTGTTCTGTAAGACGTGGAATTAAAAGAGATATTCCGGTGAAATTGCTAGTGATGAGGGAATGTTCCTACCGATTTCAACATGTTCAGAGAGTCACTGAATGACTCTTATAGTAGATATGGCACATTATTTTGGACAACTCAGTTGTCGGAAGAAGCACTTCTTAGGGAAGGATAAGCTTTGCTTCCTTACCCTTGGGGCTATTTATATAATACTCCTATTCATCTGAATGACCTGATAATTCTAGGGCATTGTGTCTCAAAAGAATTGTCTTACTATGAGGCAATCGAGGAGTCGTCGCAGTGTGATGTTACCTCATCCACTGAGACAATTAGCAACTGCTGTTAATAACGCAGAGAGCTAATTATCGTTCTGTCAAACGCAAACTCATACCAGGATATAAAAAAGAACACATTCCGGACCATATTGTGGAGTACTTATTCCCACGGAATTAACGTCTTTTTTCTGATAACACTTCTTTGAGGTGATGTTTCGCATCATCCGACAGTTCTTCACTGCTACGCAATCAATTGATTTCAAGATTAACGTAGTCAATTGACCTACTCTTCCAGATAGACACCTTTCTATTCATGGGAAAGCAAAACTGTTTTCGTCATAATAAATATTTTAGGCATTCATAAACTTCCTTTTAATGCCTACTAAAAATAGTTACCAAACAGGATTATTAAAAAACTTACGTGCAGCCAGTTACACAGAGGCCGACAGATGGCAGCGAGGAGCATCTAATTTGTAAATCCCGTAGAACTGTGGGCGCACTAAATTTTAACCGAAAAAAATGAATGAGAAGTATTCTCAAAATTACCACACTTGTTTGCACAGATAATCAGGAAAATGACACAGGTAAGGACTCTGACAGAGCGACACCCCCCCCCCCCCCCAAAAAAAAAAAAACGTGTTCTTACCGAAAACAAAAAAGAAAAAAAAAAAGAAAAAAAACACGGGCAACATGAAAACATCGTCAGCAAACACAAAATTCAAAATTAAAACAAAGCCGTCCTTCCCCATAAATTTGAAATTCCTGATACACAGTGTTGAAACGAACGAAAGTAAAAGCCATCTGTTTAAATAAGTCCGAAACGGAAAGTAAAACGCAATTTTACATGAATTGGGAACGATGAAGTTTCATCAACAAAATTCATACTCCATGTGCTATTGAACTTCACAGCTTGAATTAGGGGTTTTGCTAATTTTAAAACGGCAACTTTGGCTGCGAATTATTATAATCCAAAAATTAATTGGAACTACAGTAATTGGCTTAAATTTATATGTATATAATATTTTTTACATTTTACTGGAAGCAGTGCTTTTTCCCTCTTGAATCAAACTTACAAATTTATTTTTCACGACTGATCAACTAATATACACTGACGGAAAAAAATCCCAACACAAAGAAGGGGTTGTGTTAGATAAACGACAGTTAGTAGGCGGTGAGAGTACATCTATAAGATGACGTCTATGCAAATTTCGCGCTCGGCGCTTACGTGTGGTGCTAGTAGCGCCCCTCGGAACTTGCAAAGCAGGTTTGCTGTAAATACGCGCTGTAACGTTCGTGAGCGTTAGTTATCGTTTAGATTCAACGTAGTGTGTTGATGTCAGTCAAGAATGCCTTTAAGAAGACGAAGAAGCCATTATCAACAGCTCACGGAGTTTGAAAGTGGTCGTGTAATAGGGCTACGAGAAGGTGGATTTTTTCCGCAATTATGCAGAACCACTTGGCAGGATTGTAGCCACCGTGCATGATTATTGGCAGCGGTGATCAAGGGAAGGTACTACCTTAAGAAGACTGGGTTCCGGCCGGCCACGTGGCACTACTGAGAGGGAAGACCGCCGTGTACGGCGTATGGCCGTGGCCCATCGTACTGCATCTGCGGCAGCAATTCGAGCTGCAGTTGCCACCACAGTGACACAGCGAACTCTTACAAATCGGTTACATGAAGGACAGCTCCGAGCCAAACGCTCTGTATCGTGCATTCCACTTAGTCCAAACCACTGCCGTTTGCGGCGTCAGTGTTGTCAAGCTAGAGCTCATTGGAGGACGGAGTGGAGATCTTTTGTGTTTTCTGATGAAAGCCGGTTCTGCCTGGGTGCCAGTGATGGCCGTGTGTTGGTCAGAGGGAGGCCAGGTGAGCGCCTGCAAACAACCTGTCTGCGGCCGAGACACACTGGACCTACACCTGGAGTTATGGTCTGGGAAGCAATTTCCTATGACAGCAGGAGCACTCTCGTGGTTATCCCACGCATCCTGACGGCACAGTTGTACGTCGGTCTGGTGATTCAACCTGTTGTGCTGCCGTTCATGAACAGCATTCCAGGGGATGTTTTCCAACAGGATAACGCTTGCCCGCATACCGCTGTTGTAACCCAACTTACTCTACAGAGTGTCGACATGTTGCCGTGGCCTGCTAGATCACCAGATCTTTCACCAATCGAGCCCGTATAGGACATCATTGGACGTAAACTCCAGCGTCACCCCCAACCAGCATTAACGGTCCCTGTATTAACCGACCAAGTGCAACAGGCATGGAACTTCATCCCACAAACTGACATTCAGCACCTGTACGACACAATGCATGAACGTTTGCGTGTTTGCATTCAACATTCTGGCGGTTACACTGGTTATTACTGTACCAGCATTTCACATTTAGAATGGCTCTTCTCGGGCTTACATAAAGCTGTGATCTTGAAACCTTAATCGATTAAATATGTTACCTATACAAATGTATTGCCGCCATTTCATTCCTCTACAACTATTTTTTCGTGGTGCTGGGATTTTTTTCCGTCAGTGTACTTTAACAACATCTAAAATATGTTTTTTTATAGTTATACAGTAAATACGCCATACAGAATTTTCATAATGATATAAATATTGTTATCACATGAACAACCATTAATTTCTTCGCTTTGTGAAAACGGTCCCCAAGTTGTTTCCACACCTTTTCTCAAGAACCAATCTTCTGTACTTCACTAAAACATCTCGATGATTTACTTCCAGTCATCTTTGACATTGACGTGATTTTCACCTACCTGGAATCTAGTCTTGTTCTGCAAATATCCAGCTATGCCTCATTATTGCAATTTCACGGGTTTTATTTTGATCATGATATCATCCACTCATGTGACATATGAACAAATAATAGCTTGTAATATTGCTTCAGAATATTCGCAACATCACACGTACTGAAATGAGGCATGCTAAGCCTGTTGACGAATAGTCGTCACAGAAAACAAAGACACTAAAAATGTTTATTTGCCATATACTCTATGTATACATTTGACAAACAAAAATTCATATAATTAATTTAATAAAATTTAAATAACCTTGTCCGTTTACATATTTATCGCAGATATCTGCTTTGATTCATTTTCCAGTGTGATACTCTAAACCGGTGCAACTGTTATGCCAGATTGTTTCCGAAGGTAAAAGAAATTTGGGTGTACGTCGCCAATTTTGTGTTCTGAAACGGCAATACTTCCGTTGTTCAAAGTAAAAAAATTACAATTCTCATTGTGCTGTAAATATTTCTTTGGTAGAATTATTTTCTAAGACGTACGGGTTCTTTGTTTCAACTAAAGTATACATTTTCACTAAAAAAGAAGAAACGTGGCAAATGGTTCCCTGCGTAGAACACTATTTGGAATCTAAGTGAGAAATTTTTATTTGGCACTTACAACATATCGTTTATCTAACGCTATAGTTCTGGTTAAAAATTAGATTAGTAAATTCAGAATTTATTCTACTTTACTTGTAAATCCGTTTTGCTTTAAATTAGAGTATCTGTTTAAATTTCGATGTTTTCCTGATTAGAATATATGTCACTAATTTGGAGTCAGTAGTAAACAGAAAAATTTTGGGTCTCATAAAAACGGGAAATTAAATGGGCAACAATAATCAAAATATCAAATGATAAATTTATTTAAAATGTATCCGCCTATCACACTTCGACAACAGAGTGGCAGTATGTCATTTAAATTTAGCAGTGCGATATTATGTCGAAAATTTTAAAATGGAATGTATCAAAAAATATTGATAAATTGGCACGGTGCGAATGACATCGTTGCATTATTTTGTTCACCATGAGAAAAACAGTGCAAAAGCATTAAGCATTAATATATGTCAAATCGGTCAAAACTGAATTGAACTTCCTCCTCTGCTTTTCCATTTTTTAAATGCTATGAGATATTTTATCCTTAAAGTGTACATTCACACTGAGCTACCTGACTCACATTTTGAAAAAAAATATTACCTCGCAGAAAATGTTTCCATTACACTGGGTCTTTCCACTTGTATCATGAATAAGGGGCATACATTTCTATGGGTAATGCCGTCGCCATGTATATAAAATTTGTAACTACGATAGTACATTCCTACTAGGTATTGCGAATGAGTCTAAAATTTCGTATGTGTGTATATTTTTGTTAATCCTCTGATTCACACGAATTCCGATAATTTGGAAAACCATGCGCGATTTTCTTAGTGTTGATTTGCTTTTGGTTGAACAATTTCATTTGGCATCTCTTTTACTGCCGAAACTCGTTTATTCTGGCATCAGGTTTTGGCTCACATCTCTATGTTGCGAAACATTCAGCAAAATAACTGGAACTTGTTGATATTTTGAAGAATGAATTTTCATAATTAGTATTTCAACTTATCATTAGAAACTGCAAATTGGTAAAATGTGTGCCATCGTTTGTGTGTATTAAGCATGAGCATTTGCTATGTGTATATTTATAATAATAATTGTATGAATGCATCCACAGAAGTATTTAGCATCAAAAATTCGCTACATTGTATGTGAGTAATTAAACATGATTATTTTTTAATTTTCCTGAGTCGAACAGAAATTAGCTAAAAATCATAACATCGCACTTAGAAATACACCTATAGCAAAAATGAAATCTTAGAAGGACACCTATGGCAAAATGATGTATCATCAGACGACTGAATGGAGAAGGCGTGGCAGATTGAACAAATATTTACAGATGTAAATGGGTGTAAATCTCTATCCCATGAAATTCATATTATACAGGGACTGTGCGCAAAGATTTTTCAGAAATTTCCAGGTACACCAGCTGAAGTAGTGAAACTGTATATTAGGATTCAGGTGTTTATACGGATGAGATACATATACATGAAAGCAAAGATTCGGAAAACCCATAAATCTGCCTAGGTCAAAGCATATATATGACAATCATCAACAAAGTGAAGTTTCCAAGTGTTCTCGACCAGTAAATAGGGTTTCTTATTATGACTATATATTATGACGATCCGCCCCCCCCCTTCGCATAATTAACTTGCGAGAGGCGTGGTTAATTAACGGTAATTGAAACTTGATTGGGGGTTTTAATTAACAGAGAGTTATAATTTAAACACTTGCGAGGGGCGGTATATTAAGAAAAGATCTTCTAGCACTTTGAATTCGAGTGGCGAGTTGCAGGTGTTTGCCACGAGAACAAAGAGCCCATAGACGGAAATGGGACGGGTCAGAGTTTAAAAGCTATTTCCCATGACTCAAAAGTGTTTGGACGGCAAAAGCGTTTGACGCTTTTATCTGTGCCGCGCGCGAAACAATGGAAGCTCTTAGACTTGAAGAGCTGTTTATAATAAAAATGTCGCGGTTTCAAGTGTTGGAATTCACCGCTTACCAGTTTCTTGGAGAGGGGAGATTGTTGCTGAAGACAGATCCCGTTTGATATCCGAGAGAACTGGGCCTCGATTTTTCCTCATGCTAGAAAATGCTTGCCGTCCGTCTGCATGCTCTTACAATTTTGAGCATAAGAAGGGAATCCAGCTGAAAGCATAAGCCGATGAATAATAAGCACCAGATCTGCCTTTAAACTTTCATCATCTCGCCGAAGCATCGACACCTGTCGTAAGGAGCGCTTTCAGGTGGAAGGCCGACAGAGACATAATAATTAGGGAATATCCTCGCTCAACCAGAGAGAGAGAGAGAGAGAGCGGAGAGGTGAAAAGCCTGACACCAGGAACCACGGAGGACCCCCCTGCAGAGCCTCTTCGTGTCGAGTTCAGAAAAAAATCTTGTGTGTGTGTCTGATTACGTATCTCCAGTGATCGGGGAACGACATCACTTTATCCACAGCTAAGCAGGAGCGGTGATGGAAGTTAAGATCAAACTACCCGTAGTGCTGACATATTAGTGAAGCGAGTGAGTGTTTGTGTTGTTTGTGTCATCATACTGTGGATACTCAAGGACCTATGTAAGTACTTTTTTAACCAATACTTTTATTTGCAGCCCATTGTGAACGAACAGACTTTTCGTTAGGACATATTTTCTGAAACACCTAAGGGGGCCAAAGCTGGCCGGAAATTATAGCTTTGTAATTAGATGAAGAATCCGGTGTAATTTATGCATGTATTCATTAAATCCCTGTTTTAATTGTTATATTGTGCCTTCATTGGTTTATTGGTGTACTGTGTCGGCTAATTGGCTAAAGAGGTATTGCCGGATGCAGTGATTTGAATCGCAGTCCGGAAGTAATTGGGCATCCTGACAACTAAGAACCAAAGGACGCAACAAAAGTGGTGTCAGAAGTGGGATCCGTATTGCATACCTCAGAAACACAGTACAACTGGAGCACAGTATTTATGCCAACTTTTGCAACTTGCATAATAAGTTGAGCTCAAAGTTTCAAAAAATGGAAGGGATTACAAATATATTAGATGAACTGAAAGATGAACTCAGAAATGGACTTAAAACTTCCAAAGAAAGTTTTGAGCAGCAGCTCAAACAACAACAAGAAAGTTTTGAGCAAATCTTTCAACAGCAGAAAGAAAGTCTTGAGCAGCAGACGTGCAACATAAATCAGCTGATAGCTAGAATTGGAGGGTATGAGGAAAAATGTGATAAAAAAATAGAAGATACCAACTTGCGTATCGATCAGTTGGAAATTGGGCAGGTAAAATGCGTAGACCAAATAGAACAATGTACACAAAATTTAGAGAGTGTTCGTAACTTGTGTAAGACTCAATGTAGAAATGTAAAGGAAAAACTTTCTGTGGAATTTAATGGTACTAAGTTAGAACAAACTAAATTTTATAGGGATATTGAGAAAAGGGTACAACATTGTGAGGCAAAAATAAGTTCTTCGGAATTTTAGTCACCGGGAGTGATGAGCGAAGCGTTGAGTAGGCCGACCCGAATTAAACCAGGAGCGTTTGACGGAAAGACTAGCTGGGGAGTATACAGGACCCAGTTCGAAATGGTTTCGAATGTGAACGGCTGGAGCGAAAGGGAGGAAGCGTGCGCGCTTGCGGCATCATTGAGGGATGCAGCTGCTGATATCCTACAAACTTTGTCGGAAGAGAGTCGTTTAAAATATTCCTGTCTCGTCGCTGCCCTGGAACTCAGATTTGGGGAGGAACATTTAAAGCAACTCCGTTTTCTTCAGTTGAAAAATCGCAGGCAGGAGGTCAACGAGTCACTTCAAGAGCTCGCGACCGACATCGATCGGATGACAAGGCTTGCGTATGGGCAATGTACGTCGGATATACAGGACACGATGGCGCAGCAACATTTTGAAGAAGCGATTTCTGATCCAGACATTCAGCATTCAGTGCGAATGGCGGATTGTGACTCACTTATGTCAGCCGTCTTACATGCAATGAAATTTGACTCTTCGAGCCATTCTATGAGTCCTAGAAAAACAGTTCGAATGGCGACTGTAGCAGAAAGTCCGATCAATGCATCAGTCCAAACTAAACTCGAAGAGCTTTTGGATCTTCTTCGCAGAGAGGTTAAACATCGTTCTGTTACGTCTCCTGGCCGGGGAAGAAGTGATACGCGGTCTAGAAAAATGGAGTGCTGGTATTGTAAATTAAGAAGGCATCGCAGTTTTGAATGTAGAAAACGGTTGAAAGAAGAAAAAAGGTCAAAGGAACAGGCTTCGGGAAACCCTCAGAAGTCAGTTTCGAGGGGCGAGAACTGACGCAGAAAAAGCAGCCCCGCACGGTGAAAGCGCCCGTCACAGGTCTTTCTGGGGATTACAGTGGTTTAAGGGTTGAGGGGATGATAAATATAACTAAATGCCAAATTGTGCTGGATATTACATTACTCCGTCCGGATTTTTTCGAGAAAATTAAGGAACCTGCAGATTGTTTGAAGAGTGAGCAACGGGTTGAGATTTAAACTATGAATGGTGGTGGTTTAGTTGCTCTTGGAATCGCAGGCGTCGATATACGAATTGGAAATGAATGCTGCAGACACACGGCAGTGATTGCTGATATCGGTGAAGAATGCATCCTGGGTCTCGATTTTCTTAGTGAGAACGGATATGTTTTGGACCATAAGAATGGAACCCTGAAGACGGAACATGAGGAAATGGTTCTCATGAGGTGTCAACATGGGCACCTGAGGTCGCAAAGGGTCACAGTTATCGCAAAAGGAAAGTGTGTTTTACCAGCAAAAATTTAAACAATTCTGGCAGGATGTTTGCCTGAGCTTTCACTAGAATTTCCGATGGCAGTATGCGAAATGTCCGATATTTGCCCGTTTCCGGAAAAATGTACTTGTAGCAAGAGCGCTGGTAAAAACAGCACATTGCATCACCGTAAGAATAGTTAACCTGGGTGTCGTCGATGTGAAGATAAAGGAAGGGTTAGCACTTTGTTCCTTGAATCCTGTAACTTCGGCGCGTAGCTGTAGAGTAAGGATCCCCCCCCGCCAACTCGAGCATGGAAGTGAGTGGCGAGGTGCCGGAGCATTTGCGGGACCTCGCAAGGGAGGCCACGGCGAGCCTGAATACGTATCAGTTTGGAGAGTGGACCGAGATGATAAGAGAATTCGCCGATGTTTTTCCGCAGGTAAGATATGACGTGCAGGCTGCAGAGAAAGTGTTTAAGGAGGAAGACTTAGTCTGGCTCTATAACCCACGAAGGCGAAAGGGAAAGTCACCCTAATTGCAGCGCCCGTGGAAAGGTCCTTATGTAGTAAAGAAAAGAATAAACGATGTTCTTTACAAGGGTCAGTACAATAATAGACCAGTTAGAGTTATACACCTCGATAGGCTTAGACCGTATAGGGCAGGAAATACCGAATCATAAACATTTGAAGGGTGAGAAGCGGAGAGCCTGAGAAAATGGAATGAGTTTGTTGGTTGTAATAATTTTGTATAGTGTACGCGGTGTTGTGTTCTATTGGTGGAAATATTTTAATATTGCAATATGTCGTATGACGTGGTAGTGGAACTGTATAATGTAAATTAATTATGTAGTGTCGTATTTGTCTACTGCCCTGGGGCGTGGCAGTGTAAATATTTATGCAGGTAGGTATGGAATGTGGGCGTTCCCTGAGATTCGTTAAAAAAGGGGTGTGCCAAAAACCAATTCAATGTGATTGTTTTTAGTAAGAGTAGAGACGATGATAGGCACCATGGAAGAGGGGTACTGATGAGTTCTTATCTAGGGTAGGCAGTTCCGGGTGGTGGAATCGCTGCGAATCACAGGTAGCTTATATGAACTTGGGACGAGTTGCATTTTAAGAAGGGGGTGATGTGACGATCCACCCCCCCCCCTCGCATAATTAACTGGCGAGAGGCGTGGTTAATTAACGGTAATTGAAACTTGATTGGGGTTTTTAATTAACAGAGAGTTATAATTTAAACACTTGCGAGGGGCGGTATATTAAGAAAAAGATCTTCTAGCACTTTGAATTCAAGTGGCGAGTTGCAGGTGTTTGCGACGAGAACAAAGAGCCCATAGACGGAAATGGGATGGGTCAGAGTTTAAAAGCTATTTCCCATGACTCAAAAGTGTTTGGACGGCAAAAGCGTTTAAGCTTTTGTCTGTGCCGCGCGCGAAACAATGGAACCTCTTAGACTGGAAGAGCGGTTTACAATAAAAATGTCGCGGTTTCAAGTGTTGGAATTCACCGCTTACCAATTTCTTGGAGAGGGGAGATTGTTGTTGAAGACAGATCCCGTTTGATATCCGAGAAAACTGGGCCTCGATTTTTACTCGTGCTAGAAAATGCTTGCCGTCCGTCTGCGTGCTCTTACAATTTTGAGCATAAGAAGGGAATCCAGCTGAAAGCATAAGCTGATGTATAATAAGCACCAGATCTGCCTGGAAACTTTCATCATCTCGCCGAAGCATCGACACCAGTCGTAAGGAGCGCTTTCAGGTGGAAGGCCGACAGAGACATAATAATTAGGGAATATCCTCGCTCAACCAGAGAGAGAGAGAGAGAGCGGAGAGGTGAACCGCCTGACACCAGGAACCACGGAGGACCCCCCTTGCAGAGCCTCTTCGTGTCGAGTAGAGGAGAAAAATCTTGTGTGTGTGTGTCTGATTACGTATCTCCAGTGACAGGGGAACGACATCGCTTTATCCACAGATAAGCAGGAGCGAAGATGGAAGTTAAAATCAAACTACCCGTAGTGCCGACATATTAGTGAAGCGAGTGAGTGTTTGTGTTGTTTGTGTCATCATACTGTGGATACTCAAGGACCTATGTAAGTACTTTTTTTAACCAATACTTTTATTTGCGGCCCATTGTGAACGAACAGTCTTTTCGTTAGGACATATTTTCTGAAACACCGAAGAGGGCCAAAGCTGGCCGGAAATTATAGCTTTGTAATTAGATGAAGAATCCGGTGTAATTTATGCATGTATCCATTAAATCCCTGTTTTAATTGTTATATTGTGCCTCCATTGGTTTATTGGTGTACTGTGTCGGCTAATAGGCTAACGAAGTATTGCCGTATCCAGTTATTCGAATCGCAGTCCGTAAGTAATTGGGCATCCTGACAACTAAGACCCAAAGGACGATACAATATTATAGCAATATGTGAATATGTGCCCCATCAAAGCATAAAGCTAAGAGTATTTCCTTCTGTGTGTCTGGGTAACAGTTTATTTATTTCCATGTCTACATATTTTTTATATATTCAACTAATGTAGTTACTCCAAATTCATCTGAAGGTATTAGAAAGTTACCATATGGGTAATGTATGTTATAACCGTGGGTGAAAAATCATGCACGTATATTTAAATGTAAAGGGTCATATTTCTTTCATTTCTTAAATAATTGATTATTGCATTTATTTCAGGATCGATATGAAGGATCATATGCGAAAAAAAACCCTTTTTGTTCTTCTTGTATTACGTTTGAGATGATTTGTTCACCTCTCCGTGGTCTTGTTTTGGCTGTATTATATTCTGCTCTAGGAAACCGAATTTTCCATTCTAAGAAATTTATAAATATACTGGCGGAAATTGAAAAAAGAACACCAAGAAAGAGACGTATGATACCAAATAAATTTATACAGCGTAATAACGGAATACAGCGTAATAACGGAATACAGAGTATAACGTGATCAAAACGTTATGGCAAAATATAGCTGTATTTGCTGGTAAACTGAAAAATAACATTTCCATGTAACATGGTTAGTACGAGGTTGAACCGCCATGAACTGCGTCACACTGTGCAACTCTGGCATGGAGTCTGTCGTACAGATGTTGGATGTAACTTTGGGATATTGAGTTCCAAGCATCCTCAACCTGGACGCCTGAATCGGGGATGGTCGTGGCTGGCCGTGGAGACCGGATAAGTCGTTGTCCCATAAAATCCCACACGTGCTCAATGGGCGACAAATCCGGTGAACGTGCAGGCCATGGAAGTTGTCACACACCCTGAAGTTCATGTTGCGTTGCACGTACCGTGTGTGGGCATGCGTTATCTTGCTGGAAAACACCACGATGGACCGACCTTACAAATGGCACAACAACGGGCTGAATAATATTGTTGATGTAGGAGGTGCTGCTTAACGTATCCGGTACAAACATTAGTTGTTAACGGGAGTGATATCTGATCGCTCCCTACACCAGGAGACCAGGTGTAGGCCCTGTGTGTCGCTGGCGGATGCAAGAAGGGTGGAGATGTTCCCCTGTGCATCTGCGAACACGCATACTGCCATCGGAGGCTCCCAAGCAGAATCTGCTTTCATCGCTAACCCGACAGATCGGCATTGCGTTCTCCAGTGCAAACGTTGGCGACACCACTGCAGCCGTTCCTGACGGTGGGCTGGGGTCAGAGGTACCCATACCAGAGGCACACGTACACGTAGTCCTGCATCCAGTAGACGGTTGCGGATTGTTCGCACAGTCACCTCAAATGCAACAGCAGCACGTATTAGCGTCGCAACGGATGTTCTGCTTGACAACCCCGCTCTTCTTATGCGTCGATTGGTCCGCTCATCTATCCGTCTGTGACTCCGGGTTCCACGTCTTCTCATGTGGGAATGTTCCTCGGACCATCTACGCCATCATCGTACCATTACCGATACTTCCCGTCCAATTCGCTCCGCAATTCGAAGATACGACCACCCCGCCTCGCGGAGTCTGACTAGACGACCTCGCTCAAAGTCCGATAACTGCTGAAATGGCACACGTCTTTCATGTCCAGGCATTGCAGCTTCTTCAGGGTCTTCGCACGTGTCCGTACGCCGACGACTGATTGCATTCACTTCGCCGTACTCCTTAAATACCACCGACGATAATTTGCATATTATGCCGTGCTGTGGCGTAAACGCTCACCGGTCGGTCCCGAAATTAACATCACACCTACGTAAACGCGACCCCATTAACATATTTAAATTTCATGATCGTCCGCCAACTACTTCTTGGTGTTCTTTTTTCACTTTCCGCCAGTGTATATCATTCTGTGTGAAGCTACATAATGCACTGATAACATTACCGTCATCCCCAGTTTGTCACATGAGATTGTCAACGTTATAAAACACGCAGTAATAGAAAATGTATCAAGAAATGTTATGTAAAAAATGTGCTTTTGTTAGTCCATTCTGTTTGGCACTTTTTGTTGTTTTTTTAAGGAAGAAAGGGGAATGTGCTTTTAGCTGAAAGATGAGTTGGCTAAATCTGTGAAGCGAAACACCTGCATTTTTAGATGTTAGGTACACATATGTGAATCATTGTTTTAGTTATCAGTGTTTGGAAGGAATTTATATCACATATTATTAATGGATCAATAATATTGTATTATGTATTATTACAATTGTATTCTTTATATCATTATATTGTTGCTGTATTTTTTAACGATATTTTGCTTTAAAACTCGCTGGAAATTTGTTTCCACGTTTTGCAATATATCGTCTATTTTCACGGATTAGGTAAGAATGTTAACTTCAACAGCGTTTACAATCCAAGTTGATTATATCCTTCTATAGAACTATTTATTTAAATTCTTGTTTCAGAGCGAATTTACGCATTAATATTTGCGTGAGGTTTGATTGTTGTAAATCTCTTGTTCCTGAAGTTGAAGCTAAAGGCGATGTGAGAAAGACATTCTTCTTGACTCAAATGATGGACTATTATCACTAAGAAACGCAATGAAACTGCTTTGAATTTTGGATGAATGCTTTAGTTTTTCAGTAAATGTGTTTTTGGACAGAAATGTCTCTTAATATTTAAAACAATGTGTTGTTTTAGCCGATATACCAGGAAAATAATCACTACACAGCTTATAAAAAAACATCAGCCTTGAGTAGTCTGCTTCTCAGGTGACGTCATTTGATCAGCTAATGGTTATCCATCTTGCCAGGAGACCCAGCCATATACTATTTCTAGGAACGTTAGCACGTATTTTTAAAACCAGTCTAGACAATAGGACTTAAAAGCACGTTATAAATGAATTCTAAGACTACGGACCATCAAAGGACCTTTAGCTAACAGAATTAGGAGAGGTAAAATCGCTAAAATCAAATATAATAATAACGCCAGAGGAGAATTTGTCATTTTCATGTAGGACTTCCGTCCACAGGTAGTAGAGTTTAGGTCCCAGCCACCTACAGCGAGATCGCCTTTTGGGCAGGACACAGAAACAATGAGAGCAAGTCTAGCGACTTTTGATAGAACAGTTTGTAGTGAGATTAGAGTACAGTAGATGGCGCCACCGTACAAGTACGATATTGCACATAGATGGGTGAGAGAATTTCAGGGAGGACATAGGAAAGGATACCCCTTTAACCAAAGGGTCCAGCCTGAGGGCCGTCACTTTACGTGCTCGTTCGATGCACGGCGGATATTCAGCGATTGTTAGTAAATCACACCATCTCTGAAAGATCAGCCCAGGCTTGAACCTGGGGACCCAGCATCGACAGTCTGAAACACTAACCACTAAGTCATCCGCGGCTCATTGCTAAAATCAAAAGTGACTTCATATTTAAATAAATAGATTTTTAGGAATTCTATACTGCAACTTTTATTTAACATGTCCAAGATTAAGTATTACATACAGCCGAAATATAGCGTGACTAAATGTTTTAAGAATGATTAACGGAAAATTTGTTTTTTTCCTAAATACGAGTCGAAAAGTTTAAGAATATGAAGCAATTCATTTATAGCTATAATTTTTATCAATTGCTTAGAATATCACGAATACCTAACAAAGACATTACGGATGTATAAATGAATACAACTCAGTCGAGAAAAAGTTGTATACTTTCGTACTTTCTAGGAACTTTCATATTTCATTATTACCAGCCATTGCAACGGCTGCCAGAAACTGCAGCACAACATCATGCAAGGCTACAATGGCGCCGTAACAAATGTATGTGGCAAGAAGAATGAGAATATTCTTTTTCGCCGACTGGACTCACGTCCGTCTCAACACTTACGATCGTTGACTGGCAGTCAATAGACGGTTGCCAGCACCTTCGGCACAATTTCGTGCAAGGCTTCAATGGTGCCGTGACAACATTTTTTTCACCGACTTGGCTTACATCCGACTCTGCACCGACACACCGGCGATTGGCAGCCAGGAAAAGACGATATTGCCTGGATGATCTTGCGGCCATTCATGAGCGTCATACTGTTCATAGCTTGGTGTCAAGTTTTGGATGATATCGGTCTTTCATCTACGTTCACCGTTCTTACACACATTCGGTAAAATGACACAAATAGGAAACATCGGTGACGTGCTGCATCAAGTATTGCCGTCATTACTACGTGGTATTCGTGATTACCATTTTCAATGAGAAAATGCCAGCCCACACACTATCAATGGCAGCAGACATCGTCAGCCAGAAGCTCAGGGGTTGTCTTTTCCAGGATATCCCAGGATACCTTTCCAATAGAGGTTGTCCAAAATAAATACAGGGGTTGTCCAAAATAATGGAAACACCTCGCTAAAAACAGTGACTTTGGTATGTGCTGTTTTTTGAGTTAAACAAACATGTAGCTACAATTTTGTTTTGTAAAAAAGTGTTGCTTATAGTCTCAAGGGTCTGTGTGATTGCACCGTAAATCGGTGTTTGCATAAATTTGTTCCAGGTGAAGGCACAATGAGTCACCTGTCGGAATTCCAAAGAGGGCAGATTGTAGGAGCACGTCTGGTTGGTGCGTCGGTGACCACAGTGGCACAGGTATAGAGTGTATCGAGAGGTACGATGTCAAAGGTCATGACAGCATACAATGTTCACGGCACAAAATCATCTGCGAGACACAGCTGTGGAAGGAAAACCAAACTCACTGCGAGAGACGGGACAACATTAAAGAGGATTCGGACCGCAAGGAAGAAGACCACGGCGACGAAAGTGACTGCTGAGCTTAATGCACATCTCCAAAACCCAGTTTAAACCCACATCGTGGGAAGGGAATTGCATAAGAATAAAATTTACGGCTGAGCTGTCATTGCAAAACCCCTGGTGTCACAGGTGAATATGAAACAGAGACTACAGTGGTGCCAGCTACATAAAACGTAGACTGCGGATCACTGGAAACGTGTCTTGTTTTTCCGATGAATCAGGTTTTTCACTAGTCCCCACCACAGGATGGGTTTATTTACGTGTGTAGAACCTCCGCAGAAACCTACAAATCAGGCTGTCTCCTACCTACAGTGATGCATGGGGACATTTCCGTAATGGTTTGGGCCATGAGTTCGTGGTTTGCAGCATGTCTCAATATCAATCACCTTGCACGGACGGATCAATGGCGGTGGCTATGTCCCTCTTTTGGCCGACCATGTGCATTCAATGGCGCAGACATTGTTTCCGTCAGGGATTGCACTTTTCAAGATGATAATGCCCCGATTCACAGAAGTCGAACTGTTCAAACATGGTTTGAGGAACATGAGGATGAATTTGCACACCTTTGCTGGCCTGCACAGTAACCGGAATTAAACATTATTAAGCCCCTGTGTTTTGTGTTGGACAACGTAGTGCGATCCCGTTATCCTTCTCCTACCTCTCTGAAGGAATGGGAGCAGTTTCTGTAGGAAGAATGTTAGAACATACCACATATACCACATTGTATGCGTCCATTCCAAGGAGGATTCAATTAGTTTTAAATGCCAAGGGTGCTCCCACACCATATTAGGTTGGTAACACCTATTGTTTTATGGTGGTTCCATTATTTTGGACAACCTGTGTAGATTACTGTAAAGCTTACCATTACGTTTCCCTCAGCTGGCTGATATGAGATCTACAGAGTAAGTCCTGTAGTCTTCAACTTCCTTATGGCGCCCATGACAGGGCGGAAGACAACTGTGTCAAAGACAAGAACATAAAGACGAAACCCATTCACATAATGAGAGGTATCTTGCAGGGAGATCCAGTTAGCCCACTATGGTTTTGCCTAGCACTCAACACACCGTCAACCATGCTCAACGAAAGCAAGTATAAGTTTACCACCAAAAGCAGAGTTACAAGTACAAATGTTTATTATAATGAATTCAATTCGATATAAAAAATCAGGATCATGCTTGTTTCCATCATGGTAATCTAGTAAGCCTTTGAACACCCCATTGGGGAGTTCAATATATTCCCTTGACCAAGACAGAAACCTCGTGAGGGAGAAACAAGATGCTCCTCAAAGAAAACCACTATGAGTGGTAAAGCAGGTTTAATAGAAAAGAACCAAACTTAGGCAAATTCACTGGCTATGTCAACGTCAATCTGAAACTCCATTTCTCTCTCTTTATATATATATATATATATATATATATAGTTATTGATTCTACTGCATTACACGCACTGTAAAACGTGCAGGAAATTCATATGAGCCTATAAAAAGAAAAAAATGTTTATAATTCAAAAATATTTCCTCAATGCACTAGGCTTCCAAAATAGCACAGCATTCGTAAGATATCTGGAAGTTTAAACAAACCTTTTGTATGATCACCATTAAAATTTCTAACCTTTTCGGAAGAGAATAGGTAAAGTCGAGTACTAATATTCCATTTGTGATTGGGAAGTGGAAGGTGGTATTCAAGGTTTACTAGTATTATTCTAAGTATTAAAATAAATATATTATTCATAAGTATTATTTCAACTATTCAAATAAAATTCATTGAATGATTCTAGTTTAGTCTTCCTAATCATGTAGTGAAAATTTCAAAGCTTTTTTTCTTAATGATTCTGTTTTCCTTTTCTAATTTTGATTTTTAGCTGAACGAAATTAATAAATCTGCTTATTAAACCACGTAGAAATGAGAGGATGCCTTAAATGCAATTCATGCAGTTGTAATGGAGACAGTCCAGTAATTAAACGAGTTCAAAATACACTGGCGGAAAGTGAAAAAAGAACACCAAGAAGGAAACGCCTGATACCAAAGAAATTTAAACAACATAATAACGGAATACAGGGGATAACGTGATCAAAACCTTATGGCAAAATACAGATGTATTTGTTGGTAAACTAAAAAATAACATTTCCATGTAACATGGTTAGTACGAGGTTGAACCGCCATGAACTGCGTCACACTGTACAATTCTGGCATGGAGTCTGTCGTACAGATGTTGGATGTAAGTTTAGGGTAATGAGGTCCAAGTATCCTCAAATTCGACGCGTAAATCGGGGATGGCCGTGGCTGCCCGTGGAGACCGTATAAGTCGTTGTTCCATAAAATCCCACACGTGCCCAATGGGGTACAAATCCGGTGAACGTGCAGGCCATGGAAGTTGTGTCACACCCTGAAGTGCATGTTGCGTTAAACGTGCCGTGTGAGGGCGTGTGTTATGTTACTGGAAAACACCACGATGCACCGACCTTACAAATGGCACAACAACGTCCTGAATGATGTTGTAGATGTAGGAGGTGCTGTTTAACGTACCCCGTAAAAATACTAGTTGTGTACGGGAGTGATAGCTGGTCGCTCCCCACACCAGGAGACCAGGTGTAGGCCCTGTGTGTCGCTGGCAAGTGCAAGAAGGGTGGAGACGCTCCCCTGTGCGTCTGCGAACACGCATACGGCCATCGGAGGCTTCCAAGCAGAATCTGCTTTCATCGCTGAACACGACAGCTCGCCATTGCGTTCTCCAGTGCAGACGTTGGCGACACCACTGCAGCCGTTACTGACGGTGGGCTGGGGTCAGAGGTACACATGCCAGAGGCACACGTGCACGTAGTCCTGCATCCAGTAGGCGGTTGCGGATTGTTCGCACAGCCACCTCAGGGGCAACGGCAGCTCAGATTTGCGTCGGAGTGGATGTTCTGCTTGACAACGCCGCTCTTCTTATGCGTCGATCGGTCCGGTCATCAGTTCGTCTGAGACCTCCGGTTCCACGTCTTCTCATGTGGGAATGTTTCTCGGACCATCTACGCCACCATCGTACCACCACCGATACTTCCCGTCCAATTCGCTCAGCTATACGATGATACGACCACCCTCCCTCGCGGAGTCCGACTAGACGACCTTGCTCAAAGTCCGATAACTGCTGAAATCGTACCTCATGTGGGAATGTTTCTCGGACCATCTACGCCACCATCGTACCACCACCGATACTTCCCGTCCAATTCGCTCAGCAATACGATGATACGACCACCCTCCCTCGCGGAGTCCGACTAGACGACCTCGCTCAAAGTCCGATAACTGCTGAAATCGTACAAGTCTTCCATGTCTAGGTAATGCAGCTTCTTCAGGGTCTTCGCACCCGTCCGTACGCTGACGACGGAGTACATTTACTTTGTCGTACTCCTTAAATACCAACGACGATAATTTGCATATTATGCCGTGCTGTGGCGTGGGCGCTTACTGGTTGGTCCCGAAATTAACATCACACCTACGTAAGCTCAACCACATTAACATATGTAAATTTTATGATCGTTCGCCAATTTTTTCTTGGTGTTCTTTTTTCACTGTCCTGCAGTGCAGAATACACACATAAAAGCCGTAGTGCATCTTGAATATTATACCATGTTCCATAAGAATGTAACACTGGAAAATTAGGATGCCTAACAAAAAACGTTCTAGCAATATTAAGATTATGACTATATCTATTAATGCAATATCAAACACAAAATTGTATCATTTTAAGTTAACTATATAACACATTTTCTGGACATTTTACTGTCAGTTTTAAAAAATTTAGTGAACTAAAAATGGCAAATCCGTATTTCTTTCTTAATATGTATATCCCTTGGTCATAAAAAAAGAAAATGCAAGAGTTTTGAATTAATCGGTATATAACATAATGAATAAAAATCGGAGAAACTACGTACTGTATTCGGTTAGAACATGTGACAAACAATTGATGGTTATAAATGGGAGAAAATAAGTGTAATTGTGATTACAGGAGTCTGGAATTGGTATTTTGCTTCTACTAGCGGATATTGTTTGTATGAATTCATTTTGTTGGTGTGTTGTGTTGCAAAACGTGAAAAGCAATATCAGTAAATAATCAAATAAATTATAAAAGTAATATCTTGCATTTGATGAATTTTAAATTTTACTATAAAAGTGATATCTTGCATCTGTCAATCAGACGGGCAAATATGGAACTTTATGATGCCAGGTGAAGAATATATTGATTTTGATTTGCTTTTAATTTTGAAACAAAACAAAGCTAAATGACTCTCATCATGCAGAAAACAAAACAGACTGAAAGTCATGTCTTATATCAATGATTCCTATACGAAATATTTCTGAATAAATCTAATATTGGCATTTGTGTTACTCTAAGCAAACAGGCTTTTTGTGGTTTTCTTTCTTTTTGCAAAAGAGATTCTCTATGGAATCGCACTTTTCAAAGACACACATCAAGTGCTCTAACTGTGTTACTTAAATTTTGCAAAATCATATGTGGTAGCACTATTGTTTGCCTAAATAAATTCGAAAGTGTCGTTGACGGAGAAATGGTGAAATCACTTCAGTATTTCACTTAAAATTACATAATCCTTCTCCTAAATTGCAAGATACCTTCAAAAATTCTACCCTTCCTCTTATTTTTAAGATTAAATGGAAATGCCACGTAAAAACCATTTACAAAAGTGTTTTATAACGAAACATAACGGAAATAATTTATTTTTGGAAATGCTAATATTATAGCCAATTATTGTTCAAATGTTCAATTTCGGTTAGCAAATTTTTTGTTTGGGTGGTGGCAGATTGGTAAGCAATTATTTTTTCCATTTAACATTGTTTTTCATTTTTCTTGGACATTGGATTCGTTGCACTTGTTTAAACGAACAAAATATGCATGTACAGATCGTGGTACTTCCATTTTACTATCCTTTTCCCTATGGCTCTCGTCTCCAAAGAACTGGGCAGTTGGTTCAACACTTCAAGGTGCACCCGCTGTCTCTGAGTTGTTCAAAAACCTTTCGTCCTGTCCAGTTATTCTAGCACTAGCAACTGTTTCATCTTCTTCCACACTGCAAGTGAAAAATAATACTCATATCATCTGGATAAATAATAAATAATATTAATAAGGGTGGGGTAAATGATAAAAAATGTGGACTTCTCGTTAGCTATTGATGCTTACCCAGCTACTTGATGTACCGTGACTGAGGTCTTGACAGTTTTTTTAAGGATCCATTGCTTCAGTCAGCAATCCATTAAAAAAACATCGATTATTTTATCTGAATAACTACGAAGGTACTACGAAAATTCTGCAACGGGTAAGTATTTCGTTCTCAAGACCGAAGATCCTAAATGTTATGTTAACGTAATTACTTACAATAAAGAAACTGAAATTGAAAAGCAAGCATTGAAGTCCTTCATAAATAAATAACACTGCACTGCGACTTTAATCGTTTCGACTCTCGACTGAATGGTGACTGCACTGCGCTGCGACTTTAATCGTTTCGACTCTCGACTGAATGCTGACTGCACTGCACTGACTTAAGAGCAAAGTAATACGAAGTTTTGATAAGGAATTGAAACTTCCAGATAATTTTGGAAGAGTGTCAAAGCTAACAATCTGAACCGAAAGCACGACAAAGTTGTCACAGAGGAGATGGACGTAGCGTGGGGCCGCGCGTTCGAGTCTTTGCCTTGTTTAGCCTCTTGCAGTCTGTGTGCTTTGCCGATGTTCACCATGTTTTGCTTTTTTCCAGCAAGGTACGGTGTCCGCAGAGCTGATTGAGTTGACGCATGACGTACGCGTCTATAATACTTGTTCTATGCACTGCTTCACAGCACGCTCCAGGAGCTAAATAATTTCTACTCAATACTTGCCAATTATTAGTTGAAGGCCGCACAAAATCACAATTTTAGATCTTCGCACATTTTTTTACAGACCAATCTCTTTGCGGAGCACTGTTTGGAAACTACTGTCTACAGTATGAATTAGCATTCATCATATTTATTATATTTATGAATATTTCACTAAAGCCGTGTCCCTTCAAAATCTGACGTAATACTTCACTATCAACTAAGTCAAATGCTTTTTCCTGAACCAAGGAAATACCCCAGATATCATATTTCTCTGCATTACCAGGTGTATAATGTCTCTCGTTAAAAATATATTTTGAAAATGTTCCTATTTTCCATTGCGTAAGTACATGTTGTTCACCAATTAATTTTTTGACTAGCCCGAAGAAAGGCGTGGGAATAGTGTTCTTCCGACCCTCAAAGTTAATTAGTTTGAAAAAGAAATCATTTAATAAATGAACTTTTATAGATAAATTAGTAAAAGCTTTTGCAAAATTTGTTATTAATGCATCACCGTATTCTCTACAGTAAAGAATGAAAAAGTATGAACTTAAAGTTATCGGAGTTTTTCTCTGCAACAAACAAAAAGTTATGGATTATTTCAAAAGTATTCTATTTTTGCATTAAAATATATTCATATAATATAACTTATATGATTATATCTATGTATGTGATTATACTATTTTTATGTAATAAAAAAAATAATATTTAAATCGTAATTTTGCAATTTTCCATTCCTTTACCAACTGCCAAAGATGAAAAATTGCAAAAATTTCGAACATGTATCGTTGCCTACGTACCGAAGTCTCAGTGGCAAAGGAGAGCTCTGAAGGCAATTGTCGGTGTGTATAGGACTTGTCATGCCGTACGGTAAAAGCAACATAACATTCCTCGCTACGTTTCGTTCGCCTGCGAATACTTGGGTTTGACCTCGGAGAAACGCTACCGGTTTTGTTTAATTGCTTACTATATTTTACAGTTGACTAACTTATGTTACAAACTGCTAAGATGATTTGAAATTGATAAAGCTTTACTTTTATCCAAGCTTTAACTTGTAATTTTTGAAGGTCAGTTGTCTCTGACGTCTGGTTCACCCTGCATGCCACTTGTGTAAATGAAATGTTAAACTAATGTATATGTCTGGAACCTATGATTCCCGGCTGTTAGAAACTAGAAAAAGAATTATGGTCTTCGATGGAGAAACAATCGTCATCTTGGTTTTTGATGAATATTGAGTTGACAAAATAATTGGAAACGGCTATACAATTTCCTCTACCTGCCACCAAACCCATGCGATAATTGGTATCGTCCGTAAACAACGTATCCATATATTGTGGCAGATATCTCCCCAAACTCAAGTAGAAGCATTCGCAGTTCAGATGGCAGCTATCAGATTTTAATCGATTTTGAACACGGGATGATACTCGGATCCAGGGAGGTGAGTCACACATTCTCGGAAATTTCCACAGAAATTTAGATATGAACGCTTAGGACGTCATTCTAACACGGTGGAACGCTGAAAGTCGTTGTGCTCTGACATACCTGCCCCTCGACGATTCCTGCGTCAATGATATTATACAGGCGACATACATGCTTTTTAACGTGCATGTACAGTAGCGAACAAAAGTATTTGGCGAAACACTTTTTCGACCATAATTTTTTTCTGCTGGACCAAATCGGGTCATTTTGTGATATGGTATGTGTTATTCAGTTGTAAACATGACCCATATGCAGATCGATCGGAAACCTTAACACAGATCAGGTACCCAGCTTAATCGCAAGGATTATACAAATTGACCAACAAAGTAGGTGTGTATCACATTCATTTAATGCAACGATAACAGAAAACAAGTACGAGAAAACGACAAAACAATAACTAATACTTAGTGGGATAACCACGAGACTTAATAACAGCTGCACAACGGGCCGGCATCGAGTACACTAGGTTCTCGACGGTGACTTGCGGAATTCGCTCCCATTCTGCAGACAGCTGGTCCAACTCCTGGGCCCTCTTCCGGCAGGTTTTCTTCGCACATCGTCTCTACAGCTCTTCCCACATGTGCTCGATGGGGTTGAGGTCTGGAGATTATTTTGACCAGTCTAGAAGTGTGACCTGTTGCTGCTGGAAGGCAGACTTCGCTACTCTGGAGGTGTGCTTCGGGTCGTTGTCTTCCTGCATGATCCATCCGGGTGGCATGTTCTGGTTTGCCCATGGTAAGAATCGTTGATGAGCATGTTCGTAGCTCTGGCCGGTCATTATTCCGTCAATCTTGATGATGGGGCCCATTCCATTCCGAGAGAAGGCGCCTTAAACCACGAGCGATCCTTCTCCGTGCTTGACAGTCGGCTGAATGAACTAGGGGTTGAATCTCTGGCCACACGGACATCATACGACTCGGATGCCATCACTTCCGAACAAGTTGCACTTGCACTCCCGCAAAGATTATACTGGCGGAAATCCTTTTACAAGAACTGGAGGAAACGGTACTTAATACTTATGTCTACAAACCCTTATTTTATATAAGATATGTGGACGATATCCTGATGTTCTGGCCGCATTCTATGGAACAATTATCTGCATTTGCTGAATTCCTGTACAACCAGTATGCCTCCATTAACTTTATTTTTGAAGTTGAAGTGGACAACCGTCTCGCCTTTTTGGACTTTCTCTTGATCAGAGACCCAGTTACCCAGTCTATTCAACACTCAGTTTATAGGAAGCCTACAGCGAATTATTCTATTATCCCCAGCAACTCAGCTCAGCCAATGAGTTATAAACTCTCGGCTATAAGGTTTTTGGTAAAAAGAGCTATTACACATTCATCTAGCCTGAGACTTCGTAGGGCGGAACTTACAAAAATAAAAGAGATCACCAGATTACATGGCTATGATGACATTATTGTTAACCGTCTTTTGAGAAACCTACTTAACTCTTCTGCATCTACCCTCCAACGGGAGCATCGTATACCCACCTTTATTGGGTCCATCTGTTACTATCCTGCACTAACGTCTATCTTGTCTAATATATGCAAGCGTTATGAACTGGCATTCGGTATTAAAACTTCGAACATCCTATCAATCACTAAAAACGATAGAGATTCCATTAACCCTAGTGAACGACATGGAATTTACTGTATTCTCATGCGAGCCGTGGACAACAATGTTCCATCTAAACAGTATATCGGCTCCACTTGCCGTTCCTTGCAGACTCGCTTGTCGGAGCACATTTACAGTGTGCGGATGGGGCCATGAACACAGCCCTAGCCCGTTTAACCCACAGTGGGACTCATTATCCCGTATGGGATGAAGGTCGTATATTAACAACCCCAACAAGCAAGTCATCACTACTCCTGGCGGAGAGCTTATGCATTTACTCTCAAATACATCTCTGCTGTAATGACTCTTTACCTTGTGATATTCCTCAAGCTTGGAAATATTTATTTCCAAGTGATTTAACACAACAGCCAGAGTGACACTTCTCAAGAGGAACTGTATTCACTATTTTTGCAATCGTTATTTTTCCTCCTGTAGACCTGCCTCCCGTTGGGTTGCGCAGGCACTAAAACAAATTCTTAAATGTCTACTTACGTCATTCCCATTCTGCGCATTGGGTATATAAGGGGGTTAGCACAACGTATTATACAAGTTTAGTCTGAGGATGGGACCATAGTGCTTTCCCGAAAGATCTTACAACATTTTTAACTTGTATATACTTCTTTTAGCTTTTAGTAAAGTTTGTCATGTACTTGTAGGGAGTTTTTACTGTAACTATGAGTTTTAATCGTGTATCGACGGTTTGGTTTTATTGACGTACTTGCTCTCGTCGGTGAAAAGCACCTTACTCCAGTCCGCCTTGGTTCAGTGTCGATGAAAGTGCGTGAACGCGACTCTGACTGGTCGATTGTTGACTCCGATGAGTGGTTTCTTGCCGGGGCGTCTTCCATTCAATTAACGAGCAATGAGACGAGGAGAAATGGTCATTCGGCTGAAGATAAGGTTGTCGCTGTCGCGGAATTCTGTGGCGATGTCCACAGCAATCAAGATGGGATCAGCACGAGATCGACGGAGGATGCGTCTATCCTGAAGAATCCTAGTGGAACGAGGCCTACCACATCGCGGACAGTTCTCGACGGTCCCAGTCTTCTTATAACGTTGCAGGATAGCTAAAATGGACTGGTGTCGTATCTACAGGGCCCTCGCAATGTCGGTGACGCGCATTCCAGATTCCATCATGTTTACGGCCGCCTTGCGAGATCAAACAGGGATCTCCGCCTTTTTACCAATTTCTGAAAACCTAAAATTGACTTATTATCACACTAAACATCACAAAACCCACAAAAAATCACAAGAAAAACATTAATACATGCAGCAAACAAATGGGGAATAATTGGCGACTCTTGAATATAGCCCATTTCGAAGGCCAAATTCGCTCTGAGCGAAATACAAACTACGCAGCATTGTAACCCACGGATCAACACATATCATATTCCAAAATGACCCTATTTGGTCCAGCAGAAAAAAAAATTATGGTCGAAAAAGTGTTTCTCCCAATACTTTTGTTCGCTACAGTACATGGTTGTGACGTATATGGCCATATCCACTACTTGAAATATCTGCCCGGAAAATTGGTCATAGACTGCATAAGAACTTAGTTAGAATTCGTGTATGTTGCAGCGCTTTCAGATGCTGTGTGCAATGTCCACACTGTGCCCACCCCTCTCCAACAACACAGATCGTGGTGCATACTCGCACCTGTGGAACTGTCTTGGCACTAAAACTGTAGCACTTAAATTTGTTAAAAATTTTCTTTTACCAGATGAAATGAAATGGCATGAAGCATAAATCATATAAGAGGAAAGTAACAAAATATATAAAAAATGTATCGACCGTGAGAAAAGTTAAGGCGTGTCTCTTCATCACTTTTAAAAATCTTTTCGGGTATTTTTTTTTTACCAAGGAATTACTCCAGTGTTTTTTCTATATCTTAAGTACACACTTAACCGAGTATGTTAAAGGGAAACTGAATCTAGATAGATAGGCAGATAGCTCTATCTCCGTGCTGAAGGGTCTATTTAAATTGCGGAACATTTTAACAAAAACAAGTACGTGTACTAGAGTGCGGGTTCCTCGAAAATAATCAAAACGTTGGGAGATTTTGTTTGGCAACAGAAATCCCTTGCGTCCCAACATTCGATGTCAGTGGGAACATTAAATGCATGTAAACAATGAAAAATATGCAAATGTGATGATTATGAAAACACCTGTTCGGGAGCTGCAGCTTCCAATTTCCAATGAAATGCTTTAATCGTCTGCGTAACTGAAAAGCGTATTCAAGAAGAGAGTTGCTACCGTGTTAAATTTGCCGACTAGGGCTTTGTTACTGAAGCTTTGCATTTATATGGAGCATAGTCAATAGATTCCTTTCTGATGTTCTGAACAAAAAAAGAAATAAAAGTCCAAGAACCCATCACATGTCTCGGTTTGCAGTGTTTGATGCGACGATATGTGGAAACTCGAAGTTTATCTCATCGTTTCTGGCTTAAGATACTACGGCTAAAGTAGTGTTGTTAGAATGCTGGGACATCCCAAATGAATGAACTAGCATTTCGAACGACAAAGTGGAACAAACAGTGCTCGTGAAGTAGGAGGAAGTTTGGGAAAACAGAGAGCTTCGGAAAATCACATCCTTCACGGTGTGGCAAATATGCATGCCTGCAAAGTTCAGGTTTTACACCAACTATTACTGGCGCAAACCATATTGCTCGAGGAATTTCTCAAATGGTCTCTGGTATAGATATCTAGGTTGTTAAATGTGCTGTAGACAAACACAAAATTAACTTTTCCTCACGTGGGTATGTCAACACGCATAATTGCTGAATATATGCAGAGGATAATCCACATACGTACAGAAAAGGACCGAAGCATTCACCACGAGCTACTGAGTGGTGTGGTTTTATTGTATTCATCATAAGGGAATTTTGTTTTTCCAAAGGCATTTTTTCCTTTGGGGAAAAAATACCCTTGGAGTATCAAGAAACCTTTCTCAATAAATTCCAGACGATACTTGTAATTGCCGCGTAGGAAAGCTGTGACATGTTGGCAAGAACAATATTTGCTGCACAAAGGCACGTTTACGAAAGGCGGTGCTCGAAATTACGTCGCATCTCAGGTTAAGAACTCTCTATCAACACATTTGGCGCAGAAAGACAAATCACCAAGCACTTAATTAATACACACATTTGACGTCGACTAGGAACATCAAACAGAGGTCATCGCACTCTCCACGTTTTTTGTTTTTTTTTAAGTGAGTAAAAAAAAAATACGTGGAAAGAGCAGTGACCTCTGTTTGATGCTCCTAGTCCACGTGAAAATGTCAATTTTAATTATTAATTCGCATTCTAATTAGTTGTTCAGTTGTTGCTTACGAACTTTGGTGAATCCCCAGCAATGAGCGGCGCTCCAAGAAGCAACCTGCCAAATTGTATTGGCAGTTAATGTGTGTGAGTCCCGGGAAATTCGAGGCCGCTGTGGTGTGGTGGAAGCACATCTGTTGCGTAACTGGAAGACCGTGGGTTGGATTCCCGGTGTGGAAAGAGCGATGACCTCTGTTTGATGTCACCAAGCTTTTCGCCATCCCAACCATCTCAGTCTCCAGATCTGACACCCATAAATTTTGAGTTGTAGGTAATTAAACGTCAAAGGTGTACCAAAGAAGAATTTCTACACTGCCACAATTGGAAGAAGCCAAGCGTCATAATGTCTAGTTCATTCAGCTAGATATGCTGCTCTCCGCACTGGAGATGTCACACGCTTGAATGCTGCGATACCGTCGTGGAGGTCACTTTGAACAATTACTATTTTAATAGTGTTATAAGATTAATGATACGTATGAATTTGCATTGAGATATTTATGAACGTTTCAGCCTTTAACGCCCTCTGTTGGTGACTATTTCAGCTAAACGTTTTTCTGGTGATAAGCAAAAACCGTTAATGAGTATTAAATCGGCCTGCAATATACTCATTTTTCCATAGTTATAATTTTTTGAAATTTAAACGGGCTCTTTGGCATCTTTTGTATAAGTTAGCGACATGTTATTTTGTTCTGAATAACCTACGACGAATGTGGCTCTTAAATAACACACGACACATGTAGCAGTTAAAACTACAATCAATTCATATCCGGAGCTTTCGTGCACTACCGGGAGATTTCATGTTCCCTTAAACTTTATTGCATTCAAAAGAAAACCGGCAAATAATTTGAATTGTTTATTTGTTGCCCATTACAGTGCAAAGAGTGTGATGATTAAACCCAGACGAAGCCTCCTAGAGGAGTGCGAAAACTCGATAAAAATATTGAGCGTTAACGCCATTAAAACAAACTTCGCATATTGTATTTGAGCCATTGAAACAGGTTTTAGACTCATATGAGTCGTGTGTTATACGGAAATATATAAATGGTGTGCGTGTTCCTAAATTCTTTGGAGTATCTACTCAGTTGCTAATTTACACATTATTTAGCTTGCAGTTCATGTTGAATACATGCGATCCCTTACAAACATCAATTGAATAGCTGTCATATTTTTATTCAAGAAATAAATTAAAATTTCAAAAATCTAATGTAATTCGTTTTCACTTTATATAATTTTTTTGTTAAAAATTGCCTTTCACTAGGGTTCAAATACGAAAAGAGCTGCCGCATGTGGATTACTAAACTGATTTGTCAGTCTCAAGATCAGTAATGTTCATATTTCCTATCCTGTGGTCTTGCAAACCAGAACGCCTGAAAAGTTTCATTTTGTTTTCACATATGAAGAATGATTTTGTTGTATGCTTGATTCAAAAAAATAGCTACCTTTTTGTTTATGAAGAAAATATAAACAACGGCTTTCCTACAAATTCCAGATTTCTCTTTAACAAAGGTATCGAATAGCGAAAGCTCATACTTTCATTTAAACAACAAAACCAGGTGTCGAATAGGTATCGAATAGCGAAAGCTCATACTTTCATTTAAACAACAAAACCAGGTATCGAATAGCGAAGGACATACTTTCATTTAAACAACAAAACCAGTCAAAGTACATTTACAAACGTACTTCATTTCCTTTAAATTTTCACTGTGAGTATATACGTGTACGACGACTGGACGATAGCTTGTCGTTTTGTCATATGTGCACCACTTTTGATACGTACTCACTACAGCGCCACGTGAACAACCGAGAAGCCGCGCTGTTACCGAAATCGTGGTTCTGAGGCGCCGTGCCATCAGAATTTCTCCTTTATCAAACTGCGATAAATCATCCGCTTTTCCCATTTTGACTCCGAACACTCTACTAACCGAAAGTCGGTCGTCGAGTTGTATATATACTGCTCTGTGTACTTCAGCTGCGATACCTTTCGGTCTGCAGGCGAGCTTATTTCTCTAGGCTGGTGATGGCCATAATGTAATGGTTCATCGGTGTATAGGGAAGTGTAATGTGCGAATTTCATTCATATTCAGATGTTGTTAAACACCGGAATGATAGCCCAATCTGTTGATCCTACAGCAAGCTAAATAGCAAGTAGATCCACAACATGGATGGTATTTACAGAAACTGAACTTTCGAGTTATATTTATAACAAAGACCAATGAAAGTCACTGACAATACGTAGTATTGGGAAAAAAAATGTTCAAAAGAAGAAATACGCTCTAAATATCAGTGATTTAACAGATATTTACCCGTATTTTTATGTTATTATTTAATAAACATATGTCAATGAGCGAACTTCACATGTGACATCCTTTTATGATTACTCTGTCAAAATACCAAATCTGAAAAAATGTCAGGTGTTTCAAATATGCAGAAATATGTGTGAAATTCATGTTAATTAAAAGTGTCCCTGTATAGTCTTCCGTCGCCAAATAACAGCACAAACGTTTTTGCTAAGCGACTTGGATTTATGATTTACATTTTACGATTTATATTTCTTAAAAGAAGTCCAAAAGTTTATATTTTGTTTATTTTTATATATATAATAAACGCACGGATACATCTTAAAGCATTTCTTTGCTGCATATATATATATCACTATGACAAGAGAGCATTTTGCTATTCAACAGTCATGCAAGGAAAAATTCGTATTATAAATTTAAACTATTTCTAAACATTTATTTCAGGCTGTTGTTTGTGACTCATGTGTTCGGGCACTTTTTTATGACTCGAAAATAATCAAGTTAAAATTAATAACATTATTCAGATGAACGGTGCGGCGAAGTTCTGGTTTTAATTTTGAACTAATTTTAAGTTGTTATTTGAATTTAAAGTACTTAGTAGAAATTTAGATTTTTTCCTGTTTTTATAATTAGCAAAAAGAGTGCAACTTCTTTTAAAATTAATGGTTCCTAAATGGAATTTGAAGTATGTTGAAATAATGCTTGTCCTAACAGACAAATGCTGAAAGAGCAGGACAATTTATTAAAATGATAAACTTCATCAGCAAAATAACATCCCTTTGTTTAGACATGTTGGGGTTTCCGAAAGATAAAAACTAATACAGTGATACCCACATTTCTTATCAGATTACAATACTCTCTTAACAACTTTTTGAACATTTTATTTAACTTCTATTCCGATTGGAAGTCATAAAATTGTTTTTTCCGTTTTCGGTACCCGAATGAAACTCCAAATTTATAATTCGAACATTTCTCTAGTACAACTAGTGGGTTTCTCCGCAGATATGTAAAGTTAACGTTAAAATAAAGTATTTCAGTAATATTCTTTTGAGGAGCTCGATACAACATTTCAGTAATACGGTTTCTTGAGTGTAAAGCCATTTTGGATTTCGGGAAGTGCTGTTAAGCTAATCGTACGTTAAGCTGAAGATTTACGCTCAGCTACATTTGTCAAAGAATGTTCGGTCTCAATACTGTATTTGATGATTTTTCGAACGTTGTGGGATATCATTTTATTTTTTGTGCTGTTGAGTCCATCGAGAGGTGTGTATGAACCTACTAGTGTCTGTCGGTATTAATTGGGTTCCCCTAAGACTGCCGTCAGACGCTGGAACATTTGACATGCCAACAATTGGCGTCAGTGTCTCAAATATGGGTGAAGCTACAGATTCTCAAGAATTAGCGTGGTCCTCTCAAATACATGTCGAATGTGTTGTAATGCAGCGGGCCCTGGAGCATGGTTAAAGTGTAGCACAGCACAGTACATAACACAGAGGTTTGTAAAAATTAATGTTTTTTCCCCGTGTATTCTGGCTTACTGCAATGAATGAACATTTTTGGTTTGGGACACTGAACAGTTTTTATTCACAACTCATTCGTTTCCGAAGGTTTGCTATTGTCCATTCTAGAAAATCGTATTTTTGATTGGGATTAGTAACGTCGACAAGGGTATGCAAAGTTTGGCTGGATAATCTGCACTTTTATAAATAATAATGAGTCTCGTACTTTTCGTCTTTTAGCCTTACATGTTTTCCCCTAGGAAGTGTGTTGTTTACTTTTCCGTAAATAGGAGTTCAAAACAGCATCTTCAGGGCCATGAAAATTTATCTGTTCTCTACTCTTCCAAATTTTTAGGTTAAGCCGTTTTATCATGTTAGAAGCCAATGAGGAGGATAGACAGGGCTGTTTTGTAAGAGGTGAGTGCAACACAAGATTATGGGCTTGAAGGAAAGGTGTTAAGGCGGGGGAAGATCTTATTTCGAAAACATTTACTTTCTGACCTTTCTTCCGTTCATAAAACTTTTCGCCTCCCCGATGGCGCAGTTATCTCATTATTCGTCTGAGATGAGTCCGGATTCAAATCCCAGCAAGCCAGAATAGTGCATTTGCCGTACGGCATTGGCTCCCTTCCACCTCTGGAGCCAGTGGCTCTTAATTAGGGACGGGAGATAATATCCCAGGGATTTGCTCACGGTGGTCGTTAATCCTTCGATCAAAATAAGAAAAAAGATCATTTGGTTATGAATATACCCCAAATTTGCTTTCGAAATTTGATTTATCAAAAGATGTAGTAAAAATATGATAATAAAAATAGCAGATACTAAGTATTATAAAAATCTGCGAAACATGTTTTGGGTATGTGCGCCTCAGAGAGTGTTTCTGTTAGAGGTTTTGACGTTTCCCATCAGTTCTGGTGTCTCAACATACCTACCTTAGAATATTCAAAGCAACCATAATTATGTATAGAATTGGATAACAAAATATCAGGATGGATAGTAATAATATGGGTTTGCAGTTGCTGTATACTTCTGTAAATGTCCGTGCATATACTGCAAAATGCATTTTCAAACAAACTCCATTTCTCACCTAAGTGGTATTTTTTCTCATGTTTCAATAAATTACTCTTTGTGGAAAACGTATTGTTGCAAGTTGTGCATGTGGGGTTTTTAACAAATTTTAGTTAGCTAATTTTTTGTAACATATGAGGCCCTGTTACTGTGTATTTCCATCATATTTAACAGACCATAAGGAAATATCGAGTCGACCATGCTCATTGGTTGCAATCTGTAGCTCCACCCATATTTCAGACGCTGACGTAAATTGTTGGCATCCCAAACCTGTCACCAGACGATAGTGTTCGAAACGTTATGATTCCAGCGTATGGAGGGAGTCTTAATGGAATCCTATGACTACTGACAGACACTAGTGTACGAAACTCAACTTCGTAATTTGGAAGAGTCTCATGATTCCTAGCTGAGGGAATAGCATTATTAAATATACAAATGAAGATAGGAAATTTGAATTAAATCCAATAGCTGTACAAATATTAAAGGGTCTCGAAATACTAATTAACGTAACTTTAGAGCTTGGGGAGTATTGGTATAGTTTTTGGCGTATTTTATTATGTTTCTGTGGTTAACTTTCAAAACTTCAGCGTAAGGTTTGATTAATGAACATCTACTAAATTATAGATTCAATACATTATTTGTAAAGTAAAATTAATATACTGCTCTTTCAAATCATTTTTGTTTTTATTAGCAGCAGTTTGATCCTAATGATGACCTTCGTCGGCCTTCATCTCGGCTTCAGTGAAAGAAGTTACATTTAGTTTAAAATTGTGAAAAAGACGGTATGTTGGGTAAAAGTTGTGTGCATTGTTTTACATCAGAACGAGGCACAACCAAGTGTTGAATGGTTGAGAGAGTTCTACAACAATTCTTATTATTAATCTCGTGCCGCCTTCAGGGTAGAGGAGCACAGGGACTTCTGAAATCTTGACTGGAATTCACTTTGTAGTGAGTGTCATAAGGTACCTTGATCTTGAAAAGCAAGGTAAAGCTGAGAAAACCAATTTGTTGCTGTGACACAAATGGTAAAGAAGACTGTGGTCCTTGGTACCTTACTTGATATAAGTGTTTCCACCCATTTACTCTCATTAAAATGAGACAGTAAATGTATAATTCATTCCGACTAATCACGTTTTCAAACACACCATGTAACGTATACTCTAGATTCACTTTCCTTTTGATTTTTACTATCTCTGGTTATTTTATTTTACTATGTAAATGATCTTCTTACTGAACGAGATGTTATTTCTCCCGCTGAATGAGATCTGGCAATGAGTGTAAGTCATGACGTGGTGGTAGCCAGTATAAATAGGCGCGTTCAACGATACCTAGGAGAGCTGTTGTTTATACGTGAGAGAGCTTTTGTTTGTGTTACGTGAGAGAGCTTTTGTTGATGTGCGTAGGGAGATCTTCGTTTTATGTGTAAAGAGAGCTTCGTTTATGTGAGTAGAGCTTCGTTCATGTGCAAGGAGCACGTTTTATTGAGTAGCTGTGTGTGAAGTGTATGCTGGATCATATCAGGAGTTTCCCCTACTAAAAGTTGTTGTAAGTACGTTTTTCTCAGTTCATAGTTTTGTCAGATCTCTGTCTGGCTGTTAGGTTTATTTCATTAGTTGTTATTATTAACAACCAGCATAAGACTTTATTCATCTTAATTACTATTACAACATTACTAGCAGTTAAAAGCTTGTTCATTATTATTACTACACTACTAGCAGGAAAGTTTATTCATGATATAATATTTAACGCAACAACCAACCATTAGAAGAAGCTTAGAAGAAGCTTTGAATTCATTATAATAGCTTAGAAGAAAGTTTTTTTATTCATTATAATTGGCGCCCGAACTTTTCCCGAACACGAGGTCTAGACAATTATTATCCATGTCTTCCTTAATTGAGACAACTTCAATTTTTCACCCTAAATCAAATTTCGATGGTGATGGGATTAATTTCGACCATTTGCAAGAAGCCTGTGGGGCTCACTTTGATATAAGTGATCTACACGTACCCAGGCATTCTTCACAATTTCGTAATTCACCAGCTTCCTATTACTCTGAGTCGCGGGTCGTACCTGAGGGAGTTCAATCCTCTCAGCGAAGCAGAATGCTTGCCCATTTCGTGCCGCATGCAGGAGCAATTAATTTCAATGGTTTGGAGGGATCCTTAAAGTTTCTCGAAGATTTGGAAGATCATTTTGATCTCTACAATATTCCTCAATACTGCAAAGTACAAATAGGAGGCACTTGCTTGAAGGATACCGCTAAGACCTGGTATCGGCAGTGGAGAGTGTCGAACCCGGATTCTCATTAAGAGAATTTCCGAGCATAATTTTTGGAGGTCTTTCCTTTCGGCCTCAGTCGAGCTAGCCTTGCACAACAACTTTTTTCTCGTCAGCAAGGACCCAACGATAGCCCTGTTGCATTTGCTTTAGAAACAACACGCTTGTATAACTTATGGGATCCACATGCCAGTCATGTCGACATGTTGGACACCCTATTGCAGCAGCTCGATCCATTTCTACAGGATTTTCTTGAGGTTCGACGCCCTGCTGCAATTCATGAATGCCTTCGCCTCATACGAACGTATGAAGAGCGACACGGCAAACATGGTTCAACTCACCATGCTCGGGCACCCCGCGAGGCTTATTATGAAAATCCTCAGCAGCGTAATAGGCCTAATAACTTTCAACGCGAGCGTACACAGGTGCACGCCCAAGCTTTATACGTCACACCACATAGAAGAGTGGTACACCAACCGCATGTTTCTGAACAATTTTCTGGATACCGTACAAATGCACAGTATGCTCGACCCCGTTCCAATCCGCATCATTCAGAACGTTTTCATGCTAAGGGCAATGTTGATTTTTCTGCTCGTGCTGAGGGAAGAAGTAATAGAAATGAAAATGTCAACAGACATGCGGAGTTCCCGCAACAGTTTTCACGCAGTTTTCCTCATCGTGAAAATTTTCCCGATACCCGGCAGAGTCAAGGTTTCAGACCGCATGATAATCCAACCAGGAATCCTTTAAACTTCCAAAGGAAGTAGACCAAGGGTCGGTACTGCTTCCTGATACCAAGCATTCTGACCCTAAAACAGTATTAGTGACTGTCCAAACTCCTCAGTTGCCTGATGTGTTCTTGACAATTGAAGATATTATTGTCGAGACAAAATTCTACACTGGTTCTGAAATATCAGCCCTAAATACGAAGTTTTGCACTGAAAATTTTCCTGCAATACTCGTTCAGCCTGCGACGCAGTATTTGCGAGGTGCAAATAACGAAATCTTCAGTATCACAGGAAATGTCACATAATCTCCAGGGCTGGGAAAGGTTCGTTTTACGCATTCTTTCCTGCTTATAGACGAACTACCTGTTAAATGTCTAATGGGAATGGACTTTATCAATACTTTTCAAGTTACTCTGAATTTCGTGCAACATGTTATTTCCTTTCCGGAACCTGTCGAAGTAATTCCTACGGATCCTATAGATATAACGAGTTTGTTATTGAGTAACCAATTGAATGAGAGGCAAGCTTTCTCTACTTTTGCAGGAAAGCCCTGGTTTATTTTCTGATCAACCTGGTTTCACACAGGTGGTTTATCATGTCATTGACACTGATGGTTCAAAACCGATAGCGACAAAACCTTACCCTTGTGCTCCCCATAAGAAACAGGAAATGCAACGTCAAATTTCTGAGATGATTAAACAGGGCAAAATAAGGGAATCCACAAGCGCCTGGGCCGCTCCTGCCTTTTTGGTTCCAAAGAAACAACCCAATGAATTTCGTTTCGTGACAGATTTCCGCAAGCTCAACCAAGTCACGAAAACGATCAATTATCCACTACCTGTCATGTCGCATATTTTGCATGACCTGTCATCAACTAAATGGATGTCAACTTTGGATTTGGCGAGTGGATATTGGCAGGTGGCGGTACATCCGGACTCCGTCGATAAAACAGGCTTTGTGACTCCTTTTGGGGCTTATGAATACCTGCGTATGCCCTTTGGACTAGCTTCTGCACCTGCTACTTTCCAAAAGCTTATGGATACGGTTCTCAGACCTGTCCTGGGTCCCCATGTGCATGTATATTTTGATGACATTATTATTACATCCGAGACTTTTCACGAGCACCTTTCTCTGCTCAAACAGGTGCTCCAACTCATATACAATGCTGGCTTGACGTTAAAACCTAGTAAATGCCAGATAGCGAGGGACGAGATTGTATATCTGGGGTTGAAAATCACTCCCCACGGCTTATTTACGGATAATGAAACAATTAGGCCTATTGTTGACTTTCCTCGGCCTAAAACAGCAAAAGAACTATCACGCTTTCTGGGAATGACCGGATGGTATCAGCAGTTCGTTCCCTCTTATGCTACAATCTGTGAGCCATTGTATGCTTTGAAACGTAAATACAAGAAGTTTGTTTGGACACCTGAGGCTAACGCTGCGTTTGAAACACTGAAGTCTGCGTTGACTCAGCCTCCTGTGTTGGCTTTCCCGGATCATAATAAGGAATTTGATATTTATACTGACGCCTCCAGAGTTGGTCTTGGTTGCGTTTTGTCACAAGCTGGGCATCCAATAGCTTTTGCGTCTCGTACTTTAGCCAAAGCTGAACGCAATTATTCAGCTACGGAACGTGAATTTCATGCTGCAGTGTATGCTCTTGACAAATTTCAATGTTATCTTAACGAATTGACAGTTAACCTAATTACGGATCATTCTGCCCTTCAGTATTTGAATTCTGCTAAGCATCTCTCTCAAAGACTTATGAAGTGGGCTCTTAAGTTACAAGAGAGCAATATCAAAATTTCATATCACCCAGGTCATAAGAATCAATTACCGGACGCATTGTCTCGCGTTCCGATTAGTGGGGTTCCCACAGAAACTACTCCTTTATGTCAGCCTTTACTTCTAATAGCTGATATAACATCCAGAGAGCAGATAATGGCAGAATTAATAAATGATCCAGATTTTGGGGATATCTATAATTTTTTGCTTGCGGGTTCGCCCCTACAAAGTGATCCTTCTCTGGCTGGAAGGTCACATCATTTTGAAGTCATAGAGGGTCTTCTTTACTATACGAAATCTAGGGCTACTAGGGCAGAGTTTCGCCCATGTATTCCACAAACCCTTAGAATGGCCCTTTTAAACGAATTTCATGACAAACCTCTTGCAGGCCATTTAGGTATTCGCAAGACCCGTTGTAAATTGAGGGATGTTGCCTGTTGGCTTGGCATGTACCAAAGTTTTCTCGCATACGTTCAATCATGTCACTTGTGTCAGATTAATAATTACCGTAATGTAAGACAGCCCGGTCACTTGAAATGTAGTTCAAGTTCTCATGTTTTTGATATTATTTCAATAGATTTATTGGGACCTTATCCTTTATCTGTTAAAAACAAAGCTCGTTACGTTTTAGTATTAACTGATAATTTTTCTAAATGGGTTGAAGTTTTTCCCATTAAAGCCGCTACGGCAGAAGTTATTTGTAATGTATTAGTTAATGAAGTATTCTCTAGATATGGTGCACCTAATAAAGTAGTTTCGGATAATGGTCCCCAATTTATTTCTGACATTTTTGAAAGAATGTGTGCGAGACTACACATTAAGCATAAATTCATTTCCCCATATCATCCCCAGAGTAATTCTACGGAACGAGTAAACCGCACGCTAGTGAAAATGATTGCTACATTTGTCATGGATCATCACGAGCGATGGGATGAAGATCTTGAGCTTTTTTCGTTCGCCCTCCGCTCGTCTGTTCACGAATCTACTAAAATTACTCCTGCAGACCTTTTTCGGGGTCGCAAAATTAAGACCCCTTTTGAAAATTTAACGGGGATTATCGACGAACTAAACCAGCGACCAACTCCGCAATCAGTACGAATCATGGCAGAAAAAGCTCGTGTAGCAATGCTAGGAGCACAAGCGGCTCAAGCAAGATATTATAATACTAGGCGTAGGGAACCAGATCTTGTCGTTGGAGATCTCACTCTCGTGGAAACGCACTTCCAGTCTTCTGTTTCTCATACTTTAGTGAAGAAATTTGTACCCAGCTACGAAGGTCCATATCGGGTGGCAAATGTGTTTGAAAATAACATTGTTCTTGAAAAACCTGACAATCAATTTCAATACGTACACGTTGCTCAGTGTCGCAAGTATCATGAACGAAATATCGATTTTATCATCAACCCTACTCAACCTTCTGTTCCACAGACTCAAACGTCTGTATCTCACGATCAACCTCCAGAACTTTTGGACGAACCGACAAACATTTTTGAAGAATCTCCAGTGATTTTTTCTTCACCCTCCCCTTCTCAAGACGGGCTTCCAAACACGCAACCTGATTCTCCCATGAGACGAAGGCTCGAATCAAGTTCTTCAAATACTAGTATCGTTCCTTTCCCTCCAAACATTTCCAAGACTATTGCTGCACCGTTTTCTGATAATTCTGCACCAACACAAGCTCCTACTTTCTTGAATACCTCGTCAGAGAGTATTCCCATAGGCAGGAAGAAACATCGCCCTGCACGACCACTAACTTACAGCAGCGACTCAGAGTCATCAGATATTTCTGATTTATCAGTTATGGACAATAGTTTGACGATTCCTAAACGTCAGACACAAATTACAAACCGTCCAGCAACACCAAAAGCTGGTCGAAAACGTAACTTGTCTCCACAATCTGCTTCGCCGCAACATCGACGAAGGCTGAAATCCTTGCATCCGCCCGGGTTTCGCCCCTGGAACCTACGCTCAGGGCAAACAGGGCCGATGCCTGCTTCTACTCTCATGCCACGAGGTAGAAAGCGAAAACAAACAATGTGGTCGGAGCCACGTCCCTCCAAAAGAATGCTGGAAGGAAAACACGGGCCCCAACACAAAGGGACTACATATCAAAAGCCTGGGGGAGCCCGTTCCTGTCAGCCGCAGGGATTTCTTGAAGGACAGACTTCGGCCGTTCCTGATCGACAGATTTCAGCCGTTCCTGACCGTTCCTGTCAGCCGCAGGGATTTCCGGACCGACAGACTACAGATGGTCCAGATCCAGTCACGTCCTTGAAGAGAGCTACGCCACCTGAATTTACCAGTCCGATTAGGCCTGGAAAACGTTATCGTACTAGAGTTTTTTATGCGTCCTCGAGATAAGTAAGTTCTCGTGGACAGGTTCTTTTCTCCGTTTGTTGTTTTTCCTGCATGACCAGTTGGCGTGTCAGAATTTCTTTTTTTCGTGTGGGCCTATGCATTCTTTTTGCGTATATATGTGTTTTTTTTATATTTCTTCTATGTCCATCTACTAATCCAAATTTTTTTATATATATGTGCTTAGGGGTAAAATAGTAAAAATTGTTACTTTCAGGCAGCTACAGGCAATCTTCGCTGCTGATACAGTTGGTTTGTATTCAACGATAATATGAGAACGTAATTTGAAATTAAAAAAGTGATTCCTGCTAGGCAGAATAAAAGGAAGGTATGCCGATGAAGGTTTGTTTTGTTCAAGTATACAAAGTGTTTCACAGACGAATACAGATTTCTTGATTTTGTCATGCCAAGTTTGATATTGTACTTACTGCTGCCACCAAAACAACAACACAAAAGAGGTCGATAAACGTCAGTCAACAAAGTGTAAGACTTACACTCCAAAATTGATAGGTTTTTTGAAAAAGAAAAAAAAATTAAGGGGGAGATGATGTAACGTATACTCTAGATGCACTTTCCTTTTGATTTTTACTATGTCTGGTTATTTTATTTTACTATGTAAATTATCTTCTTACTGAACGAGATGTTATTTCTCCCGCTGAATGAGATCTGGCAATGAGTGTAAGTCATGATGTGGTGGTAGCCAGTATAAATAGGCGCGTTCAACGATACCTAGGAGAGCTGTTGTTTATACGTGAGAGGGCTTTTGTTTGTGTTACGTGAGAGAGCTTTTGTTGATGTGCGTAGGGAGATCTTCGTTTTATGTGTAAAGAGAGCTTTGTTTATGTGAGTAGAGCTACGTTTTATTGAGTAGCTGTGTGTGAAGTGTATGCTGGATCATATCAGGAGTTTCCCCTACTAAAAGTTGTTGTAAGTACGTTTTTCTCAGTTCATAGTTCTGTCAGATGTCTGTGTGGCTGTTAGGTTTATTTCATTAGTTGTTATTATTAACAACCAGCATAAGACTTTATTCATCTTAATTACTATTACAACATTACTAGCAGTTGAAAGCTTGTTCATTATTATTACTACACTACTAGCAGAAAAGTTTATTCATGATATAATATTTAACGCAACAACCAACCATTAGAAGAAGCTTAGAAGAAGCTTTGAATTCATTATAATAGCTTAGAAGAAAGTTTTTTTATTCATTATAACCATACAAATGAAAGGGTGAATATGTGGAGACAGTATCACGAAAACCTGGACCCATCAACTTGCATCGTCACTACTCTTCAAGCTGGCTTGGAAGAAATGTTGTGGTCTAGGGCACTTTTTCGAGTACGTGTTTGGGCCCTTTGATTAATATGGAGCATCGTGTTACCGACTAAATATATTTATACAGCGTTACCCACCAAATCTACCAAGTTTATGACGATGATCTAACCCATTGGAGATAGATACATCAACCAGGACCATTCTTCATGTCATAATTCTCATACTGTAAACGAATAAATTAAGGACCATCACAAAGGCTGTTTTTCTGATACACTGACCTCTCAATTTTCGTACCTCAATCCAATAGAGCATAGTGGAATGAAGTGGAAATGTGCATCACACAGTAGGATTCGCTACCATAAGGTCATCAAGAGATGGAGGGACCAATTCATCGGATTTGTACTAATACATCGCAAGCCTGTTACCAACATCTTGTACAGTCTATACGAAGACGCATTCGTGCAGAGTAAAGGGCAACATGTAGCACAACAACATGTTAAACGGATTGTCCGAATAATTTTCCACAATCCGTGTATTAACTGTACTCTGTGATGCAATTCTAATGTTTTTGCTAAGCATAACGAAGTCTTGACAATATGTTGTGGTACTTCGTAGCATCAAAAGTTGAGAATTATGGGACATTTTCATTCCTTTAATCCTGCTGTTTAACTCAAAATTATTCATTTTATTTTTCGGCTCTGCTTTTAAAATTCTGTAAATTCAATGCCTAGATGAATTTTATAGTACTGTTACACAAAACGCATTGAGTGATGAAAGCAATAATTCGGATTTTAAGTAAACGAAATTAGTGTTAAGTGTTTTATTAAAAAGTTTAGTAATATATATTTGTATTACATAAGGAAAGGAGAGTTAATTCTCTGACCGTGGTTGTTTAATTTCGCCTTGAACAAGGCTCGCATCAGAAATACTAATTGCTGTGCGAAGGGGAAACCAATGTGATGGAATAATTTTTATCAGTAGAGGTTACTAAATATGATTTGAATTTAAGAACAAACATCCTTTCAAAAGCTCTGCTACATCAGCCTTTTGGAAACACTTCTGAAACCATTCTAGGAGAAAACCGGAATCGTGTGGACAACGAGTACATACAAATGTATAATGGTTCATGTCTGCATAAGATCATCAATGCAATACCACAAAAAATGACAGAAAGTTGAGTTACTTAAAATGACATTAAGACGAGATTTAACTTCTTTCATTGTACGAAGAGAGGAGTGTTTAGAGATTGGGTGGGTGAGCCTTGGTTCCTCGAAATTTTCTTTGTTTCGGTGTTTGGTAAAAAGGCGGCTTATTTCAGAAAAAAATGCCTTAATTTAATAAAATGCATCAACCTATCAACCTATATTAGAAAAAAAGCTTTAATTTTTTCTTTTATTTTTCATTGAAATAAAAGAAAATATCATTTTTGTTTGGTCCCCCCTGAGAAAGAGAATTTATATTTGCTCGTGGTAAGAGAGAATGATGCCACGCAGATTTAACTCAGTATAGCAGTACTTAAGGCAGATGATTTACATATGGTTATTAAACAAGTAAATTTCAGCAGGTTGTTGCGCGAAGTTTCTTTGATTGTGCCACAAAATCATTTGTGAGGTCTGTATCTAATGTTGGGCGTTCCGCCTGGATATTTGTAAACTTTCCAATCCAATTGTATCCAACGTATCCGATGGGAATGAGATAAGGGTTCTGTGGGGATCAATCATGTTCTTCCATATCATGTCATTTAACCATTCTCGCAGGAACCTCGCTTTACGGTTGAGAACTGTGTACTGTTAGCAAAGAAAAGGGCAGTCCTGAAACGTTTACCTTAATGTTAGAACTATTATAGACCGATACGTTAAGGTACCCTGGCTTTGGAATTAAGAATATCCAGACTAACTTATGAAAGACAAACCCAGAGCATGATGCCTCCTACGCAAAATTCAGAATTGGCACGATATTGGCAGAAAGGTAACCTTCAGCTGGCCTCTTCACACCCAGCGTAGTCCGTTGGAATATCAGGTCGTAAAGCATGATTCCAAAAACAGCGAGTTTCCCCTGATGCGGAGATTTACACAACTTCAACAGACGCTTGTTGTTGATCTTGTTGATTTTAAGTATGTGCCCGGCCACTCGGTTAGATAAACTATTTGCCTGCAGTTCAGGGGAATTCTTACGTTGCTGTCGTTGCTTTCAGAAAGGTTTTGGAATTCGGGTGTGTGGGTTGCAACCCAGGACAGGAGATTTTGTTGCATCACTTGCTTCAACATTTAGCAGACCCGCTCTCTCATTTTACATAGAATACAAGTTCACGATTGCGCTATTGTTGTTTCATTCCCCCTGACAGAAGCATCATTTGTATCTAATCGGGACAGTAGCTGCGAGCCAGAATTTCGGCGAACTGCCTTTCTGCATAGATAGTGTAAGATGTAAAGTAACTGAGCTCTGCTGTACAGTCCGTTCTACCCTTGATGCCTGTGTACGGTATTTTCTCATGTCACGTGCAGCTTTTTGTAACTGTATGGGTCATGGGTGTGGGGTTTATGGGCAATTCTAGTATGTAAAACTGTTTCTTGATACTTTTGAGCATGTAATGTACACTGACGGAAAAAAATCCCAACACCAAGAAGGGGTTGTGTTAGATAAACGACAGTTGGTAGGCGGTGAGAGTACATCTGTAAGATGACGTCTATGGAAATTTCGCGCTCGGCGCATACGTGTGGCGCTAGTAGCGCCCCTCGAAACATGTAAAGCAGGTTTGCTGTAAATACGCGCTGTAACGTTCGTGAGCGTTAGTTATCGTTGAGATTCGACGCAGTGTGTTGATGTTAGTCAAGAATGCCTTTAAGAAGACGAATAAGCCATTATCATCAGCTCACGGAGTTTGAACGAGGTCGTGTAATAGGGCTACGAGAAGGTGGATTTTCTTTCCGCAATATTGCAGAACGACTTGGCAGGAATGTAGCCACTGTACATGATTGTTGGCAGCGATGGTCAAGGAAAGGTATTGCCCCAAGAAGACTGGCTCCCGGCCGGCCACGTGGCACTACTGAGAGGAAAGACCGCCGTGTACGGCGTATGGCCGTGGCGCATCGTACTGCGTCTGCGGCAGCAATTCGAGTTGCAGTTGCTACTACAGTCACACAACGAACTGTTACAAATCAGTTACTTGAAGGACAGCTCTAAGCTAGACGCCATGTAGCGTGCATTCCACTTACTCCAAACCACTGCCGTTTGCGACGTCAGTGGTGTCAAGCTAGAGCTCATTGGAGGACGGAGTGGAGATCTGTTGTTTTTTCTGATGAAAGCCGTTTGTGCTTGGGTGCCAGTGATGGCCGTGTGTTGGTTAGAAGGAGGCCAGGTGAGCGCCTGCAACTAACCTGTCTGCGGCCGAGACACACTGGACCTACACCTGGAGTTATGGTCTGGGGAGCAATTTCCTATGACAGCAGGAGCACTCTCGTGTTTATCCCACGCACCCTGACGGCACAGATGTACGTTGGTCTCGTGATTTAACCTGTTGTGCTGCCATTCATGAACAGCATTCCAGGGGGATTTTCCAACAGAATAACGCTCGCCCGCATACCGCTGTTGTAACCCAACATGCTCTACAGAGTGTCGACATGTTTTCGTGCCCTGCTAGAACACCAGATCTTTCACCAATCGAGCACGTATTGGACATCATTGGACGACAACTCCAGCGCCACCCCTAACCAGCATTAACCGTCCCTGTATTGACCGACCAAGTGCAACAGGCATGGAACTCCCTCCCACAAACTGACATCCAGCACCTGTACGACACAATGCATGAACGTTTGCGTGCTTGGATTAAACATTCTGGCGGTTACACCGGTTATTAATGTACCAGCATTTCACATTTAAAATGGCTCTTCTCGCGCTTACATTAAGCTGTGATCTTGAAACCTTAATCGATTAAATATGTTACCTATACAAATGTATTGCCGCCATTTCATTCCTCTACAACTATTTTTTCGTGGTGTTGGAATTTTTTTTCCGTCAGTGTATTTTACTGTGACATTATTTCTAGTCTCCGATAATGCAGTGAGGGATATTGATTCGAACTTTCTGCAGATTTCCCCCTTACTTTTGCAACCAACGTGTATTGCGTTTATTTCAGTAAAAGGGTTCAGATATATTTTTCCTTAAGGCGTATTTACCCGCTGAGGAGTTCTTCAGGCAATTCATTGAATCGAGTGTAACAGCAATTGCAAAAATATTGCGGTGCGATTATCACAATCGTTTGGACATAAATAAAATATTTTAACATATAAATTAAAAACCTTTTATCTGTTCAATAGGTCTGCAGATCTCCAGCCATTAACAATCTAAAATAAAAGATTCAGGCTCAAACAATAATTAATCACAGTGCTTTATCGTGCTGGAATAGGGTTATTTCTTTCAGCTATGAAACACAAGAAAATGTTTTGAAAGTTACCGACATATTAATACACATTATTTCACTTCTTTGAAACATGCATTTTTAAATTCAGGATATTTATTTGTAACTTGACTGAATTTCTAACAGAACAGGCTTGTTTTCATCTAAAAACGGTAGCGGCATGTCAAAATTTCTAGGAGGATTTTCGCTTATTTCATTCCGAAACACTTACTGATTTTCTTAATTATATCTTTCCATTTGAGATCGCAGTTGTTAACACAAATATGTGGATTTTACGCACTTCATTTTACGTAAACAGGAAATCGCATCAGGAATGTGTAGTTAGATATCAAACTACTCTGCTAAAACGTCAAATGGTTATAAAGAATTTCTATGGCATCTATATCCTATAAAAATGGTTCTGCCCTCCATGACTTTATAAAATTAAAATATTCATTTCTGGCAATGGTTCACACAAATCACATTTGCATGTCTAATATCATTTTTACATATATTTTATGTAAGGAGGAAAATCTTTCGCGACAAATTAAATAAATTTATCAAAAAAGTTTACGGTACAGAACCCAATGTAATTTAACACGTGAAATAAATATTTAAATATTTTAACAAGCACGATATCCCTTTCTATATTACGTCTACAGTATCTAAGCATCATCTCCTGGGAAGAGATATTTTATATTGGTATCTGTAAAATTTGTAAGTCGCTATGCCCTGTGTGGCAGGCGGACGTTTTTGACGGGTGTCTGACTCCCAGTCCTGTCGCCCCTCCAGCCAGCGATTTTTCTAGGGCTTTCGTCATACTACCCATGTTGAGAAACGCGAATACTTGGATGGTTCCCTCTGCAGTCGGCCTCGGACGCACTTCGTCCTTGGATCTCCGTTTCCTAAGATGACTAGGTTTACCAGATGTGTGACTGGTTCCAAAACACTGTAAGATGATTGATATCTGATGCCGCTTCGCAAGTCACCTACGGGATTTTCCGGTGGTTGAAGATCATAATGATCTGTGGAATGTTCATACAGTACGTATTGTACATATAACCTAGAGGAAAGTCAAAACACAACGAAATCAACAGAAGGAAATAGCCTTTGACCCTTTAGCTCGCATAACACGGCCACTCGGCAAAGGCATCGATTGAATGTGGTGGCGATAGGTATCCTGGAGTATCTGGTACAATAATTTCAACAGCACCTCTTCCAGTTCCCGTACATTTCGGGTTGGTGCTTTAGCGCGAACCCACTTTTCCAAGTCGAACCACAAATGTTCGATTGGGTTCATGTCAGGTGACTTTGGAGGCCACGGCAATAACTTAAAGTCACCAGCATGTTCCTCAAACCACTCCTTGACGATTCTGGCATTGTGGCATGGCGCAATATGCTGTTGGTAATGTCCATCACCAGCAGGAAACACAGTTGCCATGAATGGGTGAACTCGGTCCGCAACGAGCTTCAGATAAGTGACAGCTATCAGGGATTGTACTATTGGGATAATGGGGCCTAAAGTGTCCCAAGAAAACATCGGCGACAGCGAAAACCACCGCCAGCCTGTTTCCGCACAACAGTGAATTCAGATACCATAGCGTCCGTTAGTAATCGGCATATCTGCGCTCGGCCGTCTATGTGATGCACCTTGATTCGACAGACCAGGCCACTTGCTTCCAATCATCCAGGGTCCAATATCGTAGTTGTCGATAATGTGCAGTGAGCATGACGACCCGGCTACGAACATAAGGAACCCCGTCTTGGTCTATGCAGGCCCATGCGCTGAAGGTCTGTGATCAACTGTGTACTGTGACACATTGCCTTGATCACCACTATTGAAGCTGCGGTGATTATTGTCGCACTGTGTGCCTGCGGTTGTGGTAAACTATCCGCGACAGTCTCTTCACACCTCTGGCATTTATGAGCTGCATACAACACACGGTTGGATGACGGTACGTCATTTGGCCATCTGTGCCCGTATTTTGATACCTACTCACCACAGCGGTACGTCAACAACTCACAAGGCGCGCCGTTCCCGAAATCGTAGTTCCGGGGCGCCGTGCAATTTAAATTTGTTTTTTATCAATCCCCAATGAAATCGCAGCTTTTCCCATTCTGTCAGCGAACCTCTACTAAACAAATGCCTGTCCTCGGGTTGCACATATACTGCTCTGTGAACTGCACCTGCGCTCCCGTTCGGTCTCCATGCGTGCTCCTTTCTCTAGGCTGGGGGTGTTCATAATGGAATGGGTCATTGGTGTACATTTCCTTTTACTGACAGCAGGTCAGCGATGAACGATGTGGACCTAACTTATCCATGCTCGTACAGACCAATCAGCGCTATTCCCCCGGCTGCTAGCATCTTTCGGAGACATCTTATGAAATAGCGAAAAAATACTTCGTCGAGTTCTGCTGTATATTCTCAATATCATGAAATCTTTTTCCCCTTTAAGTGGCATTTAATATTTGGGTAAAGAAAAAGTCGCAGGGAGAGATTTATGATGAGTGGCGTCGTCAGACCAGCGCTGTGCGGTGTTTAGCGAGAAATTGCTGCAGAATCTGCGATGCATGGGCAGGAAGGAGCTTTGTTATGGTGGAGATGCCACTCGCGACTTTCATGGATTGACGGCCTTTTGAGAGAAGCTGTGTCTCTCAAACGCCATTAACTTGTCAGTAGTACTCATTGTTTACTGTCAGTCCTGATGTAGCGTATTCGTAATAAACAATTCCGTCATGACTGACGGAACTGGTCAGCATCGTCTGGAATTTGCTTCGGCTCTTTCGTGTTTTTTTCGGTCTGAAGGGGTTTGCGGTCTTCCATTGTGAATATTGGGTCTTAGTTTCTAGGTCATACCCAATATAACACAATTCCTCACGAGTTATGGCCCCTCTTTAAAGTTTTCTTTGTTTCCCATGCACTCAAACGTGTCACTAACAGGTGAAGAAGGGCCTGTTTTTGCTTCACTGTGAGCAATTGTTTCTGAAATTTGACGGAGACGGGTCCCATAATAGGATTGTCCTTAAGGATCGACTAGAATGAACCGAATATAATGTTGAAATCTTCACATAACTCACGAATAGTGATTCGGCTAATTTCCCGCAAGATTTGCGTGCGAGTTATAATTTATTTTCACGTTTGCTGGTTACGGTCTTTCCAGACTCCTCATCAATCTTAACACTTTCACGCCCATCTTTTAAATATTTACACCACTCATAAACGTGTGCATGACTCTTAAATCTTCTACTACATAGACTTTTTTAACTTTAAGTATGTGTCTTTCACATTTTTTCAAGTTTTTGACAAAAGCCGACGCAAATTCGATTACGAATATTTTCCGACATGATAAAGGCTACAAAGAGCTTCACACACATAAGAACAAACCACTGCTGCAAAAATCCGAATGAGCAATGGAGACGTGACTCATGGCACACATGAGTAGTAGGTTTCAAGTACAACCTGTCCTATACGTCTTCCTACTGTGTTGCGCGATTCCGAAATTATGCAACATGTCTCGATACTTCTTGAACCGTTTCTTGATAAGTAGTTCGATTCTGGAATTACTCAACCAGTCTGGATAGTTGGTTGGGCAAAAAAATCGTGTTCAATGATTTTTTTTTCAATTTCTAAAGCTCTCAGAATGTATGTATAAATACATAGATTGTTGGTAATTTTTTCTTGGAAATATTATTGAATAGTCCATGTTTTGCGAAATCGTTCACGAATTTCAACAATAAAAAAGTTGTACTGTTAAATTCTCAATCTTGTTAGAAAGCATGTCATCAGTGGTATGTTCTTTAGAGGATACTTGATAAGCATTGCGGCTCAAATATATTTTGATTCATATTAAAAGTTGCATTTACTAGACCCACAAATTATTGCACCAAACTGCCAGTTTTTTATCTGTAAATTTTTTAATATAAAATATTATACCATTTGTTGTCGCATCTTGCAGATAACTTCTGTTTGAAGACATTCGTTTTTACATAGGTTGTCTTAACCGACAAAATATCGGAACTACAGTATTAGGCGGTAAAGCAAAGTAAGATGGCGACCACTATTCAGACTTTTGTATCACCAATGCATTCCCATTCCAATGCTGCGACTTAAAGCATTCCATTCATCGTTGAAATAAAAGAAATTCTGCATTGTATTGTAAGCACACACAAATCCGAGATCAGAAATAAGTTTTGCACTGTACCAAAACATCCTACGATTTAATTTCGAATAGCAGCGCGTTTACTTAAAAGCCACATATCCGGGGTTTTTATTCCTACATTGGCTTGATGATATTCTTCCAATTTTCCATTAATTCCTTTCAAGTATTCTTTGCAAATCTCTCATAAAATTTTCCTTTTTCCAATTGAATGTTAAACGGAATGTTAGATAAGTCTCAATCATCCGTTGCGTTGGCGTCCAATCGGAATCGATAAGAAAAGCAACTTCGATACGAAGATTGGTTTAACAGTAAGTTTCACAGTGAAAAAACTGAGCAATCAAATTCTATATATAGCTAATTTATTTTACGAGCTTGAATTCGAAGCCACGGTTGTGCTGAGATGTTGTTGTTTCTAATCACATAGAATTGAACGAAACGAAATCCATAATTGTTTAAAATCCAATCTTTCTAGAAAAGTTAAGGGTATGTGTTGATTGGACAAAAGGAATCAATTGACTGTACGACAATGTTCGGTCTAAGGCCTCTCCTCCTTTACACTGCGACATTGGCAGATGAAATGAGTGATTGTAAGCAACAACTATAAATTGTAAACAACAACCGCGCTGCAGAGATGCTTATCGACTTCGGTACGCACATCGCTAATCTTGCTAATCACAAAACAATATCCTAAAAAAAGGACAATCACATTTGCATATTTAGGTGCCAGTTATTATCGATATCTGTATTATTATCTAATCGTTTATCGGTGGCTCCTCCTCCCCTACGACGTTTAGGTACTAGTTATTATCTAATCATTTATCAGTGGCACCTCTTCCCCCTACGACGAGGGAGGACAACTAAGGATATACCTAATAGAACTTCAGAAGTATATAGGTTTACAGGGATCTACAGAAATAATAGGCTCTGAGTAGTGACGGCTGGTAAGACATCGGTCGTCGTCACGTTTGCTACAAAAGCAAAAGGGGTTATCTTGAAAGCTAGCTAATATTTCCAAAGCAAAGATTTCAATCTAAAAAAAGCATTAGGGATATCGTTATTATTTATATTAAAATTATTAAAATTCATCCACATGTCAAACATTGGCAAGTACACTATCAATGCTAGAAACAAATCATTTGTCGGTGGCAGTAAAATTTTAGAACCTAACCAGCATTTTCATGTTTGCGGCCTATTGCATAGATAAGTGTTCACAGTCAGGGGACGTTTCCATAAAAAATATGGTATTTTTGCAATGTCGCTCATTGTATATTAGATAAGATTTCTTAGAAAAATGTTTATTAAAACTTATATTTTGGTATCTGCACTATTTAGGAAAACCCACACCACGACTGAAGACGAAAGCTATTTAATATCAGAGCAAGCGGTGACCCCAGAGCTCTAGTTCGGCAAACACGGAACAACGCATAACGGAAAGTTTGGTACAAGCGAAGATGGACCAAGCACAACGCTGCCACAATTTTGAGGAACTGACGAGGATAGGTGGTTCGCAGTGCATCATTGTGGACACATTCCGCATAAAGAATAAATTTCTGTAGTTTTACAAATTTTATATTTTGCAACTTTTCTTTCTTCAACATTCCTAACATGATAAATTTATTAAAATCACTCTACCATTCGCAATAGCCGCCGCTTTTTAAAGTAACTGCAATATTTAATATAATTCAGCATGAGCAAGTAAAAAATATTTTTAACGGTATTACAAATAATTTATTATATGAGTAAAGGAAGTGGTCGCATAGTTGGCGGAGAGCATAAGTTAAAATAACATTTGTTTCAAGATGAATGATTTACTTCTCAAAAGTAATTTTGCTCCTGCTTGAAGCTCAAGAAATACACACACATGTTCCTCATTGATTCCTTAGTTTTGGTAAATACAGCATCCGAATGTTTAGTAACATATAGTTGAATAAAACTTAATGAAAAGTTACAAACATCTGCACGTAGCTAAATCTTCATTTGCACCCATTTCTTTATAAATTTGCGGACTGAAATTCAAGGTCATATTCGCTATGCAAATGAGGCGTTCGGACGATTTGATAATACAGATATATAATAAATAACTGCAACAGGTCAATGAATTTTTTCAAATTCATTATATCCCACACTTGCGAATTTCTTAATCAGAACAATTATTGCTTTGCTATTTCTTTTCATTCTGATTGCAAAGGTTTTTTTGTTTGGAGTTCAACCATTTCAAACTTTGTGAATTACTTAAAACGCTACATTAAAACTTAAAAGATAGGTATATTTATTCAGTGCTACATGTGAGATGAGAAAAATTGGCACTCTCTGGGTTTTAGCAAAAAGTAATGATTTGTAAAGTTTACATGGGTTGCAGCCAATATGCAATCTGACTCCTAAGTTTAATTCACTATATACTGTTTGTTCTTGAAAACATGTGATATACACAAAATTGTTTCGGGAGCAAGTTAATACAGATAAAAGGCTACCACTCAGTATAGTTCCAATTATTTCTCCTTTAAGCAATTTATTTTATTAATGCTTTTCGTTTACATAAGGCCTAAACACCCTGAGCATCATAAGACAAGAAATTAGCTCCCTCGCTAAAGAAAGAAAATGAAGGCATTGGTGAAAAAGAAATTTTACCTTTCAGAGTGGTATTTATTTTCTAATAGGATATATGTAAAAAAAAATAAAAAAGTGATACTTAGGTACAGAACACATGTTGGTCGCTTTCAACATGAAATGACGAATTTAGGACGTTTACTGAAGAGATGGTATATGGTTGAATCCGAGTGGTCGATTATAATATTTCTGAATGATTTCTGCCCTTTGTCGACTGACTTTTTTCATAACTCCTGAAAGAGATATAAGAGCTCCAATTGAAACTAACATCGAAGAAAAAATTCCACGAGCCTCCCATCCAAAAGTTCAGACGTATTATGGATTAATGCTTGGTTTGATGAACATCTGAGTATAATAGGTATAAAATTGCCTGATGCTATGCCTTAAAGGAGAGATTTACAGAATTGATACTTATCTGACGTATTTGATACGTACGTCGTTGATTGGATAAGAGTCCCTGTGCACACCATTCTCTTTCCGAAAGCAGGTCGCACGATATAATAGGTTGATATCCAAATTTCAGTGAACATTCGGTATATAACTTCCTGATTCTGAATTTGTATTGGAAAACACGGATGGATACATGATCATTGTTTCGGAAAAAATATATAGTTCTGGTTATTGTTTGCAAAATCCTTGAAGCTAGAAATATCTATTGTGGTGAACATTTAACTTCAAATTTTGAACTTATCCGGGAAATCGAAATATTCATGAAGAACTTTCGTCAAAAACTCAAGCTATGCAATTTCTGAACCTATGTACTATTTCCAGGGGGGAAATTTGGCCTAAAAGAACACGGTTATATATATGTATATATCACCAGGCATGACGGGACAGAAGATTTTGCAAATCTGCTAACATTTGGCTTCTTATTTAGATTTACGTTTAACCAAGAAACCGGATAACTTTCTGACAAGTATCCAATACGTACATTTGATTTCATGTCAAATGATACGTCCTTCTACAGAGAAAAAAACTTGTTTTTCACTTGTCTTAATTTTCAATCCCATTCCATTTATGAAGAGACCTAATTGTCTGTTTTCTTTTTCCTGATAACATTTCTGTTGTTTCCTCAAGTATGGTCCAGGTAATTGGTGGTTTGCTTAAGGAACTTACTATTTCATTTATGAAATTAATTTTATAGAGAAATTACTGAAAGAATTACGACCTGAATGAGTCATGTAATGAATGTAAGGACATTTAGTTTTCAAGTTTTTTTTTTCAATTTAAATTTAAAAGGTTTACTTTGGCAGTAACTCGCGATTTATATCGATGTTAAATATAGGGGTTATAAATTGCAAAACAGTTCTTAAATGTGAATAAGATATAATGCAACTGTAGGTACGGAATGAATATCATATGTGATTCCTAAGTGTTCTTAGCCTCTGGTTGTAAGTTTGCCCTGCTGTTTCAAATCATAAATTCAAATTCCAAAGATTTCTGTCAATATTTCTACGCTTTTAAATTATTTAGATGTATTTTCTTTTTAATACATGAAGAGGTACAAATATTGGAAACGTTATGTTTAATAAACCACAATGTGAATGCTCAAGAAACGCATATAGCGTATTAAATCGGTTTATTTTTATGGCGTAATAAGCACAACGATTCGCCAAGCTTTGGCACTGCACTGGGAGGCATTTTCAAGGCAATGGTAGTCATAAAATGCAAGGAATAGGAACACGTAAAGAACAAAGATGATTTTTGAAAACAACGTGGGTGACATCACGAGCACATTACATGAAAGTTTAGTACGTAATTACACGCGCGACGCGGCGTGTTCCTGTCCTTTAATAATGCATGCGAAACCATTGGTAGTTCAGTAAAGATCATATCATTGCACGCTACCTTGCTGGAGAGGATTTCGACAGTTTCTTTGAGTGCACTCTCTTTAAAGTTCGTGTAAGGGGCAATTCTTCTAATACTCTTCCATATCGGAGCGGCAGATGAATGCATGACTTCTCTGGAGAGAGCTGTATTCTGCATGTCCTGGTTCATACTGCGCACGTGTTCTTTTCATATAGTGTTCAGCGATCGCTTTGTCATTCCAATATATATATTTTCCGAGTTGTCAGGATATACCAACGCATATACACAGGATATGCACACCCGCTTTTCTTTTTCACCCTGTCTCTTCTTGCAGCTTGATACTATATGTGATAATGGGGTCAGGGACTTCATTGCTATTAATATGTTGTATTTACGTAACAAATTCTTTAACCAATATGCAAAGCCTAAGACATATGTGATGGATTGTCTCACTAGGCGATTTTGTTATTGCTGACATTATACAATTTCTTACAGTTCTGTGTATTCTGTCTGTTTCATCCTTCTTATACTGCGAACATAGCTAAAATTCAAATGTGACTGGGTTTGAAAAATGTAATGTACTACTCTACTTTGGCAAGGAGGAACTTGAAACTGTGGGTTCTAATACACTCACTTGAGCAACTAAAACCGCTCTTGAACCCATAAACATATGTATCACAACGGTTACACATTTTGTTGTTGAACCGTTCGCGATGTTCACTTACTGTAAATACGGTTTACTTCCCGCGTAGGAATAAAGAAGGACGTATTTCTGTTATTAAGTTCGTTTCAAATTTCTGTTTCAGGGATTTGAAATCTTGTTGGAAGCTTTAAGCATTTGTGTTGGATTGCTTAAACATTTTGTGTTGGCTGAAGACACCTCTTATGTATCCCCATAATTTTTTCTTTTCTTTTTCTTCTGATTTCAGTAAAACGTTATTGAGAAATGCTTTCCTTTTTCATCAGTTGTTAGATTAGTGTTCCTTTAGGTGTCTGCGTAGGAATCTCTCAAGTAACAAGGCATTGATTCCGACCTTACGTCGACGGGCGCAATATTAGCGCCTAAGAGCATAGAACATTTAGAGATTGACATATGTATGGAAATGAAAATTATCAGAGAAAACAAGGATCATACGCTATGAATAACAGGCTCATAAATATGCATATATACTTATTTCCACATGATAAAATTCGTTATTACTAATTATGTCCAACGTTGCAGTACAAATTTAGGATTGGCTTACGGAAGTTTCTACATCAAGAGCAACGGCCGGTATAAAGTCACGTTTCTCAGATTTTCTATCTGCCCCCCCCCCATACACATAGACTTTTACTTAGCGACCTAAAATATATCAGTAAGACTTCGGTGCTTTCAAGCCCATATAAAGGCACATTGAAATATATACAGTAATTCAATAAAATGCAAAATATATCTGGAATATTAAAAGTATTCCTTGTTTTACAGATAAATAACTAAACACTATATAATCTCCTCATTTACATAATTCTTGTTATATTTTACCTCGAAATCCTATTTTCTTTTCAAAATTGTTGAAGGGATAAGTGCCTACTGTTTCCACGATCGCAATATTCTTTAATATGGGGAACATTTGGAAGTTTGAGGTAATATGTCAAATACAAACATTTAGTCATGAGTCTACACGTACATACATTGAAGTAGAAAATTAAGATGGTCATCATCTGATGACGTTTTCGGCATTCGCTTCTTTCAGAATTTCCTTGATTCGACGTTTAATAGTTTGGATCAACAAGGTGGTGATTCACCAATGATCCATTACACTATGACCACCCCCAGCTTAGAGAAATGAGCGGTGCTGGAGACCGAACGGGGCGCAGGTAAATTTCATACAACAGTATATACAGTATATACAGTACAGTGGACTCCCAACACTCCACTGGCTTTCGGTTAGTGGAGTGTTCGGAGTCAAAATGGGAAAACTCTAGATTTATCAGAGTTTCATAAAAGACAAATTGTGATGGCATGGCGCCCCGGAACTGAGATCTCGGAAACGACGCGGCTTCTGGGTTACTCACGTGCCGCTGTAGTGAGTCCGTATCAAAGGTGATTAACAGATGGCCAAACGACGAACCGTCGTGTCATCGAGAGGTGTGTCGTTCCCCGCTCGTTCATGCCAGAGGGGAGCGGAGACTATCATGCATTGTTTACAGAGACCCAGGGCCACAGTGTCACAAATCACCCGCTTCTGCAACAGTGGTAATAGGGCAATGTGTCCCAGCACACATTTCATCGCTGCCTTCTGAGCATGGGCCTGCGTAGCCGAAGACACAGCCGGGTCCCCATGCTTACTGCACATCATCGCCAACAACGCATGAAATGGGCCCACGATAATCGAGATTGGACCGTGGATGATTGGAAGAAAGTGGCCCAGTTGGACGAATAGGGGTTCCTGTTGTATGATATAGACGGCCGAGCGCTGATGCGCCTATTAGCAACGGAGGGTAAAGCACCTGGATATAATGTTTGGCGGAAGCAGGTCGGCGGAGGCGGTGTTACAGTGTGGGTGATGTTTTCTTGGGACACTTTAGGCTTCATTATCCCCATAGCACAATCTCTGTGAGTTACAAGTATCTGAACATCGTTGCGGAACCAATTCACCCATTCGTGGCAACTGTGTTGCCTGCTGGTGATGCCATTTCCAACAAATAATGCGTCCTGCCACACTCCCAGAATTTTCGAGGAGTGGTGTGAGGAACATGCTGTTAACTTTCTGTTAATGCTCTGGTCTCCAAATTTACCTGATATGCACCAAATCGGACATTTGTGGTTCGACTTGGAAAAAGGGGTTCGCGCGATATGAATACCACCTCGATATGTACTGGATGGAACTAGAGGTCCTGTTGTTGACATTATGTTACCAGATACCCCAGGATACATATCGCCACCTCATCGAATCGATGCCTTGCCGAGTGGACGCTGTTTTACGTGCTAAATGGTATCCTACAGCTTATTATGTAGGTGTTCATAATGGGCTCATCGCTGTACAATTTTACACCTACGTCCTGCTGAGACGATGCTACGGGTGCAATGTAATGCAATGCAAAGTTGGGGATCCCCTGGAGGACATACCTAATGAAAGAAATGCCCAACGCAATGGAATACATATAAACGTCGTAGTGGAATCAGCAGCGCCGAAGCATATTGTATCTCTGCTACAAAAACGCTCCCAAAGTACATCTACTGCAATTTCCTACCTCCAAATTGAGGGATCACTGAACCCGATAATTCTTGACCATATTTATTCGTTACTTCTCCTAGGAAAACGTAATCTTCAGGGATACTCCTCTAAGTATATCGTAGAGAAAAATTATCTATGTCCTTATCTGTTTTCCATCAGTAAACAAATACATTTGGCACCCTTAGCTTTGCAGAAACAATACAACTGAAAGTACATGTGATACCTACATGATTAGTGGGTTCATCATTTACTAAAATCACCACTTCTTTTTTTATTTTATTTTTTATTTTTTTCAAATACATACGGTTAAATTCAGGAGAAATCAGGATTTCACATTGTAGGAAGAACAGTATATTGCGATTGGCTTAAAATTAAAGTGAAAGATAATATGTATCACATATCGCGATTTTTTATATACTCACCGCTAAGGTCACTAAGATAGTTTTTTCTTAATTTTAATTATATTTCTTCAAGAAAGAAAAATCTTCGAGTGTTCACGAGTTCATCCTAATAGGGTTCTACTCATTGGACAAAATGTCAATAGCGTAATAAAGAAATTAAACTTCGAAAATGCTGCGGCTCCTAGATTGCGATGGAAGAATTTTAACTCAAATCACGTTTTTATTACTGATGAGGCAATTATTCATGTACCTCATACACGTTAAAAGAAGGGTTTCCAATTATATAAATAAACTAAAACTTGTGCAAAATACACGCTATGTACGTTAAAAGAAGGAAACTCTATGAGATACTACACCAGCTATTAACAAAAAAAAAATTAAAATATTATTACAATATCTCAAAAATCTACATTAACTTAACGGTTTACCAAATTATTTCCCGGTTTCATTAGAACCAAGTCTTTGTTTATACTTCGAATAAGCAAATTTTTCACGTGGTCAATTGCACCGATTGAACTTCGAAGGAAACCAAAGAAGCCATTTATATGGTATTTTTCTAATATTTAGTTTTAACGAAACTCATTGTCCTCATCATCAAGAATAAGCATTTGGTTAAAAAAAATCCAGAGTTTTTAAGCAAACGCTGAAGTTATTGTAATGAATACAACACGAAGAAAATATTTTTTTCTTTTAAACTTTTGGAACTACACAGAAAGCTTTAAGAATGATGCATCTGCAAAATTTTGAGGCTAACGAGAACATTTTTTGAGCATGGCAGCATTATAACATGATCTGGTGAGCATTTGACCGGTTTACTATTAATCACTAGATGATGTGTTGGTGGATCCAATGAATACATACAAGGTGCAACATAGTAAGAGGCATAGACAAGCAAAAGCAGGTTTGAATCGATTTCTTGTATTAAAAAAATACCTCAGCAAATCCTATGTTCAGGAGAGAGAACCACAAAATAGATGGGTAGAAAATTTGTAATAAAAAGTTCAATGATAAAATCGTTGAATACGATTTCACTGTTTCTTCGAATAACAGACTTACAGATTTTTACATACAAAGTGAACGATATGTAGAGGCATAATTGAAGTGAATAAAAAATAATGCACTGTTCTGCATAGAATATGCTACAACAGAATATATTCTTCGGAGCGCTATGTAAATAGGGGAATAGATGTAGACAGGTGGGATATGTAAATTGCCCCAGTTACTTGTTAATTTCGTGACCGGTAAGGCCGATAATTGAGAAGAACTTCTCTGCATAATAAACTCTGGCCGTCTTCTCCTTAGCGGATGGGCCACTGCTACGGACTTATCTCAGTGGCGAAATCCCGAGTAAGGAGTGAAATGCCTGAGCTACATCATCAAAATGTTTACCATTACACTAATTGCTTTACCAAAACTTTCATCATAGCGCTAAATACTTCAAGATAATCCCACCGTTTAATTGAAAAGAAACGAATCGGGATACATAACTTCTCAAAAGAATACACCAATTGTGGTTGGACGAACGCAGCCTGCTCTGTATTCAAGCGGATAAACGAACGCAGCGTGCTTTGTATTCAAGTGGATGAACAAACGCAGCGTGCGTTGCACTGAGGCAGATGAACGAACGCAGAGTTCATAGCACTTCGGCGGATGAACAAACGCAGCGTGCTTTATACATAGGCTGAAAAACGAACGCAGCGTGCTTTGTACATAGGCAGAAAATTGAACGCTCTGCGCTTTGTACTTTGACGGATGAAATAACTCTGAGTGTTTTGCATTTAGGCGGATGAAAGAACAAGGTGTACAATTTACTGAGACGGATGTCCAAACGTCTCGTTCGCTGCATTACATGGCAAGCCATAGCAACGCTACAATTCACAGCGGACAATATTTGATGTCGATCATATGTACCTATGAAAATCGCAGTATGAACACGGACGGTGAATTATTGATAATAGGAGATAAGTATGCATTTTCTCCAACCATGTGACTGTTCTCACTCCCTGCAGCACATCTTTGTCCGAGGTTAAAGTTAGGGTACGATTTCATACATGCAACACTGGACGAATGGAAATGTATCGCATTCAGTGTACAGTCTCGCTTCTGTGACAACACAGAGGATGGCCAACTGTCAGTCTGGAGAAGACGTGATCAACTGTCTGATCTTGTTTCTATTCTTGCGGTTCACGCTGTTACTAAGCCTGATGTCATGGATCTTTATGCTATCAGCTGCAGTAGAGTTCATTGCTCGTATGTATATTAGGTACAAATAAAGCACCGTAATATGTCCACGAGGAGCTGCACTTCGTTCTCTTGCTCTATCACAGTGACATGACTGCTGCTCAGTATCAACAAGATAACACCTTCCCGCACACACCCAACATCAGCAGACAATACCTATAAGGCCTGCTGATCCTGTATTGGCCCGAGTGATGCCCAAATAAAAAGAAAATAGGAAAATAATTAATCAATATATTTTCTTAAATTGATCAACGCTATGTATTTACTTGTGAGACATTTCATCAGAACTTTCACCCAGCCCATGAAGAAATTCCTCATTCCATTAGGAATAGCTGTGCCATAGTTTAAGGATCTTCTCAGGGATCAATCAGTGGAAGCTGCAATACCGGCATTTCGAAATAATTTAAAAGAATGAAAGTACATATTAATATCTGATTTATTTTGCAGTATTCATTAAGCAAAAGTGTTTTAAATAAAAGGGTCACAAAATTATGTGATACAACATTTATATATAAACTGTATTATTTGGATTTGTTAATCTGAAATGTGCCAGATCAAGTGTTGGAGAATCACTGCGGCCTGTAAAGGTCAGTACAAAATATTGGTTACACAAAAAGTTACATTTAAAAATATTTTGTGTATTTAAAATAAACCTCTGATACTCTAAGCGATTATATTGACAGGTTTCGCAAACAGAACGCATTTTCCACTTTTAAATTTATAGAAAGTCTTACAACGAAATGAGTCTCAATGTTCTTTAAAAAGAATAGGTAAGCCATAAAAATCACAACACTGTTTCATTAGGAAATTTTAAGAGGTTGGTATACAAATGGCATTTGTATCTTTGCCAGATTGATCGCAAATAAGTAAAGAAAAGCACACAAAATAATAAGCTATTCAAAGTAGGTAACCTTTATTTTCTTATGTTCGCTCTCTCCAATCTTGAAACCCGCTAAATGCAAGAAATGCACTGCATATGGCTGAAATGGTGCATGTTAAGTTTTAAAATTAAAAAAGTGGAATGCAGACGTCTTTAAACTCTATTGGAAAATAGCATTAAGGGGACTCATGCGATAGAAAGACGGCAACGAATCAAGACAATGGGGATATTTAAGTAACAAAAGAATGAACACAACTGCAGATCGGCCGCCCCGGTGGCGCAGTGGTCTAAGGCGCTGGCTTCTGCTCATTCGTCCGTAAAGGGTCCGGGTTCAAATCCCGGTGAGGCATGGATGTTGTGTTTGTCTAACGGCACTGGCTCTCTCCCTTCCCTGGAACCAGTAACCATTTAGGGACGGCCGACTGCTTATAGCCCATTGAGTTGCTCACGGTGGTCGTTAAACCTCCAATCCAAAAAAAAAAAAAAAAAAAAAAAAAACTGCAGATCGATGAAGAAGAATGGGGAATTTTTGAAATAAATCTGAAAAGAAAAGTTCAAATAAACGGATCAGCAAAAATTTTGTAATTCTTTGGGATCTGCTTGAAGTGTGTTACGTTTTCTAAATCTGGAAATGAATAAAAAAATCTTTAGAAGTATTTGGAGGCATGCTGCAAAATTAAACCATAAAAAGTACATTATTCTCGTCAGTGGCCTGTCTAAGTTCAAAAATGAAAACTGTAAAAAAACGTATTGGCATACATACATTTTTGGTTTTTGTACTTAGAATATCAAAGAAAGACAAAGGTTAGTAAATATTTTGTTTTGTACTTAGAATATCAAAGAAAGACAAAGGTTAGTAAATATTTTGTTTTGTACTTAGAAAATGAAAGAAATACAAAGGTTAGTAAATATTTTTGGAGGATCAAAGTATTGACATTACATGTTGAGTGTTAAAAAAATACAGGCTGTAAAGGTTTGTTTGAGTTACGTTGCTCTATCCCAAATATCTGAAACATCAGCCTAAATACACCATCCAATGCATCCTTAGTTATAAGCATGCTATATTTTGAGTTTGCATTAGAGTTGTATAGTGAGAAAGATGGACATGTGTCCTTGAAAAAAAAATTTTTACTTATTCTTTTAAACCACAAATTAGTTGAGATTTTTCTGAGGAACTCAAAGTGCATTGCCTAAAGTTTATCTTTAAAAACATATTTTCTCCTACAGAACAAAGTGTAGAAACCAGACGCATACTATGGCATAAATTATCTCTTGCTTTTGTCACTTCCTTAGAATAATTGCATAGCATTCAGTAGGTTTTTTCTTACTAATAATATTTTGGATCACATTAGGCCACATGGTAAATAAGCAAGTGGTAAAATGTTCGAAAAAAATATTAGTATTTTAATTAACAGAGAAAGTTGTTACTTCACAATCAAGGTATAAAGTTTCTAGTGAGCCTTTGCGCACCAGTTCTTTCCACCGTAACATAAAGACGTGAGCACCTGTTCAGCTTGTTTAAAAAGTCCAAATGTGCTCCTTGTTTTTCTAAAAGCTGGTCACTAACACCTTAATGGACATATTAGATGTCATTTGACAACATTTTGTTTAATGTAAATAGAAAAGTGCAGTAGATAATTTGAAGGAAAATGTCGAGTATAAAGAAAAACAAGAAGAATTACATGGGACATAATATCCATAACGCACAATATCTCCTTAAATAAAGGTTACGTTAGATATGTGCGCTCATAATTGGAATAAAATTTAGAAAAAAATCAAATACCAAGACTCATTACCAAAACACAGTTATGGTGAAGATATATTTATTTATTTACAAAATTAAACGTTTGTACAGACCTGAAAATTAATCTCGAGCGATACACTTTAGAACCGTTTGCAGCATGTACACAAGGAAAGTACCGTTAGTAAGCACTTAAAGGGTACAATTGTGATACGAAGGAATATGTTTATTAATATAACATACAGGCTATTAGCTATCTCTGATCTCTTCCATATAAGAATTATGTACTTTTATGTGCATAAGAAAAAGACCAAAACAAATATTATGTGTAAATACCCAATTATCACAAACTAAATTCAAGGAAGTGTGAAAATTGAAACTTTATTTATTTTTTTACATTTCTTAAAAGATAATGTACCAGCTTTCCAAAAAAAGTATTATAATGAAAGAAGAAGAATGAATGTTTGCAAACAAATTAAAATAAAACATGGCCGTTATTACATTTGCACAGACTAAGGCGCACATATTACTATTTCCCATGATAATCATTTTAGTGCCCAAGAAACAACAGTATTATCATTATCGGCGACCAAGGATTTGTTGGTAAATATCGTACATAAGAATGCTTTCTATAGATACTTTCTTGTTGAAATCAACTACAGTTTCCATATCAAACAATGCAATTATCGCTGAAAACATACTGTTTTTTGCTTTTGTGTGCGCCCACGGTTTCGACATTGAGTCTACAAATACTGTGAATATTAAAGCTTCATATTTTTTATTATTTTATCTGGAAAATGTTTTATATATAAATGTTCAAATTTTCAATTGAATTAATTTGGCATGTTTAGCAGAAAAAAAATCTTTGATCAAAGAACAGTTTCATGAAATATTTGGTTTAATGAGAGTATTATTATAAATCCTTTCTAACGCGCAGTTTTGTAATATACAGCCTCTCCATCTTCAGGAAGAAAATATTCACCGAAAGTTTCTTATACTAATGGAAAACGCGTTCATTATTTATAACAGAGCATGAGAGAAATTTCTTTCATAACCGGGAACAAGATACAAAAAACGTCAAAGACCTAAGTACAGTCGGATGAAAATATTAACACTAATTATTTCTTTTAACCGAAGACGAATTGTTTTTTAGTGTCTTAGGGAAAACAATTCAAATTATGCGCTTACGTACCACATGGAAACACTCTTCGAGACTGAAAAAAGATAGAGGAATACATTATGCAAAATGATAACAACTGGCGGGAAACGGGCACTATATGTAGAAAAAAGATGCATATAATATATTCTCCCTACTGAAGTATATCTCTCAAAGAAAACATTTCTCAAAGGGGTACTTTGGGTTAGAGATTTTCCTTCAAATATAAATATACCCTGACCGTCTGCATACGTAGAATGGTTAAATATGATAGGTAGAAATTATGTACGGTGTACTTCTAATATCAACAGCAGGGCAGCTAAAAACAAATTCAAATAATATATCCAAAATTATATGTCCTAGTAAATTGTTGTTACTCATGCTAGCCTATTAAGATTACCGTGAGCAATGTAAAAGATCTGACATCTGAACAATTTACCGAAGTGAACATAATTCAGTACGGAAAGAGGACGTTTAGGAGCAGATATACACTTGCAAAAACAATTTATCTCTGACGCCACTTAAGAACAGAGCTTTGAGAAATAAAATTTCCCACGGTGTAAAAACATTTTACACAATATTATTAATGGAATTTTAATGCGCGCATGTTCACAAGTAATGATATCGAAAGATTGATCTTTCGTCTCGGCCGGAAAATGGTATACTGTGCGTATTTTGCGGAAGAAAATGCGCGTATGATATTCTCGTAATGAATGATATCTGACTGGGAGCAAATATTTAAAATGTCATGTTTTGTCGAAAAGAATATTGGAAAGTTAAATCATTCATAATCAGTTAAATCCAGATCTGAAACTGAATTTCGCATTTGTTTGGTTCATTTTTAAAATGTCGTTGTACTCTGCAACGTGTAGTTCAAGACTGTTCGTTCTACATTTAGCTGCTTTCAGACTGTTGAGTCGCATGAGAAATGTTGCTGAAGAACTTTCCGTAAGTATCATATGAAATGTATTCATCACTCCCTCTGATGTGTTGCAAATCCTTCTGTGATCACGTGATCAATTTCTTCAGATTTAGAACAATGTTCGAAACCGAAATGTGGGACAAAATTGCTGACTTATTCCATTATTTAGGATTGTATCCAAAGAACGAAATTCACTGTGTAGATATATTTCCTTACAGGCAGGTGTCATCATTGGGACATCAACGGGTATTGCAAAGCCATACAGAAGATATATGAAAAACATAAATAAATGCAGGTGAAACTTACTTCATAAAAGCACGACAATTCTCAGGTTTCGAATATTGGCGACTGTCAGTCCGCCGAAGAATTTTCATTTATTCTTCGGGTCACAATGATACCCTGAATAATAAATACTAGTGCATAAAATGTTTCTTTCTAGAGCGAAATTTAACCGAATATAACCAATCACTATATATAAAACATGACGAGAGGTTTGATTAACGACATCAAAAAAACAGATCTGGATCCTAATTTTGGATTTCATGACTTAAACATGCTCAAAGGAAAGAAACGATAATTCTCTTATTTGATGCACATGTAGTCGAAGATGGCTAACACAGTTAGAAATAGAAACAAGAATACAGAAGATCATTCCTGTTTCCTAATCTATTCTGCAGCTTTATGCAATAACGCCTTTGATCTCACAGTTCTAGCTAGTTTTATCAGAAAAAGAACAGCTAATCAACTGAATGTAACTTTAATTTCCGGAAAATTGATTTGTTCCTGCTGGGCTTGGCATAATATCGATGAAACTTGTTCAACGCCGAGTAGAGATCAGCAAAATTGCAAAACTGACAGGTACTTCCCCACGTTGAGCTGACGTTTTTTCAAAGGTATGGAATACAAAGCTGGATACCCTTTCAGAACGGATGATCTGCTGAACAGCTTTAAAAGTACGATGGTCATGGTCTCGAACATATGGGTATACCTGACAGCAGAACATGAAATCAAGAACTCGGAGTCAGATACATTTGCTGACACCAAAACACAAGTAAAAATACACTGAAATGCCAGATAAATGGTACACCAGTCTAATTTTTGTTAGGTCCCCCGCGGGAGCGCAGGACTGCAGAAGTACGACAGGGCATGGACTCCACTAGCTTCTGGAAATATATTTTGGGCAATACACACCATACTTCCAGCAGAGCGTTCCAAAATTCGGGTGAATTCCGAGCTCTTGGATTTCTGTGTTTTACAGCGCGTTGCATGGCATCCCAAATGTGTTCTATCACGTTCAGATCTGGGGACTTGGGTTGGATTGGCAACACGCCAAGCTCAGATGAATGCTCCTCTAACCATGATTTGGGGTCCCGACACTTGTGTGGAAGAGCATTGTCCTGTTGGAACAGACCCAACCCTTTCGCATAAAAGCAGGACATGAACGGGTGTACCTCGTCAAAAAGGATGCGTCATTGCGTTGGTCGGACACAGACGTTTGCAGACGTACCAGAGGTCTTAGTGAAGTCCAGCTAAACACATCCCATACCATTACGGACCCCCAACCAGTTAGTACAGTTTCGTGTTGACAAGCGGTATCCATGTCTTCATGGGGTTTGGGTCGCACACGAATTCTTCCATCTTCCCGATACAGTTGGAAATGCGATTCGTCAGACCAGGCTACTTGTTTCCAGTCATCAAGTGTCCAGTGGCGGTGTAGCCGTGCCCAAACAAGGCGCATAGCTCTATGTCGTATACCCATTAAGGGGACTCGAGTTGGGCGTCGGCTCCCAAAGTTCATATCTTGCAGGGTACGTTGCACAGTCCGGACGCTGATGCGTGTTGAGGCTCCAGCCTTGCATTCCGATTATACCTGCGAGAGTGGTGCACGCCTATCGCGTGAAACGATTCTGGACGATGCTCACGTTCACCCAGTGTCTTTTTACGGTTATACTGTTATCGTAGGGTGGAGGTTTTGCCGGAATTCTTGTAGTGACGGTACACCTTTGCAATGATCGTCCGTGTAAATCCGAACTTCGTTTCACCTCCGAAATACTATGGCCCATCAACCGAGCGCCAACTGTGGCACCGCGTTGAAAATCGCTTAAATCGTTATTACTTGTCATTCTCATGCCAAAAACAGCTCTGACAGCTGGCCAGGGGTCTATCGCTTTATATACGCACTGGCGGACGCAATCGAGTATGCGCATAGATGACATTGCTATGCATTTTGCATAAGCTCGTCTGTACCAGTTTTTCTTGCAAAATGCTGTCTTAACAGCATCATTTACGGAAAGCTGAGCCTAAAGTCAACATCAAATAAAAGTACACGCAATTTGGAGAGTATATCGTTTTCTCAGGATACTTTTTTTATCATTGAAAGTCCTTATCTTGATGAAAAAATAAAATCAGTGATGATATTGAATGTTCAAAATTAACGGCACACATTTGGTGGAACTTTAAACAGCTCCTTTACATGTGTTACAGAGTTCTGTTACAGTTAGTGTCACATTTTTAATACTCCTAGAATCAGTAACATTTCATTTGCAACAGAGTTAAACTGCAGGCAGTAAAACATTTTCAGTATCTCGGGAATCTGAACCAGCTTTTTCTCAAATGCTACGGAATAATTGCACAGTTTCGGAAACTCAGGGGTGATATGTAGTAATTACAGTTATTGCTCCTTCAATGAATCAGACAGCTCCTTTATTAGCATGAATGACAAGAAGAAATTCTAGGACATGACTGATATTGGGAGCATTATTAGAAAGTCCGCATCTAGATTTTATGCGCAAAAACTGCGTTTCTGAATTTGTACTTTTTAACTGATTTTAGTATTGTGCTAGTATTCGATTCATGACGCAATTGATGTATCCCGAAGAATAAAAGGATCTTTTTTGAAGACAATGGTTTTTTCTTTTCTATACAAAGTGGAGGTAAATGCTCTTACACCAAAGCAGATAAACGTACCTGTATCAAAAAACCGAATTCAACAGCGGATATACTGGTGTTTCATATTGAACCGTGCAATGGCATAAGGAAACAGTGGGTATATGCCAGATTTGGGCAGGAATGCATTACAAAATATTGGAACTACAGATTACAAATGACGTGTAATGCATTACAAGGTAATCTTAAGTATGGTTTGCACAAGGTAATGGAAGTAATGTGTAATGCATCACAATGAAGAGCATATAATTCAGGTATTTCATAATGTCATTCAAACGCAATGGGATTACACAATTTGCAAATAATTTAAATTATGACTTTTGTTAAGATTTGTCTAGAATTGAAATAACGATTGTTGAGTGCTTTTATTTATGATCAGATCCTGGATTTGTTTGTGTTTATTTTTTTATCCCGTTTTGTTTATTATCCACACTCTTCGAATATTTACCTCCTATTTTCTTACCTTTATTTTTTCCAGTCTGCGTTGGCAAACCTATTGAACAGCATAGTGTTTTGAAAACTAGTCCATTGAACAAGAATGAATCTAGTGTTTATTTTATGTATAGCTCATTTTTAAGGTAATGCACTGAATGCTGTTAAAATTAGATGCTCTCTAGTTTATCAAGTAAACATTTCCTTGGAAACATTACTGAATAAAGTTCATTAGTTGCTTATTAAAATCTTTCGCACATCCGTCTGAAACCACGACATCTAATGTAGGCCTGGATACAGTTATGTCCATAAGAAAGTGCTATGGATGAAATAGTCACGTTATTCCCCTTTCTTGGCAGAGCTGAAGCTGTTCACCAGAGTTTGGCAATGCAGGGTTATCATGTGCAGAAATGTAATATTACCGTGAAATCTCAAAGATTAGGAGTGCATTCCATAAGCCGAATGTACAAGAGTTTAAAATTTCTAGAGATGTAGCTGTTATCGTGTTATTTCATTTGGCATTAGTAGAGAATTTTAAGCTTAGGAATAATTCAGGGTTTTTCGTTAGAATTTTTATCAATAGACAAAAAATATACTTTCTATCATAAGACATACATTTTATATATCTATATAAAGCATTACTCATACATGCTGGCTTAGGTGGTACAAACAACGTTTCGCAGATATTTCTTTGCGATATTCCAAGAAGTATGATATATTCGAAGAATTACGAGAGATGTACCAAAAAGTATTTACTGCCCTCCTTGTTACATTGTCACTCATTTAACTAACATATCCATGCGTAGCGATCTTCTCAAATAATGACTGCTTTGGATCGAAGATTTGCTTGAAATCCGAAGTGGAAAGAAGTAAATGATAATAACTGACTGAATTCCAAATCTAAAACCAAGGTCGTGGTAATAAAAAATACCAACGTTCGAGAGACTTCGTCTATATATAGCATGATAATCGGGTAAAAGTTCATGCTTTGACTTAGTCTAATGAATATATTCTGAATATTACTTCCCTCTCATCTATCAGTTGTATCTCGAAGCTAAAACAAGTTATTATAAATATTTCAATCTTTAGCAGTCTAAGTTTGTGTTGGAAGGATTAATTCTTTCAATACGCTTTTTTCTCTTCTGATTCACGATATCTGCTTGTATCATGTAATCTGGGTTCATCAATAAAATTGGACAAACCTCAGTAAAATTTAAAGAAGAGGTTTCGCATTCCTCCGTATTATGAAAGAGAGTGAAAGGAAAAAAAGAAAATTATGTTTCTTCTAAGAGTTCATTGTATTCATACATCTGCAATAAGCAAATGGCTAACTTGTTTTCATTTGTCTTGTAGACCTCCTACGAAATTCCATTGGGGCCTTGGGGTAAACTCTTTTTTTTAATTGTCGGTAAAACCTCTTGTTATGTTATCGGTGCGCCTAATTCTCCTTGCTGTTTTTAACTAAGCACTGGAAAATCATGTTAATTACGCAAAACTGGTATAATCTCGGACATGACGGCCTACCGAAATGCTAATCGAAAGATTTCAGAAAATCATCAACAAAATAGTTAGATGTTTTCATTCTAAATTTTTTTTTCAAATATCAAACTGAAAACTTTATGTTCTGTATCAGGAGTAAACATTTTCAAATTAAATGTGCTTACAAGCAGTTTGGAAGTTTTTTATTCTAAATATTAGAACGAAATGCGTGTTTCTAGAGTAGGTAATAAGAAAACCAAGTTACTTTCGCGCATTTCTACGGTAAACCTTTCAATCGAATCCAGCTGTAATATTTCAAATTCAATTGATGGATATCTGCTATGAGTTGTTTAAACAATTTTTAAATATATCTTCAGTTGCTGCTACCTGAGAAAGCATTTCCAGTTCAAAATCTATCTGCATGCCTTGCTAAATGTACAAATTATTCAGTTATCAAAATTAGTTTTTCAAAGACATTTTCACAATAATCATACGTAACAAATAAACCAAAGCGCTGAAACATTATAACCACCAGCTTAATACGACGCTGATCCCCGTCGTGCTGCCAAAACAATTATTGCACTAGTGGTAGGGAGACTACCAGATTAATAAAAGTGACTTGTAGTACCAGTAGATACATTAACTGATGCAAGTTACACGACTAAGCCGCTGGAGATTGGAGACGCTGGTCAAACACAAACCACAGATACTCCGCTGGATTCATTTCTGGAGAATTCGTAGGATAGGGTAATCTGGTATCCATTAACATGTTCCACGTACCATTCTCCAACAATCCGGTGTGGCATGGCACATTATCCTGGTTAAAGGGAACACCACTGACATGGCACATTATCCTGGTCAAAGGGAACACCACTGCCATGGCACAGTATCCTGGTCAAAGGGAACACCACTGCCATGGCACATTATCCTGGTCACAGGGAACACCACTGCCATAGCACAGTATCCTGGACAAAGGGAACGCCACTGTCATGGCACATTATGCTGGCCAAAAGGGAACACCACTGCCATGGCACATTATCCTGGTCAAAGGGAACACCACTGACATGGCACATTATCCTGGTCAAAGGGAACACCACTGCCATGGCACAGTATCCTGGTCAAAGGGAACACCACTGCCATGGCACATTATCCTGGTCACAGGGAACACCACTGCCATAGCACAGTATCCTGGACAAAGGGAACGCCACTGTCATGGCACATTATGCTGGCCAAAAGGGAACACCACTGCCATGGCACATTATCCTGGTCAAAGGGAACACCACTGCCAGGCACATTATACGGATTATAGGAAATACCACTGCTATTAATAATGTTCCGGGTCTGTAGTGATGCTTAGGTAGGAAGTAGAGGACATAATTTTCTGCACACAATTGACTGGATACAGGATTCCCAAGTACAACATTGCCTAAAGCATTACCTCCCCCGGCGGCTGGTTTTCGTCCCACGATGCATCCAGGGTGTACACTTCTTCAAGTTAAAGAAACACAGGTACCCGGCGGGCCATATTGTCAACAGGAAAAATAAATTCATCGGACAACACGACATTCATACAGTAACTGAAGATCCATGTTTTGTGTTCGTGTGCTCCTTGTATTCACTTTCGATGAGTTTGGTATGCGCACTTAGAGCGGCCTTTGGCTATCCAACCCAGTTATCAGAACAAATCTTATCGTCTCGGAAATACCCTCACCGAGTCTTCTGGCCATTACAATATGTCATTTTCCAGGCTCTCTTAAAGCCTCTGCCTTTCTCATCTCAAGGACAGAATAACACTGACTGATAGAGCTTAGTATCAAGTGATATTTTTTTGTTTTGCGATTTTCACACGCACCGACGTTTACCTGCAGTTCCTTCGAATCGTAAACAGGCACGTTGGTAATATTGAGTTCGCTCTTGGTTGTAGCTATTTTGTTCTAAGTTCGATGTTTTCACAGATTGTTTTAACTTCACAATAATCCCCTTTGTTTTTTGGACCGCATGTTACCAACAATATTTTGATAAACCTGATACATCGAAGCTCACAGCACATTATTCGCAAAATATGAAGTGGCATTTATACAGATTATCACTTTACTTTCAACGGAAATGTATGGTGTCTTGCTATTGGACGTTCACCGTTGTTCTACTTACAGACAAGCCGTTGTAGCTCTGGTGGCTTTGCAAATCCACAGGAAAATGCTACCAACGGGATCATAGAGATATCGCGAGGTGGACACAATTTGCATACGAAAGCTGCCATTTCAAAGCAGTCATTGTGAATTTAATATTTCTGTGGAACAGAAATATTTCTTTCAGCAACTTTTAAACAAATTCTCAGTGAACGGAATATTACAATTTGTTTGCTTTCGAGATGATTTCTTAAGAACGCAATACCAATTAATCATAGTGTGCAGAACAATACTGAAATGCATCTACTGGCAATCCGTCGCCATTCCAAAAGCTGGCAAGCACCGCCAGACGTGATTCCTGCAAATGCACAAGGCTCCAAAGTGGCGTAAAAAACCCTAAAGGTAGTTGGGGTGGGGGGGGGGTAAGCCCCTTACCCAACACAAGGGAAAGAACTCCACCCGGGATTCCCGTAGAGCTACGCACTATTATTTTCATAATTATAGTTCAATAAATCAAACAATTTGGCAAACCAATAAATTTCCAGACCCGCATGTCTCTAGAAGGAAGATTCAATATTAACCCTATAATAAAAACATACCGACCATCCTAAACTCGCTGTAATGTCTAGAAAAAAAGGTTCTTTGCTCCTTACTAGAACAACCCAATTGCATAAAATGCATTTCAACCCTGGAGACACTGGGTTGCTATATTAAATAAGATGCTTATACAAACTATGCTGCGAAAGTGTTTTAACCTAGGTACCCATTTTGCATGGGATGCACAAAATGCATAATTTACCATCAAATATGCATAAAATGCATACATTTTCCATCAATTTGCATTACGTGCATTTACCGCTCCAAAATGCATACGCTACTTTTTTCCAAGCAATATCTGGCTTTCAAAGTTTTTTATTTTGATAAAATTGAGGTGTGCGCTGATGACAACGTGGCCGGCGACGCTACGCGGCGAAATGGATTTGTCTCCTGCGGTAGCGGGGAGGGTAAGGTCCTAGCTGAGTGACGTTTTAGGTTTCATTGGATCGGTTGCAAGAGTGTGAGCTGGGAATCTGCTGAGATGACGCTGTTCAGGTGCCAAAGTCAAACTTCTCTGAGTTCTCTCCCTATCTCAGCAGCGCCAGTCAGCCGTCTGAAGGCAGCGCATAAGCAAATTTTTTTCCGGCGGTGTGTTAAAGTTTAGTTAAAAGAGTTTACGAAGCCGCCAAAAATGGGAAAATACAAAGTTACGGTGAGATCTTGTCTTCTACAGTTTCCAAGAACTGGACTTGAATTAACATCGTATAATCTGTGTTGCAAATACTGTTTAGAAATTGTCGATTGCATAAGAAAATATGTCGTGTCGGCCCATGTCGCAAGTGGGAAACATTTGCGGTGCAAAGAAGGACACACCCATCAAGATACCGTTGACCGCCAAAATAGCAGTACACAACAGTCAGAGGAAATCGTGTCGGTTTTCGTTGGTGCCCAGATTCCGTTGCACGTATTTCGGAACAAAAGGTTTCGTCTGTGGATGAAGAAAAACATCCGTAACGGCCAGAATCTCCCTTCTCAGACCACACTCAGACGGATCCTCCCTCAAGTTAGCAACTCTGACCTCCAAGATACGAGGCGCCTTTGCAAAGATCGCGATGTTTGTGCAATAGTTGACGAAACGCAAGTTTTCTTACTCGGAAATTAATAAACGTGTTGCTGACTCCACTGCGGAACCACTCAAGGCCAAGAGTGGTCGTTTCAAAAACTGTAGACAAGTGCAACGCAGATACTGCCACCCTCACTGTTTTGGAGACCGCAGGTGTTAATAGAATAAATCTAGTAGTGTATTCCTCGGCTAATGCCCCTTACATGTGTGCTGCTGCAAATCGGTTGAAGGGCGTTTGCCGCAGACTTGTGCCCAGCACGTGTTGGGCGCACGTTCTGCACCTAGCCTGCGAAGAAATACGATCTTCGCACAAAATCCTTGATCACTACATCGCATGCATCAAGTCTGCTTTGTCTAAGGCTCCAGCTAGACGGCAAGCCCTACAAAACTGTCTACGCGCTGCCTGGAAAAACTCAAAACTTCCGCCCTCTACAGTAATTACCATTTGGGGGACTGGCTTCGAGCCGCCACTTACCATTCCGAGAAATTTGAGGTAGAAGTTTAGTGGGTAGAAGCTCTTGCCGACGACAGCCTGGCCGTTGATTAACTGAAGGAGCTGCTCTGTAATCTCACCTTGGTTGAACAAATGCAGCGATTGCATTGGTTGCTTTCGATTTGGACGCTGTACTCAAGAAGCTGGAAACTCGAAGAACCCATTCCGCCGCCCCGGTGGCGCAGTGGTCTAAGCGATGGCCTCTGATCATTTGTCCGAACGGGGTCCGGGTTCGAATCCCGGTGAAGCATGGATGCTGTGTTTATCTTACGGCACTGGCTCTTGACCTTCCCTGGAACCAGTGACCCTAAATTAGGGACGGGCGACTGTTTATAGCCCATTGAGTTGTTGCTCACGGTGGTCGTTAAACCTCCAATCAAAAGAAAAAAAAAGAACCCATTCCTCGGAGATTTGGTTGCTGTTAGTCTCGATCCAGAGCCTCTTGCAACAAAGCGGCCTCCCGTGCTCCAAGCTGCAGGCCTACCTAGACGGCAGGCATCCTAGTGCTCAATTTTTGATTTTAGCGCGTGTTGTCCAGAAGATGTGGGATTGTCTCTGCACCCGGAACTGCAACGATTTTCGCTAGAAGCTATACCTGCCCGAGAGTTCTCACTCTATGCTTCGACACTGGAGGAAGACAAGTCGATGAAATAGGTTGATGCGGTGTCCTTCTGGAGAAAGATGAGCAGGGACTGTCCCTTGTTAAGTGACGCAGCACTAAAGGTGCTTTCCGTCGTAGCAAGCACTGCCGACGTTGAGAGATGCTTCTCCTAATATAAAAAATATTATCTGCGGATAGATCAGGATTCACCGAAGCCAACCTGGAGGCCCTTCTTCGAGTGACATTTAACGGAGCAGCTGAAGAGCTGGAATCAGAACTTGAACATATTGCTGCTCGGGATTCAGATTCTGAATAAATGGGGAACAAATCCTGTAATCTTTGATTTTTAACACAGACAATTTGTTTAAATACTGTAGACAATAAAGCCTAGGCATTAACTAAAGGCATTTTCATAATTTATTATTCAAATTTTACCCTTTCTCACATATACAAAAAACATAATAAAAAAACTCTACCTAGTGCAGCAAGGGTTTCTACTAAATTTACACGTATTTAAACGCAAAATGCACAATTTGCATAATTTTTGGAATTGCAACGCATGATGTCTAGATTTTATTTGCCCAAAATGTGTTGCTTTACTTATAAGGTCTTCCTCCACATTTGCCATCCGCCGTGTTTACTTATAAAACTATTTGCTCATCAACAATTAAGAACATATTCCTATGGCTTCATTGCACTGATTTGTAGAACCTCATCTTGCTTAGAAAATACTTTTCTTTCTGAGAATTTGCTATGTTTTTTCACCGATAACCCGAAAATTTTGGAGCGTTCCTCAGTTTAATTAGCAATCACACCCAAATTTTCATTTAATTAATTATGTAGTTAGTTTCATTTAAACAGTACACTGCTCTTGTGTGAAGCAAATAATTATACCAGTACGCCAGGAGTGACCCTAAGGCTTTAGGTGTTGTTTGAACGGGCGTTATCTGTTGGAACAAGGTACCAGGAACACCACGGAGATACGACAACAAAAACAGACTGCAACTTCTCATCGATGTATCTTCTAAGCACACATTAGGCGTCGGATAGATGAACGGCTGCCAAACTGAGAGCACACAAACCCACAAAGTAATGAAAGGAAATGAGGCATGAAAGGCAATGAGCACCCAAAACTATGAGAAACAATGGAACTGTTCGCTGGTTAGGAATGATTCCACTTCCCTGGTAACTCATATCTGGCGTTACGTAATCCGCGCATCAGAGAACGGCAATTGCTTACGTCGTGTGAGAACTCGACCATCAGCATAGTGCAACTAGAATTACTACTTGTCACTCCAGATGATCATGATCCATTTGCGTTATATCCATTTGCAACGTTCCTTGGCAAATGCGAGGCAATGTTTGTGGTGACTGGAGGTCATCATGGGCGTTGGTCTTCCGCTGTGAAACCCCAGGCTTAAAAATATACAGCGCATGGTAAATGTGAAAATAAGTCAATCTCACTGGTGTTGTACTGGTGGGTGAGCTGGGTGACTCTTGGGTAACTCTTGCACGGGAGCTGTAACTCTGGGAAACGTAGCTGAGATACCAGTCATGACACCCGACGCTCACTTCTAGGATCAACTGGGAATGACTGACAAATGATAGCCTTTGTGCGCGATGACTGTTCATGATATTTGAAGCAGCAGTACGGGATCAGCTAAGAAGTGCTGCTGTTTCCGAAATAATGCCACTACCCTTCCGGGTCCCAACTGCCTGGCTGCGATCAAATCGGTATACCTCTCAACGTAACTATATTACTGGCAAACTATTACTCACTCCGAATATGTAAAACCGGGAATGATCCTAATGCGGTAGCTGGCTCCTTCTTGCCGTCTGATGTTTCCGCAAGTACATCTACTGATGTTGCTGCACTGTCTTCTGTGCTTCTACATTGACATCTGAAAGATCCCAGCTCTTTTCCACCATTGTCCCAGAGAAAAGTACTGCATTCTTCTCCGTGCCTTTGGACACTGTCTCAGATATTCACATTTTCACGACGGAACTTTCCGACTCTGATGTGAAAACTTTTATTTCCGTGCTTCCCATTGGGGAGTCATCAATGTCACGTTTCGGACCGGAAGCCCCAATGTGGCTCCACTGGTCTCCTTTCTCCTGGAACACCCTGCCTTTGATGCGTATTGCCCTGTCTTGTTCCTTTGGTAGGAGTCAACTTTCGAGCTGATGATTCCGCTATGCAAACTAATCTCCCTCTCAACGAATTTGAGGCAGTCCTTGATCAGCAGATGGACTGTTGACTGCTACTATTTCTTCTAAGAGGTCTGCTTTCTCAAAAATTTACCAAACAGAAAAAACTGCGTGAACGGTCCTTTCGCTTCTTTTGAACACCTCCGGAGGATCAGCTCTTGTTGATACTTTTCCGGTAGCTGCCGGAAGACGTCCTATGACGCTGAACTCTCTCTCACGCAAAGCTTCTGAGTTTTTCGCGATCATTACTGCCGACGTTACACGTATGGTGGACTGAATCCCTTTGATTTCCGAGCCGTTGTCCCGTCAACAAGTTCTTCACCTTCTTTCTCCTAGCACGAACGCACAGATTCTTTCATCGAATAATTTCGATTTAATTACATCCAAGAAAGGGATACATTGGAAACAGAGAAATTTTTAGGTAATACACATGGTAGAAGATCTGAAATTAAATTAGCTAATTAAAAATATCTGGAAGATAATTGGAGATATCGTTTTATGCGGGACATTGCATTTCAGGTATTTTGATTTTACTTAAAGATTTGCATGATTTGTTCCGGAATACCCATAACCCCAGAAAAGATGTTTCAAGGTCTTCCCATAACCTCAAAATGGATGTTTTTAGGGATTCCATATAACCTCAGAAGTGTTGTTTTAAGGATTCGCGACATCTTACCTGTTGTGAGTGAATCTTCCCAAAACTTGTAAATCTTATAAGAATTAACTAACCTCAGATTTTATTCGCTGTCTTCTGTTTTTCCACAGTAGTTAAAAATACATAACATTTTTTATAGGTGTCGTATTCCAAATATTGAGATACAGTGCGTTTTGTTTCAAGATACCTGTCTAATTTACGGTGAAAGGTCATGTCTCACCTTGATTTTCTTGAGTGATGAATGGCAGGAGATGATTCGATTATAATTCTCCCCTTGGTATGTCATTGTCGCATACACGAATGCCCCTTTTTTCTGTAGATAAATTTTAACTTGACGTAAAAGCTAATTAATGTCCATAAGCAGTGGACTATAGCTCAGTTAGCACTCAGGGCCAATAAATGTCTTTCTCGTAAAATCATGTTTCCCCATTCGGGTTTTAGAAAACCCCAGTTAATTTCTGGGCCTGATTATCCCCTTTAGAAACTAGGCTTCCTAGTTCGGAATCTTAGAAAAGGAGAGCTTGTCCCCACGTTTTTTCTGTCTGCTGATTTCGAGAATTTATTAATTCGCTTTGTTTCGATTTTTTTTAAATTCAAAGCTTAAATAATTTTTTCATTAACGTAACACAATATGCATTGAGTGATGAACTGCGGAAGCAATAATCAAGATTTTAAGTAAATAAATTTAGTTCTAAATTTTTATTGGAAAGTTTAATAAAATATATATATTATATGGAAAATTTCGATTTCAAGCATTTGTAATAAAACCGGGCTTGCAATAGAAACTTTAATTGCTGGAGAAAGAGTAACGACAGTTGTTAAGACACGCAATATGACTGGGCATTTTTAAAATCGGATAAATAGAATTTTTAAAATGTTCCTGGTTTGCTGTTTCACTGCGGTACATCAGAGTAAGAAGAATTACACTTTCATACACAGCCATTCAGAATTCTCTTGAGAACCCATGATTATTTTGAAAGTCTCCCAAAGTAGCTGTTACTTTAAATTAAGAATTCACTCGTCTACTAATTTCACCATTCAATTTGTTCTCTTTGTCAAACATGTTTCCTAATTACTCAAACTCATTCACATGGCCAAACACTAAGCCATTTGACTTATAAGACATTCACTACTAACAGTTCCTTTCTCAAAGGTCATAACTTTAGTTTTTCCCTTATGTTAAATATTTTAGGACACTTATCCTGAACGTAGACGGATAGTTCTTCGCGGATATTGTACTACTCATCTGAAGAAAAATAAAAACAAATGTTCTTGCGTTCTCAGATAGTTATTCTTACAGTTATGTGGATTAAAAAAACTAAACCGTTGTGCGAACATCACTCGACCGTTCCGCTGGAATAATAATCCAAAATATGGCCTGCCATATTCTGTTTTATGGCTGTTATATTCAATCCATATTTCAAAGAAAGCTAATTACTGCATCTCATAGGTCTTCCATATTTTTTTCGTATAAAAAAATGTAGGTCTTTCCTTCGATGATATTAATTGCAGTATTAGTTTTATGTTATTAGTACTACTTTTGAAGTCTTTATTTCTTCCTATGGTTTGCAAACTTCTTCCATAAAAAGGCATGCCTGTGAAGATAGTCTTTATCATTTATTACTCTCAGTGTTTGTATATATCAAATTGTTCGAAATAATTATATTGAAGAAATTGTCCTTTATATGAGTATCATACTTTTATATTTCTCCACAAAAATATACATATGTCTCATATTGTTTTTTCGACGTCATTTATTCGTTCCGACAAAAAAAATTCGTGAATTCTGTGTTCGGGAATGAAACAAAATAGAAAACAATATACAGTTTTTCTGTTGGGATTTAGGTAAATTTTTTTAAGGGCCTGGATTTTTAGACTAAAACTGAAAATTTTTAGTATCGGAGAGTTGAAGTCATCCTGCCTCATTACATATTTTAATAAAAATTGTGAAAGCAGTCACATGTAGAAACATGAGTAGTCTGAAAATGTTCAGACTTCTGATGGTGATTGTGCAAAAGCGGTAGTGAAGTCAGCACCAGAACGTAAATTCTGGTATCAAATCGTCCAGCTGGCGAAAGTTCCACTCGAAATCCAAGAGTATGCATTTTCAATTTGATTATAGCTTTTTTGCTAGTGTGACAGTCCTTTTGCATATATACTAGCGTTCCTTAAAGTACAAAATCATCGAAACTTGAACTTTAACAACTAATTAAGCTGGAATATTTAATGAAAATTTTAAGGAAATAAACTTTTCTAAATGACTGACGTGATACTTCTACTTAGGATTTTCTTTAAACACCGTAATTTAAGTATCGGGATTGAAAAAAATAAGAAGTTGTCACTGGAGTTTTATGCTAAAATATTATTTCCTGAATCAGGAGGTAAAAACAAAAAGTTCCCGAAAGCTCTGAAACGCTGAGACTTAGCACAACCTCTGTTAGAAAAACATCCCGTCTCTTTACATATTTTAACGCCGTCCGATAAGAAAGTTGTGCTACTATTATGGGTTCTCTGTAGCAACTAGGAGTGAAAGCAAGACGAATATAGTTCATGAAATGCTGAAGATTTTTTTCTACGGCTTATCTGGCTTGGCGCGATCTATTACCGTATGCGGTTTATTGCAATTCGAAAACCCACCCGATGAAGGCAAAACCTTATCTTTTGTTAATGACAAATCCTCCTCCCGTGAGTAAAATTAAGAGCCAAAAGTAGTTGAACTTATGAATTCGAGAAAGAAAAACTGTATTCGAAACACAGAGGGCTGGAACAGATATTAACCGACATTTTTCTGAATGGCTACAGTTTTCAAAAACTATTTCTTCTCAGTGTTAAGTTGGCGTTTGTGTTGACGTATGATGAGTTTCAAAATAATGCCTGACTACAAATATTATTGCGAGTGGCATTCTTTCGTGGAAAGCTTACGTAAACATATTGGGACCAATTTTTCAGCTGTACTGAACATTCTCCATATTGGCAATACCTGCAAAATTTAAACGTGCCCATACGAAAACTTACCTCACAAATACACTGACGGAAAAAAATCCCAACACCACGAAAAAATAGATGTAAAGGAATGAAATGGCGGCAATACATTTGTATAGGTAACATATTTAATCGATTAAGGTTTCAAGATCACAGCTTAATGTAAGCGCGAGAGGACCCATTTTAAATGTGAAATGCTGGTACATTAATAACCGGTGTAACCGCCAGAATGTTGAATGCAAGCACGCAAACGTTCATGCATTGTGTCGTACAGGTGCTGTATGTTAGTTTGTGGGATGGAGTTCCATGCTTGTTGCACTTGGTCGGTCAATACAGGGACGGTTAATGCTGGTTGGGGGTGACACTGGAGTTGTTGTCCAATGATGTCCCATACGTGCTCGATTGGAGAAAGATCTGGTGATCTAGAAGGCCCGGCAACATGTCGACACTCTGTAGAGCATGTTGGGTTACAACAGCGGCATGCGGGCGAGCGTTATCCTTTTGGAAAACACCCCTGGAATGCTGTTCATGAATGGCAGCACAACAGGTTGAATCACCAGACCGACGTACAACTGTGCCGTCAGGGTGCGTGGGATAACCACGAGAGTGTTCTTGCTGTCAGAGGAAATTGCTCCCCAGACCATAACTCCAGGTGTAGGTTCAGTGTGTCTCGGCCGCAGACAGGTTGGTTGCAGGCGCTCACGTAGCCTCCTTCTAACCAACACACGGCCATCACTGGCACCCAGGCAGAACCGGCTTTCATCAGAAAACACAACAGATTTCCACTCCGTCCTCCAATGAGCTCCAGCTTAACACCACTCTCGTCGCAAACGGCAGTGGTTTGGAGTAAGTGGAATGCACACTACAGGGTGTCTGGCTCGGAGCTGTCCTTCAAGAAACCGAGTTCTAAGAGTTCGTTGTGTCACTGTGGTGGCAACTACAGCTCGAATTGCTGCCGCAGACACATTACGATGTGCCACGGCCATTCGCCGTACACGGCGGTCTTCCTTCTCAGTAGTGCCACGTGGCCGGCCGGAACCCGGTCTTCTTGAGGCAGTACCTTCCTTTGACCACCGCTGCTAACAATCATACACAGTGGTTACATTCCAGCCAAGTCGTTCTGCAATACTGCGGAAAGAAATACCACTTTCTAGTAGCCCTATTCAAAGACCTCGTTCACACTCCGTGAGCTGTTGATAATGGCCTCTTCGTCTCCGTAAAGGCATTCTTGACTAACATCAACACACTACGTCGAATCTTAACGATAACTAACGCTCACGAACGTTACAGCGCATATTTACAGCAAACCTGCTTTGCATGTTCCGAGGGGCGCTACTAGCGCCACACGTATGCGCCGAGCGCAAAATTTGCATAGACGTCATCTTACAGATGTACTCTCACCGCCTACCAACTGTCGTTCATCTAACACAACCCCTTCTTGGTGTTGGGATTTTTTCCGTCAGTGTAGATTGATGGAAACTAGAACTAGGCAAGTGAGGACTTTTACACTGAAGAGCAATTGAAATAGAGATGCCTGTCTAGTAACGTGTAGCACCACCTTTCGTCCTGATGACGGCGGCGATTCGTCTCGGCATGGACTCGACAGGACATCGGAAGCGTTGGGAAGTCATACGGATCCACGATCCCTGAACAAGCTCCCACTCTTCACGAAGATTTGATGGAAAGGGTCAGAGCCTCGAGCAACTCTCTCGATGGCATCCCAGATGTGATCGATGGGATTGTGGTCAGGTGACCTAGCTGTCCAAGAAAGCGAGGTCACGTCGGTGTAGTGGTTATCCAACCATTCGGATACAATTCGGGAGTAATGGCACTGTGCATTGTCTTGTTGCAGGATGAGGTTCCCAGTGGGATGTTGATGACGCAAAAACGGGTGCAAATGGTCGTCCAGAGTATACCGGTAACGTTGTCCTGTAAGGGATGATGTTGAACCTACCAAGGGGCACATTTCAGTCCATGTAAACAGTCTCCTGACGAGAATGCCACCCCCACCAGCTTGAATAGTACATTGCTGGCAAGAAGGATCTATCGCTTCACGTGGTTCGCGCTGAACTCGTATCCTGCCATCCGCATGTACCAACGCGAATCTCGACTCATCAGTCCAGGCAACATTTTCCCAAACGTCTAGGATCCCGTGGCGATGTTCGTGCGCCCATGCTAATCTTTGCACCCTGTGATGTGCGGTCAGCAGCGGCACCCTCGTGGGACGATGGCTTCTGTACCCCACAGCGAGGAGATGGTTCTGGATGGTGTGGCTGCTTACACGTTTTTGTGCACCAGTGTTACATTTTCGAGTGATGTCTTGCACTGTGGTCCGTCTATCCACTGCTACAATGCGAGCTAGCCGACGATGACCCCGCTTACCCACACGCTGTTGTCCACGGCGGTTGGCCCTTGCAGCGATGGTTTTATCGGATTCCATATACTCACAGTACACCCGTGGCACAGTGTCTCGCGAATATCGCAGTGCCTGCACGACTTCCGAGATGGAGTGACCCATTCGTCGGGCCCCGACAATTTGCTCACGATCAAAGGCGCTTAGATCATTCGTCTTACCCATATTGCGTCCGACTCTTACTGATTCCCGTCGCATCACTCCAGATATTGTCGGATCGCTGCATACGTCTTATCGTTTCTCTTTACAGGGCCGCCCACAGCGCAACATTTGCATAACGCCAGCTGTCTCTAATTCAATTGCTCTTAAGTGTATATCCTTTGTACTCTATGTAAACTTACGGAATTATATTAATCTCTTCTGGCGGAAAAGCCCTCTTTGAGACATTCGTAGGGTGTGTAAAGCTGTTTTTCTGCTATTATACTGATCCTTGAGCTTCAGTATGGAAGAAGGATGACATACGTTTGTTCACAAATTAAACCTCTGACATTTCTTAAAAGAAAATCTTTAAAATGTTTCGGTAAAAATAGATGAATGATCCTTCTTCCAGGTCAATGTCTATAATTTCGAAATTCAAGGTAAAGTTGAAAACAAAAAGAGCTTTAAGTTATGAGGAAACCTCACCGGAATTTTAGGTCATTTGTGAAAACCGACGTAGAATAAGTATAGGACGCTGAATAAGTATAGCATGGCCTTTCCGGTGATTTCTGCACGATCCGTTATCGTAGTAGAATACGATAACATTGTTATAAACGGATACCTACTGAAAGGCTAATTTTTACACAAAATCTGCACTTATGGTTGAAAAGAATACTTGAAATACTTATTAAATATTTTATTTTCGAATATTTTACTGTAAGTAGTCTATATTACTAAAAAATATGGAAGACGCATCATTAAACAAAAATAGAAGATATCAACAAAGCCAAAACTGAATTCTAAAGCCAAAGTAATACATACAGTAGTGGCCAAAATTGTGGAAACATTTCAGAAATAGTGTATTTTTTAGGTTTGTTGGCTCATAACACCACTTTTGTTTGGAGTAATACCATACAATTATATATCAATGGAAAGATAATTTCATCAAGAATGTAATACAATAATTTTTATGAACGATTTTGTATTAGAGCAGCAATTATGACGAAGAAAAGTGAAACACATAGAAAAAAAGAGATATTCAAAAATTCTCACCATGTCAGTTTATACTTAGTTGGGTAACCTTTATCATTAATTGTGACCTTACAACGCCTTCCCGTGGAGTGAACCAAGTATTTTAGTTCTGCAGCTGTTATAATGTGAAACCAAGATTGAATTATTGCTTCTATTAATTGGTTCTTATCGTTGGGTTGCTTCTGACTAACAAGCGTCTCTAGTCGGCTCCATATATTTTCGATGGGGATAAGGTCTGGGCTATTCTCAGGCCATTCCAGCAGTGGAATATGATTATCTTGAAACCACTTTTTACACACAGCAGCAACATGACATGGCGTGGAAACCTGTTGAAATCTTAATGCTTCATTATCTTGGAAAAGATAACATTTGGAAGGCTTCACTTTGGGCTCAAGTACTTCATTAACGCATTTTTGGCCATTTATATTCCCATTAATCACACAAATTCTTCTCACACCTTTTCATGTCATACATCCTCAGATCATAACACTAACTGGGTGTTTCACGGTACATGTAATGCAATCAGGATGTAAATCTTCTCCGATTTTTCTCCTCGCGTATTTTATGCCATCACTACCAGACAGGGAGATTTTGGTGTCATCACTCCAAATAACACTGTCCCAGTGTTCCGCAGTCCAGTTAACATGGGTTTTAGGCCAGTTCAACGTTTTCAACATTTGTTTGAGAAATGAAAATGGCTTTTTTCCAGGAATTCTAGCTTTTAGACAAAATTACTGCAGCCTGCGCCAAACAGTCCTTGCACTCAACTTCACATTGCATTGCGCCATTTCATCTTGTATACACCATGATGATATTCTTCTGTCATCGAGGCACAGCATCTTAATTTTGATATCATCACTTGCTGTTGTGCATCTTTTCCTATCTTTACCGGTCTGGTTTTGTATTGACTGAATCTCGTCATACCTCTTCGAAAATTTAGAAATGCCACCTTTGGTTAAGTTTCCCCCAATGTTTCTTCTAATTTCTGCATAACTGAATCCTTGTTCAGTAAAATGTATTATTTTACGTCGCTTTCTAGGTGACCTTTGCGCCATTTCTTTAGTTGTATTACGTTTTACATGCTCACTAGATGCTCACTAACAAAAAAAAAACAAAAAAAAACACCAACTTGATGGCAATCACATAACACACTGACAAATGTCCTCCTCTCAGCTACAGTACATGACATCAAAAGCTTAATCCTACTGTGACCTCATTGGCTCATTGCCAAAGCAAGATGATACCTGATTGGCACTCTAAACACTCATACTCATTGGCTACATTCAAAGTTGTGCTTCCCTTTTCTGGTTATTTGGCAATAACTTTTCATAGAATGCAGATAATTTAACACACTTTATTGCATTAAATTTTCGATAAAATTGTCTTTCCATTGGTATATAATTTTATGGTATTACTCTAAAAACACGTGGTGTTATGAGCCATAAACCCTCAAAAATGCACTATTTCCAAAAGGTTTCCATAATTTTAGCCACTACTGTACTTTGCACCATTTCCGAAAAGTTACGAATATTTTGAGAAGATTTCCTGAAACAGAAGATGTACCGTCATAAAATAATACGCTTACGTCACTTGTGGAAAAAAATCGCATTACTGAAGCAATTGTTTCTGTGATGAATGGAACACATACAGATTACTGAAAAAATTTACCGCTTCTGTATGATTATTAACACTATAGGAAATAAAAATATTTACTTACGCTCACTGGTTTCAGAAATGCGATTTACCCAAATTCATAAATTCTAGAGAAAATCTTCATCGTAGCGAAAGCATTCCGAGAAACAGGGTGTTTTACGAATAAGACTATTAAAAGTAGATTCATGGACTAATATGCGATATAATTATCCGCGCCAAATGGGAATGATGTGAATCTGCTAGAAAAGAAAACGCTTGTAAACAATTCCACAAGACGAAGAGATGATTTTAAGAAGAAATATTACAAATAATTTATCAAATATCAAACGCCTCTTTCACGTTGATACCCGCTGCAGCAGAATGAAAATATGAAAATAATATATTTATGTGAATATAGCATTTATATCATACGCTATGCAATGGATTAATAAAGTTTTATACACTATATACAGAAGCACAAAAAGGGAGATAAAATAATGTTTCCATAGTTTTCCTTAGCGGGTAAACTGTTCGTTATTTAAGGAGCTTTATGTTCGTCACTCAACCACAGGCAATGTCAAATACAGAATTGTTTTGCTCAAAATGGTGTTTAAAACCAGAAATATACTCCTTGAACCGCTTTATGCCTCCACCAACGTTTCCTTCATACATTCTTTCCTGTAGTCAACCAGAGAGGAGTTATGAAGAGTGTAAAAGACAATGTCGGCAATTCGTAAATAACATTAGAGAGGTGTTTATGTGTTTTAGCAAAGACTAATCTTTATATGAAGTGGATGAAAGATGATTCTATTTTTGCCAGAATCATAATTCATTCGGACAGTGAATTTAAAACATTTTTCCTGTTTCACTCAAGATTACATGAAACCTACTTCGGTTCCTGTAGTTATCGGTGCCAATGGTATGTAATTACGGCAATTCAAAATTTCATTTTTAGTTAACCTTTAATAAAGGAATAATTGCTATACCGAATGCTTACATAATTTTCATGAACTCATTCCAAGATCGGATTTACTAGGATCGCATCATAAATAGCTATCGTTTATAATTTCTTTGCCTTTAGGGGTCACATATTCTTTCAAGTTCACGTTCTAATTCAGGAATAGTGTTCATGATGTTCTTTGCGGTGATCTACTGTTCTTAAAAATAGCGGCTTGATTTCATCTCGTTCTCAAGAACTTCTTTCCAGATTACCGACTTAAGATCTCTGAAAGTTTCTTCACAGGTGTTATCCAATTTATTGTGGGCGCATTATCATGAAGCTATACCAAGAAATGCAACATGTCACCATTATCCATCTCTTAAAATATAGGATCAACATAATTGTTCGTCAAAACCTCTTCAGAGCAATTATTCGAATTGACAGTTACCTATTTCTTATAGTACAGAAACTAAAGACATTATTGTGTCATGAGCAGAATTCTTTTTTAACTCTTTTACCTTTGTGCCATTCACTATCAGTACTATTTGTTTGCAACAATTATTGTCGCCTATCTCATTTATTCATGCCCGTTCTTCACAAATAAGCTGGACATTTATTCATTATGTAAATTTTTGATAATTTATTTTTAATGTTTTCCATGATATTCTTCACCTGAAGAAGATGATGGGAATCATCATTAATTTGTAGGAATCACTTTCTGGGATGTACTAGACATAATGAAGAAACAGTAATGTTCCCAGATAAAAGAACGATACTCGTGACAAGTGTTTCTGCTGTTGTCTATCGAAAAACCTAGCAGTTTACCCTTTAGATGATTGCCATAAATGATAACACCATATTGACCGGTCGAGTAAAAGCGCGGTTTCAGTGTTTCTGTGAAGACACATATTTATGTATAATTCCGATAATAACATCTCAAGAGCTTCTTTCCAGATTGCCAGATTAACATTTCGCAAAGTACACTTCCACTGGATATTTCAATTGGTGAAAATTTTTTTTTACATATAATTTGAATATAAAAAAGAAATAGGTTAATCTGTTGAAGTTTTGTTGTTGGTATTGTCGGTTAATTCAGACAGTGGGCGATTTTATTTCCTTCCTGTCAACTAAAACCAGGTTTATGAAAGCATGTGGGAAAATATGAAAAGCAAAAAGCAAAACATGCAATCTAAGTTTTAAAAGCATTTCTCTCTACCTAAACAATTTTTCGTAAAGTGAATACATTTATATAGACTGTTCGCCTTCTTCTGGTGCTAGTTTAGCCTTACCTCACTTGTGAATAGATAGGACAATTTACAATCTGTTACAACAGTAGTATCGAGATTCCTTAAATTTAGTTTGACCCTTTGCCAATGTAATAAGTTTTGTGCGTTTATGAAACGATTTGGCGAACAGAATATAAAATCCTCACTAACTTTCAATAATACTCTGCCAAAAATAATATAGCACATTATAACAACGATCCGGGGTGACTTTAGTTCCGTGTAAAGCATTTCACGATAGAAATAACAATCGTAAGTAGAAAATTAACATATCTGAACATCTGACTTTGCTAAGACATGTTCATGGCATAGAATTTCACATATTGATCATAACTGGAAATTTAAAAATAGTATAAAAATATTTACGGCATGGAATTTCAAGCATTATCCAACATCTTCCATAATTTGGGAATTTAAAAATGATAGGCATACATTTACTGTTCATGCTAATCAATAACGCACAGGTAATAACAGTAATCACAATAAATCATAAAGCTCCTCCCGGGAAATATTTTTGAGGATAAAATTTGAAATAATAGATATGACGATAACAAGGAATAAAAACTGCCTCCGCGTAATGTATTTATGCGGATGAATTAGGGAAATAATAAAAATATTCCTTGAAATATACTTCCGGAAATATATTTACAGGGAATAATTTCGAATAAAATATCTTACCTACCGTAAGGAAAATGTTTAAATATCGTTCTATTTGCGAGATGATATGGAAGTACTGCTAAGGGAATTCTAGTTTAATATGAAAAGAGCAATGTGTGAATAATTGTTGTTTATCAAACATTGCCTTTTAGCGTAGGTTTTAACTTAAGTGTATAAAGACAATACGTAAGATTCAGACCAAGACATAATCCACAGTAATTTTGTCAGTATAATAAGGAAATATCATAGAGCTGGTTTTGAATATGTTTCTCTGCGCTATCCATAGATTTAAGGTGTGATGGTTTTTATCCACATTTCGTCATAACGCTATTGAAAAAATCGAAATATAAAATGCTTAGTTTTTGCTCACGAGACTTGCAATTTTCTCTGAAACACATCGAGATTAATTATAATTTCCGCGTGGTTGGGCAACGACAGACAATACAAAGACAATAATCCTCGTTTTTTATTATTTCCTTGAGGTTTGGTTTTTTCCATAAAATCTACATTTCTTTATCTCTATAATTGCAGCATGGGGTGCTGGAATATCACTCATTTCATTGTCAACCATAATAAATCCAATGCTGGAGGAGGTTCTCCCCAAGTTTCTTCCACAACGGTCTGTCTTGTGGTAGTCTGCTCCATGTTATTCCCGCATACTTTCGAACTGCATCCACCCATCGCACATGTGGTCTTCTTCTGGATCTTTTCCTGTCCCTTGGAATTCAGTCTAAAATTTCACCTGTCCATCGATGGTCTGTTCTTATGGCAATATGTCCAGCCCATTGCCATTTCACGGATTTTACTCTGATCATAATGTCTTCCACACTTGTCATTTTTCTGATCCACGAGTTCCTCTTCTTATCTCTCCTGGTTACACCAAGCATGCACCTCTCCATGCCTCTTTGAGTTTCTGCAGCCTTTGCATGTCTGTTTTAGTTAAGGTCCACGTCTCGGCACCATACGTAAGCACTGGAAGGATGCATTAATCAAACACTTTTCGTTTGATACATAACGGCATATTGCTCTTGAAAATTATACTGTTTCTTCCAAAAGCTCTCCAGGCAACTTTTATACGCCGAATAATTTCTTCATCAATGTGACCTTCACTTGATTCTGCTGTCCAAGATAAATGTAGGTATTGGTTGTCTCCAGCTTTTCCCCATCAATCGATAAATCTGCATTACTTGTAAAAGCATTGTACATCACTTTTGTCTTCTGAAAGATCATTGATAATCCCATTTCTTTACTCTTTTCAGCAAGTTCTTGGATCATATTCTGCAGCTCTGATGGGTTAGTTGCAAAAATGAGTACATCATCAGCAAATCAAAGGTTAGTTAGATATCTTTATCCCTTTGTTTTCCCAGTTCAGTGATTGAAAGACATTTTCCAATGCGGCATTAAAGAGTTTGGGAGATATAGTGTCAACTTGTCTCCCTCCCTTTCCAATTTTTAAGGGTGCAGTATTTCCAAATAGCCAAATCTTTGCACTTGCATTTTCATAGATGTTATGAATAATATTATTGTATGCATCTTCAACACCGCAGGATTTCAAAGCACATGTAACTCCTGATGGCTTCACCGAATCAAAGGCATTTTCGTAATAGATAAAAGCCGTGCATAATGGAAGTTCATATTCCCTCGCTCTTTCAGTTAGTTCTCCAGTATGTGTATATGATCAATAGTGCTGTAGCCACGCCTGAATCCAGCTTGTTCTCTCGGTTGAAACATGTCCAGTGTTACCTTCAAGCTGTGTGAAAGAACTTTACTGAAGATTTTATAAACCACTGATAGGAGGCTGATAGGTCTGTAGTTCTTGAGATCTTTAATGTCACCTTTTTATGTAGCAGGATCATTCTAGTATTGTCCCAATCTGCAGGAATCTTCCCTTCATTTAGGTATCGAGTGAAAACTCGGGCGGGTACTGTTTCAATTTCTCCACTTGCTTCTTGTATGATGTATACGTAATTCCATCAGCTCCTAGAGATTTCCCACGTTTTATGTTCTTGATTGCATGAGCAACTTCTGCTGGGAGGACTGAAATAACTCTGGTACTGGTTCCTTTCGTAATGTCTGGAGTACATGTATTATACCTTTCATATAGTTTTAAGTAGAAATAGCTCACTCTTGTCAAAATGTCATCACTATTTCTTGTAATTGAACCATCTTCTTTTCTCAGAGCCATAATTTGTTTTCTTCCCTTACTCAGATATCCCTTTTCTCTCTTCAGGATTTGGTGGTTTTCAATTGCTTTCTTCACTAGTTCACCGTTGAATTTCCTTATATCTTCAATGATACTTTTTCGTACCGTCTTGCATAGCTCTATATATTCCACTTTGGAAATCACATTTCCTTTAGTTGTCTTCATCTCTCTTCTTTTTCACATCAGACTTTTGTTTTTTTCTGATAATTTGTTCGTGTGCAACTTGTTCTTAGTACCAGCTTTTTTGTTGCTGTTTCCATAAAAGCCTTGGTCAGATTATTGTTAAATTCACAGATGCCCTCTTCTTCCGAAGTTAGACCTTCTAGAGCAGAGAATCTGTTCCTCAGTTCCAACTTGAAAGAATTATGATGTTTTCTAAGATTGGTCATGTCAATAAACTTTGTTTGATTTATGAGCTTGCCACGCTCGAGTTTAGCGTTGAGGTGCATCTTGCATCGTACCATCCGATGGTCACTACCTGTGTTGAACTTGTTTAGCACATTGCAGTCTTCCATGACAAATTTCTTTTTACGCATAATGAAATCAATTTCCCTTGTCAGTTCATTTGGATATCTCCATGTCCATTTCCTTTGCGGCTTTTTCTTGAAAAAGGGGTTCATGGTGAAAAACTCTTCTGCTTCTGCAAACTCTACGAAAGTATTTCCTCGCTGGTTTCTGTTGCCTTGACCGAATTTACTACTGAAGTTTCGTTCTGTTGCCGTTGCACTATTTTTGCATTGAAATCTCCCATAATGATCTTCCGGTGCTGCTTGCCTTTATTATTTACATGACGAATTTCCTCATAAAATTTTTCAATCTCTCCTTCAGGATGACCTGTGGTTGGTACATAAGCTTGAATAATCGGAGCCAGGTATCTTCTCGAGAATTGGATAACAAGTCGTGCAGCTCTGTCAGAGGAACTTTCAACTTCCACAACTTTATTCTTCAGTTTCTTGATTATTATAAATCCAACACTACTAGTTCTGCCAGTAGCTGGCCCTCGATAATAGAAGAGATGTCAACTTTTCAGTTCAATGAGCTCTTCTCCTTTTCTCCTCACCTCACTTAACCCGACGATATCCCACTTGATCCTTTGTAATTATTCCTCCAATTCAAGGAGCCTTGAATCAGAAGATAGGGAGCATCTATTATAAGTAGCCAAGGTCAGCATCAGTTGGCAGCCTAAATTGGTCCTACGGTGATTCTTAGCACCCTCTGCCTTCATGTCGCACTGGCCGCAGCGTTGGCCAGATACATTCCAGCTGCCGGAGACTGAGGGCCAAGATTTAAGTTGTGGAGTCATTTTGGAGGGGTTTGTCTGTAACTCACCACGCTGACCAAGCGAGTTGGTGAGTATGGGATAGCATTTCCTGTAATCCCGATGGTATAGTTATACCGCTATTTGCGGTTGTCATACCCCTGTAGTGGGAACAGGATGCATCACGAGAGGGCGTGTTTAACATTTGTCAAGGACAGGCCGTACTATTTTGCGCATCACCTGATCTTACATCCCGGTATCACCTGTACCTACGCCCCTCCAGGAAAAGCTGTACATGGGACCGCATGATCTCTTTTTCGTGCCGAAGAGACGTAGCGCTGGGCTTTCAAAGTAGAGTTGGTCTGCCAAAGTCTATCGGATCACTGCCAGCTAAGTACGGCTGTCAAATCAGAAACATTGAACTATTGAAAACAAATTTATTTACACTCATTTATGAAAATGAGTGTAAATGTAATATACACTCATTGCTGTAAAATTCCCGTACCAAGAAGGAAGCGTTGGACTGAAAGGACATTTTAGCAACAAGTGGGTACATACCAAGAACAGAAGTGATTACAATATCACAGCAAGCAGCAGGACGAATTCACGCTGAAATAGGGTACACATTCCGGTCAGCGTTAGTACCGCGTTGGACTGCCTCGTGCTTGTATACATGCGGTGATACGGTTCAACATGGAGTCAAAGAGACGCCGTATGTTATCCTGGGTCATATTGAACCACACTACCTGCAACTGACGCTCTAATTCCCAAGCACCGGAACATGGAGAAAGGTGAGGTCACATTATATCCACCACGTGCTTGATGTCAAGAGATATTACAATCTGGTAGGCCACGGAAGCATCAAATCGTGATGTATACAGTCCTGGGAAACCCGAGCAGTGTGCGGACGTGCGTTATGTTGTTGAAAAAAAGCTCTGGGCCACCCCTCCAAAAAAAGCAATACATGGGACCGCATGATCTCTTTTCCGTGCAGAAGTGACGTAGCGCTGGGCTGTCAAAGTCTCTCGGGTCACTGCCGGTTAAGTACGGCTGTAATAGGCGATTGCTCCCCAGACCACAACGCCTGCAGTTCGGGATATGTGCCTCTGCACAGTGAGGTTGGGAATGTAGCATTTACCTGCGGTCCTCCACTCTGTTTTACTCTGGTCGTTCGTTCCCACAAAGAAGCTGAATTCATCGCTAAACACTATAGGTCGTCAGTCCGTAGCATTCCACGTTCCTCGCTGCTGACACCTCAGCAATTGACGCAAACGATCGTCAGGTATTAATGGCCGAAAACGTAAGGGACGTCCAGAATTCAGATTCGCCTCTTCCAGGCGTCTGGATATGGTTATGGCGGACACAGAGTCCCTCGTACAGCCGCCACATGTCAATGGATATTGAACAAGGAAGTCGTTGCATCTCTGCCTGCCGTTCTTACGATCCCAAGGTCCTCTTGGCTACTGGTTTATCTGGGTTATCCAGAGCCAGTTCGCCGTGGCTGGGTGTGTTCTCGTGTCCATTGCTCCCAACATGATCGTACCGTACTGTCCGACCGGCCCAAATGGCGGCCCATTCGGCGCGCTGTTTACCCTGCCTCTCTCATCCCGACGATACAGCCTCGTTCAAACTCCATCAGTTTCCCGTAAGCACATATACGGCGGCTCCTCGGCACGTATTTCGCTCCTCAGGGATCTCACCGGACTCTTACTGCTCACTTCGGCATGAATGTAGAGTACCCTGCGGGGCGCCTTATGAGCCCCAAGGATTCCGATTGTAGCGCTGGTCTTTCACGCGCGGGCATTCGGAATCGCATGAAACTTTAATGATTCGCATGTTTGCCCACACCGTAGCAATTCGTCGAGTTTCGCGTTAATAGCACGGTTTTTTCTTGGTGGGTAGACTTTTATGACGATGAGTGTATTTCAAACGTCGATGCAAACGCCATTTACTGAATTTCCGGGAAAAAAATGGAAAATGAATATGTATTTAGTGCTGCAGTCAGTGGTCGATGACGTGAATGAACCGAAGAGGCTAAATATCACCCATTATTTGAGGGTTTCAGGTAATACTAATATGTGTTATTTAATTTATATCTGACATAACATTTCGTGTGCTTGTGTGCGCCAACCGCTGCTTTTTGTATTCAACATCCCTATCAAAAGGAATACAACACCCATAGATGATGGAACTTATATAATTTACAATTTGTTGAAGACGAAAATAAGAATTGAAATTATATTCTTCAGCAAAAATAAAAAAACCGACAAGGCAGGTTTTAGGGTGCACGCCTTCTAATATGCTCTGTTTGTTTTAAAGATCACTTTTAATACATTTCAAGAACTCGACAAAATTCTTAGGCTTCACGTTGCATCTCTTCAAATACATGTGCAGGTGTGTTTCAAACTACTACAGCATGTAGTGAATATGCTGTCATTGATTTACGACATCATATAAGTAAGATTGATCAACACCAGATGCAGTCATTTTTCGCAGCAATTACAAAACTAAAAATCATGCCGCCGTATCCCCTTTGTCATTTCCGTTAATTTTGACTTTGGGTTAGCTTTGTTTCCATATACCTCCCCCCTCAAAAAAAAAAAGAAAAGAAATTAGTGACACGAAGTGTCGTTACATACCTTTGACATGGTTACCTGCATAGTGTGAGTGACACACCTTTGAATTTTTCTGTCTACAAAAACTTGCGTACCTGTGCCGTTGCTGCAAGCGCTACAATTTGATTCATGCAACCCATCATTAAACAACAGAGCTTTTCTTATATGAAGTATTTAATTGATACGTAACTAAGGCACCAATTCAATTGGAAGCTTGCACTTATTTTTTAATAAAATAATTTACTTAAACTTATTGAAAACACTGAGAATTGTACGTTGTAAACATTTTGAAATTTTTTGGACTTTAAGTATGCCCAAAAATAAATGTACGCCTTCCAAGTATTGAACTAAGGTTTATCAAACACACGACACAAGACATGATCTCAAGGTGACACATGTGGCAGTGCCTGCACTCGAAACCTTTTTCTAATATGCGTATTTGATATTATGACACCAAGAAGACAGAAAAACTTTACAGCATATGATCCAGCAAGCAGGAGAGTAAAATCTTAAGGCACACTGAGCTTTGGTGCTCATAGAAATTTTAACTGTTTTTTCGGCACATCATCTTTTAGAAAGGAAGCACAACAAGAGGGGAATACTGTTGCCTTGAAAAGATGTTCCTTGTCTGTAATGATGTTCAGACAGACGTTATATCATCCTGCCAATGAATCACTGCTTATCTTCAGCATCGATAAGCTGTGATCTGTCAATCGATTCACTTTGGCTGCGACTTTTGTTATTCCATCCTAGGACCCTTTTTAAAGGTATTAGCCACGTCTGAAAATGAGAACTCCGCAAGCCTTGCTATCTCGGAAATGTTTTAACCCAGTAGTCTGCCCATTACTATTTTGCCTTTGTAAAACTCGCTTATGTACGTCGCTTTTTCTATCTGAAGAAGAACAATAATTTTGATTCATAGAGCCCACTATCACTCTTATTCACACCGTTTGACAACAATCACACGCCCCTTTGTATACCTCTAGTTATTTTGATTTGCATAAACATGCTGGTCATAATGTTTTATATCTTCAGTGTATGTCGCAGGCGAAACATTTGGTGATTTATCTAAATTAAATGTATTTTTGCGAGGAACTCTAGAATGAATGATGATGTGTTGCTCCTGTTATTTTTTGGGGAAATCAGGTAATATGAAACTTCAATGAACGGAATACGGGATTACACCATTGTACAATACAAATTTGGAAGATGTAAATCAGTTTCTTAATGTAAATCTGACATGAATGTTAAGTCAGATAACAGAGGCCTGCAAACGTCGAGTCATGAAAAGCTCTCTGGAAACTACTAACTGTTTCTGGTTTGTTTTTGGCCTCGGACTTCAAATATCACTCCCATTTTTTTCTATCACGTAAGGATTTTTCACAAAATGGACTTCAATATTACAGAAAATGAGCTTTAAAACCCTATGTTAAATTCAAAATGACACCTACAGTAACTACACAGTACTGTTTAAGTAAAACAGTACAAACAGTGCCAAAAATTCTATACTTACAGTATGTACTATATCATATAACAAAGTTTAAGGGAAAAAAGTCATGAATATTCTTTTGCACCATTGTTGAATAACGTTTTCAACAATAAAAGTTGAGATCAGAGCAGTAAGGTTGTTTTTCATATCATGACAATGCAGCATCAAAAGCATGAAAAGCATCTGTATGGGATGGTCCAGGGTCTTTATCTTTGTTGTTGTCGTCACTCCTCTTTTCGCTGTCGTCATCGGCCTTGGGAACGTTGTGTATGATATCGTCGTCATTATAAATTTGGTGTTCTTGTTCATTAACATCGCTGTCTAGCCATTCATTAACATCCTCTATATTACAAACCTCAAAGCCAAGGATAGATTAGCACACAGGTGCAACTTCTTCAGCCACGTTCTCAATTTCTCTAGTGTTGGCACCGTTTTCATTGCCGTCTTCAATTTCCTCCGGCAATAGCTTGTTCCATTCTTTTTTAAATTGCTCTCGGTAAGATTTTCTCATGTATCTTCCAGCATGTAGCAACAGTCTTTCACATATAATTTTTTGAAAATGCAATGGCACTATTCTCGTTTAGTTTAACCAAAAGTAAACGTCGAAGTACCTGCATTCTGCTTACTCGTTTACAATTTCTGATAATTTCCTGGTCCATTGGCTGAAGAAGTGCGGTGAATACCGACTTCACGTTTATGTTTGTGCCGGGGGTAGAAACCTGAACGTGAAGTCGTTATCAACCTTATTTAACTGGTCAGCTGCATGATGTGTAGGTGCATTGTCAATAATCAGTAAGATTTCCCTAACCTTTCCCTCTTTTTTCCGATATTCTTTTACATCCGTAATATAAACCTTTGAGTACCAGTCAAAAAAATATCACGTGTAATCCACGCATTTTTCTGCCTTTTGTTGGTGACAGAAAGGCATTTCACATTTTTGATACATCATGGTTTCTAGCTGTAAACAACCATAGCTGTAGCTGTAGCAACAGCTGTAGCAATCATAGCTGTAGCTCTGTTTTTCCTGACTTAGTAGCCAGGGACTTTCTTTTCTCGGCGAGATGCAAGAGACTTTCTGGGGAGCGAATACCAGTTTATGGAAGTCTAATGAGCATTGTACACATCGTATCTACAATACCCCTGAGTGTTAACGTATTCAGCAAACATTACTCTGAATTCCTCTGATGCAATAACATCGCCTGATAAACCCTCGCCTTCAATTCGAAGTTCTCTGATACAATGACGCATATTGAGCTTTTGCAACCAATCACTGCTAGCTTTAAAGTCGGGGGGGGGCATTTAATTTTTTGTTAGTCTAGAGCTTTTTCACAAATCAATGGGCCCGATATCGGTTCTCCCAAGCTTCGTCTTTGTGTGAACCACAAATATACGGTGTCTTCAAGGCCTGTATTTTTAGCTGTTTTAATTGTTTTCCTCATTTTTGGCTTTTCATCAGAATTCAGTTTAGAAGCATACTATAATAGGGGCTCCCGGTTGTTTTTCAAGTTACTCATTGTCGCTTATCCTACGCCATATATTCTGGCTAAAGAACCATCACTTTCCACCTTTTTAAGTAGATTTAAAGTTTCTATTTTAGTCTGTATATTTACAACTGTATGTTTCGTTTTAAGATATGTTGATGCCACCATAATTTACCCGCGCACTGTTTAAGTACAGCATAAGCACACAGAAAACCCACAAATACACACAGAAGCAGTCTGCCGTACAGAAACACTCTTTTTGAACATGCAACGTTCACCTTGGCAAGCAGACAAAGCCCGAATAGGCGCGTGAGAGAGAAATACGCTATAGCAGGGCTTGTGAGTCAGACGGCGAGTTTTCCTCTCCCTCTTTTTGTGAAAGTAGAGGCGTAACCGGTTATTCCTCTTGTTCCCGCTTCCTAATGCATAGCATGGCAGCGAGATTCACTCTTCTCATTTGCTGCAATTTAACATCTGTCTCTGTACGCTAGCGGTAGATACGTACAAACGTCAATGAAAACATATGGCACGTTCGGATTATGGAATTTCTACTGTAACCCTTCCGTCTACTGACAAAAGTCCGAAAACCACCGAAACCCGCATGACCATGTGATTCGCAACCACGCTAAATAGGTCGAAATTCCGGGCAAATTGTAGTCAACAATATTCATTAAAGCATACGCACATTCCTCCAGGAATACCAACGTTTTCAATAAATTAAATCAACATTTCCGAACACCTAAATTAGTACCAACTATTTATATATTTATATATATGTAAAATTTTGAATAAAATACTGCAAGTCATTGCAACAAATTTTGTGTACAATGTTTCAAATTTCTCATAATGAAACTTAAAATTTATAATTTTGTTCTTTTATTAAAATAAAGTTCGAAACTTAAATGATTTTTTTTCTCTCAGTGGTTTTGTTATTACAAAACAGATACATATGGTGTTTTGAAGATGGTAAGGTAAAATATAAATACAACTTATATTATGTGTACTTCATATGTGGCTGAAGAATCTTACATTCTAGCTCCAATTTAAAAAAAAGCCAGGGGAAGGGCGAATATCGCCGCGCAGTACGATCACTGAAAACGGCATTGGACTGCACCCGTTTACATAGCCGTACAACAGACAGGAATATAGATTAAGCATGTAATGCTTTGCAGAAAAGGATCACTCAGTTAAAATAAAGAAACATACTCATCCACATTGGAAAAATTCTACATCAACATAAGTTTACATAGCCCTTCACATCTCAGAATGGGGTAAATTATAAAAATGGCGACTCCAGAAATCAGCTACACATCAGATATTGTATGTAAAATGCAATTTGTGCACAAACACACCATCTGGTGGGGAAAGGAATTTGCATTGCGGAAAACACAAAAGATTGGGGGATTTCCTGTGAGAAACTTTCAGCCAAATCCAAATAAATAAATATAAAGATAAATACAATATCCATATATAATAAATAAATAAATATATAGATAAATAAAAGGATCCATATATGTATATCATGTGTTTGCGTTTCACGAAAAGGCATTCGAAATTTCAGATATGGAGTCCCTCAAAATTCAGTAGTCCAAAGATTATTGTCGGGATAAAGCTGGCAGGAAAAGGCATTTTGGTGAAAACATTAGGAGAGTTTGTCACATTTTTGGTTTATAAAACATAAATCGTGGCAGAATATCAAAAATAATAAATAGTAATCTAGAAAATATACACAATTTATCTTCTTGGGAATTTGAAATTAGGCAAAAATGAAATCGTTTTTAACAAATTTAATAATAAGGTTCTCACATAGCTTCCGTAATTTCGCGTTCTCTTAAATGTGATAGTTACTATATTACAGCTATGAAATCATACGAAAGGAAAGGCATGTATTTCTGGGTCTTGAGTCAATTTGTGAACGATTAGGTATCTTATCCAATGAGAATATGTATTAATAACTTCGAACGAACAGGCGAAAAAGGACGATATAAAAACTGAAATAATAATAAAAAAAATCAGTTTAAATCCGAAATGAACTTACTTTAAAATGGGATTTTTTGTAGCCGACTTGAAAGTGTTTATACAAAGGACGGAGAGATGGGAGGAATTAAATATATTTTCTACAGAGGAAAAAGGAATTAAATAGAGAAAAAAACAACTTTGTCAAAGCAATATGAAAATAATTGGACGATCTCTGTGATGACTGAACGTGTTAGAAAATCTGGACAGAAAGGGAACGGGGAAACCATTGGTAAAACGATGTTAAATAACAAATGAATCCCTGTTAGGCATGAACGTCGTGGCCGTCTTACAGCACTGGCCGTCTTTCTTTCCTGGAACAAGTAACCTTAAATTATAAGCGGGAGGCTGCTTATAGCCCATTGAGTAGCTCACGTTGGTTATCAAACCTTTAATCACACACACACACAAATATCTCTAAATTACAAGAAAAAGCTGTACTTGGAAATGAGTTGCATGGCAAACCCGAAGCAATGTGTGACGGAAAAATATTTACAGAGTTTCAACAAACAGTGTCAGGTGGAGCGATTTGTTGAAAACTCTACAGAAACTTCGTTATTGCGGTCACATGTAGAAAAAAAAATATTTTTCAGAAGAACTGTTTGGGGCGAAATATTTTTTATTTTTCCACAAGCATGTTTCACGTCTTAAGCAATCCTACACTTGCATAAACGGTTACTGAGCAATAAGATGATATTAAGAATAACCATGAACGTGACAACGTGCACTGCAAGTTTTGTAGAATAAACAGTTATAGTGTACGCAGTCAAGTCACATTATTTTGACCACCTCCTACTTTTGACGTCAACAGCGCGTAACCAATTAGAGAAATCACATGTCGTGATCTGGCTTGGAGTTTATATAAGGTGTGATGCGGGCAATCTGAAAACATATCACTCGTTGCTGTCATGGATAAAAAGAGCGATTTATCAGATTTGCAAAAAAGAGATGATTATCGACTTTCGTGCCAAGAGTGTTAGTATTTCTGAAACAGCGCTGTTTGTGAACTGCTCGCGTGCTGTTGTGGTTAAAGTCTCTCGTGATTGGAGAAATTGCGCCATTGCAAAATAACCGATGTAGACACTGCGGAGCACCAGGTGCCATTGATGTGAGAGGTGAACGTCTGCTGCGAAGGTGCGTGACACGCTACAGTGGAATTACTCACTGGCCGAATGAACCAGGGGGTTACCGGAAATGTGTTTAAAACGACAGTTCAGCGAATCCAGCTGGGTATATGGCACCGATGGAGACTGATGCTTACTGCACCTATGCTAACGAAAGTGCATCTGCAGAAAAGGCTTACATTTGCACGGAAGTATTAGAATTGAACCTACGCTGATTGGCAAAAGATTGCCTTTTCCGGTGAGTTAGGTTTTCTTCTTCACGAACGGATGGGCGTTGGCATATAAAGCGAGAAACACCGGAGAACAAACACTCTTCAACCATTGCTGGAAGAACACAAGCTGGTGGGATAAGCGTTTTTGTCTTGGGAATATTTCGTGGCATTCTCTGGGTCTACTCATACCTGTGGAAGACACTATGGACCGAATTCGTTATGAACCCATCCTTGCAGACCACGCACACACATATATGATGATTGTCTTTCCTGGGGCCGACGGGATCTTTTAGAATGAAAATGCGACGTGTCACACAGCTAGAACAGTCCGAGAGTAGTTGTACGTGCACGACGAATACTTCAAAGTACTTCCCTGTCCCCCTAATTCCCCAGACTAAAACCCAATTGAGCATTTGGCGACCATCTCGTTCGTGTTGTTCGTTCTATGGATCCTCCATCACGCAACCTCCAGCAGCTGTCAGATGCACTGCAGTCAGCATGGCTTTGCATACCTATGAACACCTTCCAGCACCTTATTGAGTCACTTCCAGACCGCCAAGCTGCTGTCCGCGCTGCACACTGCGATTACTCTGAATATTAGCTGGTGGTCACAATAATGTGAGTCGATCGCGTATTTTCTGGAGCATTCTCATCTTTTCATTACTTCTGCAATAAACTTTCCTGTATTCGTGAAGGAACCCTGTTAGGAGATGTTGCATTTTCTATCGCAAAAGGGCGAAATATTATAATCGTGATACGACGGCCGATAAAAATTATTTAGCTCTTGCAAGAAAATAAACTGGCATAATTGTAGTGAACTGCAATGGTGTAAATGAACATAATTTTGTATCAATGTCCATTGTCCTGTAAGTCAAACATTTGCCTTATCCAAACAAATTATTATTATTGACACTATTGACAAATCTCAGGAACACTAAAATAAGTAGGCTTTAACTAAGAAATGCAGAGGTCAAATGTGGATGGCATCCAAATCTGGTGACCCCAAGGTTTTATAGTATATGACATTGCCTTTCCCTTCATAGCAAGGAGGGAGATAGCTATTTAGTTTCTACACCTTAATCGTACCGAGGGAATTATCTTGTAATACAGTAGTTAAGCTTCACCCTATCTTCATCAAAATAATTCTCGGAAGCGAAATCTTGGGCCACATTCTTCCTAGCTATCATGACGCTTTGGAATGCAATTTTCTCAACGTTATTTTCATATGCCATTCTGTGTGTTTATTTGATCCCAAGAATGTAAATTACATTGGACGGCCACCACCATGTTAGTAGAAGCTGAAACTGTGCTTATAACATCGATAAACAGCGTAAGCATTGAATTAATACGTGCACGATAGATCTGTGGCATGGAAGTATTGAACGAAGGAGAATTCTCTCACGGCATTTAAATTCAATACTTATTTATACTTTTCTGCATGTCTTTTGCAAAAACGATGGTGCTAATGTTAATGGGATTGTTCGTCTGTCCGTCCGTCAGCTTGTGGACAACAAATATATATCTGCAACTATAAGTCCGATTTGAAAAATTATTTTTGCATTGGGAAGCTTGAAATGAGCGAATGATGATCCTATATTTGGTTTTTTACGATGCAAATTTTCTCCGCTAGAGGTCGTAAAAGCAGATGATATCGAATTCAAAATACATATAATGACTTCTAAACAACCCAGTGAATATTTTGTTTTTTACTTTTGAATTAAATTTATGCCAAAGACTATTCCAGGTATAGTCTCTATTTCAAGTTAAGCATAGATTTTCCACACAGGATAATATGACAGCTAACATTCACAGCACGATGTATTCATTCCAACTGGCATAAAAACACACACTTAGTTCGTCGTATTTTTACTATGCCTGTATTCATACAAGTTTAAAATGATGGAGGTTTAAAAGCATTCTATATATTCAAGTTGAAATGATGAAGGTTTAAAAGCATTCTATATATTCAAGTTGAAATGATGAAGGTTTAAAATAGCATGATACCTTTCAGTTACACTATAGACCCATCCTCAAGTCAATGAAACGAAAAGGAATGAGAGAATCATAAAAATATATACGTACAATAAGCACGGAACTCAACGCATGTGCAAATGGGACTGTGTCGTAGACACGTTGGACCGATCGGTAATTAGCAGAAGTGACATTTTTATATAATGTATAAGAAGTGAGGTTAGCCCCACATTCCATTCTTAAATCGGCTAAATAACACTATTACGTTCCTATGCATTATACAAGGTAGAAGAGTAAAGCAGTAATTTGTGTTCGTAAAAATAACATCTTATCAGTTAAACTGGTAATTGACATCCAGTTAGCATAGATTTTCCGCAAGAGGACGTAAAATTAAATTGCGTTTTACCGTTATTTCTGCTTCTAAAACTCCGATATGAAACATTCTTTCTGCAGCGGATACAGCTCCTATAAGAAATCTTTTGCATGTAATTTCTAATTTTTGATAAAAAATGATTTTGCCATTATGGGTCGTATGTTTTAATTTCTGCTTCTGATGTATTTGCAGCAAAATCTTAGCTTCTAATATCTCGATTCAAAATAATTCGTTCGTGGATCGATGCCACTTTACGTTGAAAACCTTTTTTGGAATCTTTTCTACTGAAAATATTGCATGGTTTCTCTACCAAGAGGCGTACACATATATCTTATTTTCGTCAATATCTCTTCTTCTAATGGCCGATTAAAAAAAAAATCCTTCTTTGTTGGATGGAGTTTCGGTGCAACATGTTTTTCATGTAATTTCAAAATTTTCAAGTAATTCATAAGCCTTACGCTACGGAGCGTTAAGTTAAATTACATTTCCCTCTATATCTCGGCTTCCAAATCTCCGATTTGAAAAATTCTTATATAGCTCCTGATGCAAAACGTTTTGCATATAATTTCTAATGTTTGGTAAATGATGGTTTGGTCACCAGGCGGCGTTAGGGTTAATTTCTACTTTTGATGTATTTACAGCAAAGTCTAAATTCTAGAGACCTTGATGGGAAAAATTATTTCGTGTACATATACCGTTCACATTGGAAAACCTTCTGAGAATAATTTCTTCTTAAAATAATACATGGCTTTCCCGCCGGAATGCCTAGATGCATATCTTATTTTTCTCGATATCTCTTTTTCTAAGAGACGGATTTGAAAACTCATTCCTTTGTTGGAGATGGTTACAGCTGTGAAATGTTTCTCACATAAATTCAAATTTGTTCTGTACTTACAAGTTTGGAACCAGAGGGCATAAGGCCACGTTCCCATTTTGAGCAATATCTGCGGGATTAAAAACCCGTTTTGAAAAATTCTTTTTTCGGTCAGATATTACTGTTTTCCATGCCGGTTACACTAAATTGGAATAGCTTTGATAAATTTAATTCGCATCAGAACGGATTCAAATGACTTGTTGATTACAAACGAAAACCCGATGTTAACTTTCTTGTTTCATTTGCGAAGTAATACACTTGGGAATAAAATAAGTCAATGATTTGCTATACCGCTTCCTTTCCTTAATTTAGAGAAAACTGAGAAAATCATGTTTTGGTTCATGTATTAAGTTCATGGGTAACCATCAGCAGATATATATATATATATATATATATTTCTTGCATTTGATACGTGAAGCTCCATCAAAGATGCTTAAATGTGCTGTTTCCCTCAATGAACGAACTTTGAAAGGTTTTCTAAACAACATGCGTTAGTAGTGTTTTTTCTTTTCTTTTTTTTCTCTTCAATCGAATTCATACTTTGAAAGTATAAAAGACAGCAATTTATTACATTTGAACGACCTGTTTTCTGCATGTAGTTCATTACGCTTGTTACGATTGTTTTGCTTCATAATTAAATTTCCTCTATTTAATTTTTTTTAAACGAGGAGTGAAGGTTTTTACTTTAACATGTTTATTTACTTGTCCGAAATTGCTATCCCTGAAATATTTTTTTTACACCTAGCACGTTCTTCATGGATGAAGCCTGGGCGAAGTGTTTGTTTTACTGCTTCGGATTTCTCCATTGAATGAAACTAGTGGCTCCAAGTTCGGAAGAATGACTGATAATACTATTCAAATTTGTTCTTACTGATCATTAACAAAAGAAACTGGTCTTCCACAACGCAACCAGAACTCTGCGGAAAGAAGGGGGAGAAAGAAAATCGCTTGGGAAGAAGGGAAGAAAGCTTCAGATTTCTTCAAGGAAGTCATGCACTGGAAATAAATATTAACGTAAAAATCCCGTAGCGACATTGTGTTAAAAGATGGAGGGCTAATCCGGATCTGAATGTCTTTCAAAGAGGTCTAACTGTGAATCAGACAACTGGTCTTACGGAGAGATGCACATTGCAATTTGAGAGCCATGAAACTGTTCCCAATTAAACATATAGAATTAGCTCATAGCCCGTGCCATGTAAAAATGAAAAAGCTGAGGCTGTAATTTTTATAAAACGAATCGTAAACTATTTATACATAGCTATAATAAACGGTTTAGTTACAGTATTAATGGACAGTCTATAAGATAGGTCTGAGATTAGTTCTACCCTCTTTCAAGTTATACAAAGTACTAGAAGATTGGTTCGCACGCCATCGCCATTGTCGTTCTCTATTTAAGCAACGTTTTCTTTCAGCCGTATCTTCTTTCATCTTGCACTACAAAGAAAAAATTCCACGTCACCAATACATATTTTTTTTAATTTCCATAACAGTGAATCAAATGTACTCCTGTATTTACTTATATCGATATACATTATATCAATTTGAGAGTAGTGTACAGATGTGAAACGATCCGATTAAATAGCTGTATCGTATAAGATGTACGTTTCTGAGTGCTAATGATTGCATTTAGATGACCGTGACGTATAAGATGAACCTTTGGGAGCACTATATTAAACTTTTCCTGCTAGAAGAAAATTAATACCTGCATTTTTCTGGTATTTATTGTGTGCTGCATAATGCTTTTCTTTACAAAAAGGGCACTTTCAACTAGATATATAGTAAAATTTGAAGAAGCTTTTTGAGAACAAAAGGATGAAGAGCGGTATCGACAAAACTTTTCTATTCTTCATTGTTTAATGGCTCTTGTAATTCTTGAAGTAAACAATCAAAACACATTTGGTATATTTTATTTTAATAATTTTTATTTTAACTTATCCTTTTGCATTATTATTATTATTATTATTATTATTATTATTATTATTATTTATTGCTTAACATTCAGCATAAATTAAACAATAAGACATTAATTTATGAGGGAAATGATCAACAAAATTGTTTCATACTCAGACACTGAGAGGTTAAAATATGAAATCTTTTGTAATGGTGAGTGAGTATTAAGCTTTTCTAAACATGTGACATTTACGACAGTAAAAAATTTCAGATTGCAGATGAAAAACAAAACATCGATTTCCGTGAAATTCTTTTCCCAAAGACCGACGCAAAAGTTTCACTTTGTGCGGACCGTTGCCTAGTGACTAACTTTCATATTGGAATCATGTCAGTTAATAATATTTCATTTCTCAAACCAGTTGCATAAGATAAATTCCTTCAGTTTGTGATTAAACTTTACAATACCGTGCACATTACTGTGAGTTGAATGAACTTTAAAAAAATTAGGGACGTTCTATATTCCCTTTCAAGAAAGTAAAGGTGGTTGTTCCAGATCCAAAAATATTTTTACAGAAAATTAATAATAAGTCATTTTTCAGATGATAAACTGAATGCTGTATTACAAAATCATTAACAAAAGCAGTTTATTGAATAAAACCTAAAGGTGGCTAATTGTATAAGTGACATTACAATAACCGAAATTTCTAGGAGTTTCCTTCGTAGAAATTAAAGTAAAACTACAAGGTCTGTCCGAAAAGTATTGAGACTCATTCAATAACAGACGTTTAATTAAAGTTATACTTACATAACATCAATATTCCTCGAAATAATATCCTTGAACATCAATACACCGCTGCCAGCGGTTCTGCCAGGCCGCGTAGGTCGCCTGGATGTCGGGAACAGGGATCGCTTTGAAAGCACTCAACGCGGCAGTTTGCACGTTTGTAACAGTCCAAAAATGGTGTCCTTTCAGGCTGGATTTGAGGCGGGTAAACAAAAAGAAGTCAGCCGGGGCCAAGTCCAGGCTGTAGGGAGTTTGGGGCAGCGTTGCCACGTTGTATTTCACCAGAAACTCTCTAACTCTCAGCGACACATGGCTCAGGGCATTATCGTTGTGAAGAACCCAAATGTGTGTGATCTCCGGGAGGACGCGGGCAACTATGTTCTTCAGCCGTTGAAGCACTTCCTCATAATATGCGGCGTAGACCGTTTGTCCGGGTGGTACGAACTCCTTATGGACAACACCCTTAAAGTCAATGAAGACAATGAGTATCGATTTCATTTTCGATTTGCACATTCGAGCCTTCTTTGGTCTAATAGACTCGGGATTGTGCTTCTCTGAGCTCTGTCTTTTCGTCTACGGATCGTGCTCAAAGACCCACGTTTCATCAACTGTTATTACTTTTTCAAAAAAAAATGGTTTTATCACTTTCTCCAAGAAAACAGGTTCACTGCTCACACGGTCCACAAGTTCACAAGAAATCGACACACGGTTGTTCCTCTGTTCATCGGTCAAAACCTAAGGAATCAGTTTGGCGCAAGCTTTCCGCATCTGTAATTCTTCCGTGATGATTTCATACATGATAGATTTCGCGAGTCCCACGTGCTCTGCTACTAATCTAACACTCAGACGACGGTCAGAGTCCAAAACCACTTTTACCTTTAACACATTGTCCGAAGTGTGAGACGTTGAAGGGTGTCCTGGGCGTGTCTCATCCTCGACGCTATATCTTTCTTCTATGAACATTTTGTGCCATCAAAACACTTGTTCTTCCGATAAAACATTCTTTCCGTAGGTTTTCTGTATCATATCAAGCGTCTTGGTCGCGGATTTTTCAAGTTTAACACAAAACTTTACCGCGTATCGCTGTTCGACACTCTTCTGCATTTTGACCGTTACGCGACACTCACACAGCTGTCTACTTAGCAAGCGATCCTCACTCTGTAAAAGCTCAGAGCCAACTGACGTGACATCGATCGTTTTACTAACATACCCCGCCATCCGTCACGTCCGGAGACTCCGCCCTCCGGCCCTTCTGATTGGCCCAGGAAAAGTGGTCTCATTACTTTCCGGACAAACCTTTGTATGAGGGAGAAACTGCCTAGAAAAGACATACAAATAATTTTACGTGTGTAGGTTCCTGTGCTCTGACTGCTTGAGCTGTCTCGGCTGATTTGCAGAATATATGCCCACGGTTCGGATATTTATTGTACAGTAGCTAGATTCTCAGCATTTACCAGTATCCTAAACCGGTTAAAGCGATACACAAATCTCTTTTATTGTGTGTGTAATATCGGGATAAATTCCGTGTTTTGCTCTCCCTGAAAACCATTTTGCAAGACACAAATTACACAGAAACTTCAGAGAATTGCAGGGGTAAAAAAATTAGAATTTTGAAAATAGCATGGCAGGCATTCCTGACAGTGTTACGCGTTACTTATTACGCTGTTATGCGCCATACTGCGAAAAGTGTGCGACATTTTTGAGGCATATTTTCAGTGAAAATATTTTTGAAAAGCAAATATGTGACATTCTGTTTCAAAACTTTAACTAATATTTGCCTGTTATATTACATAATGGAAAACACTGATAAGCTCATAATTCTCGGTGCATACTAATTAGGCGTATATATTAGTATCTCCAGTTCTGTTCGGTGAACGTATATAAGTCTGCTTCCCGCCTTAAAAGTTAAGGAGTCAAAAACGTATGTCTGCATTATCATTTTCATTCATATCCTACTTTGCTTCTAAATATGTTTTGTAATAATGTAATAAAGAACAAGTCATCTTTGCATATTTTCTGTATTATATGAGATAGGAAAGAAAGACACTGATGTGAAAGCGAGGAAATATCGAATTGACGGTGTATAAACGGTTATTTAAAAACACTGAGATACAAATCTGCAAAAACATTGATTCTTGCCCAATTATTCTATGAAATGGATGATACACAAGTGGTTATTTTAAAAAGGTACCGAGATACGAACCTGCAAAATCTTGCATTATTGCCCAATTATTTTATCAAATTATATTGTAAAACTGGCGATGTGCAAACGGTTATTTTAAAAGTACTGAAACACGAACCTGAAATACCTTTTTCTGTACTTTTGAACACAATTTCCACCAGTACTGATACACTTATCCCATCGATTCAGCGGTGCGTCTAAGCCAGCAGCTTTGAACTCTTGGGTCACACATTTGGACTTTACGTTCAAAGTCTTCTTCCTGCGTTTGGCGCCAACGTGAGTTTTTAATGGTCCCAACAGGTTAAAATCGCTCGGGGATAAGAAGGTCTGTAAAGTGGATGTTTAAAATACTCCTAGCTCAGGTGTTCAATTTTCTTCTGGGTAAATCGAGCCATATGTTGTCTGTGTTGTCGAAACGGAATCCTACTCCTCTCGTCCGTAGGACTATCAGAATACAACAAGCGTCTAATAAATAGCACTCAATAAAGGACGCGACATTAAAAAAATTCATGCTTGTAGCAAAGGAACTACAGTGTCAGTATGACACTCTACAATTTGATAACAACCTAATTACACATAATCTGACAGCACTGATTAAAATATAAACCAATCAGAGACTGATTAAGTGCTTAACTGCATATATTACAACTGTTTTCACCTAAGAACACCCGCAAGGATCAATATGATCGCATTTATTCATATTCAGTTAATTCTAGCATTACCTGACAGAATCAGTATCTGACGAAATCATGGATGTGTTTCAAAAAAGCTCTAGGACCATATGTTGATGCCCCCGTAGGTGCATGCAATTTTCTTACTTAACGCCTAGGGGTGTACTCTTTCACCTTTAGTTTCCATCCCTCTTCCTGTCTCCTGTCCTGTCGAGACACCCTGCCTGTTCCCTCCTTCCAACTTCTAGGTCGTGCAGCATGCGGTGTGCAATCAGGTGTCAGCAGGCGATGAAAGCTTCAATGTCACGCTTTGTAATCGTCCGACCTTAGGCATAGATGCATCTGAACCAAACTTATTTGAGGGACAACGATTGGTTAATTATATTTTTAATATGTCAACCACAACCGTATGGCACAAGCGTCTATCCAAAGTCTGTATAACACATTCCTAAATTCACAAATCACAAAACAATGTCCTGCAAAAATCCCTCTGTATTCCCTCTCCTTCTCACTTCTTTTCGTTTAAGGTAATAACTGAAAATCCGAAAGTTTCAGTTATTACCTTAAACGTTTCATAACCGATATTGGGAGGCGAGCAAAGCCAAAAGTGTTATTGACATGTGTTCAAAAATTAAAAACAGTCAGTAGGCACAGAAATTTTAAGCGCGGATTACCAATCTGGTTTTTCTTGTAAATGGCAGTTAAACGACCACTGTAAGGAACTAAATGGGCTCTAAGCACTCGCATCTCCATAATTTAGGGCCACTGCTTCCACTGAAAGAAAAGAGCAAGTGCCGTAAGACAAAATAATAGTATCAACGGGATTTAAACCCAAACCCCTCTCGGACGAATGGTCAGAGCCAAAGCTTTGATCTCTCTGCCACTGGGACGGCGCCAAAGTTTTCACATCAATTTCTAAAATACAAAACCATGAAGAATATTTATGTTATTTGTCTGTACATAATGGAATGCATTCACCAGGTTTATAAAAGGCAGGTTCCGTGAGAACCTAGAAATAAACCACTTGCCTTGAGTAGTGAAATTTAATTTTCCATAAAATGCTTTCTAAAAGAGATAATATTACTGACATTCTAGTTATTTTATTTCTAACTGATTTCTTGAAGGATCTTCGTGAAATGTATATTTTGGAATCTTTAAGATGACCCTAAACCAAAATCATATTTAACGATGCAGATCATTCACTGTCAGAACAAGCAGAGTCACGACAGCATAATTGCGTCAAGAAATGGAACACGCAAAACGATAACTGAATCACAACCAAACACGGATCAACTACAGCACGACCGCTATCCGGCATAACTGATCCGAATCGAAGTTTCCCAAAAAACCATTGGATAGACATCCCACCAAAAAATGCCTTCACTGCTGTGAATCTATACATAGTAAGGTTGAACCACGTGCAATTTACATTTTCCTTTGATCTGCCATATTGCACAACAGCAAGTGGTTTTAATAGAAGCCCCCCCTTGGAAGAACTAACTTGAAAGTTTTAATAATATTTAATATATTTTATTTTATTTGTAAATAAGTGGATGTTTCTTTGGCGAAGTTGAGGAGTTTGACAGACGTTCGTTTTAGCATAAGATTAACCTCAAAAGAATCTTTTTGGTCGTGATAAAATATCAAGCATTATACAAATGCCGTTCCATAAAAATCAATCGTACTTTTTTTTATTTATCAACAGTGCGAAGGGAAAAACAACAACAACGCAAACGACTAACTGAATTAAGGAGGTGCCTATCGCAACATTTATTAGCCGTAGGAGACGACTCAGTTTTTTTATTGCTCAGTTCTTTAAGGTACGTCTGCATTTTACCATGCAGCTATGGACGTGGGTGATTCAGAGTTAAAAAGTGAAAATGCATTGTGCGACAAAAGTTTGCTATCGTTAAGGTAAAACCGCTCCAGAAAAAGTCGATTTAATGAGAAAATTTTGCAAAGAAGAATGTTTCAGTAAGTCAACGATTTTTAGATGACAAGATGATTTCAAAAAATGGCGCTGTCCTCAGCATTTCGCATTCTACGAGATAAATTCCTAATGCAGAGTGTGTGTTCCAGATGGGTACCTCATGACCTGACGAGAGAGCAATTGTTATCCAGAGTTTTTTTTTTTTTTTTTTGATTGGAGGTTTAACGACCACCGTGAGCAACTCAATGGGCTATAAGCAGTCACCCGTCCCTAATTTAGGGTCACTGGTTCCAGGGAAGGGAGAGAGCCAGTGCCGTAAGACAAACACAACATCCATGCCTCACCGGGATTCGAACACGGACCCCGTTCGGACGAATGATCAGTAGGCCATCGCTTAGACCACTGCGCCACCGGGGCGGCAATCCAGAGTTCAGGTATGTTACGAGTGAAAACAAATGATTGCAAAAGATCCAAACTTTCTAAACCAAGTAATAACTGCCAATGAGACATTGGTTCACTATTTCGACCCCCTCACGAACCGCGCAACGAGTGGTTGGCTCGCCTATTAAAAAAAAAAAGTCCCGTCACACCAAATCAGGTAGGAAGACGATGATGATAATTTCCTTTGATCAAAAAGCTGTAGTCTACCAACATACCGCTCCTCTACGAATTACTGTCAATGCTGCGTATTGCATTTCAGTCTCGAAGAGTCTAACGACACCTGACGATTAAGTGAAAGGAACTGGTGGGAAATGGGCCCTACACCATGATAACGCCCGCCCAATTGTGGTTGCTTGTGTTCAACAGTTTCTTACGAAATGCAGTTGTGGAATCATGATCCATCCTGCCTACAATCCTGACTTCACCCCGTGTGATTTCTGGTGGCTTCCAACAATGAAGGAGAAGTTCCGTGGGGCAACATTCAACACAGATGCTGACGTTATTGAAGCTAAATCATCTTCTACAACATGCCTTCGCCACATGCTTTGAAAAGTGGACTGAGAGACGGAACCGTTGCATTTCACACGAGAAAATATACTTTGAGAAAGAATAACATAGATTTTGCTGTATCTGTATTTCCTCATTTTGTGTGATTTCCCTCTCAGTTTTTGTGAAACGGCCGATGTATAAACAAGGCTTTTACCGCTTCTTAATTTGTTTTGTTTAATCCAGCTGCGGGATATTTAGTAGTATATAGAAGAATAAATCTAAGTGCCAAGTAACAAACACCTATATGTACTTAAAACTTTATTTACATATAAATGCACACCATCCAGTAGCGTAATAGCTCAATGCGTACTTGTCACATCCATTTCAGACTAATCTCGCAAATTTTCCAGAGCAATAATTACCTTGCTGTTTTAGTTAATATATATAACATATTTGATTTTAGTTGTGATTCAATCATTTGAAGCTTTTGGACTTACTTGCCTCGCTACCTCAGTAGTCAGTATATAGAGATAATTCTCCTGAGATACAGGTGAGAGTAAAATAAACTTGACAGTCCAGCTTATCTGATAAAATGCGATGGCCCGGTAAGTTCGAATGGTTTTTAAGAAACGCAATAAAATATGGGAACCTAAAAATACGTATGATGCGTACGTTTCCCACCAGTCCTATAAGTATAATTCATTATGTACTGTTTGCTACTGAAAAGTTGTATAGTACAGAAAAATACTGAGTGAGCATTTTCTGTCAAATAAAATAAGTCTAATAAATGGACTTCGTTTGTAAGGTCTTCAAGAATCTCATTGCCATTTGATCAATAATTCATTCAGGTCGTAGATTACAAATAACGAAGAACATGCTTTTGTGTTTTGAGGAATTTTAGCATATTATGTTACACATTTTACATCTATGGAATTTCGAAAGATTTTTCATTGAAAAACAAGTACCGTCTGTCTAAGATGGTAAAACAAAATAAATATCAAATGTACCAATACTATACTTTGTAAGGGCGAATTGGGTGGCTCAAGCCCTTTTTTCACATTCTTTGACTAATCTTCGGCTAAACATAGTTTTTACATTTCGTATTGCACCCAGAGATCTATGATTAAATAATTTGTGACAAAACATACATATACCTAATAAATGAATTACAGTAAATTCCAGTTAATTGCGACATATCGGAGCAAGAATATCTGAGACCAACTAATCGGTTTCCCCAGTTATTATTTTTTCTTTTTATTAGGTCTTTATTGACCACCTTGAGGAACTGAGTGGACCATAAGCAGTCGCTCGTCTCTAATTTAGGGCCACTGGTTCCAGGGAAGGGAGAGAGCCAGGGACGCAAGACAAATACAACAACTATGCCTCAACGGTATTAGAACCCGTACTCTTCTCAGATGAATGGTCTTAGGTCAGCGCTTAAACCAATGCGCCACCGGGTCGGTGTTTCCCCAGTTGAGCCAAGCTTTATTCCAAAGAGGTAGAACATTCATAAACCTTTCTTTTCGACAAAGTATCAAAAACCGTTTGGAACTACCATTTACTGAATAAAAAGTATCCATGAATATAGTCACCCTGGTGGCGTAGTGGTTTAAGCGATGGCCTCTGATCATTCGTCCGAAAGTGGTCCGGGTTCGAATCCCGGTGAAGCATGGATGTTGTGTTTGTCTTACAGCACTGGCTCTCTCCCTTCCGTAGAACCAGTGACATTAAATTAGGGACGGGCGACTCTTTATAACCCATTGAGTTGTTCACGGTAGTCGTTAAACCTCCAATCAAAACAAAAATACATGTATTTAAATGAATTTCGGCACAAATGTTAGGAAACAATTTTCTCTAAAAGCAATTTTAATGTAAATATAAGTATATATTTCTCACACAAGCATGTATTACGAATCAATCTATATTTTGGGAAATGTATCGTGGGTATCTTGACGTGATGTCTTTATAAAGTGTGAATGAAGTGTAAATTTGAAATCCAGTGTGCAGGTAAAGAATTGCCTTAACTGCATTTCTGCATTAAGTAGCGTCGTAATTCAGTAGTACATTTGCTGGCTTATTATTTAGTAACTCGGTCATTTTCAGGTGTGACAATATTCCTCACTTTTTTGGTCTTCCGTTCCCTCTAACATTTGTTCCACTACTGATTCCACAGAATGAGCATTTACATTATGATATTCAGGAGTTTTTGACAATGGATGAAAACTCTTCTTAATTTTTCAAGTTTCGCCGCTCCGATATAATTCCATTTTCAGTGTTGGCCATATCTGGCATCTCGTGACCACAATTCTTTAATTCAAACTGAGCAAAGCAGTTCTGAATCGTTTTGTTACTTACATCTCAGGTTATCCTGATGTTTGGGACAAATTGCGCTGCTTCTAAATGGATAACCTTTGCACTGATTTCTTTGGCTGTTGAAGATTATGACCGAGAATTTTCTCAAATTGCTATAAGAATCTAATGTACCAATCTTTGGCGATGCAATGGCTTCAAAATTTTTATGATTCCCCATGTAGAGGGTTTGTACAAAGAATGTGGTGTTAGCTGGAATAAATTCCATTTTTAACATTTTGCAAACAAGCTAAAGGATGGTGTGCTTCACAGCTGCTCAAAATCAATATAATTTCTTATGACTCCCGTTGCAGTTCCACATTCGCAAATCATTAGCAATTTCACAAAAATATTAGAATTCTTCAAACATTCTTGTTGGTATAATACAGATCTGACAAACTGTCCATTTTAAGCAGTTTGAAGCATCGAGACATAGAGCTTTTCACAATAATGAACAGCTTCCGTTGTTATATCTCTCTCGTGTTTCAGCCGGAACGCATAGCTTCTGATCGCGACACGGTTGCGCGTTTGAATGAAATGGCACCATCTGGCGTGGCACGGTAAATTAGACCTGTTTCATCAGCACTGTAGATGTCACCTACACTAAATATCTGGAGCAAGCCGAGCAGTTTACGGTACTTCCTTTGGTCAGCCTATGCAGCACCCGCAGTGCCATCCTATCAGTCTGCTTTCTATAAGTGTCGTATCGGAATAACTGGACACCCCGGAATCAGAATGTACCAGCACAGGCACCTCACAGAGTGCACATGACAAGGTCGACCACACGGAGTTATAAACGGCCGGCGAGGAGAGACGATACATAGTGCGTCACGTGAGCACAATTAGCAGAGATAGTGCTTTGACGGACGTTCAAAAAGCAATCGTCAATGGCTGCCGCCCCACGTATGGAATCATCTCAGGAACAGCAGACTTCGTGGGCTGTTCGCGAAGCGCTGTTTTAAGGGTGTACCATAAAGTAAGCTTTAACACACCGATTGCTTTCCGACACCCCACAGGAGAACGTAACCTCCTTTTACTAGTAAATGGCAACCGACGCGCATCAGCGCAGCTCCTGACCACGCAAATGCACGCTGAGCCACTCAGGTAGGTGCCCTCGACAGCAGTACAACGAAAACTGGGTAACTGTCGACTCAGGAAACTAATAGGTCTCCGGAGTTAACGCTGCGTCAAAGAGCCCACATTAACTCAGGTCCATCAGAAACCACTCCCGCAGTTCGCATGTAACTACTGTTATTGGAGAGTGGAACAGTGGGAACATGTTGCCCTATCCAAAGAATCGAGGTTTCTACTCCACAGAAGTGACGGGCGTTGGCGGACACGGCGTAAGACATCCCATAACCAACACCAGGACACGCTTGTCTGTCAAGTGGAAGCTCGTTGTGGCAGTATACACGTCTGGATGATCTTTTACTAATGACTTCGGAGCGTTGGTACCTCTGGATGGGTTCCTGAACGCCACTGACTACCTGCCCATTCTTGCTGACCACATGTATCTCTTCACGTTGGACGTTTACAATGGTTGTGACGCTGTCTACCAACAAGAAAATGCACCCTGCCATGTCGCAGATGGTGTGCATGGCTGGTTCCAGGAACACAACAGCCATGTCTCCATCATCCCTTGGCCGGCGAAATCGCCCGGCCTCAATCTCATAGAGCACTTGTGGGACTATTTGTATCGACAGATTGGCAGTGTCGACCCAAAACTACTTCATTTGGGGAACCTATGTGCTCTGCGGCAGACCGAATGGCCATGTGTCCCTTGGGCAACCTTCCAGGGCCTCGTTGCCTCGATGCCACGTCGTTTTGCCGCTATCATCCGGGCCTAAGGAGGTTATTATTTTTATTATATATGTGGTCATAATATTGTGATACGACTGTGTATTTAATTTCATGCCTGGATTTCCATCAAGGTAACCAACCACGTGTTATTTAAAAAATCATATGATCCAGCTTTTTATTATAAGTCATCTAATTAAGCTTGCAACTTTGGAGCATTGATAATAACCACCCGTTAAGTTGAGCTGTAGCGCCACTGATTGAGGGCATGCGTAGAATGTGTCCAGAAATAACTAAATGTTGCAGTACGTAACATTCGAAAAATATTTTTTGTTATATTAATATCTTTCACTTCAATAAATTAAACATAATGTGTTCCACGAATACAATATTTCACTTCAATATAATCCGATGAGTAAGGTACATACACAGTGCGTCAAAGAATTTTTAAGACTGGTGCTATATTTCAGCCTACGGTGGCGCCACCAGTGTAATCGCGAATGCGTTATAAACCGTGACCATCTGCTTGCTTTCTGCCATAGGTACTGCGCAGTTGTTAAAGTAACTCAAACGAAACGGCCGTTCATTAGAGAAATATTTTTTTATGGTGAATTATTAAGATGGAACAAAGGGCTGTTATTAAATTTAACGCAAAACTTGGTAAAAGTGCATCGGAAACGTACCAAATCATGAAACAAGTTTACCGTGAGCTTTGTTTAATTAGATCAAATGTTTTCCTGTGCAACAAACGTTTTTTAGACGGAAGCGAGACGCTAGTAGATGATAAGCATACCGGAAGACCAAGTTCATCTAGTACACCTGAGATTATTGAAAAAGTGCGTGATTTCGTGGCAAACAATCGATGTGCGTCACTAAGAATGATGGAAGAGTCTTTAAACATCAACAAAGAAACAATTCGAAACATCCTGCATGAAGATTTGGGAAAACAAAAGTATGTGCTAAATTTGTTCCACACACGTTAACCAATGAACAAAAATCAAGGAGAAGTGCACATTGCAGAGACATCATTTCAGCCACTGAAAATGATGCAAACTTCTTAAAATCGATTGTTACTGGTGATGAAACATGGTGTTTTCAATATGATCCTAAAACAAAGCGACAAAGTGCGGAATGGAAGTCAAAAAAACTCGCCACAAGCCAAAAAAACAAGAAACGTTCCATCAAAAATCAAAACAATGCTCATTACATTCTTCGATAGCAAGGGTATTATCCACAAATAACGTGTTCCAAATGGACAAACAGCTACTGGTGAGTTTTATTTAAGTGGTTTGGGGCGTTTGATTGGCAGAATTCGTCGCATTCGTCCAGAATATCGAGATGAAAACAGTTGGTGTTTGTTGCACGATAATGCACCCAGTCACACCTCACTTCTTGTATGTAGATTTTTGGCGAAAAATAACGTCTGTGTGTTGAATCATCTACCGTATTCGCCTAATTTAGCACCCTGCGATTTTTCTTTATTTCCAAAACTTAAAATTACGTTAAAAGGGTGTTATTTTGATGATATTTCGACCATACAAACAGGTTCGACTCGTGCTTTGGAGGCAATTCCGTAAAGTGACCTGGAACAGGCATTCGAATCATTATTAAACCGCTGTAACAAGTGTATTGAAGCCGGAGGGACTTATGTTGAATAACAAACCAAAACAAATAATAATTTCTTGTTTATACTTCATTTTACAGACCCAGTCTTAAAAATTCTTTGTCACACTGTGTATATATACAAACAAGCAAAATGTCTAAAAGTCGAAGCTGCGGGCACCACAGGACCACATGAAGCAACATGGATCACTGCAGTATATCTCCGAGAATCAGACTCAAGACAGTAAAATTTGTAAGTATTAAGACATTGCAAAAGTCAATACACGTAAACAGTAGAAATGAAAACGGAAAAAACGAGAAAGACCTTACCTTTCTTCAAAATATCCGTACAACATGAAAAATTGAGAAATATAATCCAGAACCATAAAATGACGCGCTAAATGTCTGGTCACAATGTATCACTGAAATTACAAATGATTAAGAGCAACAGAGTCTCTGGGAAAACAATGGGATAAATATTAATGGAGATTATCTAACTCACCTTCGTTTTGCTGACGACGTAGGCATTTTTGCAACTACCCCATTAGAGCTCCAGAGTATGGTCCAGGAACTTGATGACCAGAGTAAAGAAGTGGGATTAAAAATTAACTTTCGGAAGAGAAAAGTGATGTACAATGCTTTTACAAGAAATTAAGATGAATCGATTGATGGAGAAAAGCTGGAGATAACAGACACGTACGTTTATCTTGGACATCAGATATCAAGTGAGGGTCACATTGATGAAGAAATTAATCGCCGTATAAAACTAGCCTGGAGAGTAAGCAATGGAAAAAACACGTGCCTGGAGATATATAGGAGGAAAACAAAACAAACAATTCCCGAGAACAAGCAAAGGAAAAAACACTACCAACCCCAACCGTCCAAGGCAAATGAGCTCCGAACGCGAGAAAACCGAAAAACAGAAGTATGCAGGGAAGCAGATAAATGACTGAATCTGTTTTCTCTCGTTCAGTGCTCGTTTGCCTCGGACGGTTGGAGTTTGTAGGATTTTGTTTCCTTTGCTTGTTCTCGGGAGTTGTTTGTTTTGTTTCCTCTTATATAAAAAAATGTTTAAAAAACTTCTCTTGGTGTTTTTAGCATTTTTTAGTATCGTGGCTTGATCTTTCTTTTATGCAGCCTTGGGCGCTTTAGAATTTCAAAGTTGGTTTTCGCTTAGTTTCCATTTGTTTTTTAGGTATACACTGAAGTGCAAAAAAACTGGTACACGAGTCTAATACTTGGTAGGTCCTCCACGGCAGCGCAGCACTGCAGAAGTACGACGGGGCATGGACTCCACTAGCTTCTGGAAATATGCTGTAGATAATGCACACCATAATTTCTGCAGAGCGTTCAACAGTTTGGAGGTATTCCGAGGTCTTGGATTCCTGTGTTCGATAGCGCGTTCCATGGCATCCGAAATGTGATCTATCACGTTCAGATCTGGAGACTTCGGTGGTTTTCGAAACACCCCAAACTCAGATGAATGCTCCTGTAACCATAATGAGGCGTCTCTACACTTGTGTGGAGGTGCATTTTCCTGTTGGAACAGGCCCAACCCATCAGCATGAATGCAGGACATGAACGGGTACCTCGTCCGAAAGGATGCGCACATAGCGTTGGCCGGGCCGCCCCGGTGGCGCAGTGGTCTAAGGCGTTGTCCTCTGATCATTCGTCCGAAGGGGTCCGGGTTCGAATCCCGGTGAGGCATGGATGTTGTGTTTGTCTTACGGCACTGGCTCTCTCCCTTCCCTGGAACCAGTGACCCTAAATTAGGGACGGGCGACTGCTTATAGCCCATTGAGTTGCTCACGGTGGTCGTTAAACCTCCAATCAAAAAAAAAAAAAAAAAAAAAAAAAAAAAAAAAATAGCGTTGGCCGGTCACAGACGTTTGTAGACGTACCAGGGGTCCCAGTGAAGTCCAGCTAAACACACCCTATATCATTACGGACCTCCATCCAGCCGGTACAGTTCCCTGTTGACAGGCGAGATCAATGGCTTCATGGCGTTTGCTCCACACACGAATCCGTCCATCTGCCCGATACAGTTGAAAACGCAACTCGTCAGACCAGCCTACTTGTTTCCAGTCATCAAGTGTCCAGTGGCGGAGTTGCTTCGTTGAAGCGAGGCGCATAGCTCTGTGTCGTGCACCCATCAAGGAGACTCGAGTTGGGCGTCAGTTCCCAAAGCCCATATCCTGCAGGGCACGTTGCACAGTGCAAACGCTGGTGCTTGTTGAGGCTCCAGCATTGATTTCCGATGATACCTGCTAGAGTGTTGCACGCCTATCGCGTGAAACGAATAATGACAGCCGACGATGGTCACGTTCACCTAATGTCTTTTTACGGCCACACTTGCATCGTAGGTTGGGGGTTTTTGCCGGAATTGTTGTAGTTACGGTACACCCCTGCAATGGTCGTCCGTGAAAATCTGAACTTCATATCTACCTCCTAAATACTATGGCCCATCTCACGAGCGCCAACTATGACACCGCGTTGAAAATCGCTTAAATCGTTATTACCTGTCATTCTTATGCTGAAAGCAGCTCTGACAGCTGGCAAAGATGGCTCTCGCGCGATGTATTTTGCATAAGCTCGTGCGTACCAGTTTTTATGGCACTTCAGTGTATATTCTAAACTTTGGAAATTGGAAAGATGCAAGTTGACATCGGCATCTCCCACTCAGAGATGGGCAGACCCAAGATGAATGCAGAATAAATAGGCTGATGCTGTAATACGCGTTTGAGATGAAGTTTTAGTAAGGAAACGTGAAGTACGGAATACCGTATGTACTAAATGAATGAATTTTTTAAAAATTATAATAGCTTTTAGTGTATTATCTGTAAAAATATTTATAGTACGAAACAAAACTAAGAATACGTTTCTAATTTCTGGCAACTTACAATCATGTGTTTCGGCCTTTGACTGGCTTTAATTGTTTCGTGTACGCCCCTGCATGTAAACAACGCCGAGCTCCATTGTGTTTATTCGAAAAGACCATCTTTCACTTCTGAGTCGGAGGCCAGTGTACAGTTCCAAACTACCCTATCGTAAAAGAATAAAGTGAAGAAATACTTTTTCATGAAGACGTGATTAAATGTCTTCAGTAATCTAACACTTGTGGCTCACGATTCGAGTGGACATCACTTGTTTTATTCGTAAAGATGGTGTTAATAATCTTGGCAAAAAAGAGAAAAATCTTCATGGAAAAAATGAAAATTTTGAAGAGAAGTCTTTATTTCCCCGAAGCTACTAATGTTACACTCATTATTACAGAATGAGTGTGTTGGCTTTTATTTACACAATACTTTTTTCTCAGATATGAGTGACCCTCCTAGGATGCGTTACAAGACATATATAACTTGAAATCATGTTACTATAATCAGTAGGACAGTGAAACCCTATATCTTATAATTAACATCAGTATTACTTTCTATCGCCGAAATCTATCATCCACTGACAGCTTCTACCACTACAACAGTTCGCATCGCAGTTTGCCACAAGAAGGTGATTCATCGCAGTTTGCCACAAGAAGGTGATTCATCGCAGTTTGCCACAAGAAGGTGATTCATCGCTCTGTTTCCACAGGTCATACTATCCTCTGACTGCGTGACTAGTAATGAATGTGACCCTGAACTCACAAACAGGTACGATTCGTTTAAAAGATCATCAAAACGGGACGTCAAAGAAAGGCCGAACCGTGGACGGTAAACCATACAGGTTGTTATCTTTGGGGATATATCTCCTGTATTAGGAACCGTGTTCTCACATCTAATTCATCTCAATGACATAACTTGATTATGCATGAAAAATTAAAGTTTATGATATCGGAAATACCGATATTAATGATTTTTTTAATTTTCTTCGTACTGTGTATTTAGTCGCATTCATTTCCTTAAAGTTCTATTTACCAGAAATCATCCAGCCTTACTGCAACTTTAAACGTATTGCAAAAACCTTGACTTCAAACGTTGAAAATTATGTAGTATTAAATAAATGAACGTTTTGTACGAATTAAATTTAATTTTTTGTCTACCATAATTACCATCCTTCGTTTTGGCCCAGATTCCGCAGGACGAATGATATCACTGTACAGTAGATATGCACGTAATAACGAACCGTTCTGTCTGATTAAGGTAGCAAAATTAACTGCCAAAATGAGATAGCCACGAAAATAAAGTGGATTATGAATAAAAGTTGAATTTTTTCGAAACTTACCAGCTTCACATTATTAATTGTCTAAGATTAACAATTACGATCAAGTTTAATTTTAATGGGTTTCGAGGATTCTCGTAGCCAGAGCATTCAAAAAGTAATATGGTTAAAAGAAACATCACCAAAAATTTGAAAAATTCATAATATTAGTATTTCCTTCTACTCAATTTCTAGGTAGGCTAGCGTTATACTGCTTTGTCACATTACTATTATTACTATCATTTTTTGAGAATCTTGCACATGATTAAAATATATTGTATAAATCAGAGGACAAAGTCACATAAATCCGTTATTTATATAGTAAGAAACAGCTTTTTGCCTACCAACGGAAGGCTTGTTGAAGGAAAAATACGCTAAACGGATATTCCGGTTTTAATTTAAAACTAAATCCCTCAAGGGCCAGTTCCTTTCTTCGATTGTACCGTCTTT